>CM076583.1:1290512583-1291112583 GCA_034641835.2 Pinus albicaulis | reverse complement strand
GAATGGAAGAAAGGAAATCATGAAAATAGAGTAATTTCATGGTGGAAAATGGGGAATAAAATGAAGGTTATTTTTTGAGTGGAGGAGGGAAAAATGGGATTTTGCAGCAGTCTTTTCTCTATGGAATTAGCAGAATTTCAGAGTTTGGAAAGGAAACAGCAATGAAGATTGAAACAAAGGCATGATGTTTTCAAGAGTCTTCAAGAGATAACATTTTTTAGCAATAAAAATTGTTTCTTAAAGGCTCAAAAATTGTTTTAGCCATCTTTTGATATAACAAATTTTATAGGTGGCTAACAGTGGCTCCACTTGGGGATGGTGCCTTCTTGAAGGCATCAAGAACTTCAGACTTGCATTCTCTGGGGGCTGATCAGTGCCTCATCCATTGGGTTTCCTTTCTTTACTTGGATGATCTTCTTTTTCTCTGAAACATGTTAGCCGCCATGAAAAACAATGGATCTTCATCAACACAAGCTTTCTACCTACCCAATCCTACAGATCTAACATTTTCTCTTTTTTAGAGTGCACTTGGATTGGCAAACTCTTTTTACAACATTTTATTCTTTTTAAAAGAATAAAACTAATCTAGTTCTACTCCTTATTTCTCCATGAACTCAGTTTAAATAGTTGAGTTCATATTGCTTCTCTACCTAATCTAATAATATGTTAGGATTAAATAGTCTAACAGTTTTTTATTCTCTAATTTCTAAAACAGAAATTTAAAAACAGTTAAGTCAAGATTAAATTGTTTGACTTTTGTTGTTACTTCTATGGCATAAAAAACAAGCTGCACATAGACATTATTTTGTAGAAAATTAAATCAAAATGGAAGGCATAAGATCTGAAAGTTCAAAGCACTTCCTTCATTCTTTTTCAGCTCTATTTTTACTTCTATTGAGCAGTTTCTTCCTTGTTCTCTGGTTCTAATTTTAAGCTGATTAGAACCAGTTTTACTTCTACTGTTGACTCAAGAAATAAACAGATTTGAGTCATCTCTCTTTTGAAAACTAAGGTTCAAATTTTGAGTTTGTGGGAACCTTTATTTCTATCCTAATCTTCCTAACTGATAAGGCAAGATTAAACTGTTTGGCAATCAAATTCACTAACCTATCAACAATCAATTTAAAATTAATTAGTCAAGATTAGGTTGTTTGACTAATTAGAAGTGTGTTTTCAAGAGTGGCATTTAAACTTGCACACTTTTAGATTTTGTTTCTCTTTTTTGGTATGGGGATGTACCTTTCTTGTTTTCACAATCTGCCCTCTTTTCTTTTCTGTTGTTTTTGTATTTTTGTATTTTTTATTTTTCTTCAGAGAAAAAAATCAACAACTATCTAACTTCTCAAAAATGAGCTATATTGACATTCCTATCTAACCTATTCTAACTTGAATTATTTACATCCTCATATGATACAAAAGTGCCAATGTAGCCAGTTGAGTAATGTAAGAAAAAAGAAGAAACTTTGGCTGTTTGTCAGGGGTATCCATAGTACATTTTGAAGATTAATCTTCAAAACCAAGACTATCACTGAAGATGACAACTTTTCATGCATTTGGCTCTTGCAAGGGATCAATGCTTGATAACTTGAGCCAATTGGGACCTCCACACACTCTTCCAAAGGATAAACAAAGAAAATATGAATATTCTCTTCTTTTTGGTCCTCCATAATTTGTACATTGTCAAAGAAAAGATGAATATTCTCTTCTTTTTGGTCCTCCATAATTTGTAGATTGTCTGCTTCCAAGACATTAGCTTTGAGGACTATATCTTCAGAATGTTGCTTGGAAGTATCATCATCCTTAACCTGCAAAATAGCAAACAGTGAAATATCTTCTTTCTCTAAATCTATGTTTGCTTCTGACATAAATTTAGGTTCTTTGAATGGCAGATTGATATCAATAATAGGAGAAGTTTCTTCTTGAAAAGATGGTATATCCACAGTAGGATAGTCTTGTATTTGTTTATCTCCTTCAAATTTTTTCCAGTATCTTTTATTGTTTGAGACAACAGGTTTGAATTTTTCTTGAATTGTATATTGTCTGCTCTCCCAAGGCTTTAAACATGTACTAGCCATAAGGGCTAAACCACTAGCAAAACTGTTTTGGTCTTTAGGAACAAGGATAAGCTAGAAATATTTAAATTTTTTTAATAAATTTATGGTATCATCCTTATAAGCTTTAAGTCTAGGATGTGTAACCATGAATTTATCTTTCACTTGCCTAATTACCAATTCTGCACTTCCATGAACTGTTATCTTCTGGGCTCCTGATTTCTTCAATAAGTGGAGTCCTAAAAGAAATGCCTCATACTCTGTTATGTCACTTGTGCATTGAAATTTAAGTTTATATGAATAGGATTCTGAATAATTTTTCTTTGTATCATAAAGACACATTCCTGCACCTGCATTAGTTTTAGTACATAACCCATCAAAATTCATATTCCAAAGGGGACTAGTTTCGGTTTTATCATTAATTTTCCCACTATCCTCTTTTTCTTGAGTGCCATTGGATTGTTCTATGGAATAGGCACCATGTTCATGACTGTTTGGTTGAGATGATGATTTAGAGGGTAGTTGCTTGCTTAGTATTTGCTCAATTTGTTCTTCTATTAAAGGAGAAATTTTTCTTTCAGTATAAACAGAAAAAGAGCTACCCTACTTCTTATTACCAACAAAAGAACTTTCTGAATCTTTACAATTAAGTTCTCTACGCGAATGAGCAAGAGTGAATGATTAGAAATAAGTTTCGGAGACTAACTATTTAATAATATTCTGATCTATGTCTTTTTCTATCTAGGGGGAAGATGTTTCTATGTCCCTTTGAACAGAAGTACAACAGTTCTCTGTATCTTGTAAAGGTTGGTTTTGAGGCCGGATGTTTTCTTGAGCCTCTTCTAGGAGATCTTGGCTTGTGCTTGTAGGGAAACTTTGAGGATTTTCTATTGTTTCCTGATCTTCTTCTGTTTTAAAAAAATTCTCATGATTGTTATGATGCTCAATTTGAATACAAGGTTCATGAGTTGTTTCTTCTAGATTATTAGGATGCCATTCTTGTTGTATAATCTGAAATGAGTTATAACAAAAAGGAAGGGTTTCTATAGGTGTTGGTGTCTCCTCAATTTTAGGTTTCGTGTTTTCCAAATGGCTACTTGTTTCCTGGAAGCACTACTCACTATTATTTTTTTCATTTTGATCATGAAGATCTCTTATTAGCATAGTACAAGACATAGGAAGGCAATCCAAATTTTCTTGATAACCTTCTTTATTGCTTCCTTTGTAGTTTTTCTCATTATCTTCTATAAGGTTTTGATCATGATACATATCTTGGTCATCGTCTTGGTCTTGAGGTGATTGGGCTTGTGTTTGATCAAGGGAAAGCATAGCTTGCTCTAGATCATCAATATTCATATTAGCCATCAACCTATCCATTATTTTCCCAAGCATTTGCATCATCTTTTCCATCATGATTAGAGATTTTTCTTGATGGTTATCACTATAATATTGTTCATCATACATGTCTTGTAAGGGTATATTTTGTGTCTGGACAGGGAAAGGCATATGTTGCTCTGGACCACCAGTGTTTAAATTAGCCATAAACCTGTCCACCCTTCTTCCAAGCATGTACATCAATTTTTCCATCATGATCATATTTTTGCATCTAGGTATATATATGAATCCATGGTTTTAAATCAGAATAAGAGGTTATTGTGTCTGTTTAACCAGTTCAAGGTCTTCTACCAGTGGAGTCACTTGGTCTTTTGGGAGTTTCAGAGTGTGGAGTCGCCAGGTGGAATTTTTTTAGCTCGTAGGAGGTAACAAAATTTATGTTCCACCACCATATACCAATCTGAAAATATCTTGGGTTTTCTGAGTCTTAATAGTATTTAAAATGAATTTGACTCAAGTTCCCCAGCGGAGTCGCCAGAGATGTTAACTCCCTATAATTAGCAAGATTGGAAAAGTCCAACTGCAGAGAGAACACTATTTCAACCACTTTGGGATTCTACGATCTAGCCCTCCTAAATCCAGAGAGGGATCTCTCCAATAAGTGAAAATATTGGATTTATCTTTAAGGCTTTTGGGTAATGATATTAGGCTAGTTATGAAGACCGAGGGTTTGTTTTGTTTTGGATGGTTGAGCATGATTTATTAGTTGAGTGGAAAGTTCTAAATGGAAAGAGTTTCAAAGGTGTGAAGTTGCAAGAAATCAGAACAAGCTTTGGCTAAAAAGATGGATATAATGTTGGTTTTAGTCCATTGGGCTATGGAGTCATAATAGGTGTTGAGCCTCAAATTTGTGCTTTCCTTCACCTCATTTTACCTCATTTTCCCTTGTCCATTTCTATCTTAGACCCAATTGATCAATAAATATAGTTGAAATTACTTCTAGAATGATTTACATGACTGACTTGTTGAATTTTGTGATTTTTGCCATTGTTAAGCATTTTGACCAGAACTAGCTGCAGAATGCAGACATTCCGTAGCTAACCGGCGATTCTGCAGTTGCCTTCATGTTTGAGTATGTTCCAGGTGGCCTCTTGAGAAAAACCACATATGGGCATGATCCACGTCGTGTCTACATGGTTCGTTGCTCATCATGGAGGAAGAAATGGATTCTGGGTACGGTTATGCACGTGGGAACACATTTATGAAGGAAGACTCCTATCAGGACTGTCTCAGTCCAGATGTCTTTTCTTCTTCACGCAGCCACTTCAAAGACTCCTAACGTGATTCGGATTAGGAAAGACATTGTTCCTAAATTGTTGTAATTATTGTTACGTGCATTTGCTTTATAAACTCTTGGGAGGCCGAGAGCTATGTTAGAGATTTTATGTTAGATTTGCTGCTAGATTTTGTTTAAACTCTGTGTTACGTCCTTGAAGACGCAGAGTGTTATGTTCAAACTATTGCATCGTTAATGGAGCAGACAAAGTTATTTTGAAGGCGTGATTTAATTTGGAGTTGAATGTCGTCAAGTGGTAGAGGGCCCCTGCCTCTTGCACGGATTTCTTTTGCGTAAATTAGATAAGTTTTCCTAGTTGCCTTTACGTTTTGCATTTGAATTGGTAGTTGTTTTGTTTTAGCTACTGTAGTCGTATTCATTCTAGCTCTTCCACAAGAAGACACTCTTCCAACAGATTAAAATGATGAATGTTGAATGACTATGGTATTGTAGAATTAGGATTTGAATTTATAGTTTTTTTAACTAGCTACTGTAGTCGTATTCATTCTAGCTCTTCCACAAGAAGACACTCTTCCAACAGATTAAAATGATGAATGTTGAATGATTATGGTATTGTAGGATAGGAGTTAAATTTGTAGTTGTTTTAACTAGCTACTGTAGTTATATTCATTCAAACTCTTCCACAAGAAGACATTCTTCCAACAGATTATAATGATGAATGATGAATAGCTATGGTACTGTAGGATTTAGTTGTAGTTTTTGCTATTCACTATCACAGTTACACTTGTTCTCATCACTCTTCCACAAGAAGAAAATCTTCCAAGACATCCTTAAGAAGTTCAAGATATGACCGTGATAATGAATGATTTAGTTGTGTGTTTGTACTAAGTATCATCTATGTTCTTGCTCTTAAACGCTGGCCCAAGACATCATAATGACGAGTAGGATATGGATGTGATAACTTAGTTTTTCATTTGCTTTCTGTTCATTTGCTTTCAATTGCATACAATTACACAGTCAGAATTTTTCTACCTCTTCCAAAAGAAGGAACTCTTCCAAAATATCATTAATGATGAACAAACAGATTGTGTAACTTCATAGAATAATGCATGTTAGTATAGTTAGAATGCTCCGGAGTTTCATTTGCATTTAATTCACGTTCAGTTACTTTGTTTCAAGTTTGATGATGACTTATAGTTCAACATTGTTCTAGTTTAGTGGCATCTTAGGTTCATTCTTAGATTAACTCATTGCACTTGCATCTCACATTCAAATTGTCATCCATTGCACAATAAATTACTTTAGTTGTTAGGATTAACAAGACAGCCTTCATTATTCACAAATATCTTGTTGTTCTAAAAACTACAAATGATCTATAGCCATAGGAACAAAAGACAACATCACTATAAGGTCTGAAATCTCTCTGTAATTTCCTCATCATTTCATAAACAGAGCTCTTCCTCAAAAGAACTACTTTAAACAAGAAACCAATAACTCTTTGAGTATAGGTTCTGTGACATTCAATTAAATTGCAGAATAGAACTAGGAATTAGTCATGGAATAGATGAGCTTAGAACAAAATGTTGCATCATGGTAAGATTAGTGTTTAACTGTCTAGTTAGAGGATTTGCATATTTAGTGATCATTTTTCAAATTCAGTTTGTGTCATTTGCCTAAGAAGTCATTATCAAGCTTTTGTTTCTATTTAGTCATAGTTCAGATTTTGCTTCAGTATTTCCAATTGCATTTACCATTCCATACATTAGGTTCAACTGTGTTTTTGATCAACAACTCCTTTCCATTAGTTTTCTAGACATTTCCATTGTGAACATAAAAATCACCAAAAGACCAAAAACATCACAAATGATCATAAAAGACCAAAAACATCACAAATCATCATAAAAGACCAAAAACATCACAAAACACCACATACAACGCATTAGGAAACAAGCAGCTAGGTACATATGGTACACTTCACTTCAGCAGTTTACAAATCCTGGTTGACAATTAAATGAGCTCAGTTTAGGAGACTAGATTGAGACCCAACATTTTGGCGCCGTTGCCGGGGAAGTGAAAAATAGGTAACCTTTGTTTCTTATCATCCAAAAACAATTTTATGCGTAGGGAGAGAGATTCAAGGGGAAGATTTATAAGCAGCAGAGGCAGAAGTTTGATATCTAGAACACCACTTGTTTCATCTAGACCTAGAACTAGTACACCTTCAACTCAAACCCATCTTCCATCCTTTACTGATCCTGGACTTCTAGAATATCTAAGGTCACCTATTCCATTAGAGAAACCTTCCGCTTCATCCACTGAACCTGCCATAGAAGAGGATCCAAAAACTCTTGTTGAGGATACAAACCTTTCTACTTCCACAGGAGAGTCAACCATGGCAGAAGAAGGAGGAGGAGGAGTTGTTAATGGAGAACACACATTATTTGGAGGAGGAAGAGGTAGAGGTAGAGGAGAAGGAGGAAGAGGAGGTAGAGGTGCAGATGGAGGAAGAGGTAGAATAGGAAGCTCTTTTGGGTTCCCTATACTTGATGAAGAAACCAATACAACCATGAAAAAAATTTCACCTTCTGTCCTTCCGAACTTCTATGGACTTAAAACTGAGGATCCTGAAACTTTCTTATTCAAATTTGAAGTGTTGTGTAGGACTTATGACTACCTTCAAGATGCTCAAAAATTGAAATTATTTTCTTCAACTCTGAAAGGAGCAGCATTGAAGTGGTTTATGAGCTTAAACAGTAGTTCCATTAGGACATGGGAAGACATGAAACAAGCATTTCTAGAGAGATACTTGGATTATTGTATACCGGTTAATCATAAGGAAGAAGTGTTCAAGATGTTACAAAAAGAAGATGAAAACTTAGAAGATTTGTTGGAAAGATTTAAATACAACATAAAAAGGGCACAAATGGAAAACCTAGATCAGGACACTTTAAAAGCTCTTTTGTTGAAAACAATTAGGGATGAATGGTTGGATATCCTTAACATGATGGGAAAAGGGGATATATCACAACTCACATTGCCTGAAATATCTGAGTTATGTATCAACCTTTCAAGAGGGAAATCTAAAACTGTCAAAGGTCCAAGAGATCCTGCTCTTGCAAGGGCAAGTAAGTCTTCTTCTGGGACAGTAAGTAGATCAGAATAGGACACATGCTTGATGATTTTAAATCTGACATCTTAGGGAGTCTTAGTGAACAAATAGACACCCTCAAGATACAAAACAAGCAAAAGGCTGAATCTGATGCCTTGGCAATCTTTTGTCCCAAATGTAGAAAGAAACATGCCTTGAGAGAGTGTCCTCTAGATGTCAAAGTTGTAGAAACATGTGTTATTTGTTCTGAGAAGCATGAGACCAAGAATTGTCCTTCTCTTCCTGGTCTCAAGGCTGTTTTTAAAGAAGAAACTCCTACAGAATCCACAGAATCTCTTAACTTTGTATCTAGAAGACCTTGGCAGGGATCTCAGACACAAGGATTCCATGATCAAATGTATAATCAACCTCCACCTTGGAATTCTTGGCAGCAACCTTGGCCCCAACTTCAAAATCAATCTCAAGCTTGGGCACAAGGATCACAAGGTCCCTATGGAAGATACTCTCCATATTATCAGTATCCACCATCCTATCCACCATATCCACATTATTACATCCTCAAATTCCCAACTAATTTCCTCGATCTTCAACAAAATCTCAGCATCATCTGGAAGACTCTAAATAAAATCAATAACTTCCATTACCATTGCATATCCATAATCTGATGTAGTTTGACTCGACCCATGCAAACCCCAATAATAAGAATCCTCAGAATACATACATGACAGAAGGACAACAATTTCCAACTTATTTAATTACTCCTCTAGACCTTAGTGATGTTCAACTTAGGTCTGGAAGGATACTTGAGAAGAGGAAACCTTCTGTGATCATACAAGAACAAGATAATTCTGAGGAAGACTCCCTACGGGTTAATAAAAGTCTTGAGGAAGAAACATCCTTTCAAGGCAAAAACATTGAAAAACTGAAACAAAAAGATCCAATAAGCCCAACTCCAGTATTAGAGCAACCATCCACATCTACTTCTATACCTCCCTCCTCCCTTTCCGGAAAGACTACAAATTGATAAAGGTGTAGAAAAACAAATAATGGTACCTAATTATGATTTCTTGGATGAATTGAGAAATGTTTGCATTAAAATTCCATTATTTCAAGCCATCAAAGAAATCCCAATTTTAGCCAAAACAATAAAGGAGTTGAGTATGAAGACAACAAGAAAAAGAATAAGAGAAACCAAGAAAATTCAACTGGTAGGACAAATAGCAGACATTATGATGGGTAAGATTATTATTCCAAAGTACCTTGACCCAAGAAATCCAGTTGTCAAAATTCATATCAATGGCATTGAAATTCAAAACACACTCATTGACTTAGGAGCAGCAATAAATATCATGAGTAGACAGATCATGGACAAACTGAAACTTCCTAATCTTCTCTTTACACCCACACTATTACAATTAGCAGATAGATCTGTGATCAGACCAGATGGGGTAATAGAAGACATTCCAGTGTCCCTAGACTCTTGGGAGTACCTTGTGGATTTCATGATCCTAACACCCAAGAATAATCTAGGAGGCCATCCTGTTATACTAGGAAGACCTTGGTTGGCTACAGCTGATGCTTTTATTAGTTGTAGGTCCGGTGATATGTATATTTCCGATGGTAGTTCAACAAAGAAATTCACTTTATATCCTCCAGCTAGGACAATTACAGATCTAGATGACACTCAATGGATAGAGGATGAAGAATATTTACAACCACTCTTCACAATCTCAGAAATTAGTGAAGATAATCAAATTCTGAATACTCTAGAAAACTTTGAATCCTCTCCAGAACATAAACATGAATCATTTCAAGAGGGATCCAATATTGAGTTCTTGTCATCTAGGCAGATGTCTCTTCATTCTATGGACAAATTTGGCAGCTCTACAAGTGAAATTTTTCCAGGCAAAACCTTGAACATAAACAAAAATCTAGAAAAATCTCAACAAGAAGAGTTAGTCAAAGTATTACAGAGACATTCTTCTGCATATGCATGGGAATACACTGACATGAAAGGGATAAGTCCCAAGACTTGTACTCATCACATCTATATAGAGGCAAATTTCAAACCAATCAGACAACCTCAAAGACGGATGAATCCAAATCTTAGAGAAATTGTCAAGGAAGAATTACAAAAATTGTTAAATGTTAACTTCATCTACCCTATTTCAGATAGTCAGTGGGTTTCCCCTTTAGTAATTGTACCTAAGAAAAATGGAAAATGGAGGGTGTGTGTTGACTATCGAGAACTGAATAAAGCTGCTCTTAAAGACCATTTTCCCTTACCTTTCATAGATCAAGTATTAGATACATTAGCAGGTAAAAAGTACTTTTCATTCCTGGATGGGTTTAGTGGTTACAATCAAATCCAAGTAGCACTTGAAGACCAAGATAAAACCACATTTACTTGTCCTTGGGGTACCTATGCCTACCGAGTATTGCCATTTGGATTATGCAATGCACCTGCAACATTCCAAAGGGCAGTATTAGGAATTTTTTCTGATCTGATACATGAATGTGTAGAGGTGTATATGGATGATTTCACAGTTTATGGGGATACATTTGAAGAAGCTTTGGAAAACTTGGAAAAAGTATTAAAAATATGTCAAGAAGCAAACCTTTCTCTTAGTCATGAAAAATGTTTTATGATGTTCACTGAAGGTATTGTTTTAGGGCACCACATTTCAGGGGATGGGATTAGAGTTGATGAGGCGAAAGTTGAAGTTATTTCTAACCTATCCATTCCAAGCTGTCAAAGAGATGTTAGAAGTTTTCTAGGATTTACAGGGTATTATCGGAGATTTATAGAAAAATTCACCAAAATAGCATCTCCTCTCTTCAAATTACTCACCAAAGATTGTGAATTTAAGTGGACTTCTGATTGCCAGTTAGCTTTTGAAACCCTGAAAACCAAAATTTCTGAAGCACCTGTATTAAGGGGACCTAACTGGAAGTTACCTTTTCATATCTCGACAGATGCTTCCGATACAGCTCTGGGAGCAGTATTGGGACAGAAAGATTTAATTCCCTATGCCATCTATTATATCAGTAAAAATTTGACTCCTGCAGAGTTAAACTATACTGTAACTGAAAAAGAGTTTTTAGCTGTTGTTCATGCCATTAAAAAATTTAGACACTATATAACAGGCTATGAAACTTTTGTTCACACTGATCATTCTGCCATTAGATACTTAATGAATAAATCAATTACTAATGGTAGAGTTATAAGATGGTTGTTGTTATTGCAAGAATTCAACATTACTATTCTAGATAGGCCTGGAAAACAAAACACTGTGGCTGAATTCCTGTCTAGAATTCAAAATATCAAAGATGACACTCCGGTTGAAGATCAATTTCCTGATGAATATCTTTTTGCAATCTCTACTCAAACTCCATGGTTTGCTGATATTGCTAATTATTTAGTTTCAGAAAAATTTCCTTCAATTATGAATGCAAGGGATAAAAGAAAAATCATTAATGATAGTGCAAGATATTCATGGGTCGCTAATGAGTTGTACAAGACAGGTCCAGATTTAATCATTAGAAGGTGTGTTCGTGAAGATGAGATGCCTGAAATTCTCAAGGCATTTCATGATGAACCTTGTGGCGGACACTTTGCAGATAAGAGGACAGCCTATAAGATCCTTAATTTAGGATATTATTGGCCATCTTTGTTTAAATATGCAAGGGAGTATGTAAAAAGGTGTGACAGTTGCCAAAGGGTAGGGAAACCTTCTCCTTCAGGTGAGATGCCATTACAACCTCAGGTACACATTGAACCTTTTGAAAAATGGGCTTTGGATTTTGTAGGACCTATTAGTCCTCCATTAAGACAAAAGAAATATATATTAGTTTGCACTGATTATGTTACTAAGTGGGTAGAAGCTAAACCATTACTTGTTGCTAATGAATCATCTGTAGTTACTTTTCTTTTTGAGGATATTTTCACTCGTTTTGGTGTCCCAAGGGAAATTGTTACAGATCAAGGAGCTTAATTTACATCAAGGATAGTGGAGCAAATGATGGAGAAGTACAAAATCAGACATAGAACATCTACTCCTTATCATCCACAAGCAAATGGTCAAGTGGAATCCACTAATAAAGTCATTGAAGGAATCCTAACAAAGACTGTTCATCTACATAGAAGAGATTGGGTAGATAGGCTTCCTGAAGCCTTGTGGGCTTATAGAACTACATGGAGAAACACAACAGGCCATACTCCTTATGAGCTTGTTTATGGAAAGAAAGTTTTGTTTCCCATAGAGTTCCAAATTCAAACATTCAAGATGGCAGTTCAGCTAGGACTTGATCTAACGGAGGCACAAAAGCATAGACTGGAGCAAATTAATGAATTGGATGAGATCGGACAAGATGCAGTTCAGAAAACAAGTCTAGTCCAACAACAAAGGGCTAGATGGCATGACAAGTACATCAAGGAGAAGAAATTTAAAGAGGGTGACTGGGCTCTCTTGTTTGATTCAAAATTCAAGGATTTTCAAGGGAAATTTCAAACACATTGGCTTGGGCCATATGAAATTGTTCGAATTTTTGATAATGGGCAGTAAAAATCAGAACTATAGATGAAGAGGAGGTCACTTTTCTTGTGAATGGTCATAGACTGAAGCTATACCACAAGCCACTCTCAAGAGAAGAGTTTATTAAGAAGTTCCAAGAAGACAATGATGTGAAGTTAATGAAGAAGAGTCTCTCTTCTTCATCAACTTGATTAAATTTTCTGAAGCATTTCTCTTTTGAAAAAAAAAAAAAAATTTAAAAATAAAAATAAAAAAATAAAATAAAGGTATAAACATGAAAACCAATCATTGATTGGCATGTTTATACAGAAAAGATAGGGTGAAAATCAGAGTCTCTCTGACACTCTAACTTTTCCCATTTTTGTTTTTATAAGCAGTTGTTATAAAAATCATAAGTTCAGTTCCATAGTGCTTATGATTCATTTCATCTCACTCCATTCACTTATCCATCCATACTCCATTTCATTCCATCATTCACATTTCACTCTATTTCACACTTCACCCATCTCATTCCATCTTCCATCCATCTCATTTTCATGTCAAAATACAAAATTTGGTATCTTGCTGTAAGTGAATAAAATATGTCATGAATTGCAGTACAACCCTTATGTTCCTTCATTCCATTTCATGAACTGAAACCATTTCATTCCATTATCCACTTCATACATATCATAATCCATCATCCATTTTCATTCATACCACATAACATTTCACCCATACTCCAAAAACATTCCATTTTCATAATTAAAGTATTCTACAGGAACATTCTGCAGCTCAGTGGACATTCTACAGCTGATCAGCCTTTCTGCAGCCCGACAGTCTTTCCACAGCTACAATCCCTAAAGGCATCAACTAGCAGACATCAGAATTACAACAAAGTGACCCAGTGTATTCATGAATCAAAAGCATCAAGAAAATTATGAAGATTCCTCCAGAGATGAGCAGAGAAGACAAAGGCTACAAAAATCAAATAAAGGGCAGAGGTAACAAATTTAAATTACGATGGCATTTCATAAAAGTTTAGCATAGTTTAGTTGTGGATTATTCGAAAGGTTGTTTTTATTTTTTTTATTGATCAAACACCAACAAACCCTCTACAGACTTTGTATTAAAATCTTCCATTTCAAATTTCATGTTCGATAGCATTTAAGCGGTGAAATGGCCAAAGCATTTGAATTTTCCACGTCTCTTAACCAAAGCATTTAATGATGATGATTCCCTCTGCCGTCGTAAAATCCTCCGCCGTCTCCTCAATCATTAATACAATCCCTCCACCTCACTCCACTACTCTATTCCGTGACCATTTTCCATAACTTCATTCCGTAGCCGGTATTCCATTCCGAAGACAGAGATATTATTACCACCGGGAGCAGAGCTAAAGGATATCCGTTTGAATAGTATTGAGCATTGTAAACGCAGAGCAGAGCAGAAGGGGTAAATTTGGAAGTATAACAGTGTGAGGACTCAAAGCCACTTGATACCATGGGCAAATAAAATATCACTGGGTACGGAGTTTGAAGCATTTTTCACTATAAACTCAGAATTGTAGTAGTATGAGTTTGAAGTCTGTTGTTACCAAAAGACAGAGGTGTTAAAATTGAAGTCTTTTGCTACCAGAGACAGAGGTGTTGTAGTGATTGAGTTTGAAGACTTTTGCTACCAGAGATAGAGGTGTTGCAGTTTGAAGATTTTGTTACCAGAGACAGAGATGTTGCAGCATTGAATTTGAAGTCTTTTGCTACTACGAGCCATAGGTATTGCACAAAAAGAAATTTGAAGCCATCTCCCACTGTCTATCAGATACATATCAGTTTGGAAATTGAAACTGCTTTCATGATCAAGCAGAGGCATATCAGCCAGAGGTTTTGAAGTTGTTGCCACTATAAATTAGAGGTATGTCATTCCAAAATTGAAGCCATTTTCATTTAGAGCTTGAAGCTATTTCAAAACCGAAAGTGAAAGTCATTGTTTTGTGGGTAGAAGAGTGTTAATTTGATATTGAAAAAAAATCATGGGTTTCATCGTAAGGACTGAACCTGTGGGTTCAAAATATTTAGAAGGTTACCCACAATGCAAGGAAATGTTACAACAAATAGGATGGCTTCAATTTTTGGAAAAATTTAATGGCTTCCATAAGGAAGTCACTAAAACATTTGCCAGATCATTTCAAGGAACCAAAGTTGAAGTAGGTGATGTCAAGTTTACTGTCACTGAAGTTTTTATTGCAGAGGCTACAGGATTGTCCAGAACTGGGGAGAGATGGTTTAAAAATAGAGAATTTCACAATGACTCCTGGAAACAAATTTTAAAATCACCAAATATGGATGTTAGTGTATTCAAGAAAGGAATTCCCAGTACTGCATTGAAAAACAAATGGAGAAACATATTACTTCTTTTACAAAAATTTATTACATGTGAGGGTAGATATGGGACATTTTATGTCTACCACATCAAACTAATGATGCATTTCCTGGGAGAAGACTTAAACCTACCATATTTCTTGCTTCAAATTCTGAAGAAGATGGCTTCCTGTGTTCAGAGAAGAGTTCAATTTTTAGATACAACCCTGTATCATCATGGTTTGGTCAAAATTTTGATTGAGCATCATCTAGCTAAAACAAATGATACATGGGATGATTTCTTAATAAGAAATCATTTTGAAGAAGCAAAAGAACCATCACCTGAACCACAGCCTACAAAGAGAAGTAGGAAATGGAGGACTTCAAAAGCTAAAATTGACAAACCAGTTCAAGAGAGCAGCGAGGAAATCATTTTAGAGAAGTTGACTCGAATCAAGAGGCAACTTAAGGAAGAGAAAATAATCAAGGAATCTGCTACAGAGAAAGGAGAGGGGTCCTCTCAGCCTAGGAGAAGCCACAGATTAAAGGGAAAACTGAAGAAAACACTAATCAAACAAACAGGGGTAATCAATATAGAAGATGAAGAAACACCCATTGAAGAGGATGATGAAGAGGATTTTTATGAAGGGACCCCTGAAATTGATCTAGCTCAACAGGAAATTTATGACTATGTGGAAACTTTAGAGAGGACAGCTTCAGAAAGCCGAGAGAGAACCCCCAGTCCTCCACTGTCTGAAATAGATATATTAAGGAGGGATAGATATGAGTTGGAAGTGCTGAATAGACACATCAGAAATGAGAATGAAATTCTCAAAGATCAAATCAAACTCAAAACTGATATGAACTCAACCTTATCCCTGCATATAGACAAAGTGGAGAGGACCAATGAGAATTTGAAGACAAGGAACAAAAAGCTAATCAGGGCACTCACCAATCTCAGGTTCAAACTTGTGATCAGGAAACCCAGAAGGCCTCTAGCTTTCAGACAAAGGAGAAGAAGGGGATTAGATGTCCTTGCAGAAGCCTCTGAATTCATAGGATAATTTGCATGAGGACATGCAAAGAGACAACAGTGGGGGTATGTTGAGCCTCAAATTTGTGCTTTCCTTCACCTCATTTTACCTCATTTTCCCTTGTCCATTTCTATCTTAGACCCAATTGATCAATAAATATAGTTAAAATTACTTATAGAATGATTTACATGACTGACTTGTTGAATTTTGTGATTTTTTCCATTGTTAAGCATTTTGACCGGAACTAGCTGCAGAATGCAGACATTCCGTAGCTAACGGGCGATTCTGCAGCTACCTTCATGTTTGAGTATGTTCCAGGTGGCCTCTTGAGGAAAACCGCATATGGGCATGATCCACGTCGTGTCTACATGGTTCGTTGCTCATCATGGAGGAGGAAATGGATTCTGGGTACGGTTATGCACGTGGGAACACATTTATGAAGGAAGACTCCTACTAGGACTGTTTCAGTCCAGATGTCTTTTCTTCTTCACGCAGCCACTTCAAAGACTCCTAACGTGATTCGGATTAGGAAATACATTGTTCCTAAATTGTTGTAATTATTGTTACGTGCATTTGCTTTATAAACTCTTGGGAGACCGAGAGCTATGTTAGAGATTTTATGATAGATTTGGTGCTAGATTTTGTTTAAACTCTGTGTTACGTCCTTGAAGACACAGAGCGTTATGTTCAAACTATTGCATCGTTAATGGAGCAGACAAAGTTATTTTGAAGGCGTGATTTAATTTGGAGTTGAATGTCGTCAAGTGGTAGAGGGCCCCTGCCTCTTGCACGGATTTCTTTTGCGTAAATTAGATAAGTTTTCCTAGATGCCTTTACGTTTTGCATTTGAATTGGTAGTTGTTTTGTTTTAGCTACTGTAGTCGTATTCATTCTAGCTCTTCCACAAGAAGACACTCTTCCAACAGATTAAAATGATGAATGTTGAATGACTATGGTATTGTAGAATTAGGAGTTGAATTTATAGTTGTTTTTAACTAGTTACTGTAGTTATATTCATTCCATCTCTTCCACAAGAAGACACTCTTCCAACAGATTAAAATGATGAATGTTGAATGACTATGGTATTGTAGAATTAGGAGTTGAATTTATAGTTGTTTTAACTAGCTACTGTAGTTATATTCATTCCAGCTCTTCCACAAGAAGGCACTCTTCCAACAAATTATAATGATGAATGAAGAATAGCTATGGTACTGTAGGATTTAGTTATAGTTTTTGCTATTCGCTATCACAGTTACACTTGTTCTCATCACTCTTCCACAAGAAGAAACTCTTCCAAGACATCCTTAAGAAGTTCAAGACATGACCGTGATAATGAATGATTTAGTTGTGTGTTGTACTAAGTATCATCTCTGATCTTGCTCTTAAACGCTTGCCCAAGACATCATAATGACGAGTAGGGTATGGATGTGATAACTTAGTTTTTCATTTGCTTTCAGTTCATTTTCTTTCAATTGCATACAATTACACAGTCAGAATTGTTCTACCCCTTCCAAAATATCACTAATGATGAACAAACAGATTGTGTAACTTCATAGAATAATGCATGTTAGTTAGAATGCTCCGGAGTTTCATTTGCATTTAATTCATGTTCAGTTACTTTGTTTTAAGTTTGATGATGACTTATAGTTCAACATTGTTCTAGTTTAGTAGCATCTTAGGTTTATTCTTAGATTAACTCACTGCACTTGCATCTCATATTCACATTGTCATCCTTTGCACAATAGATTACTTTAGTTGTTAGGATTCACAAGACAGCCTTCATTATTCACAAACATCTTTTTGTTTTGAAAACTACAAGTGATCCATAACCATAGGAACATAAGATAACATCACTATAAGGTCTGAAGTATCTCTGCAATTTCCTCATCATTTTATAAACAGAGCTCTTCCTCAAAAGAACTACTTTGAAAAGAAACCAATAATTCTTTGAGTATAGGTTCTATGACATTCAATTAAATTGCAGAATAGAACTAGGAATTAGTCATGGAATAGATGAGCTTAGAACCAAATGTTGCATCATGTTAAGATTAGTGTTTAATTGTTTAGTTAGAGGATTTTCATATTTAGTGATCATTTTTCAAGTTCAGTTTGTGTCATTTGCCTAAGAAGTCATTATCAAGCTTTTGTTTCTATTTAGTCATAGTTCAGATTTTGCTTCAGTGTTTCCAATTGCATTTACATGGAGGGTGGTTATGTCTAACCGTGTTTTTCTTTTCCAACTCTTTCCATTAGTTTTCTAGACATTTGGATTGTGAACATAAAAATCACCAAAAGACCAAAACATCACAAATCATCATAAAAGACCAAAAACATCACAAATCATCACAAAAGACCAAAAACATCACAAAACACCACATACAACGCATTAGGAAACAAGCACCTAGGTACATATGGTACACTTCACTTCAGCAGTTTACAAATCCTGGTTGACAATTAAATGAGCTCAGTTTAGGAGACTAGATTGAGACCCAACAATAGGATTTAATTGAAACAACAAGGTTCAAGAGTGGTCCATGGGGCAAGTCATATATGTCTAAGGA
Organism: Pinus albicaulis; assembly: GCA_034641835.2. Classification (NCBI taxonomy): domain Eukaryota; kingdom Viridiplantae; phylum Streptophyta; class Pinopsida; order Pinales; family Pinaceae; genus Pinus; species Pinus albicaulis. The sequence continues at coordinate 1,291,094,322 of CM076583.1, read as the reverse complement.
TCTCTTTAAAGTTGATTTCATGGAATGAAATGATACAACAAGAAGGGGAATTTAAACAAAGGAAGGACAAAGAGTAGCCTAAGATCTGGTAAGTACTTTGAAACTATCCTGCTTTTGGCATACACTTAATAAAGACATAAAATTAATCTAAGATCTAGTAAGTACTTCAAAACTAGCTAGCTTTTGATGCACTTTCAATAGAAAACATCTTAAAAAACAAAGGGAAACTTTAAAAGCAACTGTTAGAGAAGAAAAATAGAGGACAGGGCACACCATAAATTCTTTCTAGCTCTTCTTTACTTAGTGAACTTTCAAGACAAACACATAAGATAACAAAGAATAGTTTAAGATCAGGTAAGGAATTTTAACCTAGCCTGCTTTCAACACTGTCTTAGGGAAACTTTCAGATAGTCTTTGGGGATAAATCTAAAGGATAGGGCTCACCATCACTTCCTTAGTTAATCTCTATTTAACATAAACTGAAAATAACATTCAAGAACAATATTCAGCTTGGACAGTAGGAAGAGGGAACGCCGGCATTCCTAACTGCTTAAATTGAATTAAATCATTCCTAAACAACACAATTTGGAAGAAAACATGTAGATAAAGCTTATCAGTCAGAGAAGGGTACTGATATACAGTAAATCCTAACTCCATGCTTGTTGTTCTTTATCAAAGAAGATGGACAAAGCAAAAACAGAAATAAAATAACAATTTACAATAAGAAATAACATCACCGTTGACATAGACCAGGATCCCATAAATCAACTTGTATTGATGCTTCAAACCAGTTACAGCTTCAAGTCCAATGTTTCAGTTCAGTAGTCATCTTCACTTCTCAGCCTAACTGATGTGTCTACAAATAGAGCTTCAAGAGCCAATGAACACTATTTACAGGTAGAAGTATCGAGCACAAGTATATTTCAAAGTTCTGCAACCAACATTTTCTCTTCTTCTACATAAGTATTTATAGAAGAAATGAGGAGGTGGGAAGGGATACAAGATCTCTCGGGTCAATTAATACAGAGTTAATACTTCTCAGCCTTTAAGGGGCTCAATGGAGAAGCTTATATATGTGTCCTCTGTATTAAATGTTTTACATTTAGAATCAAGCTTGATGGGAGCTTTTGTTGACTTTAAGGCTCTGTTTCATGCTATAGTAACTCTACTGATATTTTTTGCATTAACTTTGTTTGGAAAAATTAATTATTCAGCTGCATTGAGGAAAATATCTTCTTTTTTATCATAGTTTGACCTCTGTTGAATGCATGTGGCTACAAGTGGCATTGGGTAGCTGAGAGGAATAAATTAGCCTTTGATGTGGCAGTGGAGGCTCTTCTTGACTGATAAATATTTTGATTTGTCTATAATCACTGTTAATCCACTTTGAATTTGTGTTTTATTAGTGGATTAGGCTTTAATCTTCCATATTTGTTGTGTTTGGGTCTTCGACACTGATACTCTTTGTTTTGTTTTAATTGTCTTTGTCTTGTTGATGTGCAGGGCCACACAGAGCTCATATGGTATCAATTCCCGTGAAGCATCGATGAAATGTGAAGTTTGAAACCCTGTGGAATGATTTTTCTTATGAAATAAAAACCTAGAGAGTCGTCACCCTGGTCTTCATTTTCCTTTAATATAAAGAAAAAATCATTAAACCTGAAAAATACAAACAAAAATTAAGAAATCCTGTGTTATTGGGGTAAAAACTGCTTTGGAGGTGGAGGGGAGGAGCATGGCCATTGGATGGAATCATCCAACAGTGGGGATCTAATGTGCAGATCAGATGGAGACTGTTTGGAAAGAACAATGGTGTTAATTAAGTCAGAACCGTTGATTGCACAGAGATCAACGGTCGGGAGCAACTAGGTCAATACAAATGGAGAGGGGCTGCTTAACAAAGAAATGGGAGAAAAGGCGGAAAAAATAGGTTAGAAACCTTTGGCGGAGGAAGAAATGAATTAAAAATTAAATGGGTTTTGGGAGGAATATGAGCCGTCGGATGAGATTGGATCAAAAGGATCAACGGCTGAGGAGGCACACGATGAATCACCATGAAGAAGAGGGAAAGTGGTTTCGGGGATGAAAACCACAGGTTTCACGTGAGAAAAGGGCGAGGAGGTAGTTTTGCCTTTTTGAACATGATATGTGTCCCCGCCTGACACGTGTCTTTTAAAAATAGCTTATATCAGGTGATTTTTGAAGATTATCCTTCGTGCTTAAACTTATGCGAAAACGTGCGTCGACCGTCAGATCAAGGGTCTCAGATTCGAAAGCTGTGGAAAGAGCGCGATAACAGATAAGTGCATGGGTGAAGTGGGAAGGGCGATTTTATTATGGGCCGTTCGATCAAGGATTGGATGGCTAGGATTAAAACTGAGGAAGGGAGGACCCATAGGAGGAGGGCCTGTCGGGATAAATAAGAACCGTTAGATGGAATAGATCAACAATTAGAATTTGATCTGGGGTTTGAATGAAATAATACAATGGCGGAGGAAGGGTTGATGAGGGCCGTTAGATCTGGGAAGGCAGAGAGGAGATCAACGGCTCATGATTGATCGGGGGATGGCCAATCGGGGCGAGGTAAAAACAACATGAAATGCACCCTTTAAAAATCACCGATGCGATGTTGCGCTGATCGTTGATTGGCTTTAGATCAACGGTCAAGATTTCTTTAAATAACGAACCGACAGAAACCCCTTATAACACATGAAAAACAAAAAATTAATAAAAACAAATGTTTTGGCTTGGGGTGGGTTTATATATATGAAGTGGATAGGCGCCCGTCTGCGGGGCCTTTGATTATATAGAATGCGATAGGCCCAGGGCTTATATATATAAGGGTCAATCGCATCGGAAGGTCGGGCTTGGTCTTTCAATCTACCCATTTAGAATTTTGCGATGCGATTGGTGCTTTGGGACTTTTAATTCTTGGTCCCGGGCGCAAGTTATATGGAGTAAAGCAGAGGGCAAGGGTTTATATAAATGGGGCTTAATTGCATCGAAACATTGATGCGGGGCTTTTCAATCTACTCATTTATATTTAAAAAACAATGCTCTGGTGGGTTTAGAGCAAAACTTATGAAAAAGGAGTTTTTGACTTTACAAAGGAAAAAATGCATCATAGATGGAATTATATAATGTTTTAGCGTCCGATTGCGAGAACAAGGGTTATATGAATCGGTGATTAGACCAGGGCTTATGTAATAAAGGGCTAATCGCATCAGAGGTATTAACTTAACAAAAATACTTGCGTGCTCTGTTTTCTCTGATGCGATAAGCACCAAAAGGGTCTAGCGCTTGGGCATATGGTGGGGAAGTGGTTTACGGTTTAGCCCAAGGGGGCTTAAACCTATAGTCAAAAACACTTATTTTTTATGGATTTTTTCAATGTTTTTGATGGATTTGGGGGTTTTAGTAAAGTCTAAAAGTGAGTTTTAAACTTTGTAAAAATGATTTTCATGAATGGAAAAAGGGAAATCATGAAAATAGAGGAATTTCATGGGGGAAAAAGGGGAATAAAATGAAGGTTAGTTTTTGAGTGGAGGAGGGGAAAATGGGATTTTGAAGTAGTATTTTCTCTATGGAATCAGTAGAATTTCAGAGTTTGGAAAGGAAACAACAATGAAGATTGAAACAAGGGCATGATCTCTTCAAGAGTCTTCAAGAGATAACATTTTTTAGCAATAAAACTTATTTCTTGAAGGCTCAAAAATTATTTTATCCATCTTTTGCTATAACAAATTTTATAGGTGGCTAACACAACGTCTAGTTGTCCTGGAAATGATTGTGAATCTTCATCGCGTGTTGGGGTCAAATTGATGATGTCAATCAGAGTTAAATTAATGTCAACCCAGGAAGGTAAAATTAGAAGTGCCACCTATAGGTCTAGAAAGATTCCTAATTTTCCGAGATCCTATGGTTATCTTACAAGAACATATTCGCCAAGATCTGTTCCAACAACTAAAAAAACCTACATCTAATAATTGTCCAAGATCTTATAGTTCTCTTACAAGAACACATTCGTCAAGATCTCTTCCAATATTAGAACATCTAACAAAAACTTAAAAGCTGAAATGAAATAAAAACATAGATTAAATTATACCTAGAATAAGCATGAAAGTGAGGCCATGGGGGCCCTCCATAACTCCACAAGCACACCTCTTCAAAGGAGACTCAAATATAGAAGCAACAAAATCAAAGTATGATTCTTTATTTCAAAATCTTCATCATGATGTACAAACCAACTCTAAGATTACAAATGGAGGAGATTGTACTCCTATTTATACAATGGGATGAGATAACAAACTCATAATGATGATCCACTAATCTCTCTTTAGTTCCATACATCTCTCAACCATCTAGACACATAACCCCCTTTTGGCCTTGATCCTCTCCATGAGATCATGATCTTCTCCATAAGGCTTATCTTACAAAATTCGAAATTGATCATTCAAGGCCACATAAAGGTGTCTTGGAAGCTTCCTTGGAACCTACGCATGTCACAAAAACAATCCACTTTTGATATATGAAGTAAAATATATTATTTTCTAATATTTAATCAATAATTTCTCTTAAAAATGATTGAAAATAAATAATATTTGGAAGATATAAATGAGACCCATTAATGATGAACAATAGGGAAAATGAAGTGACATGGTAGTGAATAATGAGTGATATAATGGAAGCATAGGTGAAAAATGTATGGTAACGAGCAATATTTGTATGACATTTTGAAGCCCAACATACCCCCCAACTGAAGCTCTTGCATGTCCTCATGCAAGCTACTACAATAACTTATTTGATTTTATTCTTAGAGCTTCCTTTGATTGAATTACAAGATGCTTGGTTCTTGTGTAACAACCATCTTTCAATCATGGACTTCCTTTTAACTTTGCACATCTTTTGATAAATTTTATTTTTGCAGAGAATTTTCATATTTTAATGATTGGTTCTTGTGTTAAAGTCATTATTTACTTTGTTGAAATCTCTTTTTAATGATTGGTTCTTGTGTTACAATCATTATTTACTTTGTTGAGATCAATCATTTTTAAGAAGTCATTTAATATGCTCATCATTTTGTAGTAGTTTTTATTGTGGGGAGACTATGTGGGTTAAGATGTAATGTGAATGAGAGAAAGAAATGAAGTGTGAAATTCCCCCTCAACTGATGGTTTTTGGCAATTTTTAATGAGAAAGGGAATAGTGAAATAGTGGAATATTTTCCAAATATCATCATTTTAGAATCTAAAAATAATTTCAAGATTGAAGGTTAGAAAAAATCATACCTTACTTACCTAAAGAAGTGGATGAATCATGTATGTTCAACTGCTGCAATTCTGATCTGAAGTTTCTTCTGCAAGTTGTGGATGAAATATGGATTTGTATTGTCGTATCTGCTGCTGGATCTTCTGCTGGATAGTCTGATGAATCTGACGAGTCTGCTGAATATGGCTGAAAATTTATAAGGATTGGAAGGTACCCAGTAATGGTGCCAAAATGTTGGGGTCTAATTGATGATGTCAATTAGAGTTCAATTAATGTCAACTCGGGAAGGTAAACTTAGAAGTGCCACCTATAGGTCTAGAAAGATTCCTAATTATCTGAGATCTTATGGTTCTCTTACAAGATCACATTCATCAAGATCTCTTCCAACAACTAAACAAACCTACATCTAATAATTGTCCAAGATCTTATAGTTCTCTTACAAGAACACATTCATCAAGATCTCTTCCAATATTAGAATATCTAACAAAAACTTAAAAGCTGAAATGAAATAAAAACATAAATTAAATTATACCTAAAATAAGCATGCAAGCGAGGCCATGGGGGCCCTCCATAAATCCACAAGCACACCTCTTCAATGGAGACTCAAATGTAGAAGCAACAAAATCAAAGTATGATTCTTTATTTCAAAATCTTCATCATAATGTACAAACCAACTCTAAGATTACAAATGGAGGAGATTTTACTCCTATTTATACAATGGGATGAGATAAAAAACTCATAATGATGATCCACTAATCTCTCTTTAGTTCCATACATCTCTCAACCATCTAGACACATAACCCCCTTTTGTCCTTGATCCTCTCCATCAGATCATGATCTTCTCCATAAGGCTTATCTTATCAAATTCGAAATTGATCATTCAAGGCCACATAAAGGTGTCTTGGAAGCTTCCTTGGAACCTACACATGTCACAAAAACAATCCACTTTCCATATATGAAGTAAAATATATTATTTTCTAATATTTAATCAAGAATTTCTCTTAAAAATGCTTGAAAATAAATAATATTTGGAAGATATAAATGAGACCCATTAATGATGAACAATAGGGAAAATGAAGTGACATAGTAGTGAATAATGAGTGATATAATGGAAGCATAGGTGAAAAATATATGGTAATGAGTGATATTTGTATGACATTTTGAAGCCCAACATACCCCCCAATTGAAGCTCTTGCATGTCCTCATGCAAGCTACTACAATGACTTATTTGATTTGATTCTTAGATGAGCTTCCTTTGATTGAATTACAAGATGTTTGGTTCTTGTGTAACAACCATATTTCAATCATGGAATTCCTTTTAACTTTACACATCTTTTGATAAAGTTTATTTTTGCAAAGCATTTGCATCTTTTAATGATTGGTTCTTGTGTTACAATCATTATTTAATTTGTTGAGATCTCTTTTTAATGATTGGTTCTTGTGTTAAAATCATTATTTACTTTGTTGAGATCAATCATTTTTAAGAAGTCATTTAATATGTTCATCAGTTTGTAGTAGTTTTTATTGTGGGAAGACTATGTGGGTTAAGATGTAATATGAATGAAAGAAAGAAATGAAGTGTGAAATTCCCCCCCAACTGATGGTTTTTGGAAATTTTTAATGAGAAAGGGAATAGTGAAATAGTGGAATATATTCCAAATATCATCATTTTAGCATCTAAAAATAATTTCAAGATTAAAGATTAGAAAAAATCATACCTTACTTACCTAAAGAAGTGGATGAATCATGTATGTTCAGCTGCTGCAATTCTGATCTGAAGCTTCTTCTGCAAGTTGTGGATGAAAGATGGAACTGTATTGTCGTATCTTCTGCTGGATCTTCTACTGGATAGTTTGATGAATCTGATGAGTCTGCTGAATATGGCTAAGAATGTATAAGGCTTTGAAGGTATACAAAATTTGGAATTTACACTCCCTACCCCCCCCCCAAGCCTTATTACAATGAAAGGAAATATACTTCATTTGTTACAAAATATGGGTCTTCAAGTCTTCAACGCTTGATGGCACAAATCTTACTATGTGATTAAATGTTCTGGTGTCGAACATAGCAAGAAATTGTTAACTTAGTGGCCATTAATGAATGCCACTAGCCAACACGAGAACTCCCACCATTGATTCCAATGGGAGTCAAGATGCCTAACACATCTTTGCAGGTACGAATAAATTTGTTGTGGTCGAGTCACCTACAAGACCCAATGAACAAGGAATATTAGTGTACTTCCATTGTTCATTGGAAAGAGTACTTGCCATTAAGGCATGCAAGTCTCTTGGTGTTTTTTTTTAAATATTATTAGACTCTAGGAATTTGACTCAATGATATGTAGAAGCAGGGTTTTATTGCTGGAAAATGAAAAATGCTAGGAAAAAGGAAATGGAAATGTAAAATGGCAAGAAGTTTGTAAGTAAACTTCTTTGCTTTTATTGGTGGGTTAGGAATGGAGAAAATGCTATGTTGGATGAGTTTCCAGTATGTGGGTACTTCGGGTACATGGGAACGAGTATCTGGTATGGCTAGAAGCTTTTCTCAGATTTACAGGAAACGTCAAGTTGGGAGCGGCAATAATATAATATATTAAAAAATCAAATTTAATATATATGATTTTTTTTAAATAGTGTAAAGGTTAAATTTTTAACTTTTAATGTATCTACCAAATTGAAATTTTAAATGATTCATCATTCAAGCCTCAAGAGAGAACCACATAAAGTTAAAACCAAAACTAAAAGTCACCCAAATCATATTGATGTTCGTACTAGATGAAGAGACATCGGGACGACAGCCTTCCAAATCTTTATTCAACGCTGTGAATGAAAATCAACCTCAAAGAGTGGTCGTATGACAAAATGACACTTATTATTGCACATCTGTTATTTTGATTCTTGAATAGGGGTTGGACAAAATGTGAAAGGGTAAAGAAAGGTTTTTTCAGGGATAACATTTTGTAACATTTACGAAGTTACAAAATTTATTTAAAATTATTTCAAGTCCGTTGACAATCGATTCAGCCATTACATATTATTTGTTAACATTAACTACATCACAGAAAATAAAATAATATTTCACAATTTTATTGATTTAAAACTAATATATTAAAACCGAGCTTTCTTCGAATCATGCATTATTTGTTAACTTCAACTACATCACCGAAAATAATATAATATTTCACAATTTTTTATTGATTTAAAAATAATATATTAAAACCAGACTTGCTTCGAATCGTGGCATGCAGACATCAATGGGAGTCAAATTCCATGTAACGTAACCCATTGGAACGGTGTGTATTGCGTGGAGACGAATAACATAATTTTATAGTAAAATTGTAAATCGAACATGTAATGCAAAATCGGAAACTTGAAAACAGTAAAGTTTAAAGTTTTAATTTTTAAACTATAGTCTATACCTGAACTTGGATGCCACGCGACAGAGGTAGCAAGGCACGAGATGGTGATTATCCCAACTCACCACGCGACAGAGGTAGCAAGGCACGCAGCTACCAGCAACAGAAGTTAGAAATTCAACACTCACTGCTCACTGAGTCGAACACTCACTGCTCACTGTAGAAGGGATGAATTGAGCCTTGAGGAGGCAGATATTTATAGAAATTCAGCGGGATGAATTCAACGTTTGCTGCCAGTTATGTTTGCCGCCAATCCGAGTTAACGTTTGCCCGCCAAAATTTTCCTAGGCTTTTTGGGTACGTGTGGATCGGGAGCCTGTGGGAGCTCCGATCCATCGAGGAGCGGATAGCCGCTCCTCGATGGATCGAAGCTCCCACAGGCTCCCGATCCAGGTTTCCACCTAAAACGAGTTCCGGAAACAGAAAAATTTAATCAAATAAGCTCCTGAAAAGCTCCACCATTCCCGACAAAGCTTCCGCCCAATTTGGAGCGTTTCGTACCAGCTCCAAAGCTCCTAGGAGCGACGGAGCTTGGGGTACTTGCCCTCCAACGACAGGGAGCGGTACCCATGCAACATTGAGAAAATGTAATGAAGTGTATGTGCTAATGGAAAATGGATAATGACTCTTGCTGGAATTATGGCATGCAAAATCTCGAATATAGCAATGGAATGCAAACTCTCCAATATAGCAAATCTGCTCCTTAATTCTGGACTGCTTGTTAAAATAGTTGAGTTTGACCAGCATTGACCAACCACCTGTAGACGTCGAATTCAATTGTGGATAGGTATTTCACCATCCTTGTACATTTAGGAACAAACATCATGTCTTTGAATTTTGCTATCGGTCATGCAACATGTCAAACCATTAAGCTATTACAGGAAGTTGCAAGAACTTGTAATTTTCTGGAAATTTCATTTATAATCATGGATTGGTTCTTTAAAATTTCTCATGAAATTAGTCTTGAAAGACCAATTGTCGTCACAATGTAATCTCCTTACTGATCACTTGATTAACCTGTAACCTGCGAAAAAAATTTGGCAGAAAGAAAACATAAGTGTGTTCAAGAAGAAATGGCCAGTTCCTTCCTGATTCTTACGCAAAAATTTCGTACGAAATAAACAAATTAAGGACAATCAAAGTGTTGAAATTGACTCTAATCATGATATTAATATCAACCCATTCTTAAAGAAATAACCATGAAAAGTAAATTTACTCCCTGTCTGTGTCAGATAACACATGTGCATGGCAAAGAGCGCAACATTATAGATTTGTTGTGTCCCTCAAACATGACCCTTTTTCCTCAAATGAAGTTTTTTTGGTGAAGCATCTAGCCTAAAAAGGTCCTTTGATAGCATGATTTTTTTATTAGTCTTGCAACTTGTTGCACTGAAACCTTCTAAATTGGACATACATACAACACTCTACTAAAAATAAAACAACGTAACATACATACAACACTTTATTAAAACATAACCTAAAATATATACATGAATTAAAAACAACACATCGTAACATAAAAATAGTATACGAATTTTGCCATGAAAATAAAAATAAAAAACGTTGAAAATGAAGACCATTGAAATGACAAATATGTGAAATGAATGTTGGTAAGTGAATAAAACATAGTTTTATGCATGGGAAGCATTGAAAAATAAAGGAATGTTGACTTGGTTACCAATAATGTCGTGGGTAAGGGACAAGGGCGAGTTTTTTTACCTTTAATTTTATGCACGTTATATTTTCTTGGAAGCTAATATCTCTTTGACAATTTTCAGCAGATCTTCAACCATGGCCTTCGAATTTCCGCTCACACGCATTCCATGCACCTTCCACCTCTCTCTTCAAGACCTTCGATGACCCGGCGATAGATGTTACACCTGCTTTGAATACGAATCTGTATCATCTGGAGCATGAGAAGAAGGAGAAGGGGAACACTCGAAAGTGTAGCTACTGGTTTGGTGGGTCGATGGACATCATTATCCGAAGGGGCTTGGCTTCAGGGTATGCTTTCGAGGATGGTTCAGCTGCTTTATATGGCATATGCGGGCTTTATTCGATGGGAGGATCAGTCGACACGTCGTGAAACGCACCCTAGCACCCGATTTTTATGGCTCCTCTTTAGTCGTTCCAATGACAGAAAAATCAGATTTGAATATCTTGGCGCAATCCTCTCGAACCGAAACCTGATTTTCTTGAACAAAAACCCGATTTTCTCATGGATTTTGGAGGATTTTGTGGGATTTTCTTAGGGAGATGCGATGATGGAGGGAGAGGAGGTCACCGTGGCATAAAAGATGAGGTAGAGGAGGGAAACACGGCGTAAGAGGACCTGATGTGTTTCCCTCTCTCAAAAACTTATTGTTAGCAATGGTTTCTTCTTCAAACCATGACTCGATCGAAAGGAGAAGGAGTTGGATGAAAGCTGCATCGACTCCTTTGTTGATCTTGCGTCCAATAATTTATTGACTAAGATTTAAATTGATTTACAAATTCCAAATCTCTAGTACAGCAGAAACTCTTCAAAATAAACTCCCAAAATAAATCAATAGATTTTGTGAAGGATCTCACCATAAAAACCTTAGTAAAATTTATAATTAAAATTGCGTTAAGTTCTGATACCAATAACAAATTCTGTGGCTTCAAGTCTCTATGCATCACTACGTGTCTGTGACAATATTCTATTCCCTTGAGCAGTTGTTACATCATACTCTTGATGACAATTGGTGGCAGTTTCTTATTGAGGCGGGCATACTTTGTTGGAATTAATTCCAACTGCCCCAGAGACAGCGGCAAAGACAGTCCGAGGGGGTCCAAGAAGCCGGGCAGGTGGAGGTGCATACCCCGTCAGAATTGCTGACGTATGCAGGGGCCCACACTGCGTTTTAACAAAAGACTTGCGGGGTTAATGTTATAACGTATTTGTTAATACAATAGTTGGTTTATTGTTTAACGTTTTTTGTTTTATTTTTAATATATGTGATTCATATATATTAAAAGGGCCGAAATGTATTAAAGAATATACACAGTGAATTTTTTATAAAAGCACAGCAGTGCTGGAATAAATATCACGGTGCCAGAAAGTCAATTTGACATCAATGCTACTTCCAAGAGGTGCCGACAGAATTTATGGAGCCATGAATGAATTCAAGCGGTGAATTTTGTGGTTGTATGTCAGTTAATGGCATTAACTGAACCTGAGATATTTTGGGATATTTTGTTTTGTAATACATAGGACAGATTCTTTGTTATGTAATGTTTTATATATGCACAACAGCGTATTTTTAAAACAGTGAGACACACAGTAGAGTGTGAAGTATTATGCACAGCAGTGCGTTTGTAAAAGACAGAGAGCTGTAATTTTTATAATTACATAGAACAGCAGATTTTTTTTTTTTAAAACAGAGTATGCACAGTAGTGTATAGTTGTTGATTTAGAGAGACAGAGTATTTTTCTGTGTGAGACAGAGTGATAGTTTACACTGTGTTTGCAGCAGTTAAACTATTTTGTAATCCCTCTTTTGAGGAAGTATTGTAATAGCAGTTTTTTTTATATATATTGAATATCAATTTTCTGAGTTGAGAACTCTGTCTGTGAGTGAATTTTTAGAATTATTCTCTGTGTTAAAGAGGAACTGTTTATTGTTTTGGAATTCTGAAAATTCCAACATGGTATCGGAGCCAATCCAGTCTATTTGAAGGTCAAATAAGCTGAAGGAAACGAACTCTTTGTTGCAGCAGCTTCTCCAACAGTGTGAAGACTCAGACATAAAGGATTTAAGGTATTTCTCTATACAGTTTTGTGTTACTGCTGCAGAATAGTGAGTTATTTACATACACAGTCAAGTGTTTTTAAATCATAGTTAAAGAGTGCAGAATGGCTGGTTCCAGCACAGGTATGAGTTTGGGAAATATCCATCTTCCACAATTCAATGGAAAAAATTATGACTACTGGTCAATAACTATGAAAGCTTTATTTACCTCACAAGAGTTATGGGAATTAGTTGAGGATGGCTTTGAAGCGCCAGCAAATGAAGCAGAGTTTTATGTTTTAACTCAGGCAGAAAGGGAGTCACTGAAGAACAATAAGAAGAGAGATGCCAAGGCTCTTTTCTTCTTGTATCAAACAGTGCATGAGAGTGTGTTTCCAAGGATAGCAGCAGCTAAGAAATCCAGTGAAGCATGGGAAACTCTCAAGACAGCTTATCAGGGAATGGAGAAAGTGAAGACAACAAAACTTCAGTTGCTGAGGAGAGACTTTGAGACTCTCTGTATGAAAGAGTCAGATAATATTGACTCATTCTTCACTCATGTGATTGGAATGGTCACACAAATAAGATCTCATGGAGAGACTCTTGAGGACAAGAGGATTGTGGAAAAACTCTTGAGAAGTTTACCCTCAAGATTTGATGTGATTGTCACCACCATAGAAGAGACAAGGGATCTCACAAAGTTTTCAGTGGATGAATTACATGCATCACTGATAACTCATGAACAGAGATTGGGTAGGAGTGAAAACTCATCTCTTGAGCAAGACTTTAAGACCCAGATGTATTTCGGAAGAGGAAGAGGGCAAGGCAGAGGAAACAAGAGAGGAAGAGGCAGAAGCCAAAACAGAGGTGGAAGGAACAGTCCAGCAAATGCTCAAGGAAGGGGCAGCAATCCAAATCAGCATCAAGGCCAAGGCAGCAGCCAACAGAATGGTCAGCAGAATGATCAAAGAAAAAGGTATGATAAGTCCAATGTCCAATGTTATAATTGTAAGAAATATGGTCATTATGCTAATGAATGTAGAAAGAAGAAGCAGAATAATATGAGAAGTGAAACTAGTGCAAATTTCACAAAAGAAAACAACAGTCAAAGTAATTTATTTTTAGCTTGTAATATGGCTGAAGAAAAGAGTGAAGACTTATGGTTTCTAGACTCCGGTTGTAGTAACCATATGACAGGAAACTTAGCAATGTTTTCTATGTTAGATGAAAGTGTGCAGTCACAAGTCACACTAGGAACTGATAGCAAAGTTTCTGTTATGGGAAAAGGAGATGTAAATGTTTTAACAAGATTAGGTGCAAGGAAAACCATAACAGATGTTTATTATGTTCCAGGAATGAAGTGTAACCTCTTAAGTGTTGGACAGCTTGTCCATAAGGGGTATAATGTTTTATTTGATAATGATGTTTGTACCATCATGGATAAACCACCCAGCAAATAGTGTATTGCTGAAGTGAATATGACAAGGAATAGGATGTTCCCTCTTAGAATGAGAGTAGATTTGAAGGATGGCGAAGAGAAAGCAGCAGTTGCACAGGAGACTTACCAAAGCGAACCAAAAGATGATAATTGGTTATGGCACTTGAGATTTGGACATCTCAACTTTGGAGGTCTTAATTTGTTGAACAGAAAAGGAATGGTAAGTGGTTTACCATTGATAGAGAAACCGGACAACCTTTGTGAAGGTTGTATTCTTGGGAAACAACACAGAGAAAGTTTTCCTTCCGGGAAAAGCATAAGGGCAAAAGCACCCTTAGAGATTGTCCACTCGGATGTATGTGGACCGATGCAAACTCCATCACTTGCAAGCAGCCACTATATCTTAACATTTATAGATGATTTTACAAGAAAAACTTGGGTTTACTTTTTGAAAAATAAAAGTGAAGTGTTTGAAAAATTCCGCAATTTCAAAGCACTTGTTGAGAATCAGAGTGGGCTGCATATCAAAGTCTTAAGGACTGATAGAGGAGGTGAGTATATATCTAAAGATTTTCTACGTTTTTGTAGAGAAAATGGTATTCAAAAACAGTTTACAACTAGATATACTCCGCAGCAAAATGGAGTAGCCAAAAGGAAGAACCGAACCATAATAGACATGGCGAAGAGTATGCTTAAGGCAAAGAATTTTCCTAATGATTATTGGGCTGAAGCTGTACATTGTGCAGCGTATATCTTGAACAGGTGCCCTACAAAAGAAGTCATGAACAAAGTGTCGGAAGAGGCATGGAGTGGCGCAAAGCAAAGTGTCACACACATGAAAGTTTTCGGATGTGTGGCTTATGCACACATTCTGGATCAGCTAAGGAAGAAGTTGGACAGCAAGGGGGAGAAATGTATTTTCATTGGATACAGTGAGGAATCCAAGGCATACAGGTTATATAACCCATCCAACAAGAAGTTTCTTGTGAGGAGGGATGTTCAGTTCATTGAAGAGGAAGCTTGGGATGGAAGCATAGAGAAAACAGTGAATGTTAAACACTGTTTATCTCATGATGAGAATGATGATGAGGTGGCTGAAATACATCCCCAAACAGCAGCATCAACACCGCAAAGTGCACCCTTGAGGAGAAATGATAGTGCTTCTCCAAGCACACCACAAGGAGGAAATTCAAGTGCTTCTTCAAGCACTTTTACACCTACTGAAAGAGGTAAGAAATTCAGAAGTTTGAAAGATATTTATGAACAAGATTTAGCTAATGAAGGTATCAATTCTTTGTTTGCTTTATATTGTCATGTTGATGATCCTGTTCATTTCGAAGAAGCTATCAAGGATAAGAAATGGATAGAAGCTATGGATGAGGAGATAAATGCCATAGAGAGGAACAAAACTTGGGATTTGGTTGAACTCCCAAAAGGTAAAGATGTCATTGGTGTTAAATGGGTCTACAAGACCAAGAGTAATGCTGAAGGCAAGATAGAGAGACACAAGGCAAGGCTTGTTGTCAAAGGCTATAAACAGAAGCATGGCATAAATTATGAGGAAACTTTCGCACCGGTTGCAAGAATGGAAACCGTGAGAGCAGTGTTGTCCATAGCAGCACAAAATAAGTGGAAAGTTTACCAAATGGACGTGAAGTCAGCATTTCTGAATGGAGTGTTAATGGAATAGGTTTACATAGATCAACCTCTCGGCTATGAAAAGAAAGGCCAAGAGCACAAAGTATGCAAGTTGAAGAAGGCTCTTTATGGGCTGAAGCAAGTGCCAAGAGCGTGGTACAGTAGGATAGATTCATATCTACTGGAAAATGGTTTTGAAAAGTGTGAGGGAGAACCCACCCTCTACATCAAAGAACAAGATGGTAAAATTTTGATTGTAGTCTTGTATGTTGATGATGTTATTTTTACAGGTAATGATGATTGCCTTATTGAACATTTTAAAACAGTCATGAAAGAAGAATTTGAAATGACTGACATGCGTTTGTTGAGATACTTCTTGGGAATAGAAGTAGGACAAGATGAAAGTGAGACTTTTATCTCATAGGCAAAGTATGTTAATGAAGTGCTTGAAAGATTTAACATGCAGGAAAGCAAAGCAGCAATCACTCCCACAGTGATGGGATTAAAACTCAGCAAAGAGGACAGCAGCAAGGATTTTGATCCTAGTTTATACAAGAGCATAGTTGGCAGCCTCATGTACTTGACTGCAACTAGGCCAGACATAATGCATGCTGTTAGTTTGATTTCCAGGTTCATGGAAAAGCCAAAGGAGGCACATTGGCAAGCAGCAAAAAGATTTTTGAGGTATGTTAAAGGTACTAAAAGGTTTGGTATTTTTTATACTACTTCAGAATGTTCAGATTTAGTTGGATACACAGACAGTGATTGGGCTGGAAGTGTAGATGATCGGAAAAGTACTTCTGGTTATGTTTTTCACATGGGTTCAGGAGCCATTTCATGGCTTCTAAGAAACAGTCCGTTGTAGCGTTGTCTACAGCAGAAGCAGAATATGTGGTAGCTACAGCAGCAGCGTGTCAAGAAGTTTGGATGAGAAAAATGTTGAGAAGCTTATGTCAAGAACAGGTAAAAGGGACAGTGATATTTTGTGACAATAGCTCAGCTATTGCATTGTCTAAAAATTCTGTTTTTCATAAAAGAACTAAGCACATTGACACCAAGTTTCATTTCATACGGGAATTGGTAAGCAATGGCGAGATTGTTTTGCAGCATTGCAGAACGGAGGATCAATTTGCAGATATCCTCACAAAGCCACTACAGCAGAAAAGCTTTGAACATTTCAGGAAATGCTTGGGTATGCAGGAAAACCCAGCAGTTGAAATTAAGGGGGAGTGTTGGAATTAATTCCATTGCCCGAGCAGCGACAAAACCGATCCCAAGGGGTCCAAAAGAGCGGGCAGGCGGAGGTGCATACCCCGTCGAAATTGCTGACGTATGCAGGCCCTGCTGCGTTTTAACAAAAGACTTGGGGGTTAATGTTATAACGTATTTGTTAAATACAATAGTTGGTTTTTTTTATTGTTTAACGTTTTTTGTTTTTATTTTAATATATGTGATTCATATATATTAAAAGAACCGAAATGTATTAAAGAATATACACGGTGAATTTTATAAAAGCACGGCAGTCTCTAGAATAAATATCACGGTGCCAGAAAATCAATTTGACATCAATGCTACTTCCAAGAAGTGCGGCAGAATTTATGGAGCCATGAATGAATTCAAGCGGTGAATTTTGTGGTTGTATGGATTAATGGCATTAAGCGGGCACGAGATATTTTGGGATATTTTGTTTTGTAATACACAGGACAGAGTCTTTGTTATGTAATGTTTTATATATGCACAGCAGCGTATTTTTAAAACAGTGAGACACACAGCAGAGTGTGAAGTATTATGCACAGCAGTGCATTTGTAAAGACAGAGAGCTGTAATTTTTATAATTACATAGAACAGCAAAGTTTTTTTTTTTAAAACAGAGTATGCACAGTAGTGTATAGTTGTTGATTTAGAGAGACAGAGTATTTTTCTGTGTGAGACAGAGTGATAATTTACACTGTGTTTGCAGAAGTTAAACTATTTTGTAATCCCTCTTTTGAGGAAGTATTGTAACAGCAGTTTTTTTTATATATATTGAATATAAATTTTCTGAGTTGAGAACTCTGTCTGTGAGTGAATTTTTAGAATTATTCTCTGTGTTAAAGAGGAACTGTTTATTGTTTTGGAATTCTGAAAATTCCAACATACTTTTCATAGAATTTCAGAAGATCACAGTCCATAAATTGAAAGCTTTCGACCTTCAATCCATTCAGTCTCCATGGCCAACAACCTGACAATGTGTTTACAACGAGAGAGCAACTTCAGACTTGCGATTTCTCTGAGAGAACTGGTAGGAAATCCTTCCTTCATAAAATATGTATGGTTTTTCTTGATAGCCACAATCTGACTAGTTTCCCTCACTCTTGCCTTGAACACCTTTCCGTATGTTCCCTGCCCGAGTTTCAGCAAAAAATCGTACTTGTCCAAGTCTTCTAATTTCTGCTCTTTTCACGTGGAAAAAGAGGTCACCAGAAGAGTTAGGGAAGTTAAACAGCACTTGAATGGCAAACAGAGGAGAAGTGAATATCTAAATGCACTACAGTTTTCACTTGTCCTATGTACTCGAAAAACAGATCTTCTACAAATCACGGTTTACACAGTGAATTTTGTTTTTAGCAGAATGTTGAAGCCGAGATTGGAATTGTGATTGCGGAGAACCATTGGGGCAAGTTAACAGAATCCTCATTTGAATGCATAATGGAATTTGGTGAATTATGCATTGATATTTGTGTTCCCATTTGTTTATACATTGATATTTGTGTTCCCATTTGTTTTATTATATGGCGTGTGTTTCTTTTTTTTGTGTGTGTGTTTTTCTTTAAGTTTGTTTTTAATGTATGCAATTCTTTTCATGATATATGAAATTGAACCTATCTTTAAAAAAATGGTTAGTTTTCAAATTTTTTTTTTTAAATAATATATATATATTATTATTATGGGGAATTTTTTTATTTTTCTCAATATTTTTTTTTTAAACTAAATTTTTTTTTAAAACTAAATTTTAAATTTTTTTAAGATGATCTTTTGCTCATTCAAAAAAAAATTATTGTCATATCGTAAATCAATTTTCCAGTAAGAGTATTTTTACTTGAAATAAATCGATAGATTTTCTAATCTTCTTAATCGCACAAAGCGCAGGAAGAGAGCATACTAATCTCTTGATTTGTTTTTATTTATGCAGGTTAGTGTGGATAGATAATAAACACAATCAAGATTTGCGACAAAACCTCGCATTGTCTATACTCTTTCTGCAATGTCGCTGGGGCGTTTAGACTCTCGGAAGACAAAATTTTTTGATAATCGAGCTCCTAGCTTACCCATGATACAGAAACAGGATATATAAATGCGATGATGAAGCAGCTCTTAATGTGCCACTGAATTTATTCATTTGTTCATGATGATTTATTATTTTTCTTATTTTTGAAAATAAGACTAAAAACTTATAACGACTTCTAACGAATTCTAATGATAACGAGCTCGTTTTATTTTCCTAATTTATTCTATCTAACTTTTTTGAAAGATTTTTTATTTCCTAGGTAAAAGAATGCTTCCAGTGAAGCCATCTACGGATTAAAAATTCGAACATGCTCACATCAAGATTTAAAATTTTTACGTTATGTTTTAAAGTATGTGAGTAACATGTCTTAGAGTTGGCTCAAGGTTATTGTCCTTGCACTCTAAGAAGTACCTATTCAACATTGTCAAATTTCTCATCCATAGATGGATTAGTGAGAAATGGGGGATTTAAAATAAAAACTGAATTTAAATTAACTATGTGCGAAAATAAAAAAAAATGCTCCAAACTTTGAACTCCTTTATGAACCTATTGTCACCAAGTTCCACAAATTATTCCATAAAAACAAATGCATAAAATAATTACTAAATCCTTCTAGTTGCACTTCCCTAGAAACGATGCCAAAATGTTGGGGTCTAATTAATGATATCAATCAGAGTTCAATTAATGTCAACCTCGGAAGGTAAACTTAGAAGTGCCACCGATAGGTCTAGAAAGATTCCTAATTGTCCGAGATCTTATGGTTCTCTTACAAGAACACATTCGTCAATATCTCTTCCAACAACTAAACAAACCTAGATCTAATAATTGTCCGAGATCTTATATTTCTCTTACAAGAACACATTCGTCAAGATCTCTTCCAATATTAGAACATCTAACAAAATCTTAAAAGCTGAAATGAAATAAAAACATAAATTAAATTATACCTAAAATAAGCATGCAAGTGAGGCCATGGGGACCCTCCATAACTCCACAAGCACACCTCTTCAAAGGAGACTCAAATGTAGAAGTAACAAAATCAATGTATGATTCTTTATTTCAAAATCTTCATCATGATGTACAAACCAAATCTAAGATTCAAATGGAGGAGATTGTACCCCTATTTATACAATCGGATGAGATAACAAGCTCATAATGATGATCCACTAATCTCTCTTTAGTTCCATACATATCTCAACCATATAGACACATAACCCTCTTTTGTCCTTGATCCTCTCCATGAGATCATGATCTTCTCCATAAGGCTTATCTTATCAAATTTGAAATTGATCATTCAAGGCCACATAAAGGTGTCTTGGAAGCTTCCTTGGAACCTACACCTGTCACAAAAACAATCCACTTTCTATATATGAAGTAAAATATATTATTTTCTAATATTTAATCAAGAATTTCTCTTAAAAATGCTTGAAAATAAATAATATTTGGAAGATATAAATGAGACCCATTAATGATGAACAATGGGGAAAATGAAGTGACATGGTAGTGAATAATGAGCGATATAATGGGAGCATAGGTGAAAAATGTATGGTAATGAGTGATATTTGTATGACATTTTGAAGCCCAACATCGCGCCAAGCATGTCATTAAGAAACAGTTGAAACCATGGGGCGACACCGCCCTACATCTCTCCCAGGATGCTCATACCACCATTGCGCGCCTCCACCAGATGTTAGAATAGGTTAGTGCGGCTCCAGATGGCCCTCCCTCCCTGACGCTTGTCAACATTGCACAGCGAGCTGCTGCCTAGAGTCAGGAAGTGCTCCTTCTGCTCTTTCGCACTCTTGATACCTTGCATGCGCAGATCGAGGCCGCACCACTGCAGTGACTTGGGACGAGTCATAAGATTGTGTTGGGGGACTGTTGGAATAGGGTCTCCTACAAGCTGCGAAACTAGTCCATTTTGAATAATTTTGATTAGATTTAGTCTAGCGTAGGGTTTTTGGGGTGGGTCAAAGCCCCAAAAGGATTGTAATGGGTAAAAGGGTAAACCAGGGGTTTGAAAACCACGGTTTGTGGACCATAGGAAAATCTAGGCTAGATTATTATAAATAGAGGAACATTTTGTATTGTAAGGTAGAGAAATGAAGAGCTATTGATGCGAATTGTGGTTTAAGTTATCTGTTTTGGTTTTTGGGGAAATGACTCCTGCTGGCTGTGTGCGCGGAGATCCAAGTCCAACTGTGTGTGTACCCTGCTACCATGCGCACAGGCTGGGAAGGGAATTGCAAGAAGGAATTGATGAATTGATGAATAAGAAAGGTTGATAGAGAACTGAATCTGTGAGTACTCTTTGTGTGAATCATTGGTAATTACTGCATTGTGCGTTTTCTGTATTTAAGCTGCGAAGATCTGTGTAATTGTGTTTTTTGTATCTAGATCTCTCCTATTTTTTTATGTAATGTTGTGCTACTGTCATAAAAGCATATAATTATAGATCTAGCGCACATGGATGTGAATAGAGATCCACTTGGCCTTGCGTAGAACAAGGTGATCTGGGTATCATAGAGCCAAACGCAGCTCTACTTGCCTTACCTATCCTTTCTCAGTTTGCGGAAACCTGGTTCTAGCACCCACACATACTACTTCGAGTGAGACTTTGACTTGCGTAAGTAGGTCATTGACGAAAGGGCCAGTAGTATAGGGGTTTGTTGGAAAACCTTGAGCTCCGAATTTGGGTCAGGACCCCTTGAGCCAACAGATGTCCTCCACATTCTCCCTCATGCAGCTCATGCAAGATTTTTCCTGCATCAATCTCAAGAAAACATTTAAGCAATATTCCAACAACATTCTTCCAATATAAAACCCCATCTAATATGCAATAATTTAAAGCCTTCTGTTTTAAAAATATAGATTTAGTTTTAGACAGAGAAGGAGGGGTACTCAGATAAAGCAACACATATATTATGTCAGCATACCAAGGTGAATTCATAAAAGTTTCTTTAATGAATGGAGCTGTGAATTCTTCTGTTCCTTCCAAAGTATCAACCATATTCATATCTAGTGCTTGGAAGTTTGACTTAGTCATGAGTTTTGCTAATCCCTGACCTTTGATTAATTTGGTAGGCCTGATTTCTGAGTCATATTCTAGAATAATGGAAATCTATTTTCCCCTTTTACCATCAGGTTCTTGACTTAGAATTTCCTTGACAACAGTATGTGGGACAAAAGAAATGATGTGAGAATGTAAAATGTAGACTCTAAAGTCTTTCAATGCATTTACCAAGGCTAAGGCTTGTTTCTTCATGATGTTATATTTGAGTGGAGCATCTCTTAAGGCCCTACTAAAAAATGATATTGGTTGTTCTTGCCCCATGATGTTATTTTGCAGCAATACTACAGCTATTGTACGTTCGGATGCAAAAGAAAATATGTAGAAATCTTTGGTGAAATCAAGACTGATAAGAAGCGATGTTTGAGTAAGAGCTTTTTTCACTAGTTCAAATGAATGTTTAGCTTGTATTGTCCATTTAACACCTATCTCTTTCTTTAGCATGTTTGTGATATTTCTTAATAGCTCAGCAAGGTTGGGAATGAACCTCCTTCAAAAGTGTATCTTCCCAATGAAAGATTGCAATTCTTTGAGGTTTCTAGGATGGTTGATTTTCAATATGCCATCAATCCTTTTAGGGTCTACTTTGATTCCTTCTTCAAAAATTATGTAACCAAAATGCTTTCCTTCTTGGAGACCAAAGAGTGTATTTTTGGGATTCAAAGATAAGCCATATTTTCTACATTTCTCAAAAACTTTTATTAAATGAATCAAGTGTTCTTCATCAGTTTTAGAGAAAACAGTAATTTCATCAAGGTAAATGATTATAAAATAGCTTATGTCTTCTGAGAAGGCTATATCCATGGCTCTTTGGAAGGTGGCCCCTACATTCATAAATCCAAATGGCATTTTGGCATACATGAATGTACCCCAAGGTGTAGTGAAAGCAGTTTTATGTTGATCACTTGGGAGTACTAACACCTGATTGTAACCTAAGAACCCATCCAACAGTGATACTCTTTTAGACCAAACTACCCTTTGAAGTACGTGATTCATTTTTGGCAAGGAATAGTTATCTCTTAGGGAGGCTCTATTTAGATTTCTGAAGTCAATGCAAAGCTGATTTCCCCAGTCTTCTTCCTAATAGATACTAGGTTGGAAACCCATTCTGAGTATCTAAGGGGAACTATGATCCCATCATCATACATTTTCCTGATTTCTTTCTCAACTAAAGGCTATAGAACAGGGTTTATCCTTCTTAGTTTTTGTTTGAAAGGTTTCTGATTTTCCTTAAGAGAAATTTTGTGTTGAAAGATGCTTGTATCATATGATTTCAGATCATTTTATCCCCATGCAAACACACCTCCAAACTCTTTGAAGAGTTTTGTGTATTGCTACTTGATATGAGCTGGGAGAGTGCTAGATAGCTTGACCATTTTGGGTTTTTCTTGGCTGCCTATGTTATGTTCTTCTATATTTTTTTCTATAGGCTCCATCCTTGGTCCTTTGGCTACATCATTAAAATCAAAGAGCTATTCTAATGGTGTAAGGCCTCTTGGAATTGTATCATTTTACATTGAAAAATTTCCAAGTCTTTTTGGTATTTATTTTCAACTATTTCTATTTTGAAAAGATGTTCAAATTGGTTTATATCAGCAGAAGAGGACAACTCTATTTAATGGATTTGTTCATTATTTAAACATTTTTCTTCATGTCTAGTGTTTGATGTTGGTATGGAAAAGTCATTTTTTGATTGCAGAAAATCATCTATGTGTTTGTCTCCTTCAAACACTTGCCAGTAGTCTTCATTGTCAGGTATTGCAGCCATGCTTTTTACCTTTTCATTGAATTGTTTATTTATCTGTGGTATTTGGAAATTACTAGCAGCAAAGGCAAGTTCATTTTCTAGATGATTTTGAGCTCTTGGGATGAAAATGAGTTCATATTTTTCAAAGGTTTTTAGGAGATCAAAGGCAGAATTTCTATATTCTATGAGTTTTGGGTTTTTGGCTGAATACTCCCCTTTAATTTGTCTAATGATTAGCTTAGAATATCCTTGGACTGATATTTTCTTAGCTCCTAAATCTTTGAGCAAATGTAGGCCAAGGAGGAGGGTTTCATACTCAGAAATGTTATTTGTGCATGGAAAATCTAGTTTATAGGAATATCCTTTGTTTGTGTTGTGTATTCATACACCCGCCCCTGAACCTAATTTTCTACAAGAGCCATCAAAGCTTATTCTCCAAGGTGTTTCAATCTCATTTTCATTTCCTTTCTATTGTTCAAGGCTGCTAGAGTTTGAGCTATTTTGTACTTGAGTTGAGGGAATATTGGACCTTTCTGGTGGGTTGAACTATTCTTTGTTTTCCTTTTCTTGTTGACTGATTTCATCTTCATTATACAATATAAATGAATCCAAATATGAATCAATGGAGTAAACAGGAGTATTGTTTGGCCTAACTATGTTTCTTTCCATGTATTTCATATGAGACTCCCTGTATAGTCTTCTGGTTTGGTTAAACACTGGGATGGTGGCATAGGACATGTCCATTTGAAGACTCCCCTGAAGTTTGGCTCCCCATGATCTAGATAGAAGCATGCCATACTTCAGGACAATGTCAGCTACCACTATGTCCATTACTAGACCTTTTGTAGGAATTTGTGCTAAGTTAACACATAAATATTTGATTAAACCCAAGCATTTGACTCTACTTGAATCAAAATAATACAAGTCCTTATATGGTTTAGTAATTTCTAAGCCTAGACTTTCCATTACTACTTTTGGCATAATATTTTGTGAAGCACCCGAGTCTAGCATGGCATTGTGAAAGATTTTATTATGTATGTTCAAGCTAACATAGAAGGGAGGGACAACCCCTTCTTGGTATTTTCCTTCAACTTCAGGACCAAACAACAATTTTGGTTTATCATCTGTCAAGTTTAAAGTATCAGTGTCATTGCCTATATTCAAAGCTTTCAAAACTTGATTTTTGTACACCTCCTAAGTTACTAGTTCAACTAGAGGTATGCTAATTTTGATTTTGGAAATTTCACCCTCAAGGCTGAAAGGAACTATTGTTTTTGAGATATTTACATCTGTTTTGTCATTTACAATTCTTTCAGCAATTCTGATTTGTTGAATTTTATTTGGACTATTATTTAGGACATATTTGTTAGGGCCACTAGTAGAGGTACTAAAGCAGCTTTGTTCAACACTTTTCTGGCTATTTTTGTCTTTATTTAGATCAGTTTTCTTGGCCATAATGTTGGTGTTACTTGCTATCTTTTTAGGTTGATTTTCTGAAGTTTTCCTAACAACAGTACGAGTGTTTTTGTCATTGGAAACCTCTGGGCTCCCTTTTCTTCTAAGATTATATTTTTTGTGTACCTCCATGATTGCATTTTCAAACCCCAATCTATAATATTCAGAATCCTCATGGTTGTTTTCAGTTTTTTCTAAGGAGAAGAATCCTTGTTCTTATTCACTGAGAAAAACATATGTCTCACTGTCATATCCTATCAAATTTACATGATTTTCTTTCAACCTTTCAGTTTTCCTTTCCTCCTCTTGATCCACATAATTTTGTTGGAAGGGAAGCCTGATTTGTTGGTCATTATCTCTTTGGCTATCTTGATTAGGATCTCTTCTGAGATGTGAATTTCTATTTATGTTTTGGGGATTGGTTTGATTCTCTCTTGGAGGCATTTTTTCATTTCAATTTATATTTTCAAGCATTCTCTCCATTACCCTTACTAAGTTGTCAATTTTGGCATCGGATGATGAGGTTGATGCCATTGTTTCATCCCTGTATGTAACTCTTTTGTCTTCTTTCAACCTAGCTCTTTTTTCAATCATATTTTCTTCTACACTTAAGGCTCCCCTCTGCATATCTTCTACAGTCAAGGGGTCTCTTTCTCTTAGCTGGTAGGCCATGTCAGGATCAAAGCCTTCTGGAAATTTAGCTAAGGCTAAGCCTAGTGGAGGTTTCATCTTTGGGGGAAGTGCATTATACACACTGTTGAATCTAGTGCAATAATCTTGGACACTTTCCCCAGTATTTCTCTTGAGGTTATTATAGTCTGACAGCATTTGGAGAGGGTTCTTTTTAATTTCCCAATTGTTTGTGAATGTTTGATATAAATAAGGGAGATCATTTATGTTGTGAGGAGTTATGTTTTTAAACCATTTTTTGGCTTCCCCTCCTAAAATTCGGGCAAATATTCTCATCTTAATGGTATCTTCTTGTATTTCCATATAATCAAAAGCATCATTCATCTTATCTACATTCTGTTGAGCAGTAGTAGGCTCATTTCCAGTGAAATGGGGAATTTTGGACTGATATTCATTGGGTAGAGGAACTAGAGGTTGTGGGAACACTAGAGGGGCATACCATGCTACCGTGGTAGGAAACAATGGGGGATTTACAAGAGGGAAAGCGGGCTGAGCTAGAGTGCTTTGAATAGTGGATGTGTGGACAGGAGTGGAAGAAACACCTGGGCCATCAAACTGATGATGAGAAAATTTGTTATGGAAGGAGTTGAAATGATGGAAAAGCTAAGAATCAGGTGGAGTAGAAGGTGAGGCTTCTCTGCTAAAGCTCTTTTGCAAATCTGTGGTTTCAAAGTCAGCTTGGTTTAAATCACTCTGAGACTTATTTCGAAATAGGTTCTTTGTATAGGGTAAGTCAAAGTGAGGATCTTTCAAGACTGTGAGATTTTCAGGGACAGATCTTATTCTTGGGATGGTCTTATCAGCAGTTGATCCTTCAGATCTAGAAGTTTGCCACAATATCCTTTTTGGGTTATCAACTATGGTAGGAGGGTTAGGATCTAGATGGGATCTAGTCTTGACCCTATGTGAAGCCAGATTTTAGTTTTCAAAATTTAGAGGGGCTGAGGATTTTAAGACTGTTTTTCAAAAGTTTTCCTCTCACAGTAATTTCTGATAATAGGGGACTAGGTTTCTAAACTTTCTCAAGGTTGGTTAACACAGTCCTAAGGAAATCTGGAGATCTAGAGGATTAATAGGCCTACTAGGGCTAGTGGAGTCACCAGGTGAAATTTTTAGCTTTTATGAAGGTAAAATGTTTTATGGTCCACCACCAATAAGTATTTCAAAGACCAATTTGAAAATGTTTTTGGGTTTTTCCGAGTTTTTATATGGTTCTATGGTTTGTAAGAGTGTCCTATACTTGATTTAATCACTTAGATAAGGTGGTAAAACAAACATAGTCTACTCTATGGCTTATTAGCTGATTTTCTGAGGTAATTAAAAGGCAAATGAGTCTATAAGGGCTTGCTAGGAAATTATCTACCCAAAGGTTCCACCGTGATTGCCATTACGTTGTAGTCTTGTGATTTGGCAAATTGGCATACCAAGTGATAAGGAAACATCAAAACCAGTCTTTAGAGCTATAGGACCTAGCCTTCCTAGTCTCAGAGAGGGATTTCTCAATTTTTTGCAAAGATGTGAGCTTGTTTGCTTTTAAGGGTTAATTTTAGGCTAGTTGTGAAGCTTGAGTTTGTTTGATTGTTTGGTTGGAAATGATTATCTAGGAAACATAGATAAAAAGGGGAAATATCTAAGTCATTGGGCAATGGAGTTAAGTGGAAGTTGTAACAAGTTTGTAAATGGATCAGGGTTATTGTTAGTATGAATTCTTTGTCGAAGCGTACGAAAAAGAACCACTTTAGCTACGCATAACTAATAGCCCTAACAACAATAATGGCTGCAAAACATCTTCAGATCTGCAATTAGTAGTTAAAGTGCTGCAACAAACAGATCTATAAATGGAAAGATATTAAGCAGTAAAGTAAAGAGTTTGCTCCATGCATCCAACAGACAAGACAAGAACACTATTTTTGAATGAATTTTTATATTACAGGGCACCTGGGAGGAAACAAGAAGGTGTATCCAGATCTCCTCAATGGGATGGGTTCTTTGTAGTCCTCGGCACTTCAGATCTAAGCTTTCTCTCTCTTGTAGATGTAGAAAACCCAATGTAGAAGATAGAGTTCAATGGGAGCAAAATGGCGGAAAAATGAGACCAAGTGTATAGATCCAGAGTGATCTAATAGGCAACAAAAGGTGAAGAATGATGGGGAAAACCCTCCTATTTATAACAAAATATTGGGTCATTCTAGATCTTGGTACATGATTAAAATAATGTTAATCAAATCTAGATCCACCTCTACGGAATATTTTATTATTATTTGTTGGAGGGAAAGGGTGTTTGACTTGGGTCAAATCCCTTGATTAGTGAAGAATAAATAAATAAATGATTTATTTATCTTTTTAAAGAAGTGGTTGGGATATAATCAAATAAATAATGATTTATTTAATTAATGGTGGTTGATTTGGTCATATTTAACAAGGAATATTATTTAAATAATTATTCCTAGAAAATAATAAGATAACTATGGGTTTATCTCATTAATTTCTTTGTTTTTGGGTTAAACATGACTTGGGAATAATAATTAAATTATGGTTTAATTAATTATTCCTTTTGGGGTTTCCTAATTAACATAGTGAAAGCAGTTTTACTTGGGGTAAAACTGGTCTTACATGGTGTACTTGGGTCCATCTAATGATGAAAGGTTAGATGACCAAAAAAATGGTGTAACAGTTATCAAAGGGCAAATCTAACTTGACCAGTGGATCTTCAAGGTCTTTCAGGTGAAACGAAATGGATGTCAATGGTTTAGAATGAAAAGTATAACTAAGGGAAATTAAGAATCCTTAATTATATGTACTTCTCAACAAAGGGACTTAAAACATTATCTGAACATAAAGAGGCATTCCACAGATAGGGCTAACCATAAATTCTAGAAACCACACTTCATCAAATAATAAATTCAAGACAAAATTCTCCAATGAAATATAGAAGGTGAGAAACTCATTTAAATTCTAGTGATTTCACCTTCGAGGATAAGAAAACATTCAAGATTCACACATAATTGCATTCACAGAAGAGGGAACTCCTAGATATCTTTGATTACAGCTATAAAGACCTTCAAAACAATTATTTAACCAAGTACAAAGGGTATGATCAGAACAAAACCTCTTTGGCAAACTTTAAACAATGGTACTTTAAAGGGAGACTTTAGAAACAATTTTTAAGTGGCAGCAAGTAAGCAGGGAAAACCATAAATCATTCTTGAGACCAACTGTATTGAAATATTTAAGAAACAAACAAGCATAAGGGTTCTAGAGAGCAATTAAGAATTCTCTAGAATATCTTAGTAGAAGAAAACATTAAGACAGTGAAGAGTAAACAGAACTAAGGTGCTTCAAAAGATATTTCTTAGCCTAAACCTTTTACTCTACTGCAACAGAGAATGATGAAACATAATGAAACAGGAAATAACAATAACAGATTTAGAGTACTCCACCAACAGTCAAGCTCAAGGATCCAATGACAGAGATTTCTCCATCAACAAATAGGTCAAGACATCCACAAGTTCCAAAACATCAATTTCCTTTCCACTTCAGCAGAACTATGTATTACTTCAAAGAGTTACCAAATGCCAACAATATAATGAGTTCCAACGTATAATTTATGCTGCAAATGAGGAGGTGGAATTGATATAGGGTTTGAGAGTCATTAACTATAGAGTAAATGCATTCCTAACCTTGAAAACCATGCAAGGTATAAGGTAGGAATAGGTGCAACTACTTTTCTGTTTGAATAACTCTGTCTTAACTTCAGAGAGAAATATAGGAGAAAAGATTGACTTTTAAGGCTCATTCTCATCATTACAATAACTGTCCTGACAGTTTTAGATATATTCTTTTGTGTAATAACTGTTAATTAGCTTTATGGATAGAAAGTAGGCCATAGGTGTCAGTTAGATTTTCTGAGTGAATAACTGCTCTTGTTTGATGTATTCAAGATTTTTTTTAGCCTATATTTCCTTTATCTCACCATTAAACTGTATTTAAGGCCTGATTTTTCTTTTGGCCTTCATAATTCATCATGCTATCTTTAACTCTTTATCTGATTGTTTTAAACCTTTATTCATTTGTATTTAACTGTGTTTTTATCCTTTAATCTTCATTTAAGATTTTAATCACTATCTTCTTCCTTCAGTCTTCAAACTTTTACTTATCTTCTTTGCTTCTGTGTGTAGGAGACTTTTTGGTGCACTGGAGGGTTTATAAAAGGGATCAACACTCATGAGGCACTGATCGATCATGAATTTTAAACTCTGGATCCCTTTCTTCTTCGTTTATAGGCCTTTTTGGATCGTCATCCAAGG
Source organism: Pinus albicaulis (assembly GCA_034641835.2). Taxonomy (NCBI): domain Eukaryota; kingdom Viridiplantae; phylum Streptophyta; class Pinopsida; order Pinales; family Pinaceae; genus Pinus; species Pinus albicaulis. Next base: position 1,291,064,277 of record CM076583.1, on the reverse strand, counting down.
CCATGTCATTGTAAAATTGACTGTGGGATGGCCCTTTGACTTAGGGCTGCCATTTAAACTTGCAAGAAAACAAAAAACCTTTTAATTTATCGTGCGTTTGTCGCTAAAACTGCTTTTCGGAGGCTTACGGAGGGTTTGGGAGAAATTTTCAGAGGAAGGGAGAATGCATGGAGGAGGAATTACATGGAGGAATGATACAGGCAGAGGAAAATTTTGAATTGGGTGCAAAATAAAGGTAAGCGGTTTTGGGCAATACCGGGCGGTCTTCGTGCAAGACATAGGTGGTAAGTGGTAAAGGCCTAAACAGATGCGATACCATAGAATGGTTGCCATTTGTCTAGACCAATACTGTCTCTTTTGTGTGGACAAAGGCTATTAAACATCGGCATTGAAATTTGCGCGATATGCGATTTCCACTCTCAGATCTCAAGGAGTGAGATCAACGGTGTGGGTGGAGCCCGAAGGTAGGGTGTGAGTTTGATAGATAGGGTCTGATGGACAAGTGGTGAGTAGAGATTAGAGTGTAGGTTTTGAGTGAAAGGTGGGGACCAGTGGGGTGATGGAGGTTATTTTTTTGAGTAGTGTGGGTTTGGTTGGGAAATGGGATGAAAGGCGAGAGCGTGGTGGCCATTGGATCAAGGCCCAAGGCCTTTGATCAACAGTTGAGATGGCTTGAGCAAAAAGATGAAGTGGGGTGAAGGAAAAATGAATTTAAAAGGTGGAAGGTTAGTTTATATGGGGGAAAGGGGCTTAGATAACGAGTGGAGGAGATGGTCCTGTGGAGGAAGAATGGGACTGGGGTTGAGACAAAAGGGGCTAAGGGTTTAGTAGGTGGTCAAGGCCTTGGGTCATGTGGAGAAGGAGGCCTGAGGGCTTAAGCTCAAAAGGGGCTTAAGGGCTGATATGTTTAAGTAGGCAGATATAAGGCTAAAAGAGGGTCTTTTAAGCCTTTTAAGAAGTTCTGATAAGGTTAGGAGGGATGTTTTAAACCAAATAGGGGTGTTTATAATGGTTTAAAAGGGTCTTTTTAGAGGAAATGGAGGTTTTATGAAGAGGAAAAGGTATTTTTAGAGGGAAAAAGACTAATATAGAAAATAGGGGTAGGAATGATAAGATGAGGGAAATGAAATGGAGATGAAATGGTGGAAATATCCTGAAACAACTTCTTTTTAACATGGCAGGATAACTTGGAGGATTTGAGTGAATATTTTTGGTGAATTGATAGACTTAGGATAATGAAGGCAGTGAGATTTCTATAACTCACAATGTTTCTGCAAATTTTGTTTCTAGAAATTTGATATTCTCAACTTACTCATCTTTGGATAAATAAAAATTATGGATGACCAACACAATCAGGAACTGAATCAAACTATATTTATGAATTAACTCTAGCTAGCTACGGGGTTGAACTGGTTGTGGTGGGCCCTTGCCACACCCAGGAAAGCATTGATTACAATACTAACTACACCTACAACGAATTATCTCAGAGGTTCATCAAATCCACAGCAATTCACAGTTAATCAAGAACGCATCAACATGAGAATTCGACTTTCACTTCTAGAACATGAAATCACATTTTTTATTGATAGCTGAATCAAAAATACATTATCTTATCATCAAATCATGTCTTTGACTTTATAGGAATTCTTAGTTACAAAATTAGTAGCAGTCTTATTATAGAGTAGGATGTTGAAAGCTGTGGATATGGTAATCCACAAAATCAACACTAATTGTCCTAAATTCGAGCTTATCAGTTTCTTATCAAAACCGCATGCTGCTATAGAAAGAAGATACCTAAGTTTTGTTAACTGAACTCCATTATACGTAGAGTGGCTAGCTGGTCCTTCACCAATCTTTGAACTTGTAGAAGTGCTGGAAGGAGCATTGAATTTGCTGAGTTGGGCTTCTATCTTGAGGTATGCTAGCATATCAACTGAAAAATGGTTGAAGGAACATAGTCTTTCTCCAAGTCAAAGAGCTAATCAAACAGGTCCTACAAGAAATCCATCATTCCACCCATAATATTAAGTTAACAAATAAGCATGTTACAAAAAATGCCTAAACTACCTATAGAATAGTAGAAACAATTATACTTGTACTGCCTTTTACCTTGAATAAGGATTGATGGAAGTTTGGCCATATTAGGAATAAAGAGAGGAAAAAGGAAGTAGATATGTGTCAAAACTAGGCAAAAAGAGGCAAAAAGAGGCAAAAAGGTGAGGAGGAATAGACAAAAATTAGCCTCAACACTCGCTCAGGAACACTCCATGCTAAACAGCACAAAAAACTCTACTAAACAACCCAAGCTTGCATAGAAACGTCCTAAGACAAATCTAGATCTAAACAGATCAAGAAATGAATAATCCAAATCATGCCTTCCTTTATGCCTTCACCTTCATTATATGCATGAGACTTCCATAGCCTGGGCCCTCTCCAAATATACATTATACATGTGGACATAGTCTCCATGTTTGACTGCGTTGTAGCCTCATGTCCTCCATCATGTTCACATGGGATGATCACCCTCTCCATCATGCATGCATTAAATGCACCACTTCCTCCACTATCTTATCATAAGTGCTTCATGATCTTCTTTGAAATGCACTGTGATCTCAGTTGACCTTATCAAAGATCCTCATGATTTTATATTTGAGATCCATGATCTTATTTGATTGTTTCATCCTCCATAGTTTATCTCATAAATGAGACATGATCCCCATAAATAGAGTTGCTCCACTACTCCCTGTTCTAGATCTAAATCTAAAATATACACATACACACATTAAAAGTGGATTTTATTCATCTTTGAGGTTTTTTGGTCCCTCCACCCTTTTATTTACTTAATTCATTAAGAAAACCAAAGACTCTAATACTCCAGATATTATATGGAAATTTGGGAATATTACATGGGCCAGTCGGGCGAGTTTCTTCGTGCAGGGTCAAACATGGGCAGTAGGGTGAACGGACCTATCTCAGGCAAGTAAAATGATTGAGCACAGGCCTGTCGGGTCTCTTCATGCAATTCTTAGTGCGTAGCACCCGGCCCTGTCGGGCCTCTTCGTGCAGTGCTCAATGCGTAGCACCCGGGCCTGTCGAGCCTCTTCGTGCAGTGCTCAGTGCATAGCATCTGGGCAAGGTTGCATGCTGGTTCTGGGCATGGGCTGTCGGGTATGCAAGACGGTGAACATGCAACATTTGGTCATAGGTGCGCAACGCTTAGTGCATTTCACATGACATACATTCTCCAGGAGTGTAGCATGGGGTTCTAAGCACAACGCATAGGGGGAAATTTTCCCAAGTCTGTCAAAACTTCAAAATTCCTTCTTTGACCATTTTTAATGACTTACACCATAGAAAATGAGTTGTTTAAGAGTGAATGAGGGTCTTTATAATTGAGGAAAATAAATTAAAACAAGAAAACCCACTTTGGTAATGTTGTTACCCCTTTAAATTTTCATTGAATTTCTTTGTCTCTTTTTGTTGTAGGTGAACAGGTGATGAATTTAGCATTTTGTTGTAGGTGGATAAAGCACTGATTTAGTTTTCACTTTGGTCTTGAAAATATGATATAAACCAGAAACCTTGTAGTCACCTTTGTTTTTCCACTTTTGAGCTCAAAAATTTGTTTTTACCCCTTTTTAATCACTAAAAGTCATTTGGTTCTGAAAACGAACTTGACCCACATCCTGCTGATACTCTATACTTTATTCTTCTGCAGATGTTCTTTTGAATGACAAGGCTTATTTCCTTTGAGTGGCATATGTCCTTGAGCACTTTTACTTCAGTGGGTGTTATGAAACCTTGAAGTGACCTTTCCTTCTGATCCTTAAAAATGTTGTAATCACTTTGATAACTTTTAGCCATCCACACAGTGGTAGTACCTTCAAAACCTTCCATTTTTACCTTGAAGCTCACACCATGTTTTCTATTCTTTTACCACTGAATGAAAATGGCTGAGATGAGATCTTGATCTTCTTTTGTGTGTCTTGCTGCATTGGGCTTTTGTTTGGCATATTGTTGACCTAATTAGGCTTAAAAAACCTTTATTCTATTTTAGACTTAGTGCTCCCTGCTTTCCTTTAGAGACTTATTAGTTACTCTCTCAATTTCCCTTTCTGATTTGCTTCATGATATTCCTGTAGAAATTTCAATCACAATTAATTTTTTCACAACTCTGAAATTGACCAATAGCCTTCTTTGGAGATATCCTTCTCTTTCTTTGAAAATCATGTGTTGCTTTTATTTTTCATTAGAACCAGAACTAGTATGAGAAGAAAAGAGGTTAAAATACTAATGAAGATCATATAACCTAGGTAAAACCTGATAATCTAGTGGTAGGGTTTTAACTTGGTCCTTGATTGAGATTAGGCCTGGGATCTTGATAGTGTAAAAATAGAGCTTTTTGACCAATGGATGTATTTGATCATATAGAAATGGAGGTACTTGATCTATCTACGGAGCTCATAGAGGTATTTATGAGACCATCAAGGTTTGAGGACCCTGATGAACATGGGAAAGGATAGGTTGGTTGGTGATCCTAGATGGCAAGAGAAGGGGCGAGGCAAGGAAAAATAGAGTATTTAGGTCATGAGTGGAAAAATAGGATAAAGATGAGTGGAATGAGCCCATGAGGGGGTCCTCTAGGAGTGGTAAACTTACCATGACATGACAAAATAGTGAAACAAGGAAAAATTTATTGTAAGGATAATGAAGGCAGAGAGATTTCTAAAACTCACAATATTCATGAATCTTGTTTTTAGAAATCTAGGACAAGCATTTAGTCATCTACAAAATAGAAAAATTATTGATGACTAACATAACCCACTCTTCTATAGTGTGGTCCCACAATTTCTCCATCCAAGCGAACAAATGTTCATGCAGATCCCCTTGGCCAAGGAACATCTTTATGCACATGTCAACCGGAGGCTCAAATCACAGGATCATCATATCTCAACATTCCTCCCAATATTGGAATGCCCCCTTATGCGTGTCCCATCACCTCACAGGTGTTGCGCACATGGCTAGATCAGGGGCCCATATCCTTCGCTCTCTTGGAACCTCAGCTTCAAATTCTCACAGAAACTCCTTAATACTACTAGAACCATCAAAGCAGGGTAGTTATATTACCTCTTAGGAGATGCATCGGAAGTCTTTTGTGATCCTAAGGCATCGCAGCGCAGATACATCATGTAACTGGTTCTGCCAATTTTCCATTTCTCCATCAGAGTCAGAGAAACATTCGTTATCCCTTTCCCAGCAAAGTACTCCATCGGCTGTGGGATTGATATAATATTTATCCCACACAGTTAACTTATAGATGTGATGCACATCCTCTTCTTCACACACTAGTTTCGTATACCATTCTCCTTCCACCAGGTCCAATGGTACTATTACCTGCATACCTTCATTTTCAAACACCATGCTTCTCTTCTTCAAATTGATAATGCCGCCCATATCTATGGCCCAGTCTAGTCCTAGGACCACAGGATAGGGGTCCACATATTCTACAATCTGAATAACTTCAAAATCAGCCCAGACCTTAACTCTTGCGACATCTACCACATTTTTTGACAACCTTCCCAACAGTATGATCTTTTGCTGATGGCCATGTGTAGCTGGATAGTGGACCATTCCAACTTAGGTTCCCCCATTCACTGCCATTTTCTTGGGTAGTATGTTTGCATCTGATCCCACGTCCAAAATAACCTGATTCATTTCATAATCTCCAATCTGCACTGTTAGCCGCATTTCCCTACTAGTGTGTTTCTTATGTTTGAACATTTTGTACACATCCTTAACTTCCAGGGGTGGATCAATTATTTCTTCGCAACTGTCTATTAGTGCTTGGAGGTTTTCTACGGCCCACTGGTTCTGCAGTAGCTTCATACACACCTGCAAGAATGGTTTGACCTCGTGCTCTTCTTTGAGGTTTGTGGGGGTCTGAGAAGTAGATGCCTTAGCCTTAGCAAAGTCTTGCCGAGCCGCGAAAAAGGTTTCCTTTTCTTTCTGGAGGTCCAAACCTTCCTATTTGATGACGTATTTTCGTATCAGAGGCTTCACCGCAGCCCCCCTAGTAACCATGCCACTGCGTTTTATAACATTAATGCTTGGTCCTTCATCTCAAAGTTCTGCCTTAACCCTTTACACATTGTGCGTAGGTGTCTGCTGCTTTTCCTGCATTTTGGCTATCAGAATTGGGCAGTATTCAATCACATGGTCTAGCTATCCGCAGTATCTACAGGACTGCTTTGTCAAGTTCGTGCAATCCCTTGTAAAGTTCCCTACCTCTCCGCATTTATAGCATATCAGTTGTCCTCTTCCTCTACCTGTGCTTCCACCCCTGCCCCATCCCCTGCCCCTAGCTGGGGAGCCGCCTATGCCTGAGGGGGGTCTTAGTGAAGAACGGTCCAATTATACCCTGTATAGGTTTCCTCTGTCTATCATTAGATCATAGGTCTGGCAGTTCTATTTGTCATGTGCTACAGACCTACAGAACCTGCACCATTGTTGCTTCACTTCTGGGACATACACACCCATGCGAGGGAAGTGGTTAGTGTCATGTAGGCCGCCTATACGACAGTCATCACACCATAACACTAGTCCACTTGGTCCTGGAGGTAATGGACTAGGTGCCCCCACCTATAGGTAGTTTTCCAGTAGTGGCCACTGATCCTTGGTATTCCTTGATACCCTACATCGTATACATCATAGATCTGCGCTAGCTTCTTTCCCTCGGTTCTTTCGCAGGTTCTGGATCTCCATGTGCATTGCCTCCAGCTGTCCTTGGATTTTTTGTATTCCCAGCTAGGTATCATCTCTTGGTGTAGCTTCTAATTTCATAGCAATCTTCAAGGCTTTTTCTTGCGATTTAATGGCTTGATGACCCATAGGTACGCGCAGGTGAGGTAGTAACATAGAAATGAACCATTCCTTGTGATGCCTATCATCATACTAGAATTATTTTTCTCTGATTACCTTTTGTAGCTACTAGTCAGCTTCCCATATGGACTCACAGGGTCCTTGCTTGAAATCTCTTAGATCGTTCACTATCAGAGAGAAGGAATTAGGCTTCTTGAACTGTTATTTCAAGGCATTCTTAATCTCTTCAATGGTCGCATTTGCATGATGAGCTGTGTATCCCATATGCCATTCCAAGACTCTTCCCTCAAAAGAAAGGGATAGATGCGCCCTCTTCACAGAATTGCTGGCCATGTTCTGCGCAGTCCATATTGATCCTGCGAAAAACTAGAATCGTTCCATATCTTCATCCCCTACGCCCTTGAAGGTGGGTAGCTTCATGTGCGAGGCCATCTCGTCTTCTGGTGAGGGTGGAGGTATAGGTGAGTTCTTACCCCTGTGATGGCTCGAGGGTGGTGTAGTTGGAGGGTTTTGTGCAGCCAAATCCATTTTTGGACTATAGACAGATCTATCTCCTTCTTGGTTAGTTCGGTAGTCCTTACCACTGCATGTTGTACAATCGCTCTGGTGGAGCTCATTCACCCTATATGGCTGCACAAAATGCTCTTTTTTCACAATAAGATCTTAATCAGTAATGGCATAGTTTTCATAAAATTACACCGGAAACACTTGAAGAACCTTCGTTCTGCCTCAGAATAGGATACAAATTGTTCAATTGGAAATTTCGTCACAAATCCTCCCAGCACACTATCTACCTAGTGATCTATCGTGCGTGTGATGGTATTATCAGTTTTTTCAACTGCTGGATTGGATTTGGAGTCCACTGCATCATCCATTTGTCCTTTCAACACGTCTGGAAATCTACGAGCTTTACTAGCCACTCCTGGAGCTCGGTTTCGAATTTCACGAAGAAAATTTCATAGATCTCCATGAAAATGTACTTATTCTTCCACTTCTTTGTGATCAAATTTGCACTGCGATTCTCTTTCACCACGAATTCCTAAACTTGCTTTTCAAAACACCCTTCGATTTATTTTTTCTCAAGTCTCCAATGTTTTCTTGGCATTACCCGATCTCTCTCTCAAAATTCTCCCGGTCCCAGCAACAGACCCATTTTTTGGCTCGAAGGGCTCTTGACCCAAGTTCGAAAGTCAAGGTTTACCAACAAACCCCTATACTATTGGCCCTTTCGGTAGTGACCTGCTTGTGCAGGCCAAAGTCTCACCCGAAGCAGTATGGGAGGGTGCTGGAACAAGGTTTCCACACCTTGAGAGAGAGAGTAGGTAAGTCAAACAGATCTGCGTTCGCAGCCTAATGTGTTTGCACCCAATAGACTTATTTGCAGGACTGCTAATAGTATAGTCACAATGTACATATTTAATATCGTGCACAAATCAAGTTAATAAGTTTTCATCCACATGTGTATCAATAGTGATCAGCATAGAGTACCATAATGCATCATCAATAGATTAGTGCACACTATAACATAGACATATTCGCAGCATAAAAAGGTAACCAATAGTATTCGTCACAAATCCAATAGTTCACATCAACATAAATACACTAGATCAAATACCACAGAAGTAATTCAACCATATCTACATATATTATCATCCAAAACCAAATAAAATCTGACATAGCCAACACACACAGCCAGTAGGGTCCGCACACAACAGGACTGAGGATCTTTGTGCACATAGCCAGTAGGTGTCCTTACCCAAACGACCCAGCTACAGATCTAGCAATTCACACTTAACATCATACCTTAATCTTTTCTACCTTAAGACTAAAAAACATTCATCTATTTATATTGACTTAGCCTACACTTTCAATGTTCTGCAAACCATGGTTTTTAGACTCTTGTTCTACCCTTGACCCATTACAATGCATTCGGGGCTTTGAACCACCCCAAAACCCCTGCGCTAGACTAAATAATATCAAAAATATATAAAACTATACAAAATTCGTAGCTTTTAGGAGACACTGTTCAAACAATAATATATTAATAAAATAAAATTTCAAGTTGGAGATTGGGCACTTCTGTTTTATTCAAATTTCAAGGATTTTCAAGGTAAATTTCAAACACATTGTCTTAGGTCTTATGAAATTGAGAGAGTCTTTGATAATGGAGTAGTGAGGATCAGAAATATTGACGAAGAAAAAGTTCCCCTCCTTGTAAATGTACATCGAATAAGGATCTACCACAATCCATTGACAAAAGAGGAATTTGTTAAAAAAATATAAGATAATGCAGATATAAAGTTGTTTAAGAAGAATTCTTCTCCTTCCCCAACTTAGAAGTCTTCTTTAATTTTTTTAAAATTATATATCTATCTATATATATATATATGAAAACCAATCATTGATTGGCATACTTATACAAAACATATAGGGTGAAAAACAAAAGATTTGTTTTTGGCACCTTAAATTTTCTTTATTGGTGTTCTCAAAATACCAATTCTTTGCATCCTTTTTTATTTTTCAGAAAATAAAAATATAGCTACAGAATTAATGTAATTCTATAGCTCTGATGGATTTTTATAGCTCAGATATGACAGGACCTTTTTGACTGAAGTAGTTGAAGAATACACTGAAGAATACCTGAAGACAAGACATAGAGAAACATTTGAAGGTTACGAACATCAACATTTAAGGTATGAAAATGAAACTTTTTATTTAATAATAAGGATGAAAACATTGACATATGAATTATGTGATCATTTTATACCACCTATTAGGTCTTCGTAGTTTGCAAGATTGGCAAATACAAACGCTGCAGCGCCTACATTAAAACCACTTTGGGATTCTAGGATAGAGCCCTCCTAAATCCAGAGAGAGATCTCTCTACAAGTGTGTTTAAAGATGTGATCTTTAAGGCTTTTAGTATGATATTAGGCTATTTATTAAGAACAAGGGTTTTTTTTTGTTTGGTTGGTCAAGTATGATCTTTAATTGGATGGAATATCACAAAATGAAAGAGTTTCCGAAGGGTGAAGATGCAAGTATATCGAGAAGTGTTCAATAGATAGGATTAGTATGAAGCAGCTTTAATCCATTGGGCAATGGAGTCACAAAAGGGTTTAATTGTACAAAAATTTCAAGAGTGGTCCAAGGGTCAAGTCATCTATATCAAAGGATCTTTTAGATTAAATGATGGAGTAGAACATTAAAAGTGTTGAGAAAGTAGAAAAAGCCAATAATTTCAACAAGGATTTATCAACTTTCCATACAAGAAAAGCCTTTTTAAGAAACTATTTGAAACCAGCCAAAGGACAGGGCTAACCATAGACTTATTTGGACAAGGTTGTATTAAAGCTAACTTATCAGACAAAAATCCAGTAATATCACTAGACTACTTTCAGAAGGGATGAAAACAGATAAGAAAAAAAAGTGTCGCTTAATATCAGATTAGATGTATTACAATCATGGTCTGCTTTTAGCATACTCTTAGGGAAACTTTCAAACAAAATTTGGAGAAAGAACTAGAAGATACAGCAACCATAAACTTTTCTAGTTTAACTCTACTTAGCATGCAATGAAAACATCATTCAAGAACTTCCTTTCAAGTTTTGCACATCACGACATGGACTAGCCAACATTCCTTGATAATGTTTACACTTAATTTAAGTCATTCCCAAATATCACAATTAGCAGAAAACATATAGATAAAGCTTATCAGTGAGAGTAGGGTACTTTTAACAGTAAATCCTAGCTCTATGATTGCTGCTCTTTATTAGAGAAAAGTGAACAAAATGACATACATGAAAGGAAAACAATAACAGTAAGAGGCACTTCACCAATGATATAGACCAGGATCCTAAGAATCAGCTTGTATATTGATTGTCAATCCAGTTACAAACTACATGTCCAATGTTTCATCACAACTTCAAACATCTCTTCTCAGCCTATCTTCTTCAATAACTTAATAGAGCTTTAGAGCTTCAGAACTTATTTACATTCAACAATGATTCAATACAACAACTATTACATCAGATTCCAACAACCAACAACATCTCATCTTCTTCAGAAGTATTTATAGAATAAAGAGGAGGTGGGATGAAAGAAAAGGTCTCTAGTTCAATTAATACAATTTAATACTTCTCTGCCCTTGCGGGGCTCAATAGAGGAGATCTCTGATGTTTTCCATGTATTAATTGGTTTTCATTTAATTTTTAGCTACCTGGTAGATTTTGTTGACTTTAAACTCTTTTGGTAGGCTGGCAATAACTCTGGCAGATTTAAACAAAATATCACTGACTAAGGAAATTACTATGCCCCCTATTGATTTATTAAGGCTATAGGTGGAACTTTTGGTAGCTAGAAGGATATTTTAGCCTCTGATGCGACAGTGGAGGCTGCCTTCGACTGATATAACTCTTTGTTTTTATAAACACGGTGATTTATCCTCTGATCTATGTTTAGGCTTAATTAAGCCTTGATCATCATCTTCGGGTCTTCATTCTCTGATACACTTTACTGCGTTGTTTCACTGGCACAGGTGGTTTTCTGTTAGTTGAAGGGTTTCATCCAAGATCAAGGGTCGCGATCCACTAATAACATAAATTTGGAAACCCTGCTGGTTCCTTTTACTCATTGATATGAGTCACATAATCGTCATTTTGGACCGAACTGGTCACCTATCTGTGACTGTGGAAATACACTGATTAACCACCATTAGAACCCTACAAAACACAAAAACTTATTAAGAAATCCTACGGATATGGTTTAACTACATTCAGAGGTTCGGCGGAGGTGGTTTGAGCGATTGAGGATGGAGAAATGCAGTGGGGGAGGATGAAATCCTAGCAGAAATAGTTAACCAGGCTCAGATTTGAATTATGGCGCAAATATGAAGAAGGGTGGTTTTGGAAAACCGACAGTGATTTTCGCACGAGCTCTGGGGGTAAGCAGTATTTTTCGTTTGGAACGCGATATCATACAATGAATGACACATGGATTTTTAAAACCAATTTTATCATGGAAGTAGAGCACTGTGGAACGGGGCCAAAAATTACGCAATATGGATTATGGTCCGTTGGATGATCATCGGGAGATCGGACGGTGCAGATGACACGCGACAGGTCCAAATATGCATCGGGCATGGATGGTGGGACCGGCATTTGTTTTTTCGTGAAGCAGAAACATCAAGTGGCGAGGTGAAAGTTCAAATGAAAATTTGGTTGTATCGAGTTAAGTCCCGATCGTTGGATATCCGAAATGAACATTGGAGATTTAAAAGATGAAGCAGAAGGTTTAAGAGTGAGGAAGGGAAAACAAATGAAAGGGTGGAAGGATGAGCACCAGATGGCCGTTGATCTGCAGAGATCAACGGTCCAAATTCATTTAAAACCATAACGTGCGAAATGGTAAAATAAACAGAGGAAAAGGTTTTTTACGATGCGACGAAGCGCGAACTGTCGGATCTGAAGAGAGATTGACGGTGCAGATTAAATTGGAGGTCAGGATAGTGGAGGATCACATTATGGATGAGCGCAATGTGATGAAGCGCGAACCGTTGGATCTGGCGGAACGAACGGCTAGGATTACATCGCATTGGAGATAAGAAAAGAGGTCAAAGCACCGAAGTGTTTTAGTTTGCGATGTGTGATTAAGCACTGGTCGTAGGATCGATATGACAGATCAACCTTCAAGATTAAATTGGTGGGTGTGATGACAAAGGGCTAAGGTCGGATGGAAATGAGATCTTAGCCATCAGTTCTTGTGGATTCGACGACTGAGATTAAATCAGGGGATTGACATCAGAGGAGGAAAAGGGAAAGGATAAAGGGAATTTGCGATTGCTGATTGCAATGAAGTGATGAGGCTTAGCACTTGGTCGCGGCTCCAGGTCACATAAGGAAAGGGGGCTGGGGCTTAAGGCTGAAAGGGGATTTAAGGCCTTATAGAAAAAATGAAGGTTTTTAGGATTTTTGAAGGGTTTTTTGAGGAATTTGGAGGTTCTGATAGGGGTAAAGACGGGGTTTTAAACCTTATAAAGGGATTTCACAAGGCTTTAAAGGGGAATTTGAGGGAATGAGAGGTAAATGAAAGGGTTTATGGATGAAATGGAGAAGGAAATGGAGAAGTGTAATGATGAAAAATAGAGTTTTAAGTAGTCTTTCTCTTAGTAAATAGCAGGTCCTTGAAGGTTAATAATGAAACAACAGTGAAGATTAACACTAAGGATAAAGGTCATCATAAGACTTCAAGAACACACAATTTGGAAATGAATTGTTTCTTGAAGGCTAAAAAATATTTAGCCACCATTTGGTAGGAAATTTTTTTATAGGTGGCTAACAGTGGCTCCACATGGGGATGGAATCTTCATGAAGGTGTCAAGAACTTTAGAAAAGTTATCTCTGGATGTTGATTAGTGCCTTGCACTTGATAATATTTTTCTTGTAATCTGCTACTAACAAAGATGGTTAGAACTTGACATATCAACAAAAAAGGTTTCCCAAACATCTACCTACACAACCTACTTCCTAACATTTTTTCTTCGGAAGGTGCACTTGGACCTGCAAACCTTTTCATCAATCATTTTATCCTTTTATTGAAAACATAAAACTAATCTGAGTCTACTATTATTCCTCCATCAGTTCAAATTAAGTAGTTGAACTCATAAGTTTCTCTACCTAACTACTATCTGTTAGGATTAGACTGTCTAACAGATTTTATCCTCTATATTTCTAAAACAGAAATTTAAAATTAGCCAAGCCAAGATTAAGCAGTCTGACTTGTTGTGGTCTATGGCATAAAACAAGCCACACATAGACTAAAATTTGCAGAAAATTAAAACAAAATTGTGAAGGCTTAAGATCTGAAAATAAAAAACATCCTTCATTATTCTTTAGCTCTGGTTTTGATTTTGTTTGAGCTACTTCCTCTTTCTTATCTAGTTCAATTTTAGAGCATATTGGAACCAGTTCTTCATCAATCTCATAGGTTCAAGATTTGAGCTTGTTTGAACCTTTGTTTCTCTATCCTAATCTACCTTACTGATAAGCCAAGATTGAGCTGTTTGACTAATCTAATTCACTAGCCTATCAGCAGTAAATTGAAAACCAATTAGTCATGATTAGGCCATATGAATAATATAACCGTGTGTTTTCAGGAGTGGCATTTGATCTTGCACACTTTCATATTTTATTCCTCTTTTTGGTATGGGGCTATACGTTTCTTGTTTTCATTCTGCCCTCTTTTCTATTTTTATTTCTTTTGTATTTTTCTTTTTCCTTCAAAGCAAAAATCAAAAACTAACTAAATTCTCAAAGGCTGAGCTTTATTGACATTCCTATCTAACCTAATCTAACTTGAAAATCTCTGCTGCTTTATATGGTACAATAGTGCCAATGTAGCCAGTAGAGTAGTGACAAAAAGGAATAGAGAAACTGGCTATTAGTCAGAGGTAACCACAGTACACATCTAATCTTAATCTTTAGAGTCAAGGCTGTCACATAAGGTGAGAATTTTTTATGTCTTTGGCTCTTGCAAAGGATCCATGCTTGAAAATTTGAGCCAATTGGGACCTCCACACACTCTTCCATATGATCAACAAAGAAAAGATGAGAATTCTCTTCTTTTTGGCCCTCCATGATTGGTAGAATTTTTACCTCTAAGATATTATTTTTGAGGACTACACCTTTAGTATGTTCCTCAGAAGCATCATCATTGCCAACCTACAAATCAACAAGCAGTGAAATCTCTTCTTTCTTTAAATCTATGCTTGCTTCTAGTGCAAATTTAGGTTCTTTGGATGACAAATTGATATCAGCAATGGGAGAGGGTTTCTCTTTATCCTCAGTAGAACAGTCTTGTATTTTTTTTTCTTCCCCAAAGAATTTCCAGTACTTTTTATTGTTTGGGACAGCTGGTCTGAATTTTTCTTGAATTGTATAATGTTTTCTTTCCCAAGGTCTCAGACATGTACTAGCAACAAGGGCTAATCCATCGGCAAAACTATTTTGGTCTTTAGGAATAAGGGTAAGTTGGAATTCTTTAAAATATTTTAATAAATCCATGACATCATCCTTATAGGCTCGAAGTATGGGATGTTTAACCATGCATTCTTCGTTCACTTGCCTAATTACCAATTCTGCATTTCCATGAACTGTTATCCTCTGGGATCCTAATTTTTTCAATAAGTGCAGCCCTAAAAGAAGTGCTTCATACTTTATGATGTTATTTGTGCATTGAAAATTAAATTTATATGAATAGGCTTTAGAATGATTTTTTTCCTGTATTGTAAAGAAATATTCCTGCACCTATACTAGTTTTACTACATGACCCTTCAAAATTCATACTCGAAAGAGGACTATTTTCAGTTTTACCTTTAATTTCCCTACCATCCTCTCTATCTTGAGTGCCATCTGGTTGTTCTATGGGATAGGCACTATGTTGATTATTATCTTGTTCAAATGAAGGCTTAGAGGCTGGCTGTTTGTTCAATATTTGATCAATTTATTCTTGTGTCAAAGGAGAAGGTGTTCCTATGTTCCTTTGAACAGGGGTACAGCAGTTGTATGTCTCTTGTGAAGACTAATTTTGAGGCTGGATGTCTTCTTGAGCCTCAGCTATAAGGGATGATGAATAATTATTTGGGTTTTCATAAATATCTTGAGGAATGTCCTTTATTTCTTGGTTGATTTCTTCCTTAACTAATTCATCTATATTCTTATAATTTTTCAATAGGATATTAAACTCATGAATGGCTGTTAAAAAATCTTCAGGATGCATTTCTTCCAAATCCTCATCATTGTCTATAATGTGTTGGGTGATGTTTTGTGATGGATCATAATGTATTTCACCCCATGACAATGATGTAGTGTTTCCTTTATAGTTCTCATAAAACACATATTCAAGGTCCTTTAAAGAAAACAAACTACCAGATTTCAACCATTC
Source organism: Pinus albicaulis (assembly GCA_034641835.2). Taxonomy (NCBI): domain Eukaryota; kingdom Viridiplantae; phylum Streptophyta; class Pinopsida; order Pinales; family Pinaceae; genus Pinus; species Pinus albicaulis. The sequence continues at coordinate 1,291,048,458 of CM076583.1, read as the reverse complement.
ATACCAATCTCTAGCTTTTCCTTCTAATGTTAACATGAACATTTTCATTAGGCAACCTTCATGCCATTCAACCTTTAACCTCCATACATGTATGTGAAATTTGATAAGATGTAACAGTGAGTTATAAAACTTTTCACCCTGAAAAACAGGAAGGTTATCATCCCATAATACCTAGGGCATCTTATGTGGAAACCCAGGGATATGTTCTCTACTCATTGGGGCATATCTTCGTTGTATTCTTGGAATCATTTTGCAAATTGGATAATAGGTCATTGTATATGCTTAATCATTTCAGGGTCTTCTACCAATGGAGTCATTTGGTCTTTTGAGAGTTGTGGAGTCGCTAGGTGGATGATTTAAACTTTGTTATTGACCAACAGTATGATTTGGTTTGCTCAATGCATTCCCAAAGGGATCTACAAAGACTTGAGGGATATTGGGCCTACTAGAGGCCAATGAAGTCACCAGGTGGAAATTTTTAGCTCTTTTGGAGGTAAAATGTTTTATGGTCCACCACCATTAATAGGTTTGAAAACCAATCTGAAATGTTTTTTAGGTTTTCTGAGTTTTTTTTAGTCCTATGGATTATGAGAGTGTCCTAAATTTTTTTCAACACTTGCTATGGTGATGAGACAAACAAAGTTTACTCTTATGGCTGAGTTAGCTGATTCCTTCAAGGTTTGATAAGGCTCTATGAGAATCCTAAGGGTTACTTAGTTTGTCAATGATTCAAATAATTCCTATCATGATCACCATTTTCTTTGGTAGTGCTTGAGGAAAGCTGCTTATACTGCACTGAATACTGAGTGTTTTAATTTAAGGATTTTACTCAGAATTTCCCTAGTATGGTTGCCTGAATGCTAGGTCTCCATTTGAAATATTGGAAAATACAAATGCTGGAGAGCCTACATTAAAACCACTTTGGGATTATACGATCTAGCCCTCCTGAATCCAGAGAGGGATCTCTCTACAAGTGTGTTTAAAGATGTAATCTTTAAGGCTTTTAGTATGATATTAGGAAAGTTATTAAGAACAAGGGTTTTTGTTTGTTTGGTTGGTCAGGTATGATCTTTAATTGGATGGAATATCACAAAATAAAAGTGTTTCTGAAGGATGAAGATGCAAGTATATTGAGAAGTGTTCAGCATATAGGATTAGTATGAAGAATCTTTAATCCATTGGGCAATGGAGTCACAAAAGGGTTTAATTGTAAAAAAATTTCAAGAGTGGTCCAAGGGGAAAGTCATCTATATCAAAGGATATTTTTGATTAAATGATGGAGTGGAACATTAAAAGTGTTGAGAAAGTGGAAAAATCCAATACTTTCAACAAGGATTTATCAATTTTCCATACAAGAAAAACCTTTTTAAGCAACTGTTTGAAACCAGCCAAAGGACAGGGCTAACCATAGACTTCTTTGGACAAGCTTGTATTAAATCTAACTTATCAGACAACAATCCAGTAATCTCACTAGATTACTTTCATAAGGGATGAAAACAAATAAGAAAACAAAGTGCAGCTTAAGATCAGATCAGACGTATTACAATCATGGTCTTCTTTTAGCATACTCTTAGGGAAACTTTCAAACAACCTTTGGAGAAAGAACTAGAAGACAAGGCAACCATAAAATTTTATAGATTAACTCTAATTAGGATGCAATGAAAATATCATTCAAGAACTTCCTTTCAAGTTTTTTACATCAAGACATGGACTAGCCAACATTCCTTGATAAAGTTTACACTTAATTTAAGTCATTCCCAAATATCACAATTAGCAGAAAACATATAGATAAAGCTTATTAGTGAGAGTAGGGTACTTTTAATAGTAAATCCTAGCTCTATGCTTGCTGCTCTTTATCAGAGAGAAGTGAAAAAAATGGCATACATGAAAGGAAAACAATAATAGTAAGAGGTACTTCACCAACGATATAGACCACGATCCCAAGAATCAACTTGTATATTGATTGTCAATCCAGTTACAAACTACATGTCCAATGTTTCATGACAGCTTCAAACATCTCTTCTCAGCATATCTTCTTCAATAACTTAACAGAGCTTCAGAGCTTCAGAACTTATTTACATTCAAAAATGATTCAATAAGCAACTATTACATCAGAGTCCAAAAACTAACAACATCTCATCTTCTTCAGAAGTATTTATAGAAGAAAGAGGAGGTGGGATGAAAGAAAAGGTCTCTAGTTCAATTAATACAAGTTAATGCTTCTCTGCTTTTGCGGGGCTCGATACAAGAGATCTCTGATGTTTTCCATGTATTAATTGGTTTTCATTTAATTTTTAGCTACTTGGCAGATTTTTTTGACTTTAAAACTCTTTTGGTAGGTTGGAAATAACTCTGGCAGATTTAAACAAAATATCACTGACTAAGGAAATTACTATGCCCTCTTTTGATTTATTAAGGTTGTAGGTGGCACTTTTGGTAGCTAAAAGGATATTTTAGCCTCTGATGTGGCAGTGGAGGCTTCCTTCAACTAATATAACTCTTTGTTTTTATAAACACGGTGATTTATCCTCTGATCTGTGTTTAGGCTTAATTAAGCCTTGATCTTCATCTTCGGGTCTTCATTCTTTGATACACTTTACTACTTTGTTTCACTGGCACAGGTGGCTTTCTGTCAGTTGAAGGGTTTTATCCAAGATCAAGGGTCGTGATCCACTGATAACATGAATTTGGAAACCCTGCTAGTTCCTTTTACTCGTTGATATGAGTCACAAAATCGTCATTCTGGACTGAACTGGTTACCTGTCTGTGAATGTGGAAATACACGAATTAACCACCATTAGAACCCTACAAAACACAAAAACTTATTAAGAAATCCTATGGAGATTGTTAACTGTGTTCAGAGGTTCGACGGAGGCGGTTTGAGCGATCGATGATGGAGAAATGCAGTGGGGGAGGATGAAATCCTAGCAGAAACAGCTAACCAGGCTTAGATTTGAATTATGGCGCGAATATGAAGAAGGGTGGGTTTGGAAAACCGATAGTGGTTTTCGCGCGAGCTCTGGGGGGTAAGTGGTATTTTGCATTTGGAATGCAATACCATACAATGAATGACACGTGGATTTCTAAAACCACTTTTATCGCACGGAAGTAGCGCACTATGGAACGGGGCCAAAAATTACACGATATTGATTCTGGTCCGTTGGATGATTGTCGGGAGATCGGACAGTGCGGATGACACACTAGTCCAAAGATGCACGGGGCATGGAGGGTGGGACCGACATTTGTTTTTTTGTGTAGAAAAAACATCAAGTGGCAGGGTGAAAGTTCATGTGAAAAGTTGCTTGTATTAGGTTAAGTCCCAATCGTTGGATCTACGAAATGAACGGTAGAGATTTAAAAGATGAAGCAGAAGGTTTGAGAGTGAGGAAGGGAAAAAAGATGAAAGGGCAGAAGGATGAGTGTTCGAGGGCCGTTGATCTGCGGAGATCAATGGTCCAAATTCATTTAAAACCATAACGTCAGAAATGGTAAAATAAACAGAGGAAAAGGTTTTTTGCGATGCGATGAAGCGCGAACTGTCGGATCTGAAGAGAAATTGACAGTGGAGATTAAATCGGAGGTCGGGATAGTGGAGGATCACGTGATGGATGAGTGCGATGCGATGAAGCGTGAACTGTCGGATCTGGCAGAATGAATGGTTAGGATTACATTGCATCAGAGATAAGAAAAGAGGTCAAAGCACCAGAGTGTTTGAGTTTGCGATGCACGATTAAGCGCTAGCCATAGGATCAATATGAGAGATCAACGGTCAAGATTAAATTGGTGGGTGAGATGACAGAGGGCTATGGGCGGAGCACGATGAGATCTTAGCCGTCGGTTTTTGTGGATTCAACAACTAAGATTAAATCGGGGGATCGACATGGGAGGAGGAAAAGGGAAAGGATAAAGGGAATTTGTGATTGTAGATTGTGATGAAGTGATGAGGTTTAGCGCTCAGTCGTGGCTCCAGGTCACATAAGGAAAAGGGGCTAGGGCTTAAGGCCGAAAGGGGCTTTAAGGCCTTATAGAAAAAATGAAGGTTTTTAGGATTTTTTAAGAGCTTTTTGAGGAATTTGGAGATTCCAATGGGGGTAAAGACGAGGTTTTAAATCTTATAAAGGGATTTCACAAGGCTTTAAAGGGGAGTTTGAGGGAATGAGAGGTAAATGAAAGGGTTTATGGATGAAATGGAGAAGGAAATGGAGAAGTGTAATGATGAAAAATGGAGTTTTTAAGCAATATTTCTCTTAGTAAACAGCAGGTCCTTGAAGGTTAATAATGAAACAGCAGTGAAGATTAACACCAAGGAGAAAGGTCATCATAAGACCTCAAGAACTCACAATTTGGAAATGAATTGTTTCTTGAAGGCTAAAAAATATTTAACCACCATTTGGTATGACAAATTTTTATAGGTGGCTAACACCACCAACTCAAAAACATCATTAAAAGCGCTGATTATGTCAAATCGAAATCAAATTTCACACTCTTCCACTAAACCCTCATCATCTACACGACCAGTCCAAAATCAAATCCCGATCTCGTTGGTGAAATAATCCAACTCATACTTCAACATTCACTTTTCATTAAACCTCACTCATGCTCATGATAATTCCAAAGCCTCTCTCATTCATTCATTTATCCTTCCATATTATCCATTTTGTAGCATAATTCACTCACTCTCCTAAGTCATACTCAAACCCTCTGTCTACCCTATAAAAGAGGAAGTCTTTAGGTAAATATTATTGGCAGCCATGGGAGTAATTGTGAGGATAGAACCTAAAGGAAGAAAATTTATGGAAGGATACCCACAGATAGAGGAAATGATACAGAGAGCACAATGGCTTAGTTTTGTGGAAAAAACTGAAGGGATTCATAAAGAGGTTACTAAATCTTTTACGAGAGTGTTTGATGAAGTGGAGGTCGAAATCAGAGATATCAATTTTGCAATAACAGAGTCTTTCATAGCTAAAGCCACCAAACTACCAAAGACAGGAGAAATATGGTTTCAAAATAGAGGAATTGAAGGTGAAAGAGGGAAAATATTTCTAAAAGACCCAGGTATGGATACTAGCTCTTTAAAAAAGGGATTCCTAGCATATCTCTTAAAGGAAAATGGAGAATTTTTTTATTGATAATACTTAAATTCATTACTTGCGAGGGAAGGTTCGGATGCATGTTCTTTTACCATGCTAGGTTGTTAATCAATTTTATTGAAGATAGTGAAATAAACCTTCCGTAATTTTTATTGCATAGCTTGAAGAAAATGGTAGGAACTATTGAGAAGAATTTCAGTTTATAGACAATACAATGTATCATCATGGATTAATACAAATTATCATTAAATTTCACCTTAAAAGCATAGGTAAAACTTGGGAAAATTTCCTAATTCATAACCATTTCTAGGAAGGAGACCAAGAAAAACTTAGTTGTAGCAAGGAAAAAAGAGGAAGAAAAAGAAAAGTTGAAAATGAACAACTACTCCAAGAACAATCAGAGGATGAAATCCTCATTGAAATTTTTTTGGGAAAATTTAATAAGAAAACTGATAAAAAGGAAGAAGATAGCATAAAAGGGAAGGGTGGATCCATAAACACAGAACAACTTAAAATCAAGGCAAAAATTCAAAATCCTCCTCAAATGGCAAAGAAGAAACTCTAGACTCATAAAGACAACAAAGGAACCATATTCGAAAGAAACATAATTTGTTGATTTATAAAAATATCATATGGTTCCATCACCCACTGAGAGTCCAGGTCGAAGAGCTCCAGAAACTGACCCAATGCAACAATAAATTTATGATTATATTGAGTCTTTGGAGAAGAGAGTCAGAGGAAAGACAACAGTTTTTGAAGACCAACCTCATAGTCGAAAAGAACCTCTAGTTGTGAATACTCTAAAACAAAAGATATTTGAACTAGAGACACTAAACAGGCATATTAAATGGAAAAATGAAGCCTTGAAGTTGCAGAACCAAATTGAGAAAAAAATAAGTGATATTACTCTTCTACATCTAGGTAAAAGAACAAAAAGTTAAGAAAGAGGAATAGCTAACAAGCAGATCATAAACTTGAGATATAAACTTCTAATGAAAAATCCAAGGGTAGTTGTAACCACCAGGAAGGCAAATAAGATGAAATTGATGTTTTAGCAGAGGTCTCAAGGAAGATGTATAAACATGATAAGACTCACAATTTTATTTTATTTTGCGTGAGGACATGCAATGGTCTCCTCATGGGGGAATGTAGAGCCTTAAGATTGCCTCAATTTTGACATTCTTTTTCACTATCTTTCCTTGTTTTTTACAATACCATAAGCTCAAACAAGTGTTGAAATACACATTTTGACTTGGTAAGGTATCCTAATGATCTATTTTTCATATTTTTAATTGTTCTTTATTACTAGAATGAAATTTGTATTTAGCTCCAGAATTAATGCAACTCTGCAGCCAAACTCTGTTTATGTAGCCACCACCATGGTTCGACAAGTTCTATGGTATTAATGGAGCATCAGAACATATGGGAAGTTGAAAAATGATCCGATCATGGATCCTATCCTATCCATCCATCCATAATCAAGCAAGAGATCACCAAAAATATGGTCAAAGGAATGGTCAACCAAGAGCTAGAACAAGTGAGAGAGAAAGTCTAAAGCTTCACGATATGCTCTTCCACATAGAAAATCGTGAAGAAAAAAAATTCTCATTTATGTATAGAACTACAGATAGAATTTTTTTAGTCTTAGAGGGCTTAAAAGCCTCAAAACATTTAATGATGAGATTTTATAAATATGAAGCTGAGTAATTGTGTAAACAGTACGAATTATTGCGAGACTTTGATATCCTTAAACTATGTTTTTATTCCTTTAATTGAATGAAGAAGCATTTTGGAGTTCTAATGTGAATTTAGTAAGAGTAGATTAAATCCATCTGTTGTGGAGGGCACCTGAAATAGAAGAGTTTGTTGAACCTTTAATTAAACTGATAGGGGGGGGGGGTGAATCAGTTTAATGCATTCCTAATGTTTTAAAAATTTTCATTAAGCTATTTACACCTTCATTTCATATCCAATTTAATGTGCAAGTAATCTTAGAATGCAAGCAGCAAGTATTAGTTTAATATAGCAGTAGACTTAATATGAGAGTTGCAGGTATTAAGCAGATGATACATATCAGATTCAATACATAACTATCATGCACAGAGACACCAGATATAAGTGGAAACCCATAATGGGAGAAAAACACATCTTATTATTGTTGTGATGCAAAGGCAAGCTCCTACTCCCTCTCACCAATGTTTTTCTGCAGGCACCAACCTACAGGAGGCTCCAACCTCAATTCTGCAAGCTACAACTTGCAAGGAAGCACCAACTCCCTTCAATTTTCTATAGGCACCAACCTACAGGAGGCTTCAACCTTTGTCAGCTACAAATGACAGCTATTAAGCTGAATGTTTGCTGATTTACTCCAGATATCAGCTCTGTTCTGTATCTGTTCTTCTTCTCTTAATCTTCTCTGCTTTATTCTTCTATATTCTGCATTCTCTATATATGTTCTCTCTCACTTTCTCTTGAGCTTATCAAATTGGTCTTATATAGGAATTCTCACAAGACTGTTTGTATTCCTCTAGGAATTCGAAATGAATGGTCATACCTCTTGGTCTTCTGCTTCCTCATTTCTTTGTCCAACTCAATTTAAAATCATAATAATATGTACAATATTTCATGCTACAGTGGAATTTTTGTCTTTTCTTTAGGATACTTGCCTTTGCATCACAAACAATAAAAAAATTAATTACAACATTTACTTTCACATTTTAATTACATATTTCAATTTCACTCGGCTCCTTTTCCGAATTTTGGCTTTACTGGATTTGTCTTTTCCTGCTGCTGTTAAGAACCTGTTCTGCATACCTTGGTTCACTGTAATTGTGTGCACCTATGAATGTATACCTGTCAAACCTGTAATCTCAGTTTATCTCTGCATGCTCTCCTTTTCCTTTTCCATAACTTCATTCAAGTTTCATGCCCAAGCATTTCCATATCTGGAAATCTCACACTTGTCCTATTCCACGCTGGCAATTTCAAACAAATAAGGCTGGGCTATTTTAATATCTTAATTCAGAGAATTTAGATATTAATTTCATACTCCTCTATAGTTACAAATCCGACAATCTCTTATATGGACATATGCGCTAACTTCGCATTACAACCCTCATATGCAACATAATAGTTGACTATTGAACCATAATAAAACCAAACCTTATGACATTAGCACAGTGAATAAGAGTGTATCGTCCTTTGGCTCCAGGTCCACGAAGCATTGCACCCTGCCTTTTTATATATATTGCGCACCGTATATATATATATATATATATATATATATATATATATATATGGTTTGGGCTTTTGTATATAAGGCGCATAATACTTTGGCTATTAAAACCATGTTAATTGACCTTCGGCATATTTAATCACATATACATATTCTATTATATGTAATATATCCATATACATATTCCGGCGCCCTTCAATAATTAATGGAGTCCCACAGTACATCTCATACCCTTATGAACTTGTGAACCATGATAAAAAGCTTTTAATATACTCTGTCGAACCTTATATTAAATTAATAACCCAACTTCATTACGTATATTTCCGCCGGGCCCACAATGCCATCAACCGCCAATCGAATGCACACAACATACATGACTTATCATCCACGCACCTTTATTAAACCTCGTGCAAGTCCTGCGATCGCCCACCGTTGGATAGCCTTTGCCCAGATCAACGGATCTTATTCATTTCGCTGGGCGTCTTCCGCCGATCGTTAATGCGCGAAATTTCATTTTAATCAAAACCGCTTGGGACACGCGGCCAAATCCTAATGGAATCGCTGCGAAATCTGTAAAACCACCTCACGGTTGAAAGGTGGTGCGGAATGGGAAATCCGCCCTCCGTGAAACCGCTCGTGGTTTTCACCCCTTCCACTGTTCTCCGGTCAAGGTTCCGCCTCTCCCGGTTCCGTTATATAATTCAACCCACCTTTTCGCTTTACTTCCGCCTGCTTATATTTCAATGTATTTTCGTATTCGATTCCGCTCCAATGCTCCGGGTTCCGCTGCCTATTTAATGTACAGAGGTTCTATCAAACTGTTAACCCCGAAACTCGTGGGATAATCAATACCACGACATCATTGGCTACTAGAGTTCAGAGATTGAGCCATTACACAGAGTCGACACCTTTCATCACAATCTTCCACCGTAATTTATCTTGCTGGTAACTACAAGTATGGCTACGCATAACTAATGACTTTCAGTAGGCATCAATTTATTCCAATCCCACATAGAATCACGGCTCATACATTCCACATAGTCAATTTGTGTTCCACTGCGGGTTCAACGGTCTATCCACACATAACCCTTGCCACAGAGTTTATTTACACACCATACCTCAAAATTGCACACTACAGCATCATAGACCCATTTAGACCCCCAATTACAGAATCTCATGTAATGCAAAACTTCTTCACTACTCTGCACCTTGAATATCTCTTTACATCAATTCATTTCCTTTGCTTCCTCTGCTTTTTCTTTGCTACCTCTGCTTCTTCTCTGCTGCCTCTGTTCTTTGCCATCTCCTTGCAACTATTCCTGTCTCTGCATCTGTTACCTCCTTTGCCATCAATGACAACATTTCCAACAGTCTCCCCCTTTGGCATTGATGGCAATACTTTTTCTCTGTTTGCCTGCTCTTTCTGCTATTGTTTGCTCATCCTCCCCCTTTGACATCAATGGCAAAGGGCTGATTTTTGCATTTCCTATCTCTGAGTTATGTTTAGGCCCTCTTCTGCATGCTGCTCCATAGTGATGTACAAGACTTGTTGAGAGAACACTTTGAATTTGAATATACACTGTAAATTGATACAGTTCTAGGATAATAGCTTGGTGTTCTTTTGCTTTAATCCTTTGATCCTGAGGACCTGATTCATGCTTTCCTTGCTGGCTATTCTCCCCCTGGAATGATATTTTCGTTTTGTTCTCCCCCTGAAATTGTGCTTTCTCTTTATATCAGAGAGTAGCATCTGCAGATACTACCCCTAGTTTATCTCTCAAGTATTCGAATGGTTCTCTTGCAAGTGGTTTAGTAAATATATCTGCTCTTTGTTCTTTTGTTGGTACATAGTCCAGTTTTACTATCTTCTGAGCCACTTGTTCTCGGAGGAAATGATACTTGATTGGTATATGTTTAGTTTTTGAGTGAAGCACATGATTTTTAGATATACTTATAGCACTTGTATTATCACATTTGATTGAAATGGGCTCATCAATGCTTACCTTCATGTATTGAAGAGTTTGCTTCATCCATATGACTTGTGTACAACATGCTGCTGCTGCTATATATTATGTTTCAGTTGTAGACAAAGAGATGGATGTTTGTTTCTTGCTTAACCATGCAACTAGGCTTTCTCCTAGATAGAAAGCACCTCCACTTGTACTCTTCCTGTCATCAACACAATTGGCCCAATCTGCATCTGTGTATGCTGATAAAGTGAAGTTTTTGCTTTTAGGATACCAAAGTCCATACAGTGTTTTTCCTTGTAGATATTTGAATATTATTTTGACTGCAAGAAGGTGATTTTGTTTAGGTGTTGCTTGATATCTAGCCACTAGTCCTACCGCTAGCATGATGTCTGGTTTTGATGCAGTCAAGTACAATAGACTTCCAATCATGGATCTGTAGAGTTTTTGATCTATATCAGCAGACCCGTATCAGCACACAGCTTGCAACCTGTGGTCATGGGAGTTGACACAGGTTTGCAATCTTCCATTTTGAATTTTTTCAACATTTCTTTTAGGTATTTTTCTTGTGAGATGAATTTACCTGTGCTCCTTTACTGAATTTGAAGTCCTAAATAGAAACTGAGCGCTCCAATCATGGAAATTTCAAACTCTAATTTCATCTCTTCTGCAAATCCTTTTGCTAGCTCATCTCTGTTGCTTCCAAACATAATGTCATCAACATATACAACAACAATTAGGAGTTCATTTTCATGGGCTTTTATGTATAGATTGATGTCTACTCCACCTCTTTTAAAACCCTGTTTTTGCAAATATTTATCCATTCTTGAGTACCAAGCACGAGGAGCCTGTTTCAGTCCATATAGGGCGTTTTTCAGTTTGCATACATAGTCTTCTTTATCTGTTAATGAGAAACCTTCTGGTTGTTCCATGTACACTTCTTCTTCTAGATCGCCATTAAGAAAAGCAGATTTTACATCCGTTTGATATACCTTGAAATCTTGGTAGCATGTTAATGCCAGGAACATTTTGATAACTTCCATTCTGGCTACAGGGGCAAATGTTTCATCATAATCAAGTCCTTCTATTTGTGAGTATCCTTTGCAGACCAGCCTTGCTTTATTCCTGATTACTTGTCCTTGCTCATTCATTTTGTTTTTGAATACCCATTTTGAACCAATGATATTTTTTTCAATAGGTCTAGGAACTAGTTCCCAGGTATTGTTCTTCTCAATTTGGTCCAATTCTTCATTCATTGCTTTTATCCAATACTTGTCCTTGCTGGCTTCTTCAAATTTCTTTGGCTCTATTTTTGATAACATGGCTATGTATACTTCTTCTGTTTGTTCTGTTAGCTGCCTTCTTGTCTGGACTCCTGCTTTCTTGTCTCCTATGATCTGATCTTCAGGATGATTCTTCTAAGTGTATCTTGAGGGGGTTTTCGAGCTCAGCTCTGCATTATCTGTTGTCTTGCTTGTTTCATCATCATCCTTGTCTTCCTCTTCATGGTTGTCTGATGGACTGCAGCAGTCTGTATTTCTTGTATTGTTTGGAAGTTTTTCATCAAATCTCACATCAATACTTTCAACTATCTTCCGAAGGATCTTGTTGTAGCACCTGTACCCTTTGCTTTTGGAAGCATATCCTAGAAAAATCCCTTCATCTGCTCTTGCATCAAATTTCCCAAGGTTTTCATCATTATTCTTTATGTAACACTTGCTACCAAAGACTTTGAAATGTTTTATTGAAGTTGGCTTTCCATGCCATAGTTCATATGGAGTCTTGTCACTGCTTGGCCTTAAGTGAGCTTTATTAAGGATATGTACTGCTGTGTGTACTACTTCTGCCCAGAAGGTTTGAGAAATATTATTCTCTTGCATCATAGCTCTGGCTATTTGTTGTACAGACCTGTTTTGTCTCTCTGCTACTCCATTCTGCTGAGGTGTCCCTGCAATAGTAAATTGTTGCTTTATTCCATGTTCATTACATAGGTCTGCAAAGTCATAATCCGTGAATTCTCCTCCTCTGTCTGATCTGATACATTTCAGCTTGCATCCAGTTTGATTTTCTGCTAATGCTATGAATATCTTAAATTTTTCCAATGCTTCTGATTTATTTTTTAGAAAGGCAACCCATGTCATTCTGGAGAAGTCATCTATTATCAGCATGAAATAGGATTCTCCACTTGGTGTTCTAGTTCTAGCAGGTCCACACAGGTCCATGTGCACAAGATGGAGTGGTCTTCTTGTTGACAACTCCTCTTTAGATTTAAAGGATGTGCGAGTCTGTTTCCCCAATTGACAAGATTTGCATATAGTACTTGAAGGCCTTTTTATTTCTAGCATGTCTTTGACAGCTTTCTTCTTGCTCAATTTGATGATATGGTCAAAGCTGAGATGTCCCAATCTCCTATGCCACAACCATGACTCCTCAAGTTTGCTAAGATGGCAGGCTTCATCTTCCTCTTTCACTATGTATGCATTGTTCTCTGTTCGAACACCTTTGAGCAGAGTCTTTCCTGTTGTGCTTGACTCGACTACACAATCTTGTGCTCTAAAAGAACTTCACAAAATTCTTTGTCACACATCTCCGATCGACACTCGTAAATTTGCTTTCTTACCCATCCACAAATAGTACCTTCTGGGCTTTTCCTCTCGCCATTTTCTATGCCGATCGAGCCTTTTCCTCGATCTTTCCATTTATCATTACCAGGTACGAATACGTTTATTTCTTTTCATCAAGAGTTATAAACTTGCTTCTGTCTCTAGTCATGTGTTTGGAGCAGCCACTGTCCAAGTACCACTGGCTTTTTAGATCTTGAATAGTTAGAGCCATATCACAGTTATTCACCTTCTTTATCCACTGGAGGCCCCCTTTTTAACATTTGATTATAGTTTTTGCAGAATTGTGAGCATGAACAAAATTGCTTTGACTCATAAACCTCCTTGAGGTATTGAACATCAGTCTTTGTCTATACTTTCTACATTCAATAATTTTATGGCCAAATTCCTTACAATAAAAACAATAACCATAGAAATTATTTTCATACCTGATGTAAGCTTGTTTTCTCCATTTGTTTGTTTGAGATAGCCTCTTCACTGTTTGCATCTTTTGCATGTCTGAATTACTCTTCCTTGCATAACAATATGCAGCAATGTGTCCTGGCTTGTGGCAGACATAGCAGGTGGCATTCTTCATAGGAGGGAAGAATTTCCTCTGATGACTTCCAAATTTGATATACTTAGGGGCATATGATTCTTTTTCTACCATCTTAGTATTCATTATATTCTTTGTTACTAGAGGTTTCTTCTGCTCTTTGTCTCTCTTATTGCAGATTTCTTCTTTTGTTGGAACTATTTGAGCTACTTCCTCATCCTTCTTTGCTTTTACAAAAATAATCTCTCTGTCAACCTTTTCTTTTTCTTTACTTGATTCTCCTTCGTAGCCTATTCCAGTCTTTATCATAGGGGATCTTTGAGCAACCAAAATTTCATTCAACTTAATAGAGCTTGTTGTTTGAGAAGGGTATATAGAAACTTTCTGTTGAGCATTTTCTAATTTCTTTCTCAGACACAGAATTTCTTCTTCCAGTTTCTCTTGTTCTCAAGATTTATCTTTGATTTGCTGAAGTAACATATCTTCTATCTTCTTGGCTTCTTCAAGCTTTACCTTCAGCTTCATGAGGACTTCTGAATTTTGTTCTTCTTCCACACATTTTAGGAGAATCTCTTTTTGTTTTTTGCATTTTAGTTTGAGTCTGTCAATCTCCTCCAGAGCACTTCTTAGCTCCCCCTCAAGGTCTACTTCCCCTTCTTCTTCTTCATCTTCTAGTAGGAGTCCCTCAAGATCTTCTATGGCCATCAATAAAAATTCCGAGGTTCCTTCTTCACTTGAGGGTTCATCTGAGTCTTCAGATGCACTGCTGTCTTGCTGAGCATAGAAGGATTTTTCTGCTGAATTTCTTTCCTTTCTGCCAGAACTTTGATGTGTCTTTCTCTGATTCTTGAGCTTGATTTCTTACTTTCTTGTGAGGACATTTAGCAGCATAATGTCCAACTCTTCCACAGTTAAAGCATTTGAAGGGAAGTTTACCTTTGTATCTACCCGAGCCTCTATCCAATTTCTTGACAAATTTAGCCTCTTCTTCATCAGAGCAAGAGCATATTTCTTCCTTTTCTTCTTTCCTTTTTTCTGTTTTGAATGCTGCTTCCCTTGTACTTGGCTTCTTCTGTGGGAGCCTCATTTCATAGGCTGTTAGATTTCCAAGTATCCGGTTCATGGTCAAAGTCTCCCAATCCGCTGTCTCTTCTATTGCAGATACCTTGGGATTAAATCTGGATGGGAGTGATCTTAGAATCTTTTGCACAAATATACTTTCTGGTATGGTTTCTCCAAGAGCTTTCATATTGTTAACAATTTCTGCAACTTTTAAGAAGAAGCTGCCAACATCTTCATCATCATTCATTTTTAATTTTTCAAACTGGGCTCTATATACTTGAAGTTTGGCAGTTTTTACCTTCTGGTCTCCCTCATGTATGTCTTCAAGAGTATCCCATATTTTCTTGGCAGTGTCTTTGTGCATTACTTTAATAAACTCTGCTTCACATAATCCATTCAGGATGGAATTCATGGCTTTTGCATTAGCCACAAAATATTGTTTTGCGTCCTTTTCTGAGTCAGTTGCCTTCGGGGCATATCCTAATTCCACAGCAGCCCAGACTTCTATTCCTAGAGACATTATGTATGTCTTCATTCTGATTTTCCAGAAAGCATAATTTTCACTAGTGAAGAAAGGGGCTTTATTGGTTGAGCATCCTTATTTACTAGCCATCTTAGGAACCTAGGATCTCCTTTCAGTTGTTAGACTTGTACAAAGGAACCTGGCTCCGATACCAATTGTTGAATCTCTAATTAAACTGAGAGGGGGGGGGGGTGAATCAGTTTAATACATTCCTGATCTTTTAAACTTTTCAATAAACTTATTTACACCTTCATTTCAAACTCTATTTAATGTGAGAGTAATCTTAGAATGTAATCTGAAAGTATTAGTTTAATAGAGCAGTAGACTTAATTTGAGAGCAGCAGGTATTAAGCAAATGATACATATCAGATCACTACATAAATATCATGCACAGAGACACCAGATATAAGTGGAAACCCATAAAGGGAGAAAACCACATCTTATTATTGTTGTGATGCAAAGGCAAGATCCAACTCCCTCTCACCACTGTTTTTTTGCAGGCACCAACCTATAGGAGGCTCCTGCCTCAATTTTGCAAGCTACAACTTGCAAGGAAGCACCGACTCCCTTCAATTTTCTGTAGGCACCAACCTACAGGAGGCTCCAACCTCAGTCAGCTACAACTGACAGCTATCAAGCTGCAACTTGATAGGGAAGCTCCAACTTCCTCAATTTATCAAACTGAAAGTTTGTTGATTTACCTCAGATATCAGCCCTGTTCTGTAGCTTCTCCTTCTGTTCTGCTTTTCTTAATCTTCTCTGTCTTACTCTTCTATATTCTGCCTTCTCTCGATTTACTCTCTCTTCATTAAAAAAAAAACTCACTCTGCATATCAAGATGATATTATTTATAGATTTCCTCACATGACTGTTTGTATTCTGCTTGGAATTCGAAATGGAAAGTCATGTCTCTTTGCCTTCTGCCTTCTCACTCCTTTTATCAGCTTACTCAGAAATTATAACTGTAGGTGTCAATTTTAACATTACAATGGGAGTTTGTTTTCTCTCGGAGACTTGCCAATGCATCACAAACAATAAAAAATTTAAATAAAACATTTACATTCAAATTTAAATGAGAACTCCAGCTCAACTCATTTGGTCTTTTGAATTGGTACGCATTTGTCTTTTCTTTGGTTGTCTTTGTCTTTTCTGTGACTGTGTTTTATCTTCTTTCGGATCTGTTTGCTCTTCTGTCCTCTGTTGTGGTGTAACTGCTGCATATGTGTAAATGTGCCTTTTATATCCGCTGACTGTAAATCTGGAGGAATTCCAATCCCTTTTATGCCATTAGTGTCTTGTTGATGTGGCAAGTTCCGCAGGCCGGAACATACATATATCACAAGCGTTAATAATCGCCCTCCCGTAAAGCTAAGGTCTGTGGGTCTAGAGACCTCGCGGCTTATCGCAACCGTGTTATATATATAACTCAATAACCATTATATCTCATATGTGTTATGCCCCCGGATCATATTCAAACATTATTCAACATATATAATATATACAATTTATTTGCAAATAACCCAACGTCCATAAGGATTGGCTGCCAATACGATTAGAACTGGAACTCAAGTTGTATATGAGTCGTATTTTATATACCAATCGGGTCTGGATTTCCAATCGCAATCGCAACTCTTATATTCTCTGATGCGATTGACCATTGCCAATGCGATTAGAACCTGGAGCTGAAATCTTTGTTAATCATAATTTATAAGTCCATCGGGTCCAAACTCTTAATCGCAATCGCAAGTTCTTTAATATGTGTTGCGATGGTTTGTTTCTTTCCGATGCGATTGGAACTGGACTTCAAACACTTTGTTAAACATGGTTTATAGACCCATCGGGTCCGGTCTTCCAATCGCAATCGCAAGTCTTTAACATATGTTCCGATTGACCAGTGCCGATGCGATTTGACCGTAACTCAAATATGTATTAACCCCTGCTTATAACAGGATCGGGTCCGCCATTTCAATTTTCAGCGTTTTACAAAAGTCATGCGATTGGGAACTTGGATGCGATTAACATCTATCAACTCCTGCTTATAACACGATCGGGTCCACCATTTCAATCGCAATCGCAACTTTCTGTTGCGATGTTCCGCTGCCCTTGCGATCTCCGATTGCGATTGGGTGAGGGTCCCACTTTATATTACTTCCTTTCCATTGATCATAACACGCTCCACTTAAATATATATCAATGTATATGCCTTGGACCATTGTAGAATATGAAATGCGTGACATTTATATGTATTGTGATGGATATTATATATATATATGTGTCCACCAGCGGGTTAGGCGATTCCCGGAATAATGTTTATGAATTATGTTAAATCTATAACGCTGGTTGGAGTGTGCGATTCCCGGAATTTGGTTTTTCATTATATGCGTAACGCCCGGCTTGGGGTATGATTCTCAGAATTATATATCTGTCCTCTGGGTTGGGCGATTCTCGGAATTATAACAGCTCTACCTCTGCTTCTGTCTCTGTTGCTCCTGTCGCTTTGCCTCTGCCTCTGCCTCTGCCTCTGCCTCTGCTGCAGTGATAACGACTCTGCCTCTGTTATATTCGCTTCCTCTACCTTCATTTGCTGCCTCCATTGTATTCACTGCTTCCTTTTTCTATCTTTGTTTCAGCGCTGCCTCCTTTTTCTTCTTTTTGCTGCTTCTTCTACTCAACCTCTGCCTCTGCCTTTGCTGTACCTCTGTTCTTTGCCTATCTCTGCATCTGTTGCCTTCTTTGCACTACATTTCTTAAGTTCAACTCTTTTGTACATTACGTTGCCTCTGCTTCTATTCACTGTCTCTGCTTTGTCTGCTGCCTCAATTCCTTATCTCTCTTGCTTCTTTTTCTGCCTTGCTACTTCTTCTTATGCTTTCTCTGCTCCTTGGCTGATGTTTCAAGTGCTCCTCCTTTGTCATCTCCTTTGCCTTATTGCTAGTTCAGGTGCTACTCCTTTGTGCTTCTTTGCCATCAATGACAATAATTCCAACATGTCATACCAAGCTAACAAGGCCTGGATACTCACACATATACAACTTTTCACATATTTACTAATAGAATTGCTTGACACTGGAAATTTAAATGCTAGCTGCATATAGATAAAATAAAAAAACTAACAGACTAAACCATCCTGAGATACTCAACCTTTTCTGGAGCCAAGGTCAAATCCATAGGTGCTGGATCCTGAACCGAAGTGCCAACATGCTCAGATGGCTTGGAAATGCATGGAAGGTGGCACTCGATGTGCTCGAGGCGCCCATCCTGCTTTCTCAACTAGAATTTGATCTTATAAAACTCGCTCCTATAGTCTAGGAAGCCTTGGGCTAGTGTTACCAAACTCATAAAGATCTGCTCCAAGGCCTTTCCAAGGATTCCCTTCATGGACCAGTAGAGATACAAAGTATGCTTGAATTGTGTCATTCAGCCTCTCGTTTTCCTCGGATCAGGGACAAGGCCCTTCTATTCCTCTGCATCCATTTCTATCAATGCCTGACGATTTATATCAACTTCCCATTTTTCAATGAGCTTATGAATTTCCTTTGCTGTGTTTTCGTGGTATGCTTTCGATGCCTCTCGGATAACTTCCACTGTCTGCCTCCTTCCTCTTGCCTTGCTCGGGGTTGAGCTGGGTTGAGGTTCAACCTCCTTCCCCTTGTCTTTCCGGTCGCAGCCTCGAGCTGCTAGGCTCTTAGAGCGGACCATCGTCAAAGTGATATCTTCGTGGTAGTTGTGAGCCTTATGAGCTGGGGTATTGTGTTGAGACTTCCCATAGTCTCGAGAACGGTTTTTGGGAGAAACACCTGTCCACATAAGAAAACATAGGCGTAATTCCATGTTTTGCAAACTTGTATGAGTCCATGCAGCAGAGATATAATAACAATGGCATCCCGTGGGGATCTTACTGATACTTCTCCCATCCCCATGACTCTGAGGGTCAAGCACCCTCACATCCTGCTTTGCCTCTACCACCCCTTTGTCCCAGCTATCTGCGTGCACCCCGACTAGCTTTCTTATCCCTTACAGACCCGCCTCCTCTCAATACCCCATCCCCGCGCCTGGTGTCGTCCCATTCAACATACCACCCACCATCCGAACTTACAGAAAATGTATTTTTGCCCATAGATCCATCTTAGTTCAAGTTTCGTTGCGCAGTCTCTACTCGCACAGAGCCCAGGTGGCTCATGATGGAGCTAGCTTGCAATACCTCTAAAACATACATGACCTGAGACCTCCACATGAATTTATACCCAGAATGAATTTCCCAACCCCTCTCTGACCCCTTTGATTGGTGACCCTCACCTAACAGGCTTCCTCTTGGGCGCATGCCAAGGCCATACCCCATTCCTTCATCGATACAGAGGTAGAGACCCAAAAACAACCCAACCAACCCCCAACCAGAGCCGAAGCAGTTCAACTCTATCCTACACAAAAACAGTCTATACCATACCGATTTCACCCCCTTAAGCTCCTAGGGAGACCTTGCCAACTGATAAAACAGTAACATGGTATGAGGGTGGAAGGGGAAACCAAAAACGTACCCGAATTTCACTGTGGTGGAAGGATGTTGGAGTTTTGTCTTGCTATGATCGTGCCTGTTCCAGAGCCTGCCGTCGGAACAAAACCCCCACACCTTCCTGCACCCTGATTTAATCCCCATGCACGGGCCTTTGTCTTGCTACCTCACCTCACACTACATGCGTCGGTACTACCTGCCACCCTTTCCACTCATGTGGAGGGTGGTGGGCTTCAATCCCAAAGCCACTACCATTATTTTTTATGGGAGGGCTGATCCAGTTCATCACACCCCAATCGAGGAACCCTTTAAAATAATTTTGACAAACAATGTGATATTCCTTTTTAGGAATTTCTGCAATTTCTTTAATGAGGACATTGTATAAGGAAATCCTTGCAATAAAAAAATATAATAGGACTTGGATCCTATTTTATATTTTGTATGTAGCTTATATATGAAATGGAATAAAAAACAAATCATCCTAGCTACATTAAACAGATCTCCCCAGCTCATATATGCTCAAAAACACCCTAATCCCACAACTTCACAAAATAGAACTGCTGAAGACTGCAACAACGTAATTTTCATTAGGGTATCTACAGAAAAAGATGATTTAGTATAGATCAGGGACTTTCATTAATCATGAGATCAGAAATAAGAGGTTAGACCCCTTTTTCAAGCACATTAGAACATCCTGGTAAGGTTTTCCGGCAAAATAACAATATAAAATGGAGCACTGCATAAAATAACGTTGTACACAACAACTCAGTATTATAAAATGATGAATATGATCTGAATTCGATGAATGGTACAGAAATTGGCCCAAGGCCTCCTTCAATAGGCCTCCCCGAGTGAAATAGACACCTCCTCCTCTGAAACAAACACAAAATAGGAGGGTTTCACCCAACAACTACTGCTACTGCAGAAATGACACAGTTACTGGAAGTGATTGCGCTATATGTGATGTAGAATGGATCTCCACAAGATAAATGATGAAAAGTAAGCTCAAGACCTCCTCCTTAGATCTCCCAATCAGCTAGACCAAAGGTGAAGATGGAATTCCCGCATGAGAATTCTTTGCACTAAACAGTGCTGCAACTCTGGCTAAACAGCTGAAGCTTGCAATCAGTAAAAAGACCAAAAAAAGATGAATACTGAATGCCTTCCTTGCTGCTATCTCCTCATTCTTATCCTTAGTGAGCTTTCTCACCCCGGACCCCACTCATTGATGAAGTGACTTCCTTAAGAAGATTCCTCTTTCAAAACTGTGCTGCCCTAGTTAGTTTCCCTCCTCTTGTAACAACGTTGTTGACTTGGTCAACTGGATCTAGCTCATTGATTTGCCCCTCTTTCACACCAAAGTGGCTTTATTTTGTCCTCCTAATCCAATCCCCTTTCACACTGGGATATGTTTTATTGTCCTCTCTACTCTTAATTTCAAAAATGGAGCAGTTATAATATTCCAAGTAGCAGTGGCTAATAGGGAATATTACAGTCCTCCCCGCTCAAAAGTTTCTTGCCCACAAGCAACAATAAAGAAGGATGTTGCAATATTTTGTCTCCCTCCCAAGTGGCATCCTCATCTAGTAGATTCCTCCATCAAATCATATATTCCTTGATGACTCTGTTTCTTAGTTGCCTCTCCCTTGTGTCTAAGATTGCTTCTAGCTGCAAAATCAGGTGGCCCTCATCATCAATAGGGGGGAGATCCATGTTGGCAACTACATTTCTCCCAATGGCCTTCTTGAGGCAAGAAACATGGAAGATATTGTGGATCTTTCTCCCCTCAGGAAGCTCCAACTCATATGCTACCTTATCGATACATTTGATCACCTTGTATGGCCCATAGAAATGAGGTTTGAGCTTCTCAGCTCCCTTCTCCTTGAGTGTGGACTGTTTGTAAGGCCGAAGACGCAGATAGAAAAGATCTCCCACCTCAAACTGTCTTTCTATCTGACCCCGGTTTGCATACATCTTCTGCTGGTTCTGGGCAGTAGCAATGTTGTCCTTGAGTACCCTGAGTATGTCCTGGTTCTCCTGAATCCATTCCTTTTCCCTTGGAGCCTTACTTGCCCCAAACATAACATCAGCAAATGAGAGTGCCTCATACCCATATAAGGCCCGGAATGGAGTCATGCCAATAGAAATATGGTGAGTAGTGTTGCAAAAATACTCTCCCAAGTGGAGCCAACGTAGCCAAGCTCTCTGCTGCCCTGCTACATAGTTCCTCAAGTAGCCTTCTAGCCACTTGTTCACTATCTCGGTCTGCCCATCGGTTTGGGGGTGATAGCTAGTGCTTGGAGTCAAATCAGTCTCCACTAACCGGAAAATTTCCTGCCAAAATCCACCCATGAAGCGGTTGTCCCGATCACTCACTATGGTCCTTGGGAGACCATGGAGTCTAAATACATCTTTGACGAAGAGCTCATCTACCTGTGAAGCAGTATAATGTGCAAAAATGGCAAAGAAATGAGAGTACTTTGTTATTCTATCAACAACAACAAAGATACAATCCTTACCCTGTATTGTCGGTAAGACGGTGATGAAGTCCATAGAGATACTTTCCCACTTCCCATCCGGAATAGGTAGTGGTTGCAATAACCCAGCAGGGTGGGTGTATTCTCCCTTGTTTTGCTGAAAAATGGTGCACTCTCTGACATGTCGGAGCACATCCTCCTTCAGACCCTTCCATGAGAATCTCTCCCTTATGGCCCTATAAGTCTTTGTGAAACCTTGATGTCCGGCAAGTGGGGAATCATGTGATGCCAATAATATCTTCTCCTTGAGCTTGGAGTTCTTATCCAAGAATATCCGGTCCTGGTAATAGATGACCTCATCCATTACTTTAAACCTCTCATCCGATACCACCCCATCAAGTATCTCACATGCAAAGTCATCTTTGGAATACTCAACTAAAAGTTGAGCTTTCCAATCCGCGTTCATGCCCCTCAAAGACAGCGCTGTAGGCCTCCTGGATAGTGCATCAGCTACTACATTGCTCTTCCCCTTGACATACTCTATTTCAAAATCATAAGCTTGGATTTTTCTCACCCACTTCTGTTGTCTCTCCTGGAGTTGTTTCTGTTCAAGGAAGAATCTAAGATTGTTATGGTCAGTCTTCACCTTGAACTTATTCCCCACCAAGTATTGCTGGAATTTGGCTAATGCATGCATGATTGCCAACATTTCTTTATCATAGATGGGGTACAACCTCTCATGAGGGAGAAACTTCCTGCTCTCAAAGGCTATAGGATGCCCACCTTGCATCAAGACAACCCTAATACCTTCACCTGATGCATCACATTCTAGAACAAAAGGTTGAGAAAAATCAGGCAAAACCAAAACAGGACAACTACTCATTACCTCTTTGAGCTTATCAAAAGCCCTCTGCACTATAGGTGTCCAATGGAAAGCTCCTTTCTTTGTCAAGTCTATCAGTGGTGCTGCTAGTTGTGAAAACCCTTTAACAAACTTCTGGTAATAAGTGCATATGCCCACAAACTCTCTGAGTTCTGTAACATTCCTGGGCTTAGGCCAATCTCTGATAGCTTGGATCTTCTCCTCATGTACCCTCACTCCATCTACTCCTATGATGTGCCCCAGATACAACATCTCTGTGAGGCCAAATTCACATTTGGAGAGCTTGGCATAGAATTGCTGCTCCTTGAGGATATGTAAAATTGTCTCAATATGTTGCAAGTGCTCCTCCCAAGTGTGGCTGTAGATAAGAATATCATCAAAGAAGACCAATACAAACTTCCTAAAATGATCACGAAAGATGTGGTTCATGGAGGATTGGAAAGTTGCTGGGGCATTGGTCAATCCAAAGGGAATTACCAGAAACTTAAAATGCCCATAATGACATCTAAAAGTTGTCTTGGGGATATCTTGCTCCCTAACCTTGATTTGATGATACTCGAATCTCAAATCAATCTTGGAGAAGTATTAGATCCAACTCATCCATGATTTCATCGATCCTGGGTATAGGGTACTTGTTCTTCATGGTTTTCTTGTTCAAGGCCCTATAATAAATGCACATCCTCAATGCACCATCTCTCTTCTATACCAAGACCACTGAAGAAGCAAAAGGACTAGTACTAGGCCAGATGTGTCCTAGAGCTAGCAGCTCTTGGATGGCTCTCTCAATCTCATCCCTATAAGCCTTGGGGTGCCTATAAGGAGTGGTGATTACTGCTTGGATCCCTTGTTCCAACTCAATGGTGTGTTCAAACCCTCGGTTAGGGGGTCTCTTTGGTGGGATATCTCCAAATATTGTAGAATACCGGTCCAAGAGAGACTGAACATCTGGATGCACTGGTGAAACCTGGCCCTTCACCTCTGATATATGCAGCTCCACTGCCCATTCAACATCCCCTCTGCGCAGATCTGCCTCCATCCTGTGTGCTGAAACAACCTGAGGGGGGTATTTGTTTATACCCTTGATCTTCTGATGTTGGCCATCCTTCCCTCCTGTCCATTCCATCTCCAAAGTTCTCCAATTAGTGGTAACTCTCCCAAGAGTGATTAACCACCGGACTCCCAATATGACATTGGTGTCTGGAATGTCTACCACAAAGAAGTGGCTTTTCAAGGTGTAGGTCCCCATGGTAATGGTTAATGCCGGAACATACTTGGCACATTGAAGGGTCATAGCTCCTGGGACCAAAACTGAGAATCCCTCAAATTTCTCCATGTGGATTCCTCTCCTTTGTACTAGTTGTGCATCAATAAAATTATGAGTAGCCCCATTATCTATCAACACAGAGAATCTTTGCCCCATAATAGTACCTCTCACCCTCAAGGTTAGATACTTTGGGACCCCTCTTAACGCTGCAATAACTCCCCCTCTTGGAGCAAAGTCTTCTATGGATGGTACAATGCTGGCATCCTTCTTGGTGAAGGTCTTGACATGATGTGTCCTTCCTGCAACACATTCTCCCTCCAAATCCCGAACATGGATTGTCTTCCTTGGTCTTGAGTAAGTCTCCTGCTGCAAAAATGTTCTTGCCCTGGGTAAGATGTGTTGCAGATCTCTAGCTTTCTCCACAACTTCAAGGAGTGTGGTTAGTTTAGTGGATTTGACCAACCCTTGCAATGGTTTAGCCATCCCATTAATAAACATGCATACCTTTCTGCTCCTAGTGAGGTTGGATACCATCACTGAAAGCTGCAAATACTCAGCAATATAATCCTCAAGATCTCCCTCTTGTTTGAGCTTGGTTAACTTGGACAAGTGGGCTTCCAGATCTCTTGGATAAAACCTCTCCACTAGTTTCTTGGTGAAAGCTGAGTATGAAGTGATATGATGATGCCCAAGTGTGGTCAGTCCATGAAACCACCATTCTTGAGCTTCCCCTTCTAGGTGCAGCGCAACTATCTTGATGGCTCCTATCTCAGAAACCTTGTTGAGATGGGAGTATGTGTTCAGCTTCTCCACCCAAGCCTTGGTTGTGCACTTAGGTGTCCCATCAAATGTGGGCAAGAATAACCCTACCATACTGCACTGTAGGGCTCATCCCTGCATCAAGTTCTCCTCCTTTTAATGAGGATGAATCCTCCTCCCATCCTTGATCTGACAAAACTCCTGATAGCTCAAGTGCTCCTTGAACTCTTGAGATTGGAGTTCATATTCTTCAAAATATTCTCCCAGGGTTCCCTCCTTATCTCCCCCAGTTAGAAATGAAGGCATGGTAGAGCATTGTGATGCAGCTAAATGTCCCATGCCATTTTTAGTGTTGGTGCTTGCTTCATGAAAAAACCCTATAGAATCTCTTTCATGTCTAATCTCCTTGAGGTCCCTTGCAATGTTCTACAGGGTTTGTAGTGGGAGATTCGAAATGTCTTCCTCCTCCATGCTAAAGATAAATCCCCCCCACAAGCTGAGCCAAGAGCAGAGCTCTGATACCACTGTAATATTCCTTTTCAGGAATTTTTGCAATTTATTCAATGAGGACGTTGTATAAGGAAATCCTTGCAATAAAAACACAGAACGGGACTTGGATCCTCTTATATATGCTGTATGTAGGTTAAATATGAAATGACATCAGAAAAAAATCATCCTAGCTACATTAAACAGATCCCCCCAGCTCATATATGCTAAAAAACACCCCAATCCCACAACTTCACAAAATAGAACTGCTGAAGACTGCAACATCGTAATTTTCATTAGGGTATCTATAGAAAAATATGATTTAGTACAGATCAGGAACTTTCATTAATCATGAGATCAAAAATAAGAGGTTAGACCCCTTTTTCAAGCACATCAGAACATCCCGGCAAGGGTTTATGGAAAAATAACAATATAAAATGCCGCACTACATAAAATAACGTTGTACACAGCAATCAGTATTAGCAAATGTTGAATATGATCTGAATTCAATGAATGGTACAGAAATTGGCCGAAGGCCTCCTTCAATAGGCCTCCCGGAGTGAAATAGACACCTCCTCCTATGAAACAAGCACAAAATAGGAGGGTTTCACCCAACAACTACTGCTACTGCAGAAATGACACAGTTACTGGAAGTGACTGCACTATATGTGATGCAGAATGGATCTCCACAAGATAAATGATGAAGAGTAAGCTCAAGACCTCCTCCTTAGATCTCCCAATCAGCTAGACCAAAGGTGAAGATGGAATTCTCGCATGAGAATTCTTTGCACTAAACAGTGCTGCAACTCCGGCTAAAGAGCTGAAGCTTGCAAACAGTCAAAAGACTAAACAAAGATGAATACTGAATGCCTTCCTTGCTGCTATCTCCTCCTTCTTATCCTTGGTGAGCTTTCTCACCCCGAACCCCACTCATTGATGAAGTGACTTCCTTGAGAAGATTCCTCTTTCAAAACTGTGCTGCCCTAGTTAGTTTCCCTCCTCTTGTAACAATGATGTTGACTTGGTCAACTGGATCTAGCTCATTGCTTTGCCCCTCTTTCACACCAAAGTGGCTTTATTTTGTCCTCCTAATCCAATCCCCTTTCACACTGGGATATGTTTTATTGTCCTCTCTACTCTTAATTTAAAAAATGGAGCAGTTATAATATTCCAAGTAGCAACGGCTAATTGGGAATATTACAAACAATGTCCATCTTTTTTTTTTCTATTTTTGACATATTACATTAAAGTGAAAAAAAAACACATTATTTTTGGTAAATTAGGTTGTTAATATTGAGATTCATCTTTCAAATTTATTTGGTTAAATTATTTTTAATAAATCAAATAAATTTAAAGTCACTTTTATAATATAAATTCTATTTGAATAATTAACTAAGGTTATAAGTCATATTTACTATGACAAGATGAAGGACGAACACGTATGACCACGATGTACAACATAACAAATGTGTCAATTGATGGGGAGTCGGGAAAGTGTTTGTCAAAAATAATTTCATTTTTTTAATAATCAATTCAGTTGTCTCAAAAAGACCTCTACTTACATCAAGTTCAAACTAATATCCTTGCACTTGACCTTTATCTTTCATAAACAAACCTATCATCCACGAGAATAATTTTTCCTAGGTTGTTTTCAATTATGCATAAATCACGAATAGTGCAAGTTTCCATGAGGAGTCCAAGAAGTTTTATCCATACTAGGGTGTGTGACATGGTCTCAACCCTAGCATAAAGAAATAGTGGCAGGTTTTATAGAAAAATAAGACCTATCCATAAACCAAACTTCATTTGATATAGAGACCACATCATCTTCCTTGCAAAAGACAAAACCAATGCATCCCTCTTACTACTATGTGAATTGTTAGTATATAGCTTAAACATGAACACCGACTCTATTTTATCTATCTCAAAAGTAGTTTATACCTACTGTCTTGCCAATAAAATTATGTGCCAAAGTGCATCCTGAAAGGTCAATGATTTCGTTAACTACAATATATTCCCCCACAAATAAGAACACATCCTTCCTTGACTTCCGGTGACCTTACATCATTTCAGTTTCCAATGAACACAAACCCTTCCTCAAAGGCCAAGAAACCCATATCTACCATCTACACTCCTTCAACAATACCTTCTAACATCAAGTATAAAGGGTTCAAGTGCACAAGAGGGTATTTGTTTTTCTAAACATTAACTCTTAAATTGGCGAAATGGGTTGGAGACAATACACCCATAACCATAACCTATTTAAAAGGACCCTTATAATTGTCCAAAACTCGACAATATTAAACACTTATACCACTAATCTTATTACTACTCATGCCATTTAACCTACTTAAAAAAAACCCTTATTTTACATTGTCTAATATATAGAAATGTGCTTAACCAAAAATCATGATATTACATTATCCATAAACCCAATTCAATAAATCTTCTATTCCTTATTCATGAAACCATTAAAAAACTTCCCTTATCTTTAAACAACATATATTATAATTCACTCAATGGTTTCATTTCCCCACCTCGAGGTATGCTAATGTTATTTTTGATAACCCTAATTTTTATCTCATCACTTCCAAATTAGGGTATGCTAATGTTATTTTTGATAACCCTAATTTTTATCCCATCACTACCAAATTAGTGAAGAATTAGTTGGAGATGAATACGAGAACCATTTTCAATGGGGGCAGGAAATCTTTGAAAAAATAAGATTGAGCGATTACGGGCGCATTTGGATGCTGGTTGACTTCATCCAATGGGGTAACTACTTGATAACATCGTTCAGGCATCTCTCCATTGCAGGACGAAACCAGATAACGCTAAAGTTAGCGGCAATGCCTTCAGGAGTAGCAATATCCTGAAGACCAGGTGTTCTGCTGCAGGGAATGCTGTAAGGATATGAGCCCGCAATTGTTCAGCACCTGGTCACATGGATCTGTGAAGGAGTGCTTGAGCTATAGGAGAATTTCATACGGGATACGTCGTCGGGAATTTTTAGGGTTTTTTCCGGGGCTAAGTTAGCGGCCCCCTGTCCTGGCAGTCAAGTGGAGTTAGCGGGGATTTGAGGACTGGCTAGATTTGGCAGCTTTTTCAGGGGAAAAATGCGGAAAGGTGTTTACAAATAACGAATGTCTCAGTTTCAGCGCTTCTGTTTTGTGCTACTCTTTGACCTGCAGATATTTATAGCGAGATGGAAATTCGTCGATTGACGAAAATTTTTGTGTAGAGAGTTTGATGTTTCTGTTGGCGTTTGCTTTGGGGTTTCGTTTGGAATTTTGTAGAAAATTAAGCCAATTATCATGTGACACGTGTTGCTTCCATTCGCAAACGAGTTTCGTCGTACATTCCAAACCCACAACCTGTCAATCTCTCAAGCTGACGTGGCTTTAACTCTACATTTGTTTGGAATTTAATGGAAAGGTATACCAATTCCACATGTTACAATCTTTTCGTGATTCTATTGCTGCATATTCTCAATAGGGAGAAATTCTTTTAGTGGGAGATTTCATTTCTAGAACAACAAATTAACAAGCTAGTTTTTTTGGTTGCAAAGATGATTACAATCCTATGTGACTCAATGAAGAGGAGAATTCTCAATGGTTGAGATGTTTAAAAGATGACAAAGTTAGTAATCATTTTGGAGAGGAGTTGCTTAGGTTGTGTGGTGCTTTCAATTTAATTATCTGCAATGGTCTAGATAGATGGAAAAATTTTGGGAACTTCACTTGCAGCACATACAATGGGGCAAGTGTCGTTGACTATGTTATTGGTTCACAAAGCCTAATAGAAAGAATAGATGAAGTTAAGATTGGAGAGCATATCTGGGACTTAAAATCTGATCATAACCCAATTTATATAAAGTTATCTTGGTTAGAAGAAAGACATAATAGGAGGAAAACCCAACGTTCTCAACAATCGGCATCAACGAGGCAAAATTCTTCTAACACAAGAAAATTGCACTATCTTCAAAACAATGTTGAAGAGATAAATTTAGAAGGAGAAAATTGGTCCCCAAAGCCTCAACAACCATGAGTTAACAAATATAATTCAGGGTGCACTTGAGAAGTGCAAAAGAGCAAAAAATAGGAAATCATAATCAAATTGTTTCCCTGTGAATGAGTGGTTCGACGAGGAATGAAAAATGGCAAGGAGAACTTTGAAAAAAGAATAAGAGGGGAAGATGAATATAAAATTACATAAGCAGATTTAAAAAAAGAAAAAATATGAGTTCATGCAAACAAGGCAGGAAGAGCTAATATATCTAGGCAATAATAACTCAAAACACTTTTGGCAGGAACTTCAACCAAGGAAGAAGTAATTTGAAAATAATATTACAGCCAATCAATTGTTTGAATATGCAAGGCAACTCTATGAAAAAGAATTAGAGGGTGAGCCTCCTCCCAGGATCAACACATCTACAATGCTTTTCATAGTACATGAGGTGGAGGCAGGAATTAAAAAGTTGAAAACAAGGAAGGCAAAGGACTTGGTTGAAGTTCACGCAGAATATCTAAAGTGGGGAATGAACATTTTAGCACCGCACATCATGGAAATATTCAACAACGTCATTCAACAATGATTCCCAAGGGATTGGACAACTAGTCTAGCAACTCCCCTTTTTAAAAGTGGAGACATTAATAATCCTTCCAACTACAGAACCATTATGATCAATCCTTTGTTTGCAAAAATTTTCAGTGGCATGGTAGAAAATAGAATCAGTAAGTGGGCAGAAGTAAAAGAAAATAAAGCAAAAGGGCAAGCGGGATTTAGGCCGAAGCATTCTACAGTAGATCATGGTATCACGTTGAGACACATTGTTGAAAAGGTTTGGGAGAGCAAAGAAGAAGTATTTTTATGCTTTGTTGACTTCAAAAAGGCATTTGACACGGTCGCTAGAGATAAGTTGTGGCGTAGAATGGAAGAACTTGAAATTCCTTTCCAATATAGATTTGTTGTCCACGGGCTTTATGAAGAGGTGAAAGTCAAAATTAGAACTTTAGCACGCATTTCAGAAATTTTTAGAACTGACATCAGAGTCAAGCAAGGTTACCCTTTATCCCCTACGCTTTTTGGTTTATATATTGACAAATTTGAAGTGTAGCTAAATTTGCAAGGCGGGGATGGTGTTTGATTTGGGGAGTTTGTGATAAAGCTTCTCCTATATGCCGATGATCTTTTGTTGGTTGCTAAATCGGCCCATGGATTGCAGAGGCACCTATACGCCCTTGAGCATTTTTATAAAGAAGTGGGGATGCAAGTCAATGCTAGTAAGACCAAAATAATTATTTTCTCTAATAAAAGGAAGCAAACCCAGCATACGTTCTTCTTTGAAGGCAACATTCTTGAAGAAGTAAATGAATACAAGTACCTCGGGATCGATTTCAACAACAAGCTTAATTGGAGGATTGCAGAAAGAAAATAATTTTAGGAGGGTGGAAAGCATTATATGCACTTCAAAATAGATGTAGAGAGGAAGAGTTATGGGATTGGAACACGATCAAAGTACTTTTTGGACTCCTAGTTTCTCCAGTGCTATTATATGGGTGTGAATTGTTGGCTAGTAGCATCCCTATTTCAAATGGAACAAATTGAAAAAATTCAAAAGCGCTTGATCATGAGCAGGTTCAAAATAAAAAGTTTGGTTCCCTATGAGATAATGTTGAGTGAAACAGGGGCAACTCCCATCGAAGAAATTGCCATGGTGCGTCTTATAAGGTATCTAAAAAGATTTGAGAAAATGAGAGGAGGTATATGGCCAAAATTTATTTTCAATGAAGGTATGAGTGAAAGAAAGAAATCATGGATGAGACAAAACAACAAATGGATGCAAAAATGGAATATTTACCTTAATGCATGTCCCACAAATAGCAAGGAGGTAAAGATTTTTGTGCTGGAGGTATATGGGGAAAGGAGTTGGGTAGAAAGAAAAAGTATCATGTTCAGGAATTCAACCCCACTTGTGATCTCCAACAAAAAGAATACATTGGAGCTAGCATTCCGTGGAGAGAAATGGTTCTTATTGCTCAATTAAGAACGAACTCACATAAACTTCGGTGTGAAACGGGACGGTGGAAGAGACCTAAAGAAGCTTGGGAAGAAAGGGTATGTACTTTTTTCACTTCTGGGGCAGTGGAATCAGAAAAAACATTTCATTTTGGAATGTGACGCTTTCAGAGACATTAGGGACAGTTACTGCAGTATGTTACCATCAATTCCGTGGCATTTCCTTTTCAGTGAGGGAACTATTAGAAGGTTGGGTGAGCAAATCATCAATTTGAGTAAGAAAAGGATTGAATTACAAAAAGCAAAAAACAAGGAAGTTGGTGGCCCCATAGACTAATTGTAGTCTCGTGGAAGTTAAAATATCTATCTATCTATCTATGAAGCAAATTTCGACTTACATGTCACCGAAGCGATTTGTCAATTTCCAAAGATGACGTGGTTTAGTTTTAATTTTGGGGACACATTAAAATTTTATTAAAGTAGGAAGATACTTATAAATATTTTTTAAACAGAAAATGTTTCCAAATATTAGTAAATGATTTGTTGATAAAGCTTAATATAAATGATAGATGAAGTTAAGATTGGAGAGTATATGTGGGACTTAAAATCAGACCATAACCCAATTTATATAAAGCTATCTTGGTTAGAAGAAAGACAACATAGGAAGAAAAACTAATGTTCTCGACAATTGAAATCAAGGGGAAAAATTATTCTAACACAAGAAAATTGCACTACCTTCAAAACAATGTTGGAGATCAATTCAGAAGGGAAAGAGTGGTTCCCAAAGCCTCAACAATCATGAGTTAGTAGATATAATTCATGGTGCACTTGAGAAGTGAAAAAGAGCAAAAAATAGGAAATCATAATCAAATTGTTTTCCTGTAAATGCTTGGTTTGATGAAGAATGCAAAATGGCAAGGAGAACCTTGAAAAAAACAGGCGAGGAGAAGATGAATGTAAAGTTATATAAGCAAAATTTAAAAAAGAAAAAAGGCAAATTCATGCAAACAAGGCGAGAAGAGTTAATATATCTAGGCAAGAACAACCTAAATATTTTTTGGTAGGAACTTCAACCAAGGAAGAAGCAAACTGAAAATAATATTACAACCAATCAATGGTTTGACTATGCAAGACAACTCTATGAGAAAGAATTAGAGAATGAACCTCCTCCCAGGATCAACACAACTGTAAAGCTTTTCACATTACAGGAAGTGGAGACAAGAATTAAGAAGTTGAAAACATGAAAGACAAAGGACCTGGATGAACTTCAAGCTGAATCCCTAAAGTGGGGAATGACCATTCTTGCACCACACATTATGAAAATATACAACAACGTCATTCGACAAGGATTCCCAAGAGATTGGGCAACTAGTCTAGCAATGCCCCTTTTTAAAAGTGGAGACATTAATAATCCTTCCAACTATAGAAACATTATGATCAATCATTTGTTTGCAAATCAGTTCAACAACATGGTAAAAAATATAATTAGTAAGTGGGTAGAAGAAAAAGAAAAGAGGGAAAAAAGGCAAACAGGTTTTAGGTCGAAACATGCTACTGTAGATCATGGCATCACTATGAGACGCATTATTGAAAAGGTTTGGGGGGACAATGAAGAAGTATTTTTATTTCTTTGTTGACTTCAAAAAGGAATTTGACACGATCCCTAGAGATAAGTTGTGGAGTAGAATGGAAGAACTTGAAATTCCTTTGCATTATAGAGTCACTGTCCATAGGCTTTATGAAGAGGGGAAAGTCAAAATTAGAACTTCAACAAAATTTCAGAAAGCTTTAGAAGTGACATCAGAGTCAAGCAAGGATGAACTTTATCCCCTACTCTTTTTGGTTTATATATTGATAAATTGGAAGAGTGGCTAAATCAACAAGGTGGGGATGGTGTTTGGTTGGGGGAGTTTGTGATAAAACTTATTTTATATGCGGATGACCTTGTATTTATTGCTAAACCGGTCCAGGGATTGCAGATGCACCTACATGCCCTTGAGAATTTTTGTAAAGTAGTGGGGAAGCAAGTCAATACTAGCAAGACCAAAACAATGATTTCCTCAAATAAAAGGAGGCATAGCTAGCATGTGTTCTTCTTTGAAGGAAAAATTATTGAATAAGTAAATGAATACATGTACCTCAAAATTGATTTCAACGACAAGCTTATTTGGGAGGACTGCAAAAAGAAGAGAATTTTAGGGTGATTTCAACGACAAGCTTATTTGGGAGGACTGCAAAAAGAAGAGAATTTTAGGGGGGTGAAAAGAATTATATGCTCTTCAAAACAGATGTAGTGAGGCAGAGTTATGAGATTAGAAAATGATTAAAGTGCTTTTTGGGCTCCTAGTTTGTCTAGTGATATTATATGGGTGTGAACTGTAGGCTAAAAACGTCCCTGTCTCAAAATGGAAGCAAATTGAGAAAATCCAAATATGCTTGATCATGAGAAAGTTAAAAATAAAAAGTTTAGTTCCTTATGAGATAATGTTGAGTGAAACAGGAGCAACTCCCATCGAATCAATTGCTATGGTGCGTCTCATAAGGTACCTAGAAAGAATTGAGAAAATGAGAGTAGGTAGATGACCTAAAGTTATCTTCAATGAAGACATGAGTGAAAGAAAGAAATCATGGATGAGACAAAACAACAAATGGATGCAAAAATGAAATATTTACCTCAATATTTGTCCCACGAATAGAAAGGAGTTAAAGAATTTTGTTATGGAGAAGTTTCGTAAGTGTATATGAGGAAAAAAGTTGGGTAGAAAGAATAAGTACTATGTTCAGGAATTGAACCCCCCTTGTGATCTCCAACAAAAAGAGTATGTTGGAGCTAACATTCCATGGAGAGCAAAGATACTTATTGCCCAATTAAAAACTAACTCGCATCAACTTCAGTATAAAAAACCTAAAGAACCTCTGGAGGAATAGGTGTGTACTTTTTGCACTTTTGGGGCAGTGGAATCGGAAAAACATTTCATTTTGGATTGTGATGCTTTCAGAGACATTAGAGACAGTTACGACAGTATGTTAACATCGATTCCTTGGAATTGTTTTTTCAATAAGAGTATTGTTAGAAGGTTGAGTCATCTTATCATTAATTTGATTAAGGAAAAGGTTGAATTGTAAAAGACAAAAAATAGAAAAACCAATAGTCTCATAAACTATTTTTATTCTCGTAAACATTAAAATTTCATTCGTTCATTAATTTTGATTTATTGATGCGTTGATAACTTATTTTATTTTTCAATTTTATTTTGAATGACTTGTTCTATTTTTCTTGAATAACTTGGTTTTTTTTTATAATTTAAATTTATGATTATGAAACAATTTTGACCCGACAATTACAATGTTGCTTAGTGAAGAAGTGATGCATTTATTTAGTAAAGAGTTTCATATTCGTCCCGAGAAAGAATTATATTTATGGATTCAATTATATAATGTAATAAATTATAAACTTAAGTAATATTAATATTTTTAAATATTAAAAATATAAATTATTACATGAAATTATATTTGATATGTGTTTTTTTTTGTTTTTAATATTAATGTTAGATTTGGACTTGGAATTTTTTTTTTAATTGTATGGTTATATGGCAATTTTGGCTCGAGAATTATAGTGTTGATTAGTGAAGAAGTGGCACATTTATTTAGTAAAAGAATTTCATGCTTATATTAATCTCGTTGTTAAATAATTACATTTATGGATTCGATTATAATCATAATTATGTTTTTTCTTAATATTATTGCTAGATTTGGATGTTTGTTTAGTTATACTATTTTCATGTCATTTTTTAAGGTTTTGTTTTATTGGATAATCTTTTTCTTCTTTTAATTTAGTTGATTCATTTTGGAGGGCACTGGTGGAATGATTAGAAGGGGAAGTTAAGGCTTTTAAGGTTTTTTTTATAGAAATGCGAATCACTTAGGAACTTTGATATTATATTTTTCAAAGAATAAAAATTTTCTCCTAGAGCTTCATATTTATTGTAGCTTTTCATAAGTGTTGTTGATCTTTTTTCTTTTTCCCTTGTTCTTTCAACTAAAGAGATATGCTAATTATATGTCGATTGAAATTTTGTGTTTCTACATATGCCTTGTACTCCCATTCTTCTTTCTACCATATGCCCTCAGTGATTCTTCTTCGATGTAGGAGATAGGCATCACCAAGACCAAGCATAGAGGATACCACCCCTGCAACTTATTTTAAGGAAGGATGGCTACCCAAGTTCATTATGTTTTTATGCTTGTGTTATTTGAATTGCATTTTTCAATTTTTTATAATGCATAGTTGTGGACAATTTTCTATACCCAGTTGTTATTTTGTAACCTATATGTTGGCATCATTAGATGCCTCTAGGTCTTGGGACGTTAACCTGTTTCTTTACAGCTGAGGAAGATGAGTGACAATGTTTCTGTTTTTTCTAATATTTTTGAAGTACAAACTATTTTTCGATCAACGCTAGTAAGATTGTGAGACTCTCAGTGCTATTTGCATGAGAGGCAAGCTTTCTCACTTATTATGATGATCTAAAATATATGCATAGGAGTGGAGGTATCATTCAAAAGTTATACCTATTAACTCAATTCAGCTAAATGGCCCTTCAATTTCCAAAAATCACAATAAGTAAGCTCAATATCTTCGAAAGTTAACAAGGTAGTACTTTTATTTTAATTTTCAATTATGTAGAAATCAACTATTTATGACCTTTAAAAATGAGACTACACTAATCCCTTTAAACTAATTAAAAGGGAACCATACTAAAAGAAACTTTGCATAAAGAATAGAAGTCCATAAAACATAACTATACTAGCATGCAATAAAACATATTACAATTCGAAAATAACTATACTATTCTAAGTGATCTATCCTACTCACTTCTAAACAAAAGAACGATACTATTCAATTCACATACAAACAAAATAAACTATGGGAACTAGACTGTGCCTTGAGTGGGCCCGACTCAAGGCTCAGTTTGTGACTGTGTTGTGCTATTCAACAACCCCCATTATTTTAGAATAGTTGCCTTAGAAAAATAATGGGGACCCTTTTTAAAAAATTTAGACTAGAAAAAATAAAAAACCCTTAAGTGATTAATTCAAATAGAAATAAGAGTTAAATGGGTTAAGCGACACCTTTTTGTTTAAAGGATACTTAAGTGGAAAATTCAAAACAAACATGCATGCAAATCACAATCACAAAATCACGTGACGACATATGGCTTTTAAATCCACTCTAAATGATTTGCGAATGCAAAAACAATAAAAGACTTTAGTAAAAGAAAAAGGCTTCCACCCGAACGATATTTCATGAAAATAAAACCACGAGACCCGCCACCGGCACGTAATCAATCGTAAATCGAACATTGCATTTCTACCATGCCAACATTCAATCCGCCGTTTACATTTCCTGGATGCGATGCATTCCATCACATCACACTCTCGCTAATAACCACTTCCGCCCACTATCCAATTTCACCGAAATCGCGATTGTGATATCACATCACAAAATTCCATACTTTCCTTCCCCCCCACTAATATTTGAATCCTTTAAAAAACTTTAAATCTTCTGACTTGAACAGGGTTATAAGCACGAAAAGGAATTGATCACAATCGAAAAAAAGTGTCTATTCAGCATTCTAAGAAGTTCACACATGAATAGCTTTGTGATGCGAAATATCTTATTTAAATTCTTAAATGGTTACTCGGGCACGTGAACCCATGCTTTCTATTAATGCCATAACTACCGTTTAACAACTCGAACCTCCAAAAATGATTTGACCGCAAGAGTATTAAAATTTTAAATTATCCGCATGCCAAGTTTTATTCTACCATTATTTCCATTATTGTTACAGTACTCTTATATTGTGACAAGATTGCCCCTTTTTTTACTTATTGTTCTTGATTTTTTGTAGGCAAGTCCAAACAAACAGAGCTTCTCATAAATCTATAATGCTGTGAAGAAATCCAAAAATCCCATGGCTCCCACAAATCTTGCAACTTCTGCTAGTGAAGTAACATAGATGCCCCCCTTATTCACAGATACAACATGCACATCAGAGAGTGGTTCTTCATCTTAGGAATCAATGTAAAAATTATTTGAAGATGAGAAACCCCAGGGTTGAGAGAAAAGCTACTGCAGATGCTTCTGATTCTTCAGAAGCTACTATAGTAGAGGTCACCAACTCTTTTCTGCATCGAATTGCTACACGCCCCAAGATTTTACCATATACAAATATGGTAAAATGGATTATTGATAACCTCAACATTGGAGACAAAACTTTCCTAACAAGCAAAGGTACAATGATAGGGTCGTTCAGGGCCAAA
The DNA here is from genome assembly GCA_034641835.2 of Pinus albicaulis. Classification (NCBI taxonomy): domain Eukaryota; kingdom Viridiplantae; phylum Streptophyta; class Pinopsida; order Pinales; family Pinaceae; genus Pinus; species Pinus albicaulis. Next base: position 1,291,010,701 of record CM076583.1, on the reverse strand, counting down.
TATTTGAAGAAAATGTACCACATTTCAGACCCAAAGAAAGTATATGATAAAGATTTCCTAGCACAATTATCCAAGGAGAATGAGCTAAAATCGGACCCCATAAAGCAATGGAGTAGCAACCCTAACAAGAATAAACATGATGATAGGGGTATGTATTCCACTGATTCTCTTGGTGGTCCCTATTGTTATATTTCCGCAATGATGTCTAGACTTTTCAGCCAACCCAATACCACTAAATTCTCCATTGAATGAGTTCCCCTTATGGATTCCGTTACAGACTCTTATATCATGGAATGGGTGATCCATATTTATGCAGGAACGTAATAAAATATAGAAATAGACATAAAAACAAAGATGCATCGGAAATAATACTTCATTTCATTAATACCAAATAATAGAAATATGCTTATAGACATAATGGAAATAAACTAGCTAGGGCGCTGGTAGCTTATCTCTGAGAAGATATGCGGCGGCTACAGGCCTCTAAAATGTGTTACAATGAGGCTCAAGGGCCTATTTATTATTGAGAAATAATGGAAAACCTTAAACATTCAAAAACCTAACCCTAGGAGATGAAGCACCAAAACTATGGGTCCCGTTTGGGTAAATTGGTGTTTCAACTTCTCGAGGAAGTAACTTTGGCATACGATCTACATTTGACATGCACCATACCTTGTTAGAAATATCTATTTGAGCATGGAGCGATGTTGCTCCCAGTTTTCCAAAAAAACATCATTTAGGGCCTCAAAACGGCTCGAGAAGTTCAAGGCCCAAAAAACTGCTAAAATTAGTAAGTTATGTTGAAAATGGAAAACTGAAAGAACCGATGGTGGGATTTCAAATGGAATATATGGGTGGCCACCATTATACACCTAGATCATTAGGGCCTCAAAACGGCTCCAGAAGTTCATGACTCGAAAAACTGCTAGAAATAGTAAGTTGTGCTGAAACTGGAAAACTAAAAGAATTGATGGTGCAGGTCCAAATGGAATAGGTGGGTGGCCACTAATATCCACCTGTGTTATTCCTCCCTCCTTAGGAATCAATGGTATCCATTGCGTTAAGTTCCTCTAGGAGAGGAAAATTATGATGAACTTGGTATTAGATTTGTCCAAGATGTCGTGGACCTGCCGGTAGACGTGCTAGATGCGTTTAATAAATTTAGTTGCCTCAGAAAATACATGTGTGGATTTTTTCTATGCAATCACATGAGGTATGGCAACATCAGGTGGCGGTGTGATGGGAGTCAGATCAATGGAGTGTTTGTCCTGACAGTGTAGAGGAACCTCTGTGGGTGAGGAGAAAATGTTCTTGTATTCCTCCATGACTTTGTCCATCTGTGACAGTCGTGCAGGGGAGCCCTGTTTCGAGGCTGTGGCCACAATCTTCTTCTTTCCATGTCAGCCAGTTGTAAGGAAAATAATTTGCATGGTTTGGGAAATAATCTTACTGCATTGTTTTGCAATATTCAAGGAGATGGCAGGAGGCGATACTACATCCGGTATCCTGTACAATTTATTTCCCAAAGTAATAACAACAGAATGAGGCCTAGAATCATACACAACATGTTGCCTCCATAATTATGGTTGGCCCAATAATACACCAGCTACATCACGAGGAGAAACATCACAAAATACCTCATCCGTGAATGACTTGATGTTGTACAGAAGGTGGTATTGCTGGCGGACGTAGAGATCTCTCCCTGGGTGAAGCCACCCGATGGTATACAACTTTGGGTGTGCTAAGGTTAGTAGGCCGAGCTGCTTCACGATGTCTGCTGAAATGAGTTTCTTTTGGCTTCTTCTATCAACAAGAAATTGCAGTGGAGAATCCTTCACCCACATCTGCGAATGGAAGAGGTTCTCCCCCTCCTCTGGATCCTTTGGATCCTCCCTCTGGAGCTTGGTGGTGGAAAAAATGGCACTGGGGTCCGCATAAATGATCTGCTTCACTTTTTCATCACCCTTTTCTGGTTCTGGCTCAGGATCAGAACATGCATCTGATTCGGGTGCCTTCAATTCGGCCACCAACTACTGTTTGGCTTGACACTCGTTTGTGCTATGAGTGGGGCTGTTATGAAATTAACACCACTTCCCTGTGTCCCTCTTTGGATTTGTGTTGGTGTTCTAAGTCACCTTGCTTTGGCTCTACCCCCTTTTTATGTGGTTCAGGGTCGCCTTTCCTTGGCTTCAGATTTGTGGATCTAAAGTCTCACTTCTTCTGCTTAAATTTATGATTGATCTTGGCGGCATAGTGATATGCTGTGCCTAGAGAGGTAATGTTGAGGAACTCCATTTCCTTCTGAATATGTTTGTGTAGACAACTACGGTACTTGAGCACCAAAATTCTCTCTGAATCTTTAATACCCAACTTTTTGCGTAGGGTATGGAATAAATTTGTCAGCTCGTGCACATCTTGATCCCTTTACTGCCGCAACGTGATCCATTGGATGTACTTGTCCTCATAGCTTCCCACAAGGTAATATTGTTCCTTGATGTCGTCTTAGAATGAATTCCAAGTGGGTGCAGCCGAGAACAGAGAGGGTTCCCTCCTGTCCTTTTCCTCATAGTAGGTTTCCCACCAGTCTTTGACATGGGGGGCAGCTTTGAGGAGTGAAAAAATAATCTTTTCTTGGTCGAAGAAATCATGGAATGAGAAATACCCTTTTAGTAAATTCAACCATATATCTACGACATTTGCATCTATCTGGCCTTTAAATACAAGTATGTCAAATTTTACCTGTACCTTGTGTTGGGTATGTGTTATATTCTTTCCACGACTAGTCACGCGGGGGGGGATAACCCCCCATTTACGTTGCGTCGGGCACAGTAGGGGGGTTACAGGGGGGGTGGAAGCCCCCCCCCCCCAGTTCGGGGTCCGGGGCAGCACCTCGGGGAAAAAAACTTTGGACCCTATTTTTCGGGTGGGTGGACCTACCCATGGTTTTGAGCATGGGTATACAGATGGTTTTGGGGCATGACGGTTTTCATCCCCTGGTGTTTTGTATATCCAGTCAAGGGAACTACGGTTATGTTCTAATCCAGGGTTAATTATTGGGGTTTATGTATGCTTCGAAATGTATATATATGTGTTGTAACACTAAAAGGAATATAATGAAAAATTAAGTTGATCGTCCCGATTTGGGATCTAGGGGAAAATATATGTGTATACCTGTTTTATGTTTTATCCTCTCGCTATTGTTTATTTTCTGTTTTTAAGATTCGTTTGTAGATAATTTCTATACAGGGTTAAAACCTACACCTTGAAGAGAGTGGTGCCTCAAGAGTGGTTGTTGGATGCAGATGCGTTGTAGGTGGGAAACCGTTGAAGGATCTGATCAAAGTTATCCATTATTGCGTTCCTTTGTTTCGCGAGGGCCTCCTCGAGCAATATTTTGATAGGATATCCTGCTCCCTCGTCTTTATTTTCTTCCACCATGGGAGGTTTTCAGGGTTTACGAGGCTGATCTTGCAAGGGTTCAACCAGATCGAGCCCTAACTCCTTATACCCTGACCTCATTGGGGGCATGCAAAGAAAAATATAGAAAGAGCAAACTGCTCTGATACCACTGATCTAGATTTATGCAGGAACACAATAAAATACAGAAATAGAAATAAACATAGATATGCAATGGCAATAATACTTCATTTCATTCATATCAAATAACAGAAATATGCTTACAAACATAATGGAAATAACCTACCTAGGCACTGGTAGCTTACCTCTGAGAAGAGATGTGGCAGCTACAGGCCTTTAAACTATGTTACAATGAGGCTCAAGGGCCTAATTATTATTGGGAAATAATGGAAAACCCTAAACATCCAAAAACCTAACCCTAGGAGATGAAACACCAAAATTATGGGCCCCGTTTGGGTAAATTGGTGTTTCAACTTCCCAGGGACGTAACTTTGGCATGTGATCTCCGTTTGATGCGCACCATACCTCGTTATAAATATATATCTGAGGAATAAAACTTTTTATGTGATGAAAATCAACCCATGGATCCATGTTTCTCCCTATTTTCTTAAAAACGTCTTTTAGGGCCTCAAAACGGCTCCGGAAGTTTAGGACCCCAAAAACTGCTAAAAATAGTAAGTTGTGCTAAAACTAAAAAAATGAAAGAACCGATGGCGGGGGTTCAAATGGAATAGGTGGGCGGCCACCAATGTCCACCTGGATCATTAGGGCCTCAAAACCGCTCCGGAAGTTCATGACCCGAAAAACTGTTAAAAATAATAAGTTATGCTGAAAGTGAAAAACTGAAAGAATTGATGGTGTGGTTCCGAATGCACCTGGATCATTCCTCCCTTCTTAGGAAGAAATGGTCCCCATTGCGTTAAGTTCCTCCATGAGAGGAAAATTCTGCTGAACTTGGTATTGGATTTGTCCAGGATGTCGTGGACCTGCCGGCAGACGTGCTGGATGCGTTCAATAAATTTGGATGCCTTAGAAAATACATGTGTGGATTCTTTCTATGCAGTCGCATGTAGTATGACAACATCAGGTGGTGGTGCGACGGGGGTTAGATCAATGGAGTGCTTGTCCTGACAGTGTAGAGGAACCTTTGTGGGTGAGGAGAAAATGTCCTTGTATTCCTCCACGACTTTTTCCATCTGCGGCAACTTTGTAGGGGAGCCCTACTTCGAGGCTGTGGCCACAATATTCTTCTTTCCCTATGAGTGAGTTGTAAGGAAAATAAATTTCCTGGTTTGGGAAACAATCTCACTACGTTGTTTTGCAATAATCAAGGAGATGGTAGGAGGCGGTACTACCTCCAGTATCCTGTACAATTTATTTTCCAAAGTAATAACAACAGAACGAGGCCTATACTCATACACAACATGTCACCTCCATAAGTATGGTTGGAAAAATAATACATTAGCTACATCAAGAGGAGCAACATCACACAATACCTCATCCGTGAATGGCTTGACGTTGTAGAGAAGGCGGCACTGCTGACGGATGTCGAGATCTCTCCCTGGGTGAAGCCACTCGATGGTATATGACTATGGGTGTGCTAAGGTCGGTAGGCTGAGTAGCTTCATGACCTCTTCTGAAATGAGGTTCTTTTGGCTTCCTTTATCGACAAGAAATCGCAGTGGAGAACCCTTCACCCACATTTGTGAATAGAAGAGGTGCTCCCCCTCCTCTGGATCCTCGAGATCCTCCCTCTAGAGCTTGGTGGTGGTAATAATGGCACTGGGGTCCGCATCAATGATCTGCTTCACTTTGTCATCACCCTTGTCTGGTTCTGGCTTAGGTTCAGAACATGCATCTAATTCAGGTTCTTTCAGTTCGGCCACCAACGATTGTTTGGCTCGACACTCGTTTGTGCTGTGAGTGGGGATGTTATGAAATTCACGCCACTTCCCTGCTTCCTTATTTGGATTTGTGGTGGTGTTCTAAGTCACCCCGCTTTATCTCTGTCCCCTGTTCTGTGGTTCGGGGGCACCTTTCCCTGGCTTCGGATTCGCATATCCAAAGTCTCGCTTCTTCTGCTTAAATTTGTGCTCGATCTTAGTGGAATAACGATATGACATGCCAAGCGAGGTAATGTCGAGGAACTCCATTTCCTCCTGAATGTGTCTGTGCAGACTGCTGCGGTACTTGAGCACCAAATTTCTCTTCGAATCTTTAATACCCAACTTTATGCGCAGGTTATGGAACAAATTTTTCGGTTCGTGCACATCTTGATCCCTTTGCTGCCGCAACGTGGTCCATTGGATGTACTTGTCCTCATAGCTCCCCACGGGGTAATATTTTTTGTTGATGCCGTCTCGTAATGAATTCCAAGTGGGTGTAGCTGAGAACAGAGAGGGTTCCCTCCCGTCCTTTTGCTCACAATAGGTTTCCCACCAGTCTTTTACATGGGGGGCAGTTTTGAGGAGTGAAAAAATAATATTTTCTCGGCTAGAGAAATCATGGATTGAGAAATACCCTTCTAGAAAAGTCAACCATATATCTACGACATCTGCATCTATCTGGCCTTCAAATACAGGAATGTCAAAGTTTACTTGTACCTTGAAGGGAGTGGCACCTCCAGTGTGGTTGTTTGATGCATATGCGCCATAGGTGGGCAAACTTTTGAAGGATCTGAGTAAAGTTATCCATCCCTATGTTCCTTTGATTCTCGAGGGAATCCTCGAGAGATATTTTGATAGGATCTCCTACTCCCTCATCTTTATTTTATTCCGCCATGGGAGGTCATCGGGGTTTGCGAGGCTAATATTGAAAGGGTTCAACCAGATCGATCCCTAACTCCTTATACCCTAACCGCGTTGGGGATATGTAAAGAAAAACAGAGAAAGAGAAGACTGCTATGATACCACTGATCCGGATTTAAGTAGGAACACAATAAAATACAGAAATAGACATAAACACAGAGATGCAGCGGAAATAATACTTCATTTCATTAATATCGAATAAAAGAAATACGCTTACAGACATAATGGAAATAAACTAGCTAGGGCATTGGTAGCTTATATTTGAGAAGACATGTGGTGGCTACAGGTCTCTGAACTATGTTACAGTGAGGCTCAAGGTCTTATTTATTATTGAGAAAAAATGGAAAACCCTAAACATCCAAAAACCAAACCCTAGGAGATGAAGTGCCAAAACTATGGGCCCCGTTTGGGTAAATTGGTGTTTCAACTTCCCAGGGATGTAACTTTGGCATACGATCTCCGTTTGATTAAATTGGTGTTTCAACTTCCTAGGGACGTAACTTTGGCATACGATTTCTGTTTGATGCACATGATACCTCGTTAGAAATATGTATCAGAGGAATACAAATTTTTATGTGAGAAAAATAAATACATGGATCCATGTTGCTCCGACTTTTCCCAAAAAACGTTGTTTAGGGCCTCAAAATGGCTCCGAAAGTTTAGGACCCCAAAAACTGCTAAAAATAGTAAGTTGCGCTGAAACTAAAAAAATGAAAGAACTGATGGTGGGGGTTCAAATGGAATAGGTGGGTGGCCACCAATATCCATTTGTATCATTAGGGCCTCAAAATGGCTCTGGAAGTTCATGACTCGAAAAACTGCTAAAAATAGTAAGTTGTGCTGAAACTGAAAAACTGAAAGAATTGATGGTGCGGGTCCAAATGGAATAGGTGGGTGGCTACTAATATCCACCTGGATCATTGGGGAATCGTTTTTTCAAATAATATTGCTTCCCAGATTCTTGAATATAGAAATAATCGTTCCATTTCATCTAAAATCCTTCCCCCATTTTATATGAGTGTCTACATTATGGATGCAGTATGTTTTACCTCGGATTTTCCAACCATGGGTTGGAAATGGACTACCCAATATCCTACTCCCATTCATGTCTATCATATTATTTTATGGGAATCAAAATATGAAACTCATTTCTACAATATCTTCCATGGAGTTATGCTCCCAATATTTCAAGCTGTGTTTGATGAAAAGGCCCCCAAATTGTACAAATAAGCTCAAGCAAACTTCACCTCCATTGGAAAATGGTTTGGCAAAGAAATTTTTACTTATGTTAGAGTTTTCGGGAGCTTAGCCCAACCACATGTCCTACCATTGTATGTTCCGGATAAACTTCTTGCAAGAGAAATTTCTTATCAGACTGTGGGTAATGGATTGACTAAGGTTTTGAAAGAAGCAAAGAAAGCTTCGTGGCCCTCTTTTCCTATTCACTGTGGTGTCTATGCATTAGAAAATTTCAAGCATGCATGGTTAGAAATCAATCAAATCCAATGCTTGAAATCGTTTACAATTTCTAACAGAAAATATGACCCAAACCAAGTTGCATTCAATTTCACAACTCAAGTAAAAATAAGACCATTTGTCCATGAAGATGATGATTTTGATGACTTGTTTGAGTAAGTTGATACTTATTCTAGAGTGTAGAAATTAGCAGCATCACGCCTCAATCCACAACAACTTTCAAAGTTCAAGCATTACAGAAGTAGAATATTAGAAGGTATTCCTCTAAATATGTTGGAGATATCCTAACCTATCTCACAGAAGGAACATCAACAAAGAAAGTAAGAAAAGGAACAATCGCCTAAGGATACTGAAGTCCTTAGTGGAACAAAATAAGATAATTCTTCTAGAATTCAAAACAAATATCCTCTGTTTCCAATTGAATTAGATGATTTCTAGAAAGCTTTTAATTAACAACTGAAAGGAGACTAAGAAGTGGTGAGCATTGATCATCAACAAAAGTTGGAAACACCTTATGATAAAAGTCAGAACCCGTTTAATACTGGGTCAACTGACAAATAAGTTAACATAGAGGAAGTAGAATTTATCCTGGCCTACCCAACATCATAAATTGTGTTAAAAATAAAGGAAATACCTCCTTTGAATATATTTTACAGCCCCATGCATAAAGTTGTCATGAGCAGTGAGAGAAAAAGGAGAAGAACAGAACAATCACAAATCATTGTTCCTGGAGATGTCTCTATGGAAGTAGTTTGGAAGGACTTGCAAGTAGATCCATCTTAGGATCTAACACAATTGACTCAGTTTGCAGGAGCATATGCATCTTCCACCATTGACAAAGCCACTGAATTTCAACAATTAGTCAAAGAAAATGATGAAAGGATCCTTCAATTGGAAAAATAATTGCTAGCAGAGAAGCAAAGTGTTAATACACAATTACAAGCACAAGTGTAACAAATCCAATAGATCTTGGAGCAATTAAAGTTGCAACACCATTATGAAATTGGTGCTAAAGATACTCAGATACACCAACTGCAATTCATTGTTGAACAGTTGAAAAATAATCCTAAAGTAGATGAATTCAAGAAGGAAGTTTTGGAACTAAATACCATGTTGGCCCAACAACAAGTTGTCTATGTGAGAAGAGTTATTCACTGATGAATTGAATATCTGACCAGAGGATCAGTTTTAATGAAATTGATGACAAAATATCCCAATATGTCACCTGGAAAGATACTGCTGAAGGCCGAAAGGCCAATATTTCCAAGATTGAAGATTCTAATAATGAAATCTTATTTATTGATTGGGATATATAGTTGAAATAGGCTTAAATGGAAATTTGCAGAGCCAGAGATGTTGCCAATTGTTAGGGTCCTATAATTTATAGGATCTCAAGGTGATTGAGTAGTTTATCTCAGAAATTTCATATTGTAAATAATTTTCAATCTGCAAATGATTTCCAAAAAAATAACATATAAAATAAAATGAAAAGAGGGTATTTTGAAAAATTAATAAAGAGAAAAAGAAGAAAAGAAAGAAACATTGAAAAAGTGGTCTTCCTCATCAGGTCCCACTACTACGTGGCCTCCCCTATGTGTTTCACATCCCCCTGCCTAAACAACTAATTGCTCCCTACCCCCTCCGAACCCCCCCCCCCCCCCCCCCCTCACTCCATTACCGTTGTCCCTACCCGATACCCTTGCCACTACCCTTATGCCACGTTTCAAAGTTGTTTCCAATCAAATCCTTTCCCCGAGGTTAACTGTTGAACATTTAATTCTCCTGCATAATCGTTAATCCAACGATCCTGCGCCAATTTCAACAAAAACCATGAAAATGTTTTAAAAACCCTGAAACTATTCCCTTTTCAACCTTTCTATCACAAATTATCTGCAAAATTGCGTCGATTTACAATTTTTCCCAGTGTACCCATAGTTGTAACAATTGATCGACCTGTGATCAAGTGTTAGTATTTTGCCTCCATCTCTTAATCAAATATACATCTGAAACTTACTCCTAGTAAACCTTTCTTCCTAATTCCAATTAAATCATTCAGTGATAATTATGCCTCCGAAGAAGAAGAACTAGGAGGACCCGGTGAATCCTTTATTTCATACTACCATAGATTTAGACCACATTCCATTAGCAGATAGAGATTATAAAATCAATGAGACACATTGTGAGTTTGAATTGTTCGAACTCTACTGTTCACTAGAGGATAAGTATTTTGATAAAACATATGAAATTGGACCCTGGGAGTCCAATATCTTGTACTACATTTTCCCTTAGACCTTTCATGCCCCCGAATTCCCTAGAAAATGTCAAGCATGCTATGTTCCCAATCAACGAGCCATTATAGCCCCTACTAGTGAAATCCTCTTCACCGTTACTGCCCAATCTATAAACCAAATGATGAAAACTCCCTTTGTGGAAAACAAAACACCATTTTCCTTAGAAGCCCTCACAAAAATTTACCAAAAACTTGATTTTTCCAAGAGCGCTAGAATTTTTGATATATTCTTACCAGAAAATACCCAATTTCCAAAGAAACATCCTCCATACCCTTCCTCAATCTTCCCCGATCAAGAAAAAAAGATCATAACTGTAATTTCATACATTCTTGGTTATTATTCTGATTAGTGGGTAAATGAACCCATTGTAGGCTTCCTATGCATTTTTTCCATAGATAGAAAACCTTCCGTTATCTTTAATTTCACGCAATTCTTGGCTGGTAACATCCATGAGAAATTTCTTAAATTTCAAATTGAAGAAGTGTTTAAATACACTTCAATTTTGGTCTATATGTTTTTGTATTGTCAAGCATACAAGTTCAAATTTTCTATGAAGAAGCTAGATGAAGAGGGTAACCAGAAGTGAGTTATATTTTGGACTTCTCTGGTGATGAAGGAGTAGAAATAATTCTCCTATAAGCAGTTCATTGAACAGTTTTTTCACCCAGCCATGAGTGTGCTAAAATGTTCAGCAGAACCCGGGATCAGTGAGGACATCAAGAGAATTATGCACTTGAAATATTAGGAAAATACTGGAGATTGTTACTTGTACTAGAATTACTCAAAAATCAGAGTGGATGGATGCAAGTTGGCACCATACAAGCTTCCAAAATACCTCCCCATGAGGATTTTTGCACTTGAGAACATCAAAAAAATGTTGAATTATGATGAAATACATTTTGTGTAAGCTAAAAATAAATCACAGTTCGGAATCAAAACACAGATTGGGTATTTCATTTTTAACAATAGGCTAGCAGGAGAAAAGGAAGATAAGATTCTTAAGGAGATGAAATTCAGCCTGAGTTTCACATGGTCTTATGACCTCTTGGGTATCATTTCCAAGCTGAGAGTAGAAAACAAAACTACTCCATACATTCATACCCAGAGGCTTGAGATAGAGAGATATGTAAACCATACAGTATGGGCAGAGAATACATTACAGGAAGCTGAGGAGAAACTTGTTTCTACATCAACATCACAGACTCCTGTTCCACAGGAGAAAGCAGCTAAAAGACAAAGGGAATAAGAGTCACCTTCAGTGACTTACAATGCATGAAAAGAGTTCAAAATTATGTACAGGAAGAGAAAAAATTTAAATCCAAAGGTAGACATAGAAAATAATTCATAGCAAGAGGTGGCCATGGTGATAAAAGAAACACCATATTCCTCTCAAGCAGGTGGCCAGTTTGTTGCATATTCCACAACCTCTTCAGTATTACAAGATCAACAAGAAACTGTCCAAACAACTAAATTTTTCCAAGGAGAGGAAGAGAAGACAATGTTTGACAGGTTCAAAGAAATAAAGCTTAAGAATGAGATTCTTAAGAACAATACTTATGCTCAATTTTGGAAGAAAAATTCCAGCTCCAAAAGCAAACTACTGTTAGTTTTTGACTCAAAAAAGGGAAAGATGCAGGTGGCCATCCTTGAGGCCCAAATTCCACAACCAAAATCAACATCATATTACAAGAAAACAACATTCAAGTTTGATATAAAGGATATTCATCCCATTGACCAAGTGGAGATGCATAAGCAAACAGGTGAAATGATTTCCTCCACTTTAACTAACACCACTATGACTATTTCTAAATTGTAGGTTTCATTGTCAAATACTCAGTCACAACTAAAGATGGAGAATATTTCTTCTCTTGTAAAGGACACAAGGATTAAATCCTTAGAGGATTTAGTATTCAAGATGGGGTATGACCCTGCAAATATGAAAGCTGCAGAGGAATTAATCAAGAAGAATAATGCTGACATATCAACGTTAAGGAAGCATTTGAAATTTCTAGCTATTGAAGATCCCCTCACTAAGTAAATTGAAGAGACATATACCTAGAAAACTGACATGATGAAGCTGATCATGGAATAGAATGCGTAGATAAGACAGATGGATACTGATATGGAGAAAATGATAAGGGAAAAAGAGAAAATTTCTAGAAAATGATAAAGGAAAAAGAGAAAATTTCTAATCTCGCTATGATTCTATTGGATGTTGTACCTCTTACAACCATTCCCACAAAAACAACTACAATCTCCACTCCACCTACAACACAGCCTGTTGGTGGTGCTGAACAATTGACCAAATCTATGGAAAACTTGTAAATTCAAACAGAAGAAATGAAAAAGTTGCAGGACCAAGTTAAAGCATTACAGGACCAAAATATTAGGAGTGAAGGTTCAGACTCTGATGAAGCTCAGAGGGCTCATAAATGGATTGAGATATTTCAGAAATATGAAAGGGAATCAACAATTGGATAGACCTTGGCCCAAGTCAGGGAAATTATTTGGAAAAATATCATGAATTCAATAGCTGAAATCTAGCCCTGTATTCAGATCATCTTTGAGCAAAAATATTTGATCAATAGAGCAAGAGAGGCCATAACAGAGATTAAGGAACAGTTGGGAGAAATTCCTGAAACAAAAACAAATATCATTAAATTCCTAAATTATAAGAAAAAATATGAATTAGATGATTTAGGAGTTGATGATAGAACATAAACAATTTTGGAGGTGAAGAAGATTCTCCCCAAAAGAATCTGATTGTTCAGTTAGAGGAGAAGTGTCATAGTTTGGAGATAGAAGCAAATAGATTTTTTACCAGGATTGAACCTCTAACTGAGAAGCGACTACCTAGTTTATTTTTAATTAATGAAAAATTAATTACTTATGAATATTATGTTAGAAAATTGAAGGAGGTAGCTTGAGACAACTTAAAATTTGCAAACATCAAAGGCAACATGACATGCATAGCTTTCTTGGAAGCCATGGGTAACGATTTCTTCATCCAACATGAAGTAAATCATATTTTTGTGGTAAGGCCCACGTTTGCGAGATATACTGAGGTTGATGAAATTTACCGGAAGGTAACAAAGTTAACCATTCCAGATGAATATAGGTGGGACAAACTTTGTGAGTTATAGGACTAAGCCGTGATTCGGATGCAGTAAGAACACATGCCAACAAATATGCCAAAACATTAGCTAACGCAACACAAGAATAGGCCTATTCAACAACTGAATCCTCCAAAGCTGAGCCACCTCTCCACGCAGTTGTCCACCTTGCCCATTATTCTGCAAAAGATCGATTTTATTGTTTAGAATAATGCCAATAATACATTGTCGGTTGAGACAACGATTTTGTAAATGATTTTGTAATTTATTGTATAAATACTTCACATTTTAAAGTATTATGGGTTGATTGTTGAAGTATAATTTTCTCTAAGTATTGTAATTTTCTGGTTGCTGGACGCATCAATAATATAAGGACATTCTTCATAGGATTCATGTGGTGTACGAATTGGTGATGTTTTTCTTCTGTTAATGTGTTTATTCATTGTTTCCTTTTTCTGTCATTTCTTAAAAGCTTAATTAAAGAAAAAAATTGTGACGAATAGGATATGCTATAAAGAGCACCCTATTTTGACTGTTTTTAATTTATACGTTTTTTGTTGAAGTCAAATTAAGGAATACTTCATTTCTCCTTAGTTTCTACTAAACCTTACATCTCTTCTATTTCATAATTCATTTAAAATTCTGAAAGGTCCATCTAGTGAAACCTAGCTTGCCTTGTGAAACTCCTTCAAAGTTTGATGCAGAAACAATTAATATTTAGAATCCATAGCTAGATGGAATTATAAAAATTTAATCAACCAAACAATCCAATCAAATCACAAACAAAGAAACAAATAGTACAATAATAACTAGCCAAAAATTCACATAAAACATAGCTAAATTCTACAAAGATATCCCTCTCTGAAGCTAGCAGGGCTAGATCCTAGCTTCCAAAGTGGTTTTGATGTTGTCCTCTATGTTTACTCTCACAATCTCATAAATTACAAAATGATAACATAGTGGCCACCATACCGGGTAAAAAATGAAAATATTGTAATTTTCTTCGAATTCATTACCCTGGTCAAGAAAAGTGTATGATAGGAATATTTCGAGAGATTGTTTCCTTTTCATTTTTGTAAATAATTAGTGTGTGTGTATGCCTTATATTTTAATTATTTATCCCAAAATAGATTACACTGTATCTCATCCTGACCCAAAGCCTACAACTATTGTTGATGATCCTGAAAAATTGTTGAGAAGAAAAAGTATAACTGAGAACCAAGGAAGTATCAGTCCTCCCCATAGGGCAGATTCTCTTCCGAAATACTTTATTACCCTACAAGATATTGAATTTGATTTTCCTTTTGAACATAGTTCATTTAGAACTAAGTTAGTCAACTAGGTAGATCAAACTGTGGTACATCAATCTACCTTAAGACATCATTCTATTGAAGTACAATCTGCCCAACCTGATTTTGACCTTCAAATCCTTCAAGATTTTGATAAATTTCAATGTTTAGTTTCAGGTCTTGACCTTTCTGTTCATGAGGCATACGTCGAACAATCCGTGGAACTCTTTTCCTTAACTTCTTTTGCAATTTCATCTACTTCATCACAATATGTTCACCCAATATCATCTAGTCCCACTCCTTACGTAGTTTCCACTACTAACCCTGGAATTTCTCATCAAGAAACTCAAAATCCATTTTCTCCCCAATATACACCTACAATCCAACCCACATCATCACCACAACCTCAAATTTCAGTTCACCCTCTACCTCTGATTCAACCCCCACCTTTGATTCAACCTCCACCTTTCATCCAACAACCACCTTTAATCAATCCACATATTGTGCATCCACATATACCTATTGGTCTGTCAAAATATGCTTCTTTCTTCGCAGCCACTCCACTTCGTCGTGCAATATCTGGCTTGTCTGTAATCGGGCCATACGCTGAGCAGGTACGAAAGAATGCATGGCCTCCTAAAGGTCATCGATCGCCTGCTCCTTGGCGTGTAATTCTTGTGAAATCTTCTGGACTAGTGGATCCGTCTGCACGGATGTCGATAGCCCCATAGCTATTTCTAGCAGTGGGTGCCCTTGTCGACTATGGTGGAAATACTCTCTGAAGTTTCCTTGACTAAGGCCACCCGTTGTGTGCGCACTTATGGGGGAGTTTCTCACAGCAACTTGGCTTGCAACTCTACGATCCGTTGCTCGAACTCTGCCTTCACTATCTGTACTTATGATCTAGAGGCTTTCAGTGCTGCTACCAAACTTTAAATTTTAACCTGCAATGCTATGGAAGAAGGGATGGCTACCTCTAGCAGGTTGCCACACAATCAATCGATCAAGTGTTCCAATTCAGCTTGCTGTGCTACTGCGGCCTACTGTGTTGTCTGAGCTTGGAGGGATTATTCAATTTTTGCCACGACCTTCTGCTTCGCTTCGCTTAGCTATTGGTGCATGTGCGCCTCCCTACGCTGTAATTTTTTGGTAATAATAGTTTGGATTGTGTGCAGCTTACCACTCAGTAGGATTGACAAGTCTATCCCAAACGTTTGGCAGCTCTGCACCTACGTGCGTAGTTCGGGTTGTTCGATAGTGACTGCTGTGCCCGAGAAGGGGAAGATTATATTATCCGCCGTGATGATAATCATGGTTGTAGGCTGGCTCTCTTGATTCACGCTCGCCTAGATGTTGTCAGTCTTCAACTATAGCACCTGTAGTCCTGACTGTAATGCTTCTATAGACTCCTTGTATTTTTCTTCCATTGATGTCCATCTATCTTCAGATGCAGATGTGACCACATCTTCTATTTTATCAAGGTCTTCCTCTGTTAGAGTAACGTCCTCTATTCCTCCTACCTTTGAGCATTTCCTCTTCTTGTGCATGCCCTTGGAGGCTTCTGCATCGCACTTTGTTCCTCTTGAAGACTTTTCTCTAGTGCCTTCTAGACCATCTAGGCCTCCAAGGTCCAAATCTACTTCACCTTTAGGTTATTACTCAGTGTATTTCTTTGCTTCCTTCTCGGTATATTTTTCAGTGTATTTTTCTGCGCTCGTCTCGACATGTTTTTCAGTGCGCTACTCTAATTAATTTTCTTTTTCCCCTGGTGTTGTCTCTTTTCTAAATGTGGACATTGTGACAGGCTGTGTGGAGCTGAGCCCAACCTTCCATGCTGTTGGCCAGGTCACAATGACTTGGTCAATCTCCGTCTCTGTTACCATAAATGGAAAGTTGTACCATACAGGGTCATTGCGAGCCCGAATCTGCACGTGGTGCATGGTTACATGAAAATATGCAATACCTCAGTACTTCTTGTACGCAGCTGGGGATAATATGGGTTGTGAGTGTATAGTTATTTCCATTACACCTTCAAATAAAACCCAAAATATTTTGTTCTTCTTCACCCTTTTGGGGTCGCACGAATCCCACAGATTGGCGTAGCGTGCCCCTTCGCACACACCAGGCTCCACCTCTGGGAGGACTGAGCCCTCTAGTGTTTCCCATGCTACCAACGCAATTAACAAAAACAACCAGGAGTAGCAGAATTTCTTCCCTTCGTCTTGTTCCTCACGCACGTTGTCCAAAAATTCTTGGCAGAGGTATGGGGACCAGTTGTAGCTAACCCCCTTCTCACATTGTCCTGCTAATGTGATTACATGTGCAGGGACTGCCTTGCGATGAACTTGCACATCATTTTATAGCCAAGGACTAAGTTTCCTAGGCGCACGCATGGGTCCTTGATCTACTACACCAGAAACTCCATGGAATCTCGTCCTACGTAGTAGTCCTTTTTCACATTTGCAACTACCTTCAGCTCATTACTCTTCCCAAAAATAGCCATGGGATGGGGCCCCTTCTTGGACAAGGCAGTGATCTGGTGGTTCAGTACGACGTCGATTGGAATTCTTCCTTGGATCCATAGGCACCCCTTGTGCACTAATGCCAACAGCTGGCACACATAGACAATGGTAATGGGGTACCTACCAAAGTGAGGAATCCTCAACAAATAAGGATCCCAACATTGCTCACCCTGCGCGCCCATGGAATAGGCTCAACCTTTACAAAATCATCATATAACATGCACTCTAGATAGTATTTAGGCGCCATCTTGGGGAACATCTCCTCATTCGCCAGGTCATAATCATCAAATTTGACAAGGGGGATCTTTCCAAACACGTCTCCATTAACAGGGATGGCCTGCGGGATCAGCGACATCTGTAGTTATTCCCGCACCACATCGACATCCTTTGGAACGTGCATAGAGGGTCTGCACAGCTTGACATACTTCGACCGTCATGAAATTATCTTGACGAGCGCGGCCTCCTTAGTGGCACTCATAGGTCTTTTTGTAGGTTTATCGATAAGAGACCTATCCTTCGTTGCTTGGCACAGGGATGGAACATTTTTAGGGGAGGTCCATGGCTTGGAGGATGATCATTGGTCATATTACCCTTTCCCTTAGCTGGCGTAGACACGACTTCTTGGACTTCTGGCACCAATTCATGAACATCATCTGACCCCAGCTCTGTAGACGCTGTGAGCAGCATAAAGTGTTATTCAGATGACATGCTCTTAGGGTTAGTGGCTATCATTCCTAGGAAAAAAATGAACTTCGGATTGCTTACGTCGGATGCGGGGGTCTCTTGGCCAGACAAATTCATGACACAATTTACAGATAAGCTCAAGGCACAGTATACTTATACAACAAAGGAATCAAATGTGACCCACACCCTTCCTTTTATAGATGATCCGAGGTAAAAATGGTCGGTTATTCATTAAATGCATCTTACCTCCATAAAAACGGTAAAAAATCCCATAATATCTCCTCATTAAATGCAGAAAACCTGCTCCATCCAATGGTAAAATCGTTTTTTCACCCAGTTTTACTATTCCAACGACTAGTTTCTTTTGCTGCTCATTACCTCTACGCTCTTGCCACACCTATCTGTGATTTTCCTCTGCATAGAGCACAAACAAGTAGAGTCCCATTCTCTGGCCATATAGTCATTGGGTAGGCACAAGGTTTTCCCTATATGGTTTTAGTCAGCTTCCATTGAAATACCCGGGAAGACCCTCACCACGCAACGTGGCCAAGCACACTGCACCTCTATCAGTGATATCTTTGAAAATGTATGGCCCGAACTAGTGCTTCCTAAACTTTCCCAGGTGGCACAGAAACTGACTGTCATATAACAAAACCAAATCATCTTGCTTGAATGCATTTTATCGAATGTGTCTATCACGCTAGGCATTTTCGCTCACCTTCTGCACTTGCTGATGAAAGTTAGCAATGAACCGATCCTCTTCTAAGGCAAAAAGTTGCGCAAGACGTTCCTCCATGATGTCAGGCTTAACCATATTAGTGAATGATGTGATGCAAAAGAATGGCATAATATATTCTATTGGCATGATTGCTCCTTTTCCATAGACCATCCTGAAAGGTGTTTTTCCAGTCAACTTCTTGCATGTGGTCCTATAAGCCCACAACACAGAAGGGATGTGCATGTCCCAGTCATTCCGATTTTCATTATAGACCTTTGTGAGCACATTCTACAAACTTTTGTTGAAATATTCTACTGCACCATTTTCCTGAGTGTGATAAGGAGTACTTTTCTGGTGATGGATCTGAAATTCCTCCATTAGAGCTTCAATGGTTTCATTAACAAAGTGCGTACCCCTATCAATCATCAATCTCTTCGGGTACCCAAACCTAGTCAGAATATGTTCAAAAATGAAAGGTGTAGCATTATATGTGGTAAAATCCTGATTGGCTTAGCTTCTGTCACTCTGGTTACATAATATGTGGCAGTGGTGATTTAGCGCATGCCAGTATTCTTCCCAGGAGGAGTGATAGGTCCTACGAAATCTATAGCCCATTTTTCAAAATCCTACAAGTCCATTTGAGGTTGTAGGGGAATTTAATCTCTGTGTGATGTCTTCCCCATTCTTTGGCATGCATCATAAGCTCAGAAGTATGCATGTGCATCACTGTGTAGTGTGGGCCACCATAGCCCAACACGCAACACCTTCTGTGCAGTAGCCTTCCTTGCATAGTGGCCTCCTGCCACTCCTCTGTGAGCCTTAGCCAAGATGTCCTACCTTTGATGTTCCAACACATACCTTCTAAGCACTTCATCCGCTCCCAATTTGTACAATTGAACAACAATCAGGGTAAAATCAGTTGTGCGTGAAACCAACTCCTTCTTTTGCTGCACCGAATATTCAGCAGCCACACTTCTAGTGGTCAGAAAGTGAATAATATCATAAAAGTGTTCATCAACCACCTTGATAGCAAAGATTTGCGCATCAACTAATCCATCCTCCAGATTGATTGGTTCCTCCCCATTTTCGATTTGTGACAGATGATCAGGTCCAACATTCAATCTACCAGGCTTCACAATGATTTCAAAATCATATTCCTAAAATAGCAGCAACCATCTACAAATATTCCCCCCCAACACAGGCATATTAACTAGGTATTTCAAATTAGAATGGTCAGTGAACATCTTGAAGTTCCCTCCTAGAAGATAGTGCCTATATTTTTGCAAAGCATAAACCATGGCCGATCCTTCCCTTTCTGTGGTTGAGAAGTTGCGCTCTGCACTGGAGAGCTTCCTATTGGAAAAAGAAGTGGGGTGGTCAATGTCTCTCTCTCCTGGCTATGCTAAAACAGCTCCAAGTGATATACCAGATGCATCCACATGTACATGGAAGACCTTGTACTAGTCGGGGAATATTAGAATAGGTGCAGTAAGCATTTTTTCCTTCAGCAGCTCAAATTTATTTTGACATTCCTTATCCCAAAAAAATGACACATCCTTATTCAATAATTTATCCATAGAACACAGTGATCATAGCAAAGCACTGAATGAATTTTGTGTAATATCCAGTGTGTCCCAGAATGGAGCAAAACTATTTTTCATTAGTGGGGACTTCTAGGTTGATGATAACTGCAATCTTGGCTAGATCTACCATCAATCCTTGCTAACACACAATATGGCCCAACAAAATTCCAAAAACAACGCAAAATATTCATTTCTTCAAGTTAAGAGAAATCTGATGCTTCCTACAATTGTCAAGCATCATGCACAGGTTAGACACATGCTTCTTTAAAAGCCCAAAAATAGTCCAATCATCAAAATACACATCCAATAACTTGTGCATGAATTCTCTGAACACATCTACTACTACGCGCAAAAGAATAACAGGTGCATTATTCAATTCGAAAGGCATGATTATGTATTGGAAAGACCCCCATTCCATTGCAAAGGTGGTATTGTTGCGGTCTTCTGGCGCAATTCTGATCTGATGATACCCAGAAAATCCATCAATAAAAGAATAAGCCTCTTTTCCTCCCACGTTATCCAAGATCTCATCTGAAAATGGAGTAGGGAAGGGGTCATGCACACATGCATCGTTTAGCTTGCGCATATCTACACAAATCCTTATCTCTCCCTTGGTATTCTTTTCTTGAACAACCATTGGGCTCACCCAATCAAACTGCTCTACAGGCTCAATGATTCCTGTAGCAACCATATTTTATAATATTCTTTCACTTTCTACTTATACTTGGGATTTAATCAGTATGGTCACTGCTTGATAGGGCACACATATGGTTTCAGTGTGATTTTCATAACACCCAAATCTCCTATAGTTCCTTTGAGCTCAGAGAAATTTGTGGGAAACAGGTCCTGATACTCCGTCAGTAGCTCCAAAACATTCCCTACTATGTCATCATCCCAATAATCTCTGATTTTGGCCAACTTGGGCTATTATTTTGTCCCAATGTTGACTTCCTTCAACTTTAGAGGCTTAGTTACATCTACCATTCCCAGGGAGGGTCCCGCTACTGCACACTCCCCCTCAGACTTAGGGATAATGATATTTCTTGGGTATTCCTCATTGTATTCTAATGACAGGTTCCAGCAATCGACAATATCTTGCATTTGCGCTTCCCATGCTGGCACAACACATTCTATCCAAGGCTGGGAGTCATCAAATACAAGTTCTTCTATATCCTTCAAAGCTTTTTCCAATCCCTCCAATCCCCTAACCAAACCAAAGGTTGATAGAAAAGTATTAGTCATCGTAATCCAATGGTGAGTTCCTCAGCATAGCCCTATTTCCAAATACCATGTAGTAGGTATCGGTCCCAATGAATTGAAAAACATATGAACCCATTCGTTCCAGGTATTCTCGTTCCAAACCTCCATCCACATGGCCAGGTGCTTGTGCGGGTCACCCTGACCATATAAAAGCTTAGTTGGTGGGGTAGCGGGTGGCTCAAAGTGCAACTTCATCATTTTTCTGCATTCCTCCCAGTCCTTAAAGCTTCCCTTGTGCGTATCCCACCAACACGTCGGAGTTGCGTGCATGGCCAGATCAAGTGCCAGAACCTCCGTTATTTCGGGACAAACTTTTCCTACTTCTCCAAAAATAATACAACAGTATTAGAACCATCAAAATAGGGTAATAATCTTATCTTTGAGGAGATGCATTGGAAATTTTTAGTGATCTTGAGGCAGTGCAGCACAGAAACATCATGTAAGCGATTATGCCAGTTCTCCATTTCTCCATCAAGATGTGAGAATCACGAGCTATCCTTTTCCCAATTCAGAATTCCATCAGTTGTAGGCTTGATCCAATCCTCGTCCTGTGCATTCAACTTGTAGATATGGTTGACATCATCTCCTTTGCACACTGGTTTTTTATATCTTTCTCCTTCTACTGGATCCAGAGGTACTATTACCCGCTTACCGTCATTTTCAAAGATCATGCTCTTGTGCTTCAAATTGATGATGCCTGCCATATCGATGGCCCAGTCCAGCCCTAGCAGTGCAGGGTAGGGGCCTGCATCATCCACAATTTGTATCACTTCAAAATATACACGTACCTTTACTCCAACAATATCTACCAGAACCTGTGGGAGTCTTCCAAGTGGAATGATATTTTGTTGATTGGCCATGCGTAGCTGAATGGTGGACCATTCTAGCTTTGGTTCTCCCATCTTCTGCCAGGTATGCTTAGGTAGAACATTTGCATCAGACCCTAAGTCCAAGATGACCCGATCCATCTCATACCCTCCAATTTGCACAATCATGCGTAACTCCCGACCAGTTCTCTTCTTGTTCTTATAGATCTTGTTCACGACCTTATTCTCAGTTCGAGGAAATTCCTTGTCTGCGCAGCTGTCTATCAGGGCTTGATGATTTTCTACTATTTTTTGATTGTGCAATAAGTGAATACAGGACTGTATGAAAGGTTTGACTTCATCATCAATCTTTTCTTCCATGATAGAATTGGATGTGGATACACCTGCAACAACAAAGTCCTTCCTAGATTCAATAAAATTATCCTTTTCCTTTTGCAGGTTGAGTCCTTCATTTCTTTCAGAGGCCTTACAAATCAATGGCTCTGCATCAACCTTATTTCCCTCATCTCCTTCGGTGGCAACACCACTGCATGTAATTATATTTACACTTGGATCATCGTCGTACAACTCGGATTTAACCATTTGTATGTTTTGCGTAGGCGTTTGTTGTTGCTTTTCCTGCATTCTAGAAATTAAAATAGGACAATCTTCAATAACATGATCAAATTGCCTACAACACTTGTAATACTGTCACGCAGGGTTCGGGAAGTCGCGTGCATAGTGTGAAATGTATCCACAATTATAGCAGATCAATTGTCCTCTTCCAAGACCTATGCCTCCACGTCTCCCTCCTCCCCTTCCTCTTACTGGAGATCCTCCATGCCCAGAGGGAGATGCTGGTGAAGATGGGTCAACTTGCACCCTTTAGAGGTTGGAACTGCGACAGTGGTGCTCATCGTGACCGACTGAAGAGAAAAACCTACACCATTGTTTCTTCAACTCTGGAAAATAACTTCCTAATCAAAGACAATGGTCTGTATTGTGCCATCTGACTACTCTACAATCAATGCACCATAGCGTGGGAGCACCACTTGGCCCTGTAGCATCCCTGGTGCGCAATGGATTTGGTCCTCCTACTTGCATGTAATCTGAGAAAAAAGTGCACTGATATTTGGTGTGGCCAGAACCCTTACAACATATAC
The DNA here is from genome assembly GCA_034641835.2 of Pinus albicaulis. NCBI lineage: Eukaryota > Viridiplantae > Streptophyta > Pinopsida > Pinales > Pinaceae > Pinus > Pinus albicaulis. The sequence continues at coordinate 1,290,987,572 of CM076583.1, read as the reverse complement.
ACCATACATCTGCGCCAACTTCCTTTCCCCTGTCTCTGCACAAGTTCTGAATCTTCAAGTGCATTGTCTCCAGCTGATTTTGGATTTGCAGAGTTCCAAATTGATCATTCGCTCTGGGCGCAACTTCTAGTTTCATAGCAACTTCAAGGGCTTCAACTTGAGAATCGATATTTTGTTGATTCATAGGCTCGCACAGATGTGGAAAGAGCATGGCAATAAACCATTCCTTATGCTACTTATCGCCATAGATAAATCCTCTCTTGCCGATAGTGTTCTTCAGACACTGATCCACCTCCCAAACATATTCATTTGGTTCTTGCTTGATTTCCTTCAACTCTGTTACACACTATGAATAGGACTTAGGCTTTATGAATTGTTGTTTCAAATCATCCTTAATCTGAGCATCAATGGGATCAACGTGTTGAGTCAGATATCCCATAAACCAATCCAACGCATGACCTTCAAACGCCATAGCTAGTTGCTCTCTCTTGGCAGCATTGGTGTTAACATTCTGCGCAGTCCATAATGCATCAGTAACAAACAAAAACCTATTCATGTCCTCGTCTCCCACACCCTTGAAGGTGGGTAGCTTCATATGCACAACCATATCTCCTTCTGGCGGCAGTGGTGGTGGGGTAGGAGATGTCTTACCCTTGCACGAGTTCGACTATGGAATAGCAGGAGGGCTACCTCAGGCGCGTGTAGCCTCACCGCTTGCTATATCACTGTCAGGTGAGTTTCTCAAAGGGATGTATATAGATCCGTCTCCTTTATGATTAACCTGATAATACTTTCTGTTACGCGTAGTGATTTCTAGATTATCTGGGGTCATTCACTCAGTGTGGCTACTGTTGGGTGCCATTTTTGTACTTATTTCCTACATTTGTTTCCCTCATTTTTACCTTGTGACCTCAAACCTTGGGATTACCTTTGCCTTTTTCCCTTCTTTTCTATCTTAAATAGTGTTGTTTTTACTTATTTCATTATCTTTCCGTTTATTTGATTATTATGATGTATCATTTCCTTTTTATGGCTAACTGGGATGAATGTTGGAGGAAGTTCTTTGGTATTTTGCTGTCCTTCTAGATGTAATTCTTAGCACAAGAAGACCTAGAACATGAGGCATATAAAAGCAGTTGAAAGTGTGCTGTTACAATGATTTGTTACAGTACGATGTTGTTACATCACGGTGCTATTACAAACCCACTATTACAAACCATTGTTACAGTTGTATTGTTGGTTGGATATCGTCAACTTTCGAATGCCGACCTATCCTCAATTGTTGTTACGCTACAACTGTTGCTTTCCACGATAACTGTAGAAGTCATTACATATTATATTTTAGGATGACATCTTTTAGGAAGTTTTGATTGTAATCCATATTCTCCCAGTCTGAATTTTTATTAAGGAATTGGTTGTAACTATATGTATCTTATTTTGATCAGCATGAGAATCGCAAGATTCTCATGACTGGTTCATTCCTCATTTTTATGAACATGTAACCATTATATAACTCTCAACACTTGAGGTCATAGGGTTAGAAGATTATTGTATCACCTTTTGGCTCTGTAATTTTGGTCACCTTAATACAAAGATATCACGTTTCTACTGTTACATGCGTTTCCTGGTTTAATTTCCATTTAGTTTTTATCTCTTCATGCACCCTACTAGGGAGGAAGGGCCCTCCTCTTTATCAGGGAATACAGTGGTAAAGTAGTTGTACTATATTTCTTATTTTCTTTGCGTATTTGTGGAGTTCAGTCGTTGCTATTTTGGTTGTAAGTAGATCTGCTTCAGTTCCGATATTATTATGTTGTTACACAGATGTGATTAGAAATACCAACTGGTGCAATTGTTGTGTGGCGCGCTAGGTACTATTTAATTGAGGCATGATTAAATTCCTGTAGGTTTTTTTATTCCTGCGTGAGTGTTAAGTTCCAACAATCGTTTCAACAACGATTCCTCTTTACTTTGATTTTTCTTCTGGTTTGATGTATCGGCACAAACAATGCAACTGTCATTGAAATAAAAGACGTCCCTGGATTGATAAGTTATGTGTACTGTCTTAGTCATTTAATAGTGACTAATACAATCCAAAATTTTTGCGCCGTTTCCAGGGATGGTAGTGACGATCCAATCAACCATAATTTTTTTTTGATGATAGAATGTTCCTAGTCAGCAATTGTTGGGCGGTAAGACAAGAGGTAGGAACCTGCACATTGCTCTAACATACCTGGGCACGCTCACCATTGCTACATTGGGGCACTTAGAAGTGTGAGTTTTGGGTGTTTTTCTTCAGTGTGTATTCAAATATACAGTTTCTATGCGGTAAGATGAGAGGTAAGAACATGCACATCACTCTAACATACTTGGGCAGGCTTGCCATTGTAGAAACTGAAGCACTTGTTGGAAGGATTGATACACATAGGGTCCATGTGTGCTAGTAGGAAAATACATAAATCCAAAACACCCCCCACTCTAACTAACTATAGGAAAGATGGGTCGTAAAAAGAAAAAGAAGAGTGCAAACTTGGGAAGAAAGACATTCTTTGGAGATCCGATCTCAAAAGAATAAAAGGAATAGTATACTTCATACAGAGATAATAGGAAGACTGGACCACAGAAAGCTGCTACTATACCAAAACCTGAGGCATCGATACCTTATGTTTCTTGACCTCATCACCCTTAAAAAAACATATCCTGATATCAAGACTCTAGATTTGAAACAACAGTGGAAAGCCATTGATCAAAATCTAAAAATTGAAGGACAAGAGGAGACTAGTGAGGAGCATCAGGGCCTAAGGAACAACATTTGGTTGATCAAAATTTGGATGCGGGTAGTGCAGTGAAAAAACTGGTCCTGGAACATCCTGATCCTTTATTTATTTTTGAATACCCTGCATATTCGGAGGTCAGTTCATCTCATCAGGAAGGATCAACCATGGGGGACGTATTAAGACATATGGTACTGTTACTTTTGAATTCCCGATATTGGTGACACGGGATGAAGCTCCTATGAAGTACATCCATTTATCATCTCTACTGTCCTTTCAAGGAATGGCTGTTGAAGATCCTGATACCTTTATGTTCGAGTTTGATGTGTTGTGTAGGAGTTATGACTACACTTTAGATGCCCAAAAGCTGAAATTGTTTCCTGCTACTATGAAAGGAGAAGAATTAAGATGGTTCATGAGACTGGGTGCTAGAATGATCCGAACCTGGAGTGACATGAGGGAGGCCTTCCTCTTTAAGTATCGGGATTACTGTGAAACCAAGGATTTGAAGGAATAAATATTCAGAATTACACAAAAGGAAGACTCAGAGAGCTTAGAATACTACATGGAACGATTCCATTATAATTTACAAAGGTCTAAGTTTGGTAACTTAGCCCCATAAATCTTGAAACCAATATTCCTAAGAGGTATAAGAGATGACTGTCTGGAGCATTTGAATCTATTGGGAAAATGAGACATATCACAAGAAACGATTGAAGAAATAATGAAGCTCTGTCTGCGGAGTTGAAGGGGACCGGTCAAGGGAAGAAGTTCAGCTTTCGACCCTTCAGTTTGGATACAGAAGTCCACAAGTGGAGGAGTAACCGGATCAGAGATCGAAAATCTATTTGAGGATTTTAAAACCGACCTCCTTGGTACTCTATCTGCCCAAATCTCCACAGTAAAAGTTAAGAAAGCACAAGAAGAAGTCAAAGCAGCTTTGGAAATATTCTGTCCTTGATGCAAAAAGAAACATTTAGAAAGAGAATGCAGATTGAATAGCGCCAACTTGTGCAACATCTGTGAGTTGGCGCATTCCACCGGTCAATTCCCAAAAATACCCAGAATGAAAGAAGTGCTTAAGGAATCAAGCAAGGATGTCCAGTCTTCCTACTTTATCGGATCAAAGAGACCATGGCAGACGCGACCTAGAGGTATGCCTCCAAAATTTTTCCTCTTTTAATCCTTGGAATAATGTTTATAATGGTCAAAAATTTCCATGGCCATATCCTACTCCTTCCTCAACACAATTTCCTTCACCATGGAGCCAGTGGCCTTCCCCTCCACCAATGCAATATCATCCATCGCAATATTATCCTTGGAGTCATAATTGGAGAGGTAATGGCAAAGGTCCAGCACCCTCTGCACTACCAATGAAACAACAATTACAACTGTCTCTTCTTCAAACTCTAGCACCTCCTGTCTTACCCCAATTACCTGTGCAACCTAACCCCAATCTAAATAATAAGGTAGCTCAGAGCATAGATGCCTCGGTTACTTTCCAGACTTATCTTATCACTCCTATTGGGCTTAATGAGGTTCAACTTCGATCGGGAAAAGTAATCAGACCATATCATACTCCCATCATTACCGAGGAAGAGTGTGAGTCACCTAGAAGGGATATAGTCGATTATGAAACGACTGTTACACCTATAACAACTGATACAACACCTATTGTTATACCTATAGCAACCAACTCAGGAAAGCCTGTTGTTCCTACATCATCCAACTAGAGTAGGGCTGGTGCATCTATAACAACTGACTCAGTTGTTAGGGTTCAAAATCCTCCATACCCTCAACGATTAATTGAAACTGGGCCAGCCTCACTAACTGAATTTGAGTTCCTCAAGGAATTACATAATTTGTATGTGTGGATTCCACTGTTATAGGCTCTTAGGGAAGTACCTATCTATGCCAAAACAATGAGAGATCTGTGTGTCAAAAAGCCTGGAAGGAAGTTGAAAGACCCTGCTACTATCCATGTTATGGGGAAACTGTATGAACTAATGATTGATCAGCCTTTGTTGACTAAATATAATGACCTAGGGATTCCTACAGTAACTGTCCATATTAATTACCAACCCATAACTAACACTCTGATTGATATAGGGATAGTCATTAATGTAATGACCAAAGATCTTTTTATCTCCCTAGAACTTCATGGACTCAAACCTACACCTACAATGCTTGAATTAATAGATAGATCCCATGTCAAGCCTGAGGGAATGATAAAATATGTGGTGATTAATATAGCTTCTTGGAATTATCCAACTAATTTTCTCATTTTACAATCTAAATCCAACCTGTGGGGTCATCCTTTAATCTCGTGGAGATCGTGGCTAGCCACTGCAGATGCATATATCATATGTATATCTCATATGGGCAAGCCACTAAGAACCTAAAACTTCACCCCCTAGCAAAATTTCATATGGATTTGAATAGTCCCTGGTGGGATGAATTTGAACCTGAATATGATTTTTCCCTACCTCTCCTCACACTTGGAAAAGCACAATACTTTAAGGATGAAACAAAGGATGACATTATTAATGGTTTTATTAGAAATTCACTCTCTATTGCCTCTATTAGAGATCCAGGGGAAGAATATGAGGTAGATGACGTAAATATTGAACATTTAAAACTACTCCACATACTGACAATAGTCCTGTTGAAATTGAGCCAGGGAAATATTTAAACATTAATCCTAACTTGACTGCTAAACAGAACATATTGCTGATACAAATTTTATAGAAATATAAAAAGAATTTGCATGGGACAATACTAATATGACAGGAATCTGTCCTTGCCTATCCACTCACCGCATTTACCTTAAAGAAGGATGCAAACCCGTTAGACAACCACATTGTCGAATGAATCCCTCACTTAAGGAGATAGTGGAAGAGGAATTACAAAAATTCCTTAATGCTAATTTCATCTACCCCACCTTTGACAGCCAATGGGTATCTCCACTTGTCATTGTTCTGAAAAAGAACGACAAATGGAGAGTCTGTGTAGAATATATATAACTTAAAAATGCCACCCAAAAGGACCATTTATCTTTACCATTCATTGAACAGGTCTTGGATACTCTCTCTGGGAAAAAGTTTTTTTCATTCCTAGACGGGTTCAGTGGCTATAATAAAATATAGATTTCCCCTTAAGACCAAGACAAGACAAAATTTACCCGCCCATCGGGTACCTTTGCATACAAAGTCCTTCCTTTTGGCCTCTGCAATGCGCCAACAACTTTTGAAAGGGAAATATTGAGTATCTTTTCAGATCTCTTGAATGACTGTCTCAAAATATTCATGGATGACTTTACACCCTACTGGATGCCTTTGAAACAACATTAGTTAATTTGGAAAATGTACTAGAACGTTGTGAAAAAAATAATGTTTCTTTGAGCACGGAGAAGTGCCACATTATGATGATTGAAGAGATTGTGTTGGGAAATTTATTTTCAGCAGACGGAATCAAGGTAGACCCTACAAAAATTGAGGTAATCTCGAGAATCCCAACTCCCAGAACTCAAAAAGAGGTACATAGCTTTCTAAGACATGCAGGGTCCTATAGGAGATTTATAGAAAATTTTTCAAAGATTGCATCTCTTCTATTTTCTTTGCTCATGAAAGATGTGGAATTTGTGTGGATAGGGAAGTGTGAGAAAGCCTTTTTGAAGTTAAAGATCTATCTAACAAAAACACCTATTTTGTGAGGACCAAACTGCATATTGCCATTCCATATCGCTATAGATGCATCTGACATAGTTGTTGGTGTTGTTTTGGGGCAGCTGGAGGAAAACAAACCTTATGCCATTTATTACATTAGCATGAAATTAACTCCAACTGAGCTCAACTACGCAGTGACCAAGAAGGAATTCCTAGCAGTAGTGCATGCCATCAACAAATTTTGGCACTACATCATCGGGTATCAAGTATTTGTACACACTGACCATGCCGCAATTCGATTTTTAATGAATAAACCTGTTACCAATGGTAGAGTTACATGATGGTTATTATTGTTACAAGAATTTGATATCACTATTTTATATAAACCAGGAAAATATAATGTGGTTTCTGATTTTGTTTCTATATTAACTATAGGTGATAGCTGCACTCTTATTGAGGATTCTTTTCCAGATGAAAATCTTTTTTCCATATATACTCAATCACCATGGTATGCAGATATAGCCAACTATCTTGCTGCAGGAAAATTCCCACACCATTTATCTTCCAGAGAAAAAGGAAGATCATACAGCAGAGTGCTACTTACTCCTAGATAAAGAGAAATATCTATCACACCGGACCAGACTTTCAGATTTGGGGTTGTATTAGAGAAGATGAGGTCTTTGATATCCTGAAAGCTTGTCATGAGGAACCTTGTGGAAGGAACTACACAGACAAGAGAATGGGGTATAAAGTACTCTCAACAGAGTATACTGGCCAAATATATTCTAGGATGCCAAGAAGTTTGTGAAGGGATGTGATAACTGCCAAAGGATGGGTCAGCCTCTGAAATCAAATGAGATGTCATTACAACATCAGATAGTGATAGAGCCATTTGAGAAATGGGCCCTGGATTTTGTAGGGCCAATTAATCCTTCATAAAAAAAAATATCCTACATATTGGTCTGCACCGACTACGTCCCAAATTGGGTCAAAGCGAAGGCACTAACTAGAGCTACAAAGCAGGTTGTTTAAGAATTTTTGTTCGAAGATATTTTTGTTTGATTCAGAATATCTAGGGAGATAGTGATGGATGGGGGGCCTCAATTTACATCTCATTTGATCCATAAACTAGTTGAGAAGTATGGGATTCATCACAGGATCACTTCACCTTATCACCCACAAGAAAATGGTCAAGTGGAGAGCACCAACAAAGTTATTGAGGGAATTTTAACAAAGACAGTAGCCCACCACCGAAGAAATTGGGCCGAAAAACTTCCAAAGGTATTGTGGGATTACAAAACAACATGGAGGAATACTACAGGCTTCTCACCATATGAATTGGTGTATGGTTAGAATCCTTTATTCCCCATAGATCTCTAAATATAAACATTGAGACTAACATTACAGGTCAATCTGGATTTAAGAACAATGTAAAGACAAAGATTGAAGCAACTCAATGAGTTGGAAGAGAAACGACTGGTTGCCATTCAACAAACAAAGATCATTCAATAGCAAAGAGCTAGATGGCATGGTAAGTTCATTAAGAAGAAGAAATTTCAGAAATGATATTGAAATCTCTTGTACGATTCGAGATTTAAGGATTTCAAAGGCAAGCTCTACACCAGATGGCTAGGCCCTTACGAAGTAGACACGGTCTTTGACAACGAGACTATACAATCGGTTACCATTGATAGTGCTCAGATACCATTACTGGTTAATGGGCACCGTATGAGGTTATATCATCAACCTACTTCAAAGGAATCATTTGTTAACATTGTCGCAGACTCTAATATTTATGTTACAACAACAGGGGAATGCTCCCCTGTGCAGCCTGAAATTTGAAATTCCAATAAGTATAACAATTGAAAACCACTCTTGTGGCAGTTGTTACACCTGTTTTAAAAATAATAATAATAATAATAATAACAATAAAAATATGATTGTGAAAACCTCTTTTCGGGGTCCAGTCAAACAATTTGTAACAGTTGAAAACCACTTATGTGGCGGTTGTTACGCCTGGTGTTTTTCCTTTTTCAAAACATCATCTTTCCTAACCGACATATTTTACAAGATGATGTTACTCATTTGTTCCTTTTCTGTATCTATTTTTCCTAATTATCATGTTTTCTGAAGAATAACATAGTGGTTTCCTTGGTTGTTACACATGTAACAGCTGACAACCATGAACAATGTTTCTTATCTCATATCTATCTTGACATGCAACAATAATTACAATAGTCAAGCATGACCGCCATGATCACTGGAAGCAGTTACACCATCAAATTAAATTCCTACTTCACATCGCCTCAGGTATGTCATTCAAAGAGGTAACATCATCATTTAATAATTTGATGATTAATGGCAAGTTATGACATTCCTGTGATGGCCGTGGGTGACCGTCACCATTAAAGATTGGCGGGGGGGATAAATCTCGTAATAATTGCAAGCAATCCATTGTCTTGAAACTATAATTAATCCCACATGCATCAAATTAAATAGCACGATAACCAATTATGACCAAATCCGCCCGGAAAAGACATTTGTACTTAAAATCCCGTTATTTTCCATAATTAGACATTAATGTAGGAATGTGCAAAGTACGATTTAGTAATTCGAACATATTGTCACCTCTCATCACCTCCCTTAGCTGAAGTCTTGTATCCTCGGCCGAAATTCTCAATCTAGGATAAGCAGAGCAGGGTGTTGGGAGAGAACAAGCAGTGCAACGTTATTACGGTTGGTCGAGCTTAAGGAGTGATTCAGAGTAACAGTAAGATGGGAGGAGCAGCAGTAAGACATGAGCTGGATTCCATTGAAGCTTTGAAGAACTGTCCTAAAGCTTATCATGTATTTAGGGACGCCAAGTGGCTTGAATATTTTCAGAGCTTGGAAGGCTTGGATGTGGAAATTGCAATTGAATTCACTAAGAATTTGAATGACCACTAGGCTCAAGTCAAGGGCATACAAATTGAAGTAACAGAAGAAGTGGTTTCCCGAGTGACCACATTGCCAGCTAAAGGACAAAGATGGTTCAACAGGGAAGCTAATGAACCTTATTTGAAGGAAGATTTTCTTGAAGGAGAGGAAAGGCTAGAAAAGAAGGGAAGAGGGGTTGATAGATTATCACTCCCCCAACCATGGGAAGACATTGCCTCAGGTCTAATAAAGTACATTACTTGAGAGGGAAGATCCACAATCATCTTCAATTACCACTTCCCTTTACTAAATCATCTTTGGAACCAATAGAAGATAAACCTCCCATATTTCCTATTGGGAAACATTAAGCATATGGCTGCGATGGTTAAGACAACATCACATCCTGAAGCCTGTGTGACTAACCATGGAATTATCAAATTGATTGTGTTCGATGCCCTAAGCCAACAAGGAAGGAGCTGTGAAGAATTTAAACGGAAAAGGCTTAGGACAAGCCGGAGAAAACAGGCTGGGACTTCGAAAGGAAGTCATGCAGAAGTTGAAGTCCAGACCTAGACCGTTAGGGTCAAAATTGGTAAAGAACCCACTGACAAGCTGTTTGGAGACAAATGACCAAAAGAGAGGGTGACAGTTAGCTTGCCAACAGAACCATTGCCCACAACTGAGAAGCAGAAAGAAGTAGAAGGAGCAGAAGAATAAGGAAAAGAACCCTCCTCATTAGGTAAGGAAGAAACTCATGTCCTGCTTTTAGAACTTGAAAATTTAAGAAAATAAAATGAACATTTAAAGTAGAGATTAGCCGAGGGAAGGAAATTTTAGTATCTGTATGTACAACATGTTCTCAAGAATCAACAACAACAGGGTATAGGGTTTGTCTGGAAAGCACCAGCTCAATGGAGAAACAAACAAAACTTCAGGAGGCTGTCCCACAAGAACCTCCTAAGGATACTATTGTTACACAATAACCAACAGTTGATGTAGAGCCCATTAGGGGAATTTTAAGGTCTAAAATGGGCTTCCTAAGGAAAATGTACAATCAAAATTCACTTTATGAGAACCAATCACATTTTAGGGGATGACATCATCCCTAATAGTTGATGTGACATTGATTGAGTTAAAGGTACTTACTTGTTACATTCTCAATGGTGGATAAAATCTCATGGTTAACAATGGTAGTGCACTAAGTATTTTTAAAGTCATAAATTAAAATACTCATAATAAGTGTCATTTCACACATTTTGAATAAAATAATATTATTGTCATTTCATGTTTCTTGAAAGAAACAATGCATATCCCTATACATTTATTATATTATTTTTATATAGTATATTTATTACATGTTATTATACAATTTAAATAATATAAATTTTAATTAATAACATATAATATAATTAATAATTTATAAATTTATATTTATATTTTATTTTAAGTTATTTAAGTACAAAGTACAAATACATTAGTTTTTCAATTATAACGATTTTTTCTTGAAAAACTCATTCTTATTTATAGTCACATCAATGCAATTTTTTTATTAATTTTATTTTGGTTCAACTTTTGAATTGAATTTAACTATGGTCACATGGATTGTGGTGCAAAAAGTGAATTACAAATTCATAACTATTGTTTGATTGGTTTAGCTATTATTTTATTATTTCCTTAGGAGGCCCATTTTAGACCTCAAAATTCCCCTAATGTCCCATAGTAATCGACCTAGAAGCCGATACACAAGAACTTGTGGAGGCCATTGCTGTTACAGAAGAACCAACAATGGGCACAGAGACTAGCCTAGGTGAAAATAAAGGGGATGATACGCAAGAACCCATTGATGACGCTACTGTTGCACAAGAACTAGAAATAGAGGTGGAGCAGACCCATATAAGAGAGGTTTTTACACCCACTATTGATGTTGAATGTAGAGGAACGTTGGGTCCCACCGCGGGATGGAGTTCTGAGAAAATTTTGTTGATTTTCGAATTGCAGAAACGGAAACAGGAGACAATCTCCCTTCGAGAGGGGGTGATCTCACTGAAATAACATCAGAAGGAGATAAGTGCCTTATAAGAGAAATGGATGAAGGAAGAACTGAAGAAAGGTAGGGAAGAGTGGAAGCAGAAGGAACATTTGCTGATGTTATAGAAGCAGGTTCAGGATCTGACTATGGATAAGCAAAAGCTACATGAGTTTGCCCTCAATTTGTTGGGGTCCAGGAAAACTTCCCCATCCTACCCCATTTTCCTATGAGAATGATATTATTTTTTTCAGTTAAAATCCATCATGGAGAACAGGTCTTATATAGGTTCTTCCACCCGCACCTTTTTAGATGTTGACGCAGGCCTAGCCTGCAAACCCAGAATCTTTAACATCTGTGCATATCAACATGCATCTCAGCTCTTTTTTTTTCCCAAATCAAAACTTCAATAGTTGGCAAACTCATACAATACCATTATTATGCGGAAGCCTTCAACATCAATCCCACAAACTCACCCATCACTCCCTATTTCATTTATTTTAATTCAGCAACATGAGTATATAGGACCCCATAATAGTGTGAGTTCAATATTTGAATAAAAACCAATTAGACCACATGGTCTTCCCATGCTTGATTCTAAGCATTATAACAAAGTTCAATATGAATCTCAGTCACAACTTATTATGCCAGCGCTATTCAAACTACTTCCATTCGGTTTAAACATACCTGTGTTATCACACGCAGTCCATCCTCCATGCTCAAACTCTGCTTTTAACACTGTCATCAAACCTCAACGCTGGTCCATACAATCACTTCATTCAGGATTCAATTCATAACTTTACTGCACCTTTCAAACTTCAACAATCTGGCAGATGTATCAGTTCATAAAACCTACAACTTCTGAATGTGTTCAAAGCTTATCACATGAATATCGCTTCAGTTCAATACTGACAATATTTAAAACTCAACAACAAACTGCTCAAGTTTTCATTTCATCCAAACTGCCGGATCTCAATAAAAGAAATGTGTCTATGACAAGTACTACCACTACATACATAAAACTCAGATTTGCCCATCTAATGCCAGCGTTCTGCTTTGTATTCAAACTACCCAGAATTCCATTTCATATGCGCTCATATCTTACCCGAATAGATCACCAGTCGTACATTTTTATTTCTTTTCCACATCTGTGGACTGCGCCCTTTAAAAACAAACTTGATATGATAAAATCATCATTCAAATTTCAAAGTCTTGAACTTCATTCTTACCTTAATGCAATCAATCCATATTTGAAGACTTTTCGCCCACGCTTTTCCACATCGACCGGATATTTAAACATTATTATGGCTTCTGCAATTCACGAAGGATTAGATCGAATGCCCACAATATATCGATCCAGATACACAGTCGAATAGCCAGAACAATTTACAACACAATTTCAATACTTGGTCTGTGTTCATCGCTGCATAAACTTTCTTTGCCAATCTGCCACGCTATACAGACTATTCAACAATTTAAAAAACTGTATTTAAATTGAATTCCAAACAGAATTGAACCACAGTTCTGCTCTTCCATGCATTCGTTTCACCAATCAATTCCACAGAAAACCATTTGACTCAACATAAAATTTCTACGGCAAATGAATTAAACTGGAATTTTGTTTTCGCTGCATAAATTGCTGATGGAATGAAATTAAACTTGCGCCTATTTCAAAACCCCATCGATTTACCAATACGCTGTCTGAATAGTGTTAACCTGCTCCAAGCCACTCCAATCTGCAGTTAAGTTATGTTTTAATTAAAGTAACCAGCCTTTCATTAACGCTTCATGCGTTCATTTCAAATCAGTGAAGATCCTTCCTTTCAATGACAGCGTGCTGCATTTGTAGAGACAGTAAAACAAACATTCAAAACAGAACTCTCAACAAATACAATAGCGCCCTCCAGTAATTGACCATTTACTTATATAGAAGTTTCTTCTCTTTGAGGTCGATCCACAGAGATTTTATATCTGCCACTTCAATCTATTTGATGCAGATTAATAAATAAACACCGGAATCAAACATGTAATGTAATTATTCATTGCTTCTGGAATAAACCATTCACTCAGGATTCAACTGAATCTCAAATCAATAAAAACCAGTGAACTCAAGGAACAATCACAAGTCAGTTCCAATTCTACGACTTACCCATTTAATCAATGATATATATATAAATATGAAACATTGTTTTCATACAAACAAAAGGAGATCACTTACAACCATTTTCTTGACCTGATATTCGACACTGATGGCCCTTTACAAACTGCCCGAAGGCATCCAATCAGAAAACCCCTCACTCTCTACTCACACTATCTCAATGTGTTTTTCTCTCAAAACCCCCTCCTATTTATACAAATTAAAAAAATCATTTAATTAAATGCTCAATCCCTTCAATTCCTCAACAAACCCCTAAATCTCTCAACATCCCTAAAGGATAGATCTTTATCCCTAAAATCCTTCAACTAATTAAATTCCCTCATATCCTTTTAGTAAATAAAAAGATATTTACAAAAATCCTCACCTTCTCCTATTTTATTCAAATTAATTAATAAAATATTAAAAATTATCACACCCCCTTTTAACATATTTACAAAATAAAAAACACCCTTGATGCTCCTGCATCAGATGTCTTTCATGCTTCTGATTTTGATGAAAAAATCCTATTGTGCAAGTTATTTTTGCACAATATCATTTGTGAGCACGCTAGTATGCAGATGGTAGTAACTATATTCTCCTACATGGGGGATTTGCAGTTACGAGCCTTCATGTAATTTATGAGGAATCATATTGAGTGGCATCTCATGTCCATAAAATCTATGGATGCCAATGAAGAAAATACATCATTATGGATCCGAGCACAACCAGGACGTGCCATCAAATTAAAGAGGGAATTTAGAAATATTCTGAGCACTCCTGGGATAAGGGAACCTCCTGCTGCCTATAGAATAAGGATTGTGGATTTTTTCCTTAATTAGTTTTCACTAATAAAGAGCTGATCCCTAATTGGGTGCCTGAAGTGTACATAAGCCAGTAGTGTTGAGCTATTGGAAAGGGACCCATTTTCATTTTAGAACTTTGTGGTAGCTGTTACACATGTACCAACATATGCTCAGGTAATAAAGACCCTTGGTGCTTCTTAGCTTGGGCTAAGATTTAAATTCTCTTTGATTTGGCTACCAATAGAGGAATACCAAGTTCATTATGAACTGAGTGAGTATGAAGAATATTTTTGGACACTACAACTGATGGCTACTCAAGGATACAAGTTTCTAGATGAAGAGTAAGCCGACGCCTATGACTTCACTAACCTGAATAGGAGATATTATCAAGGGAGATGAGGTTTTTTCATGAGGAAATGCAAGTGCTTCAACTTGGGGGAGATGTTGGGTGTCATTTTTGTACTTATTTCCTACATATATTTCCCTCATTTTTACCTTGTGACCTCAAACCTTGGGACTACCTTTGCCTTTTTCCCTTCTTTTCTATTATAAAATTTTGTGTTTTGCCTTATTTAATTATCTTTCCATTTCATTGATTATTATGATGTATCGTTTTCTTTTTATGGCTAACTGGGATGAATGTTGGAGGAAGTTCTTTGGTATTTTGTTTTCCTTCCAGATGTTATTCTTAGCACAAGAAGACCTAGAACATGAGGCATACAAAAGTAGTTGAAAGTGTGTTGTTATAGTGATATGTTACACTACGATGTTGTTACATCACAGTGTTGTTATAGAACCGTTATTAAAAACTGTTGTTACAGTTTTATTTCTGATTGGATACCATCAACTTCCGGATGCTGACCTATCCTCAATTATTGTTACGCTACAACTGTCTCTTTCCACGACAACTGTAGAAGTCATTACATATTATATTTTAGGATGACAACATTTAGGCAGTTTTGATTGTAATCCATATTCTCATAGTCAGACTTTCTATTAAGGAATTGGTTGTAACTATATGTATCTTATTTTTATCAGCATGAGAATCGTAAGATTCTCATGATGGATCTGTTCCTCATTTTTCTGAACATGTAACCATTATATAGCTCTCGACCCTTGAGGTCAGAGGGTTAGCAGAGAATTGTATTAACTTTTGGCTCTGTAATTTTGGTCACCTTAATACAAATATATCACGTTGCTACTGTTACATGCATTTTCTGGTTTAATTTCCATTTAGTTTCTATCTCTTCCTGTGCCCTGCTAGGGAGGAAGGGCCCTCCTCTTTAGCAGGGACTGCAGTGGTAAAGTAGTTTTACTATATTTCTTATTTTCTTTTCATATTGGTGGAGTGTTGTTGTTGTTGTTTTGGCTGTAAGTAGATCTGCTTCAGTTTCGATATTATTATGCGGTTACACGAATGTGAATAGAAATACTAAATGGTGTAATTGATGTGTGGTGCGCTAGGTACCGTTTAATTAAGGCATGATTACATTCCTATAGATTTTTTTTGTTCTTGCATGAGTGTTAAGTTCCAGCAACGATTCCTCTTTACTTTGATTTTTCTTCTGGTTTGATGTATCAACAAAGACAATGCAACTATCATTGAAATAATAGAAGTCCCTGGATTGATAATTTATGTGTACCGTCTTAGTCATTTAATAGTGATTAATACAGTCCAACATCTGCACAAAATACCCTTTTCACACAATAGAATCTTAATCAACAAAGGTAGAGATCGTATGAATTTACCTCTCAGTCCCTTAAATAACCTCCTTTCAGCTTCAGAATATGAAAAAAAATGATCTACTGCAAACTCTGTTACAAAATCACCCAAAATGATGTCAACCCAGTGATCTATAGTGCAGGTGATAGTTATCAGTCTACTCTAATTGTTGAATCAACTCAGGTGTCCACTGAGTGACCTTATTGTCCTTCCAACAGGTTTGGAACTTAGCTAATCTTGGCAACCACTCCTGTAATTCTTACGCAAAGGTCACAAAGAAGATCTCGTGAAGCTCTATGAAAATATACTTATGTTTCCAATCTTCAATAGACAGTTTCTTACTTCTGTTTTCCTTTAGGGAAAACTCTTGAATTTTCTTCTCAAAACAGTCTCGTATCTCAAGCTTTAATGGTCGCCACATCACTGAATCTCTCTCAAAATGATCCCAGTCCTAGCAACGAAACCATTTGTTGGCTTGAGGGGTCCTGACCTAGGTTCAAAGTTAAGTTTAACCAACAAAACCCTATTACTACTGGCCCTTTCAGTAGTGACCTACTTGCGCAGGTCAAAGTCTCACCTGAAGCAGTTGGGGGGGTGCTGGAACTAGGTTTCCACACCCTGAGAGAGAATTAAATGATGTGGGTGTCTTCATATATATAATATCAACGACCTAACCTTTGCAACGAAATCCCTAAACAGAAACCCTAACCAGGTAGGTCTAGGTCAAATTACACAGGTTATCCTGTGCGCACAGAGATAAGGCTCCGCAATCCCTTCAACATACTTAATACATAACTTGAAAGTTTTACAGTAATATATCTATGCATTCAACGTTCATTTAAGGTGGAAAATAGTTACACAACCGACCCAAACACAGATAATGCAGTAAACGGAAATAACACACAGAAATATATCATAAAGCGAAACACTGATGCATTTGATGTTCATAATTATCCAAACACTTCTTTATTCATTCATAGTTCATACTTCCCTTACAATACTTTATTTCCACCCACGCACACAAAAAACAGGGTCCGCACACAACAAGACTAAGGTCTTCATGCACACAGCCAACAAGAGCCTTCTAAACCCAGAAAAAATCCGCTTTTCAGCGCAGAACATCATAATCATATAAAGACTTCTTAGAACTTTTCTATTCGACTCGATCAAGACTCCTATTTATATCTTTAGCATGCGCTCATCTAAGGTCCACAAAATATGGTTTACGACCCCATGTTCTACCCTTTTTCCCATTACAACTCATGAGGGGCTTTGACCCACCCCAAATCCCCTTGACCTATGTCTTACTTAGTGCGCATGATTCAAAACTTACAAAAATATTATGTTTTTACCAAAATTGCAGTCCTAAGGGACCTCCCTCCAACAATTCCTAAGGCAACGAGGGAAAGAGATACTTGTCCAAGATCATATGTTTTCACTGTCACGAGCATGGGCATTATGCTTCAAATTGTCTACAGAAGAAGAAAACATGTAGGAGCATGCAGTTGCAGCTGGTTAAGCATTGGGTTCACATTTCGAGCTTGATTTTACTCTCATTGCATGCATGTCCAACACTATAATTGGATGCATGTGGTATCTCGACAACGGTGCCTCGTTCCATATGACAGGGAATAGAGATCTTTTCAGTGACTTGGAGGTGAAGGACCTCCAACAGAACATAGAGTTTGGAGATGACATGAGGTATATTGTGAGTGGGATAGGTACGATTACCTTTAAGAGGGAGTCTGACTCCCCTCTCAGACTAGCAGATGTTTTGTATGTTCCAGGCCCGAGGAATAATCTTGTCTCCATAGTGGTATTGGAAGACCGTGGTTATGAGGTGATGTTTAGAAAGGAAAATTTTTCCTTAAACACATAGCCATGGAACATGTGAAGTAGATCGATTCAAGTGTCAAGAACCTGTATGCTCTCGAGGTTGAGGATGCATGCAAGGCTTTGAGGAGAAAAGCAGTGGTTAATGACTTGGTGGTTGAGAGGGAGCAATTATCTCTCAACATGCACCCTCAGAAGCACTCTCACAAGTTTGTGGAGCAACCAAAATTGGAGAAATTGAGAGGAGACCAAGTGGAAGAGTCCACTCAAGCAGAGACCTCCAGGAGGGGGAAATATCGAACTAGATGTGAAAAGGGAGTACATGCAGCTATACCTCTAGGTGTGAGGTGGGGAGATGTGTAGAATTAATTCCAAGAAGAAATTTGGGCAGGGTCCATTGAGATGGTGTGTCTCATGGATCCAAATTGGCTACAAGGATCCTATAGTACAACAAGATAGAAGGACGGTGTTAAATTGATGAAATGATACTGATATCTAATTGAGAGTCTAATAGACATGTGCAGTAGCTAGTAGCAGTCAAAAGACTTTGATGACAGATGCATTATACTGCTTTAGTTGTTTGGAGGCTATTCAGTTTTAGGAGAGTTGCATGTGTGAACAGCACTAGAGAAGTGTTGCATGCAAGGACATTCCAAAGGTACCTGATCAGGACAGATTGATTCCTTTGTTGTTGAGAGGGAGTGTTGAAATTTGCAACAAGAAACAATGAAATTAGCATCCATAAAAAATAAGAAAATTCACACACACTAGTGTGGGATCACATGTCACATAATGATGGATCCTAGTGACACATTAGTGTGCAAACAATTTTTAAATAATTTTTTAAATAAATTTTAATCTTATCTCATAACAACTTGCAATAGTTAACTAAGTGTGATAGAATTAGTTAGCTCAAGAATTTAGAGTTGAGGGTCAAAGGATAGGCATGTAGAGTGACTTGATTATTAACAGGGTCCAGTTTAAGTTGTACCACTAGTGTGGTGTGAGTGGGATCAGTTAACTCACATTAATTGAGTTAAAATCAATTTAAACAGTTCTAACTGATTGATGAGCTAGTGGAAGATCAAGTGAATTAAAATAGATTTAATTCACAAGTAGTGATATACCAAGTAACTGATTTTTAAGCTGCCTGCATGTCAATTTTGATGACAACCCAATTGAGACAAAGGTTAAAGACAAGTAAACTATCAATTTTATTTTTGGCGAATTGCTTAGGTGTAGTTATAAAGTCAAAGGAAGGCTCCATAGGGATTGCACAGTCAAGGAAGTCTGATTATCCTATTTAATAGGGATTAATTGCCTAGCGATTGCGTGAGCAAGGCTAGGCTAAGGAAGGGCTAAGAATTGGCTAAGTGTTGGTCAATTTCGCCTAAGAATTGCTAGACAATTTTGAGCAGGATCAGAGTGAGACAGTCAGGATAGTGCAAGATTTTATTGGTGTGAGAAAGCATTGTATTGTTTCATGATTCTTTTACTATGTACAATATATGATAGAGGGGTTTTGAGCAGGTGCTTTCCCCAGATACATCTTTTGTTGTGTGATTGATAATTTCCTTTCTCTTACTTGCATGTGATTGAGTGATCATGTTTTATATTCCGCAAATATTGTAGAAGGATTCAGTATCATCCTTTAGTACATTGCATGATCGGATTGAGTCCATTGATATAATTTCTACATGGTATTATAGTTGTGTTAGAGATTTTCTACATGATGACTTGTCAAATCTGAAATTCGATGGCGAGGGTGGAACAACCATTCTCGAGCACACCACTCATTTTTTTGAATTTTGCACAAAAAACAATATTCACTGTGAGGATATTGCATGTAGATTGTTCATCTTCACGTTCGAAGCGTGTGTAAAGGAATGGTGTTACACATTTACAATCGCTTCCATACACTTTATCGAACATATTTTCAAAGAGATTTATTGTGCCTTTAACATGTATGATTATGAATATGTTTTCAAGCAAATCATGTGATTGTGAAAAGTGTCTGATGAATCTCTTGATGATTTTCATAACCGATTCATTAAATTTTGTTTTGAATTTTCTGAACATGATATTGATTGGAATTTAATGAAATAGAAGTTTGAATTTCTTGTTCATATTTCGATGAATCCATAAGAATATGAATCTTTTGAAAGTCTCCCAACATACCTCAATTATGGATCTCCTAAATTTGCAACAAGTGAAGTTGTTGTTCCAAGTGACTCTTCGTCTTCTTATCATCCAACAACTCCATTTCCACAAGTTGAGGTGGGAGAATTTGAAAGTCCTTTCCACTTATTTACCACAGTCTCCTCACACCCACACATATTGAAAATTTCATCGCAGGTTTGGACTATGAATTTGATGTTTGCAATGGTTTTCAATATCCTCATCCTTCATCCATTGGTTCCTTTGGTCCACCCGATTATAATTTGTTTGGTTCACCCATTTCAACAATTTATCTTGATGTTCATGAGGATCACATTTTGGATGGAGTTAGAGTTGAGTATCAAACTTGCGATATTATTTACGATGACTATTTGTTTGAGTCTATTTCTGAACAAAAATCTGCGATGAAGGTTTACTCTTCTTTTTCCACACCCCTCCCTCATTATCATGACATTTTCCATGCTTGAATCTTGTGAAGAATCAATTTTTGATGACATTATTTTTTATCACACTCAAAACTCGTGAATGTTAGTTTTACATTCGTATTTGGAAAGAAAAAATCTTCTCTTCTTGATCTCTCCAATCCATCATCCCATCATTCTCAAAAAATAGAGGGTGAAATTTCTTATTTTCAATATTCCCCTCTTTACAATTCATCAGATCATGAGGATGCCTCTGGTTTTGATCTTAAAATTTATGATCATGGCTGTCATGATCTTTTCATCGATTCATTCGGTCACGACTATAATTTTTCCACTGTTGATCTTTCTAAGTCACCGGTATTTGATGATCTACCTTCTGATGATTTGGAACTTCCGCAAATTGTCGAGGAAATTCAACCCGAGTTGATTGTTATGTCAGGTTCTCATAGTATTGAGGCCAGTTCCAATTCTAATTAGAACAAAACTCTATATTTCAAGGCTCCCCATCACTCCAATGCACAAATTGAAAATAAATATCTTTCACAATTTTCACATCCTCCACCCGTTTTTCACGATCCTATCGCTCAGTCATTGGAGGAGTCATAACTGATGAGCTCTGTTGCAAAATGCAAGTTTTATTCTTTCTTTATGTTTTCTCAGTTTCAAATTTTGAAGGCTTGTTCTTTGTTGTATTTGAGGCACAATGTGTTTTAACACCATAATGCATCCACAAAATGTTTCACATGTAATTTATTTCATATTTTTCTACGTGCATTTTCAAACATTAAATGTTACGGTATGTATCCCTTTATCTCTATTTTATATTTTTATATTTGTATATCTTTTTTTATATGAATTCCCTCTCCTACATAGGCCAACTGATGCAACAATGGTTACACTAACCGTTTCATTTTATGTAAGTCTGACCTATTCTATGTTAGATTAGGAGTAGGAGTAGTTTGTTTGTTTTTTTCTTTTCTTTGTTTTGTTTTAATATACTTCCAACCCTGCTCCTTTCTTTTGGTTTATTTCTAGTTGTAGGATAGCTACCGCATGAGATTGTGTTTGGCTTCAAAAGTAAGCATGGTGAAGTTCAAGACGAAGTTGTGCCACTGTCAATGCTTGGTTATCTATTTATTCCATCTCTTTGCGAGGAAATTGCATATTTTATTCGATGATACTATAATGGAAAATATGTTATTTTTCGGAGAAAACCACAGTGGAATCACGATGCTTGAATCTATAACTAGTACCACCTAATATAATCAATATTTTAATTGTTCAATTATTCCTTGTCAACTAATTCGAGTAGAGTAAGGAGGGGAGGAAACTATAACAATTGTTTAATAGGTATATAAATATCCTTCTCTAAAGGAAAAACCTCTTCTGCTCTTAATAAGTTGGGATCCATATTTCACCCCATGAAATTAATAAGAGCCTCTACAAAGTTCTATGAACAAAATGAAAAAAATGGAAAAAGAAGAGAAAGGATTCCTGTGCAGGGAGGCGAAGCAAGCAACTCCGTCGGGGTAATGTCCAAGCTCCCTGGCAACAGAGCAATTCTTGTGTCCCTGAAGTGACTCTGCCGAGGTAATTTCCAGGTCTGTTGGCAATGAAGCAACACCAGAGATGAAAACTAAGACATTGAAAACACTTTCACTTTTACATCTATATACTCCTCATCCCCAATCAAAACATCCGAGTTTTACTTGGCTTGGTTAAGTGTACCATCGATGAAGAGAAATGTAGGGACTATATATTTAACTCATGCTAAGTAAAGAAGCTATGATGATCAATGAGATAAAAAATATTTCCTAAAGATTTGGACCTGTTTTTCATGAGATAAGACCCATACAAAGAGCTAGAGTTCTATCAGTGTGTTGCCAAGTGTTGTAGTTGCTACAACCACCCTCCAAATGTTTTCCCATGCCTTGATTTTGGAGCCTTCCTTTATGTCCATAGGAGCTTATATTTTACTGATTTCAAGTATTCATGTTTTGATTTGGAATTATATTTTCATGCTATGCTTATGTTTTCTTGTTTTGATACTGATTTGATCCTTTTGGTCACAAGCTAACCTCTTGATTTGACCTCACATTATTGTTGGGCTTGCCTCCAGAAACTTTTCAATCTTGGAAGGCGGGCCACACTGAGGATCATAATTGCAAAATATAGATAGAGAAGCCAAACATGAGCTTGAAAAATGTGCAATTTTGGATGGAAACCCAGCCTTAAGCTCAAAATCTGCGCAAAGCATCCTCTTAAATCAGAAACTGCGCAATGCACTGAGTCAAGAAGTTGCATAGTCTTTGGGAATTGCACAATACTTCTTGGTAGTGTTAATGGAAAGTTTCCCAAAAATGAAAAAAAATTAAAAAATCAAACAAGTAAAAAGCATCCCTAGAAAATAGGTAGTTGTGATTAGTTTCCCGAAGGTGTCACAGTTACCATTTTTGAAACTTTCCGCCAAGTGTCGCTTTTTCCCTAGGCACGTGTGCCATAAACCCTAATCCGCCTAAATATTTTTAATAGATGTCTCTAGAGCTCATTTGTACATTCAATCTTGGAGCTATAACATTCCCAAGGACATCAAGGAGCCTTTAGTGGACTGTGTAACTATTTTTCGGGTGAGTTTTGTTTTTGTCATCTTTTGCAGCTTTTTCTGTCGCTTTTTGTTGTTTTTATTTTGTGTGTTGTTTTTCTTGTTTCTCTTCATGGTTGTTGGTGTTTAAAATTATATTAGCTTGTAGAAGTGTTGGTTAAATTTTTCATTTTACTTTTATAAGTGTCACATTAGTTTTATTATTTTTTCACATTGACGATTGTCGTTTCGACGACTCTCCATGCATGTTTGTTTTTCCTTCTACATGTTGATTTTCTGAAATTTCTTTACACTGATATATCCATCCTTAGTAATATTTTCACTTTAACTTGCACCATCATTCACATGGCCAACACTTGCCTTGCCCAACTAGGAATTGCACAAGTCCAAGGTTTAGGGTCTCAGCTTGGCCTCTGAGACTACACAATGCATAGTACAGGCTGACCCAAATACACATTGCACAGTTCCAAGGCTCAAGCCTAATCTCTTGGCCACTAAGAATAAAAAATTCACAATCTCTCCCTCAGTCTGCCCTGGCTGAAGAATGCATTACACAATCTCAAGCCTCATGCTACATCACTAGCTGCTGAGACTACGCATGAAAATTCTTGCAGCTAGTACCTCTCCCTTGACCTCAAGAATTGCAAAATTCTCCTCATCAGTTCACTGATTACTATTTTGATGTTGCTTTGTAAATTGATTTTCTGAAGCTAATTTATTCTTTCCATGAGTGCATTTTCCTCCTACATGTATCACAATTTTTGAGCACTTATATTCATCAGAGACTATTCTCATGGAACCTAAGAGATATGCTTCAAAGGATACCACAGAGAGAAGTACCGGGGAGGAAGTTGAGAGTACGCCAAAAAATTTCTGGTTTACTCAGATACTCAACGGTTTATAGAAAGGGAATAATATATCACATGGAAGAAAGTGAATGAATAATTCTTAGCAAGAAGCTTCAAGACAAATCTAGAGGACCGACAGGTATATATCAATGTTCAATGGTGAGGAATACATAATGTTGCATGCATATATCTGACTTTCCCATGTGCAGATGGTGTCATCTTGATGGTTTCACATATAGATGTTAAGACCATGACTTTGAACAATGCCAACGGACATAGGCTTGCTTCTTTTCTAGCATCAGATTACCATCTCATGTATTAGTTACTGGAGCAGGAATTGCTCATGGATTCTTATTTTTATGCTACTACAAGTTACTTTAGTACAAAGGACGTTGTTAAAATATAGGTGAAAGAGCCATCAAAGTTTCATCAGACACCCACAAAAGCCTACAAGAAAAATTCTCTCAAGAGGGCCTATTAGCTCTTAATAGTTTTATGTTGCACAATCTACGGTCAGTAGAGCACTAAGGCCTTTCTTGAAGGGTGGGAATTCTTAATGAACCAAGTTGTCAATGGAGGGAAACCATTCAACTAGTCAGACATGTTAGATCAATAGTTAAGTATCCATGTAGCTAATGCCGTGGGTCCTCCCAAGGGTGGGAAAGCTACATTTTACATGTCTGCATATATACTGGATGCAATCTGTGGTCAAAATTCATTCCTTGTCATGATTTGGACTTGGACACCATGAGAAATTGTTGTGCACATTTACTGTAGACTGTTCTCAGAGTGAAACCACATAAGAGTAATGGAAAATCTAACTGACCACTTCCTCATTTCGTTATACAAGTTGATTATTGAGGAAGAGCCACTTTGCATGTCACACGGGGAAATATAAGCAGTGTCATAGATAGCGGATTGGTATGCCTCATTGAATGACACATTCCTTAAAGTGTTTGACGGACATAATTCGCCACATATTTTACCAAGGTATGCCACCGATAAGTTATTTATGAAAGAGGTTACATACCATATCTCCAAAAGATTGTTAATAGCTTTTCTTAGGAAGAAGAAAGCACCTTGGACAACTCTTCCTATGCATATTGGATTGTATGATATCAAGAACCCGAAATTCATGGATACTGAAGGAATTATGATAGAAAAGTCTGCATTAATTACTATGGAATTTAATTTGTATGGTCCCCATAATGTTTATAGAGATCACTGTGCGAGAATTCATTTTTATGACACTACAAAACCAACACCAATGAAAGAGTGCAACCCAGTGTGCGAAAAGGGAAAGAGGAAGGTTGCATATATCCTAGGAGGAGAGTGAAGACGCAAGATGAAAGCAGATCTAGTCATTATGAAATCGACCTTAGTAGCAGATAAAAGAAGGAAACAGAGGATGCAAGAAGTAGAGCGAAAGAAGGGGGAAGAGAAAGAGAAAAGGATATTGGAGGAAGAAAAGCATAAGCAAGAAGAAGAAGAAAATGTAGAAACTATATACAAGATTCATGTATATATCCAGATTCTCCTGATCTAACAATATTTATCTTCTTTCTAAATACAGAATCCTTCCACTGTTAATATTTTGCAGAAATTAAAATCAGTTGCAAACACATGAAGCAATAAAAACAATCGCACATAACACAGTTGTTTAATGGGAAAGCCTAAAGCTGAAAACCCCAACTATCATATATTATGTATCATGGAGATCATGTAACAATCTCATACAGAGCTGAGTACATCAAGCTCTTAATACAATACAATCGTCACACACTATCATGAAGAAATATGCAAATCCATGCACTGATTTCTGCCTCCTGATAGCCTGCCTCCATTGCACAATCCAAGTTGATTACAAAGACCAATTTGATGCAATCCCACTCTCCTTGACTGCATTATTCTCATTGGCATATCCAATTTATATGTAGATGCAATTAATGCATCGCTAGTAGTCACAATAGATAGTCTATCTAACCCTTTCACATATCTCTCCACTGGGTCTCCACTGGAACTGACATGCAAGTAGTTAACTGTTGTATTTGTTTAGTTGCAAGTGAGTTATTAGTTGTGAATTAATTAAATAATTAATTCACTAAACTCTCACTCATGTATGTTTGAGTTACAACTAGTGCAACTCAGTTTAACTCACTTAATTGAGTTAAAATAGATACAGCTCCATAACTACTCCTCCAACTCTATCATAACGTTTCCACTTCAGTTCTAACTGAGTCCTCCATGCATGAGCCACCAATAAACCCTAGGAATTGTGAAATTCCTTCAACCCACTGATTTGCAAAATATGTACACTGAAATAAAGTGCTCTAAGAGAATAAGTTTATGTTTATTGTCGGATTATTAATAAGAGCTAATAATAATCGACATGCATCTATTTTTAGATCGACGATCTATAAATAGACTTCGCCCAATATTCTAAAATAGAATTTCATCTATTTTTCCAACTTGACCAACCGTCCACAAATAGCATCCTGCAACTTCTGAAATATGATCACCATGTCTAAAAATAGGCTTGCACCTAAAAGTAGCCTGTGGGCCCACTTAGTGAAGGCGACTGATTTTCACTAAGCTTCATCATTTTGTTGAATCTCAACACTCCCTCTCAACAAGATAGGGATTATCCTTCACCCCGATCCTGCCTCTATGGTATTAGAATTTGCTCCTGGTGAGCACCTTCGTCAGAATGTCTGCATCTTGATCTTCCGTAGGAATGTACTAAAGCAACATGATCTTCTGCTGCACACAATATCTAATATGATGATGCCAGATATCAATATGTTTAGATATATCATGAAACACAGGATTAATCGAGAGTTTAATGGAACTCTGATTATCACAATATATCACTGTAGGATCTAAATGTGAACCAAAAAAACCGACCAGGATATTCCTCATCCAGATAGCCTCACATGCAGCTTGACTTGCTTCCATGTATTCTGCATCTGCTGAACTGAGTGCCACGGATATTTGTTTCCTGCTGTACCAAGAAAAAAATGTAGATTCGATACTGAAAACCCCTCTTGATGGGATCTTTCTGTCCGTTGGGCTGCCTGCCCAATCTGCATCTGTGAATCCATCCAACTTCACCTCATTCGTATGTCTGTACCATAGCCATACTCAGATGTGCCCCTGAGATATCTCAGGACATGCTTGCCTACCTTCGAAAAGAGCTTGGTAGGCTTAACCATCGCTTGTGAAAGCTGGTTCATCGTATAGCATATGTTCGGTCTTGTATTAACTAAATACATGAGCGAACCCACCAACTATCGATAAACAGTGGCATCCACTACCTCTGCCGATGTAGTATCCTCTTTCCTCCAATTTCCTGGAAGAGGAGTGTCCATAGGCTTGCAGCCTTGCATGTGAAACTTCTCCAGTATCTCCCGAGCATACTTGCCTTGATACATAAACAGTTCACCTTCCCACTGCCATATTTCCAATCCAAGGAAATAATGAAGAAGGCCCAAATCCTTCATCTCAAACTCCTTAGCAAGATCTACCTGGCATGAGTGTATCAACTGCTCATCACCTGTTAGTATTAAATCATCAACATAAAGAACAATGATTAAAAGCTTACCCTCCACCATAATTTGGTACAGGTTTGCATCCACCTCACTCTTGGTGAAGCCAAGTCTAGTGAAATAGCTGTCAATCCATGTGTAGTACCAAGCACGTGGTGCTTTATTTAGCCCATACAATGCTCTTTTGAGCCTGCACACATGTGACTTGCTGCTAAATATCTCAAATCCTTCAGGCTGCTCAATGTACACCTCTTCCTCAATGATCCAATTAAGGAATGCAGTCTTCACATCCATCTGATGAATGTGCCAACCCATCTGCACTGAGAGAGAAAGGATGGTCCTTATGGAAGAATACCGTGCGACAGGTGCAAAGTTTTCTTCATAATCAATCCCCTCGATTTGTGAGAAGACCCGGGCAACAAATATTGCCTTATACTTCTCGATGCTCCCATCAACTGCTTGCTTTACCTTATAGATCCATTTCGAATCTACCACTGATTTACCCACTGGCCTTGGAACAATCTCCCAAGCACTATTTCTGACAATGGAGTCATAGTCCTCCACCATGGCATCTACCCATGTGGGCTCCTGCGCTGCTTCTTCAAAAGAATATGGCTCTGTCACAACACACTTGCTCATAAGAGCCATGTATCCAGTAAATCGGTCAGGTGATTGTCTCTATCTGCGCTATGATGTAGGGACTCCTACATTCTATGCCACATCAAGCTTCAGTCTCTCAGTTTCTGTTGTACACTTTTTGCCTTGTCTAATGTTTGGTTTTGCATGAGTGGACTCCTCCACTCCATGAATCCCCTCCTGTGGTTGATCCACATCTAGAGGCTCATCTTTGGGAACAAGAAGTTCCTCCTCTGCATGCAAGTGTAGCTCCCTCTCAAGCGACAACTTCATGGCTTTCACCTCATTGAATTTTATATCCCATCGCACGACAGTCATTCAATTGTATGGAAAATACACACGATAATTATGGGGTGTTTCTGTGTACCCCACAAATATCCCAACTTCTGCAGTCGTCTCCAGCTTCTTCCTAGCATCGTCTGTCACATGAATGTAAACATATGAGCCAAAAATATTCAAATGAGAAATATCATGCTTCTTACTAGTAAAAGCTTCTTTAGGTGTACTCATGCCAAGTACTCTATGAGGAAAATGGTTTTGCACATAAATCGTAGTGTTGCATGCTTTCGCCCACAAGTGCATCGGTAGTCCCTGGTGATGCAACATCACTCGTGCAACACCCACGATCGTTATGTTCTTCCTCTCCACAACCCCATTCTGCTCTGGGTTATAAGGCACTATGATTTCTCTTCGAATTCCTTCTTTGCTACAGAAGTCTTTGAATTCACCCGAGATATATTCACCACCATTATCGCTCCGTAGAGCTTTCACTTGCTTCCCTGACTCCTTCTCCACCAATGCTTTAAACTCACAGAACTTTGAGAATTTTTTTCTCTTCTTCTGCATGAAGAAGATACAACATCTATGAGAATAGTCATCAAAAAATATAACATAATACCTGTGTTTTGCTGTTGAAGCAACAGAGAAAGGTCCACACACGTTTGTGTGAATTCTCTCCAGGATCACCGAAGCACTGTTCTCCTTCTCATGAAAGGTGGTCTTCACAAACTTACCCATAGTACATCCCTTGCACTGATATGACTGCGCAAGAGTACCCTTGGGAAGTCCAGTAGAGATCTACTGCTAAATCTTCAAAGCGCCATGGTGAAGATGGCCCAATCTCCTGTGCCATAATTCACCCTCATCCTGGCTCACCACTTCTTCTACTTTGCCCATCATTGTAGCACAACCATCTACCTCCAGCTTGTAGAGATTCTTAACTCGAATCCCTATCCTCTTGGTTTTAACCTTTGTTTTATGTTGCAAGAAAGATTTTCCATCACTAAAAACAACGTCATAACCTCTGTCTTCCAACATTGCGACCGAGACCAAGTTCTTCTTCAGACCTGGAACATGCATAAAATCTTTCAACAAAAATGGATTACCTGACTCCCTCTCAAAGGTAATAGTCCCAATGCTGGTCACACTGTATCGACCATCATCGCCCATCTCTATATGCATTTGAAGGTCCTTCTCCTCCAAGTCACTAAACAACTCTTTGTCTCCCGTCATATGGAAAGATGCACCACTATCAAGATACCACACTGATCCCATTGAGCTTGAATCCAAGCATGCGATCAAAGAGAAATAAAGTTCAAATTGTGAGGTTAAGGCCTCTCCAGCTGCAACTCCAGTAACCTTCTTGTTCTTCTTCTTCTGTGGGCAGTTAGTGGTGAAATTCCCATGTTCGTGATAGTGAAAACACTTCACCTGGGACAAATCCTGCTTCTTGCCTTTATCTTTAGATTTTGGATGGGATTTATTCCCCTTCCCCTTCATTTCTTTGGCAGACAAAGTGCAATTTTCTTCATCATCATTCTTCGATGAAGATCCATCCCTGGTACTTCGCCTTATCTCCTCTTGCCCAAGATCCGACCAAAGCCGCTCCCATCCCGACAGTTTCTCCCGTCCATTGACAGAGTCTTCGTAGCTATGCCAACTCTTCGGAAGCCCAAGGAGAGCCAAGCTCATCAAGTCTTCATCATCAACAGTAATCCCCACACTTCCTAGTTCATCCCTACAGTGGACAAACTTCATGAGATATTTTGGAATACTTTCGCCCTTCTCCATTTTTATTTTTCTGAGCTTATCTTTCAGCGCCAACTTCCTCTGGTCGCTACTGCTTTGGAAAAAATCTGTCAAAGCATTCCACATTGGAAATGGAGTGGCTTTCCCATGAAGACTAGACACAATATGGTCCTTCACACCTTCCAACAAAATTCTTCTTATCTTTGCTATCTTCTTTTGCCATGCGTCAAGTAATTCAGCATTGCTAGATCTCGACTTAGGAACATCGCTATCGATGAAATCCTTCAGTCTGTTAGAAAATTAAATATTACAGAGCAATGAAACACATAAAATATGCTAAAAACACAAGCACACAAAATACATAAAACCAGAGAGACACAGATATACATGGTTCACCTAGTTTGGGCTACGTCCACCCCGAACATCTAGTCGTTCCTTTCTATTATCCAGCAAAATGAAGAGACACAACCTACAACAGATCCGATGTAATATCCTCTGTTCTCTCTCACAGTATCCCTCTATGTTTCTTGCTCCAAGAATACACATACCATACAAAGCTGCAATACAATACCCTGATACAAGCGAGGGGGTGCCTTCTAGGGAAAAAAACCCTAAACTAAACATAACTTCTATCGTCAGATCATCTGCCTAATGAACGACCCATATTGACTAGAAATTACTATACTTTTACAAGGAAACGTTTAATTACAGGCGGCGTTTCCGCCCCCATTAAGGTACAAGGGTCCGACGCTGTGATACAAAGTAAAAAAGATAATCAGGCTCCACACCCAACACAGTCCATTATCCTCCAACACCACCTCCATCCTATCCTTCTAGGCTATGTAATTCAAGTTGACATAAAGGGCATACTCCAATCGCAACCCATTAAAAGACATTTCAATGTATACTCAATTGTCACACCAATAATTTTCTGCAGCAAATTCGAATTGTCCACCAGCACAAACTCAACAATTCTTCACAATTGCAATCTTCAAGAATTAACACTGATCTGATACCATTATAAATTATATACAAGATGCATGTATATATCCAGATTCTCCTGATCTAACAATATTTATCTTGTTTCTAAATACACAATCCTTCCACTATTAATCTTTTGCGGAAATTAAAATCAATTGCAAACACATGAAGCAATAAAAACAATCACACACAACACAGTTGTTTAACGGGAAAGCCTGAAGCTGAAAACCCCAACTATCATATATTATACATCATGGAGATCATGTAACAATCTCATACAAAGCTTAGTACATCAAGCTCTCAGTACAATACAATTTTCACACACTATCACGAAGAAATCTGCAAATCCATGCACTGATTTCTGCCTCCTGATAGCCTGCCTCCACTGCGCAATCAAAGTTGATTATAAAGACCAATTCGATGCAATCCCACTCTCCTTGAATGATTTATTCTCATTGGAATCTCCAATGTATATGTAGATGCAATTAATGCATCACTAATAGTCACAACGGATAGTCTATCTCACCCTTTCACCTATCTCTCCACTGGGTCTCCACTAGAACTGACATGCAAGTAGTTAACTGTTGTATTTGTTTAGTTGCAAGTGAGTTATTAGTTGTGAATTAATTAACTAATTATTTCACTAAACTCTCACTCGTGTATGTTTGAGTTACAACTAGTGCAACTCAGTTTAACTCACTTAACTGAGTTAAACTAGATACAACTCCATAACTACTCCTCCAACTCTGTCATAACTTTTCCACTTCAGTTCTAACTGAGTCCTCCATGCATGAGCAACCAAAAAACCCTAGGAATTGTGTAATTCCTTCAGCCCATTGATTTTCCAAATCTATACACTGAAATAAAGTGCCCCAATAGAATAAGTTGATGTTTATTGTCGGATTATTATTAAGATCTAATAATAATCGACATGCATATATTTTTAGATCGACGATCTATAAATAGGCTTCACCCAATATTCTAAAAATAGAATTTCATCTATTTTTCCAACTTGACCAACCATCCACAAATAGCATCCTGCAACTTCTGAAATATGATCACCATGTCTAAAAATAGACTTGCACCTAAAAATAGCCTGCGGGCCCACTTAGTGAAGGCGTCTGATTTTCACTATGCTTCATCATGTTGTTGAATATCAATAGAAAGTCATGATCAGGAAGAAGAAGAGAGGTGAAGAGTAGAAGAATAAGAATTCACACAGAAACAAGGTTAGGAGCAAGAGCATAACCTACAATTAGGAGACCAGAGCGAACATATGCAATACAAGGAGCTTTCTCAAGAGATTGAAGAGTTTATTTTCATTCAAGACATGGAGGTGGAACAAGAGCTATAAAACCAAGATGTCCACCTGATGCCAAGCACACAAGAGGTCATCATTGAGTCTCTACCTCCTCTAGTGGAGAAATCTCCAAGAGAGGAAGAGGAAATTATTCTTCTCGATGAAGGCATGGTTATGGACATGTACAATATGAATTATGACAAGCTTCAAAAAAAGATTATACAAGTACATAAGAAACATTTTCTGGACAACCTCGTATCTCCTGCATTTATTAAGGAAAGGGTGATTGTGGAAGACACTAGGAGGAATCCCAATTACATTGTCGCAACGAAATTTTTCGTAGGTACAACAAAGTCAAATACTGATATGATGGTTGAGAAAAAAAAACTACAAATAAATTGCAGGTTGTTAGGAAATAGGCTCAACAGCTCCAAGAAGTAGCTCAGAAAACAACTTTTCGACAGGTCCATCTGGAGGAACTGAAGGAAACAATACTTGGCAAAGTATCGACACTGGGAGAGACCATGCAAAATATTTATGAGGAGCTTGTTACCTTGCATAAGGAAATTTACCACTTGCACGACTTGCAAAAAATGTGTAAATATTATGTAAAAATTCTTAAGGCTGTACAAGCATCCATTGCTGCCATGCATGAGTGGCCAATACAATACAAAGGGGCACCACTTGAATTTTGAAATAAAACAAAGTAGGAGGCAGAGCTGGAGTAAGAAATGTTTGGATACTCATCCAGAATAACAAACAACTTGCCTTGTTCATTGCCAACATTTATGCCTCGTATGCAAGCTTATATAATGACATGAATTTCTTGGTGAAATCACACAAGATCCCATTGGTTGGCTTGTTCATTGAAGCTAAATGCAGGAACCAGGTCAAGAAAGAGATTCAATAATACTTGGAGCAGTGAAGATATATCACCACTATGGAAGATATTGAAGTGAACAGACAAAATATGCAGAAGTACATTGGCCTTGTCCAAATAAGCATGATATTGCTCATGCTAAAGAAAGAAGTACAAATCGGTTCCAAGTCAGTGTACCTGAATGGCATGGAGGCTAGAGTCTGATTCTAACTTGACACCATTGCACAGTTTGAGGGACTCATTGAACAATATGGAGCTTGGAAACTTTCACGCAAGTCCATCTGGATGAACTGAAGGCAATGATACTCAGCTAAGTATCAACAATGGGAGACACCATGTAGAATATTTATGAGAATCTGGTTACCATGCATAAGGAAATTTTCCACTTACACAACTTGCAGCATAAGTGTAAATATTATGTAAAAACTCTTAAGGTTGTATAAGCAACCAATGTTTTCGTGCATGAATGGTTAATGCGATACAAAGGGGAACCACTTGAATTAAGAAAGAAAAAAAAGCAAGAGGCAAATATGGAGAAAGAAAAGGTTTAGATGACCATCTAGAATAACAAGAAACTCGCCTCATTCATTTCCAACATTCATGCCTCGTATGCATGATTTTATAACAAAGTTGTTTTCTTGTGAAATAACACAGGATCCTAACGGTTTTCTTGCTCACTGAAGCCAAATGTAGGAACTAGGTCAAGCCGGAGATTGAAGAATACTTGGAGCAGTGCAGAAAAATTGTCACCAGGGAATATCTTGAAGTGAACAGACAAAATATGCAGAAGTACATTGGTGGACATGTCCAATTAAAAACGATGTTTCTCATGATAAAGACAGAAGTACATACTCGTTCCAAGTGTGTGTACCTAGATGCCATATTGGAGGCCAGAGTCTGCTTCCAACCTGACACCATTAAAAAATTTGAGGGATCCATTGCATAGTACAAAGCTTGGCACCATTACGTGAGAGAGAAACAACAAGTGGAGGTTGTTGAGCTAGAGTTTCCCCAATCTCAAGCATGACATGTTTTTTCCTATTAGGCACTCTAGTTGGCTCTGCCCAATTTTGTCCTAGATGGGTAGGTGTAAATTGTAATATTATTTTGTAAATAAGTTGTAAGTGAAATTCCAAGTGTTAATTGTGGAATGTGAAGAGTCATAATGTAATGAAGTTGAATAGTCATTTGTAAAGAAGTTGAAGAGTCACGAGGGAAGTCCAAGAGTCACAAAGCATAGGTGAAGAGTCACCCCTCTTGTTATAAATATGTCCTCATAAATCATGTAAGGGGCTTTTGGGAGCCAAGCTTTTGACTAGGCTTAGGCTTAGAATCAAGAGCTTGGGAGTTTTGTGAGAACCTTGGCTTCTCAGTAGCATAAAGGGAGTATCTTTGTTTGGAGGAGTAGGTGCTAGCTTCTTGTTCCACTATTGGGGCTAGTGGTCTGTCAATGGTATATGTATGATTGGATCTTTCACTTTAATAAAATTTCAGAGTCAAAACATTTTAATGCATATGTTGTGAATATAGTAGGACTATTCTTGTTGTATTTGAACATATACCATCCAAGAGATATGAAAACATGTAATATTTTGGATCTTGATTTTCTTGCAAAGATGCTTTGACCTGCCCCACCTGTCGCTACAATTCATATGTGTTGAAATTAAACAAGAAAATGAAACACATACACTAGTGTGGGATCACATGTCACACAATGATGGGTCTTAGAGATACATTAGTGTGAAACCAATTTATTAAATAAATTGGAAAATTAATTGTAATCTTATCTCATGACAACTTGTAATAGTTAAATAAGTGGGATAGAATTAGTTAGCTCAAGAATTTCGAGTTGAGGGTCTAAAGATAGGCATGTAGAGTGATTATATTATTAACAGGGTCCAGTTGAAGTTGTAGCACTAGTGTAGTGTGGGTGGGATCAGTTAACTCACAATAATTGAGTTAAAATCAATTTAACTAGTTCTAGTTGTTTGATGAGCTAGTGGAAGATGAAATGAATTAAAATAGATTTAATTCACCAGTAATGATCTACCAAGTAACTGATGATTCACTACTTATAGCTGCATGCATGCTAATTCTGGTGGATACCCAGTTGAGACAAAGGTTCAAGGCTAGTAAACTATCAGTTGCATTTTAGATAAACTTCCCAGGTGTAGTTATAAAACCATGGGAGCCCATGATGAATTGTGCAATCAAGGAAGGCTGAATTTTCTATTTAATAGGGTTTTAATTATCTAGGGATTGCGTAAGCAGGGTGGGTTGTGGGTAGGCTGATAATTGGCTATGCGTTTCTCCAATTTTTCCTAGAACAATGTGAAGCAATTGGTAGAGTGCACGAGGTTGTGGTGATCGCAAATACACTGTATTGTTTCATGATTAATTGGTTTATTATACAATAAATATGGATGGGTTTTGAGAATTTTCTTTCCCCAGGAATATCTGGTGTTGTGTATTGATTTAATTCTTTCTCTTACTTGCATGTGATTGAGCGATCGTGTTTTATATTCTACAAATATTGTACAAGGATTCAGTATCTTTCTTTAGTACATTTCATGATCAGAGTGAATCCATTGATATAATTTCTACATGGCATTATAGCTGTGTTAGATATTTTCTACATGGTATCAGAGCACTAGGAATCACAATAGTGGAGAAGAAATTGAGTTCGTGTTGAACAATATTCAAATTTGCAGGTACTTTCTTTGGAGCTATAAGTAGATCAAGATGTCTCTCAATGGCTTGAGACTCGAATATGAACTCGAGGGCAGTTAAAATTATATTGCATGGAAGGACAAGATGGAGGCAGTGTTGGAGGACAATGGGTTGAAGGAATTCATAGATAATGATATTCCCAAGCCCACAACAACAGACGCCCAACTTATTTATGCATCGCGGAAGAAGGTAGCAAAGGTGAGGAGGATCTTGTTAGAGGGATTTCAAGATCATATTGTGTTAAGTCTCCATGGAAAGGAAACTCCATATGCTATGTGGAAGGCCTTGAAAGATCTGTTTCAAATCAACAATGACCACAGAAAATTGGCACTCAAGGAAAAGCTCAGGAAAATAAAAAAGGAGAAGGGTGAAACAATCCAGGAATACTTGACCAAGTTCACTCAATGTCGAGATGATCTTGGAAGTGTTGGGATTACTGTAGCTGATCATGAATTGGTGAGCCTAGCACTTCTAGGCCTTCCCAAGAGCTTGCATAATTACTAGGGCTCTGTGAATGTGAGGGAGAAGTTACCAGATTGGGAGTGACTTTGGTCAGATTTGGTACAAGAAGAGTTTCAGCATAATACTAGGGATGGATCCTCATCCAAGATTGATGATGAGGAAAATTATGCCTTGTATGGTAAGGAAAAGAAGGGGAAGGGGAGGAAGTACCATTCCAAATCTAAGACCAGAAAAGAAGGAAATAAGCGTGATATGACAAAGGTGAAATGTTTTCCCTGTCATGATCATGGAAACTATGCCACAAATTGTCCACAAAAGAAGAACAACAAGAAGGCTCCAGGAGCTACAATGGGTGAAGCTTTAGCCTTATAGTTTGAGTTGGAATTATCTCTCATTGCATGCATAGTGTAAACTGTGATGGGATATATTTGGTACTTGGATAGTGGAGAATATTTCCACATGACGGGACACAAAGAACTATTTAGTAGCTTGGAGGAGAAGGTATTACACAACAATTTGTCATTGTCCCTGCAATCCCTCGCTTCACATATTGGAGGGTCTTTCTCGTGACCAGTGAGCAGTGTCATACTGTGCAAATACTTTCTTTGCATCCTTCTACATAAGGATATGATTTCTCTTGTTGAACATTTCCTTAGGAAGCACCCAAAAACCCATGTTTTGGCATTGGCGTGGGTAGCCAGTTCATCCCTCGTGCCAATGGGGAAAATATACACTAGAGGGAGTGCCAGCTGGCACTCTGTCCCTGTGTTGTACCCGCGCCAACCTATTTTGGAATGCTTTTTAACAAATTGGAGGCGAAAATTTCCTTTAACCACCTCGGGAATGACTCATTGCAAGTGGTTAAACTCGATAAACCACGTATCTCTACCTTTAGGAAATGGTTGATGGAACATTCTAAGAGGATAGGACTCCCCCCACGATTATAGGGATCCTAACTTCTCCTTCTCCCTCTATATAAACAAGCCTTTTCCCTTTACATCAGCTAGCTGAAACATAATAGAACATATAGCCAAGACGCTAAGCTTGGAGAAGAGACATTATAGCTGAGTAATCGTTATAGAGAAGGTCAAACCAAGGAGGATCCCGTAGAGATAGCCTCATCTGAATCCCCGACGAGCTTTGTGAGACGTGCTTCGCTAGAACCCTGCTGGAGGAGATCGCAACGTTGAAGCCTGGTTGTACTCTTCCTTCTTTAAATTAATATACTTGACTATGATTTTTTTTCCATCTCTGTGTTATATTTATTTAATGCATGTGATTTAGTCTTCTTCGACTGACTGATAGTTA
Organism: Pinus albicaulis; assembly: GCA_034641835.2. NCBI lineage: Eukaryota > Viridiplantae > Streptophyta > Pinopsida > Pinales > Pinaceae > Pinus > Pinus albicaulis. The sequence goes on along the minus strand of CM076583.1, from coordinate 1,290,949,775 downwards.
GGAATGCGAAATAATATGTTGTGTATCGTCTTCATTTCTTGTGTATGTGGAGGCATCCAGACGTGAGAACGAGCGGATCGTGATTTGCCGGATCAGGAGCGGGAGATAGTCATTCTTCTGGATGACACAACAACGCAGGACCTAAGGTAGGTGATATACCAAGTCTTTGTCCATTCTTAACTAGGAATTGATGTCATAGCATGTCTTGTTTGTGGCTAGACCCACTCTAGGGCTAGTGGGATCGCCTCTGTCCGCAGAGGGGATTTACCTCACCAAAAAATTAGCGACTCCACTGGGGATTAGTGCGAGTGTATCTTTCATCTATTAGATCTTCTTCTTGGTCTTTACTTTCCTAACTTGTCTTTCTGGATTGTTTTGTTGAGTATTAGGCCCCTGTTCAGCCCCAGAGGATTAGTTTTGACCTCTGTTTTTCCAAATTTTCATCTTCTCAAGGTTGGCTCGATTGGCACGGTTTACAGCCTGATATTTGCACCTAGTGGCACGAGTTGCCAGTTTATGACCCACACCTTTCCCTGTCTGGCGTTGATTATAGCCAGACAGTCGCGCCAATTCCTATAGGTGCTAGGGTTTCCCTTGTTTTGGAGTTTTTTGTCCATCCTGGTGTCTCTGGGTGTTTTCTTGACTTGATTTGAATGCTTTGGGTTTGTTTGTGACTGTGATTAGCCCTCTTCCTTCAGTTGTTTGTCCATTTCTTTCAGCATCATGTCTTTAGGGCTTTCTAGTGCTTTGACATGCTGAGTCTTCTATTGGAGTTTGGGTCTTTTGTTTCACGTTCACCTTCATTATTTTCTTGATTTCATTTAGCTCCCTGGATCCATTTGAGTGGTTGCTTTTGGTGAAATGAGTCTTGAGTGAGTCTTGTCTCTTTCATTCAGTTTTGCTTCCTATCACTCCAAGCATAGCTCACATTTCTTGTATGGGTCCGTTTTCACATCTTTATTCGATTTGAGAGATTGTGACATTGGTTTGAGTTTTTGTATTGTTTGCTTTTGAGTTGGTTGAGTTTCTTTGTTTAGACTCTTGCATTGGCATTCTCGAACTAGTGTGAAGATTCGTTTTTCATGTTATTTAGTGTGATGTTTTCTCTATTACTTAGAAAAAATCAAAATATTTTGTGCTTGCATTATTTATTTTTTTGCATCGCAGGATTGGAAAATCTTTTGCATAACTAGCATTCAACATTCTAGGAAATATTTTTTGTTCTCATTAGTTTGCATCAGGCTCTATGGTGAATACTTCTATGTGTTCTCATTATTTTCTATCACTTGAAATTCCTAACCTTCTCGTAGATGGCTCTTCATTGAACGAAATGGTATTTTATGGCATGTAGCTCGCATTCAGAAATTTGTGAGATCCAACATTCGGTAGGACCTTGGAACTGAGACATAATTCAAGATCAACTTTAAAACTTATTTAATTAACCTGAGGAAACATTGAAACTTAATGAAAAATTTAATGGTCTAGGCTAGAGATGTGTTCCGGCATCTTAAAACCTAGTAGCTATCATTCACCTTTTGGCTTTAGACAGCGCTAGTACGGAATTGTGCTCCTCGTACTGTCAAGTATATAAAGGGAGACCCTTCTAGGTTGCAATCCTTTACCCATAGGAAGTTGAGTCTGTCGCCTTGTAACCATGATACACCGAACACAGCATTCGAGGAGACTACCTGCACGTACGTCAAGTCCTTGGTCATTTCTGTTTCATTTGATCACCAAGGTGTATATGGTAGTTCACGGAAACTTGGTAAACCCTCTTGCTTAGATTACCTGAGCAGTCATTTTGGTCTTTTCGTGACTCTCTAAAAGTGAAAATATCATTGAGCGCTTATCCTTTCACACTTGTTTCAACCTGAAAGTGATAGAGTCACCTTTTTCCTGTTTCTCGACTCTTTAAATATGAAACGACAGAGTTTTGTTTCAGTGTCTTAAAATATTAATTTCCCATGAAATATTCCTAGTTAAAGTTATCTTCCTTAGCATTTTGTTTTACGGTTGTTTCCAATGGCAACGTTTTAGGAGTTTACCAACCAAGGAATCCTCTCCGAGGGGAATCCTGGTCCTTTTCCTTCTTTTTGGAATGTTGGTACTCCATATATGACAATGTTATCCCTGCTTGGGTTAACTGTTGGGTTGCCTGTTTGGTTATTCTCTACCTCTGTGGTCTCGAGTGTTCTGTCCACTGTACAACCATCTCCCCCACCTGAACAACATCGTGTTGATTCTAAAGTAGACCTCTCCCCTTCTTTGCTTGTTTCTTCATTCTCCTCTTCTACTTCGCCTGGTGAAAGTCTGGATTCTAGTAACCAGGTGACTAAGAAGAAGAAGAAGAAGATGAAGAAGAAGAAGTTAGATAAAGGAGAGGCTATCTCTGCGGCTATTGTGCCTAAGAAACCTTCCATTGATAAACCATCCAAGCTTCCACGGAAAGTAAAATTCCCTTGCATGTTGTGAAAAGGTGACCACTTTCTTCGAGATTGCCCTGGAATTCCCAAGGTGCTCGAAGCATGGTCCAATGGCCGTTCGCCATTGCGTTTGGCTTCTGGAAGTCGTATTGGTGGCACATCTTCGACTAGTTCTGATAAGACTCATAAGAAATAGGGTAAGATTACCAATCCCTGTAAGTTGTGTGAAGGGCATCATCTAATTCACCTTTGTTCGTACATGGATGAAGCCAAGAGAGTGTTGAACAACTCCACTATTTCTGCACCCTTCCTTCCGGCTGGTTACCAGAAACTTTCTTTGAGTCCTCTGCTAGTTGATTCCACGATCGGTCAAGAGTCATCCTTGGTCGATCCCGCTCCCCCGGAAATTCAAATTCAGGAATCCGTTCTTGACCAACCATTGGAAATGGAATCGGTTGACTTGATCCCGCCTATGGTTCATCAGGTATTTTCCATTGAGAGTGGATCTCATTCCCCCCACGTTCTTCTTGTTTCATTAGATTCTTCAGACTTGGAGAAAGATTCTTCTGTCCCTATAATTCAAGAAGTTTCTCCTCCTACTCCTGTGATGGAAGTCCAGGAGAGTGCTCCTCTTGCTCCAGTAACACCAGGGGAAAACCGTCTCAGTTCGATGGTATCCCCTCCAAGTAGTTTGGTCGCTTCCTTTGATTGGAGTCGATTTGTAGGATACCACCTTCCATCTTATGTGCCTTTCGAGATAACGATACAAACCTTTGATCTGGTCGTACCCAGCACTGTTATAGATGAAGGTGCATCTGTTAGTGTTTGTTCTTCAACTACTTGGCAAGCTTTTGGTTCTCCATTGCTTGTGCCTGTTATGCAGAATCTGTTGGCTTTTAACAGAGGAACTAGTCAACCGTTAGGGATCCTTCCGAAGTTGCCTGTTACTTTGGGAAGGAAAATCGTCCATATAGATGTGATGGTTGTTCCAGGCCCCTTAGATTTAAATTTATTCTTGGGGCGCGACTATACTTATGTCATGGGGGCAGTTGTGTCCTCCCTCTTTCGTGTGATCTATTTTCCACACAAAGTTCAAATCGTGACCATTTATCAACTTTCATTCTTTGGTCCTGGCATGAAATATGGTCCACCATCATCCCTTCCGGGTCTTTACCCGCCGGTTTTTATCTTCCCCACCGCGGGTTAATTATGTGTCTACCTCTCCCGTGCCCGCGTTCAGTGATGTTGCCATTGTGCATCGTGTGATGGGGGCATTGGGTCTTGATTTCCTATCTGTTGTTCTCCCATCAGATGAGAACCTCTTGGAATCCATGAATTCTTATTCGACATGATGAGGTCGTCAGAGCATAGTTCGTTTTCTTGTGTCAAGCTCCTTAAAAAATGAAACAAGCTGGTCGGAGCACAGTTCGTTTTTTGTTTCAAGTTCCTTGAAAATTGAAACAAGCTGGTCGGAGCACAGTTCATTTTCTTGTGTCAAGCTCCTTAAAAAATGAAACAAGTTGGTCGAAGCCAAGTTCCTTGTCTTGTGTCAAGCTCCTTTAAAAAATGAAACAAGGTCTTCGGAGTAGAGTTCATTTTCTTGTGTCAAGCTCCTTAAAAAATGAAAAAAGGTCTGCGGAGCAAAGTTCGTTTTTCTTGTGTCAAGATCCTTAAAAAATGAAACAAGGTCCTCAGAGTAGATTTCGTTTTATTGTGTCAAGCTCCTTAAAAAATGAAACAAGGTGTCAAGAGGATAGTTCTTTTAATGTGTCAACCTCGTTAAAACAATGAAACACGTTCCCATTCAATTTGAGTCTTTGATTAGATCTCGTAAAATCCCAGTCAAGTCTTTCTCTTGATCTCGTACTTTGAACCTTCACTCCATCTGCCTTTCATATAGACTGAAGCTTGGGGGGCATGTACCTCAAATTGAGTCACCATGCTGGGGGCATGCAAACATTTCAAGCATAGTTTTTTTCTGTTTCAAGCTTGTGTAAAAATGAAACCGGGTTCAAGCATAGTTTATCTTTGTTTCAAGCTTGTGTAAAAATGAAACCATTCCCATTTTACCTCTCGTGATTTCCATTTTATCAGCCTATTTTAGCCTTGGTTTTCTCATTCCATTGTCACCATCTACTTGGACGATCATATGCCTTCACTTGGTTGTTTTACCCATTCCTGAGGAACTGCTGCAATGAGTGGTTTTGTTAGCCAACCTCTTGAACTTTATCTTGTTCAGAGTAGTTCCACCATCACCAGAACCAGTTGCTACCCTTAATAACAATCGTTCCTCCAGGAGGAGTAACCTTTCAGCTCTTTTCTGACTCTCTAAAATTGAAAATATTGTCGAGATTCTTGTCATTTTGAACTCATTAAATGGTTTCAAAATGATATCTACCCAGTATACGTTTACCCCTTTTTCGGGCTGGGATGGATTATTTACGAAAAAGGAATACCTTAGCCTTTCTCGATTAAGAGGTTCTCTCGGATTTTTTTTTCTACCTTTTCGGATATGAGAGACTATTTACAAAAAGGGACTGTTGGATTTTTCTTTTCTGCCTTCTTTTCAAACTCTCTAAATATGAAAAGATGTCGAGTTCTTCCTTTTTCAGACTCGTTAAAAAATGATGACATCGGACTCCGTCACAATGACGTTACTCGAGTTCCTCCTTCCTAGGGCTCATAAAATGTACAAGGTTAGATTTTTCCGAAGGAAAAACTTACATCACAAGCACATGCTATCCCCTTCAAGCTTATTTTCAAAAATAATTAGGGACTCGCCAGAAATGGTGGGGGAAAATGGAACCAAGATTGTAGTCGTGTTGGCAGTATGTCGCTCTTGAACATGGCACTTGTCTGCATTCATGTCGAGTTGGGGACATCTCATCTCATTATATGCTTGCTTCCATGGGTTTGGGTAATCTCTTTTGACCGTTCATCTGCTCTTTGCCACGTCACCATGACCTCAAATCCCTTGATGTCAAATACTGCCAAATCTAGTGTCGTGCCGCCGATATGTTCAAGAGAAGTTTGCCTTTGCAGTTTTCAACCTCCCTCTGATTCTCTGTTGGTTTTGATTCACAAACATCATATTCCTCTGTCTCGGTTCGATGATGTGGGAAACATTATGGCCCACCTTCGATCAAGGTCACTTCCTGTCGACTCCAACTCATTATCCAGGAAGCTGGTCTAGAGACTCCCTTTAGGTACCTTGGAGCCTGCATGCCTCAATGGCAGGTTCTTCGCACTCGACGTAAGGTCCACATCATTGGCCTTCGATCGATTGACTCTGCGGGTGTTCGACGTCAGATAAATATTCACATGCCGTTGATTGTATCTTTTGTACCTTGAGAGCCATTGTCATTATTAGTGGTTTCTCTCGTGTCTGTTAACAACTTTCATCATTGGCTGGTAATCAGACGATGTTATTGCATGTTCAAATTCAGCTCACCTATTTGCATGCTCGAATTTTTACTATGTTCGAGTCAAGATGGAGCGCAAGACCCTGGGTTTTGTATGATGAAATCCAGACTGCAGGTTCTTTGTGGATTATTATGACTTATTGTATGACTCCTTTGATTGGATGGTTGCGACCATACCTGAGTATATTTATTAATCCCTACTACTGTATGGCTGTGTCCATACCTTGGATCTCATTGTTTATATTCTCTCTTATGGATGGCTGCGCCCATGCCACATGTCATATATCAGATGTATCAGTTGTATTCATACTTGTAGGTTTTCCAATAGCAGTGTTTTGGTCAAACACATTCTCATAAATAATTTCACCCCTCCCTCTCTCTCCGACCTCATGCTTTAGGGGGCATCTGTTACACAAAAATTTGTCACCGTCCCTATAATCCTTTGCTCCACATACTGGAGGGTCTTTCCCGTGGCCTGTGAGCAGTGTCATACTCTGCAAATAATTTCTTTTCATCCTTCTGCATAAGGATATGATTTCTCCTATTTAAAGTTTCCTCGGGAAGCACCCAAAAACCCATGTTTTCGCATCGGCGCGGGTAGCCAATTCATCCCTCGCGCTAATGGGGAAAATATACACTAGAGGGCGCGCCAGCTGGCGCTTTATCCCTGTGTTGTACCTGCTCCAACCTGTTTTGGAATGTTTTTTAACAAATTGGAGGCCTTTAACCACCTCGGGAATGACTCATTGCAAGTGGTTAAACTTGATAAACCACAGATCTCTACCTTTAGGAAATGGTTGATGGAACATTCTAAGAGGATAGGACTCCCCCCACAATTATATGGATCCTAACTTCTGCTTCTCCCTCTATATAAACAAGCCTTCTCCCTTTGCATCAGCTAGCTGAAGTAGAACGAAACATATACCCAAGAAGCTGAGCTTGGAGAAGAGAAATTATAGCTGAGTAATCATTATAGAGAAGGTTGAACCAAGGAGAATCCCTTAGAGAGAGCCTCGTCTGAATCCCTGACAAGCTTTGTGAGACGTGCTCCGCTAGAACCCTGCTGGAGGAGATCGCAACTTCGAAGCCTGGTTGTACTCTTCCTTCTTTAAATTAATATATTCAACTATGATATTGTTTCCATATCTGTGTTATATTTATTTAATGCATGTGATTTAGTCTTCTTCTATTGACTAATACCTAGGAATGTGAAATAGTATGTTGTGTATCGTCTTCATTTCTTGTGTATGTGCAGGCATCCAGACATGAGAACGAGTGGATTTTGATTTGCCAGATTGGGAGTGGGAGACAACCATTCTTCCGGATGACACAACAACGCAGGACCTAAGGTAGGTGATCTACCAAGTCTTTGTCCATTCTTAACTATGAATTGATGTCATAGCATGTCTTGTTTGTGGTTAGACCCACTCTAGGGCTAGTGGGATCGCCTCTGTCCACAGAGGGGATTTACCTCACCAATAGAAGGATATTTAGATGCACATCGAGATGGGTGATGATGGGAGGTTTAGCACTATTGAATTGGTATAGTTACTTTCCAGAGACAATCAGGTAAAACTTTCTTATTAAAATATATCATGCATGTACCATGCTTGAAAAATAATTTAGTTTCAGTTGCTATGTTGGAGGGTCTTCGATATGATGTGGTTTTTAGTGAAGGATAGGCATTCCTTCGTCACAAAGCCACAACACAGGTAAAGAAGATTGGGGTTCATGTGAAGAACCTCTACAAAATTGATGTAGATGGTTGCGCAACATTGAGTAGTAAAGCAGGGAAGGTGGTGAGCTGGGATACAGGTGAGTTATGGCACAAGATATTGGGTCATCTACACCACAGTGCTCTGAGGATCATGCAACATATTTCTACAGGTCTTCCAAAGGGTACTCTTGCGCAGATAGACACATGCAAGGGATGTACCATGGAGAAGTATACTAAGGCCACCTTTCATGAGAAGGAGAACTGAGCAACGACAATCCTTAAGAGAGTTCACTCAGACATGTGTGGACCATTATCTACGCCTTACATAACAAAGCACAGGTATTATGTGATTTTTGTTGATGATTTTTCTAGAAAGTGTTGGATATTCTTTCTACAGAAGAAAGATAAGGTGTTATCCAAGTTTTGTGAGTTCAAAGCATTGGTAGAGAAAGATACATGGAAGAAGGTGAAGGCTCTAAGAAGTGACAATGGTGTTGAGTATATCTCTAATGAATTCAAGAACTTTTGTGCCAAAGAATGAATTCAGAGAGAATTGATTTCACCCCATAACCCACAACAGAATGGGGTTGCAGAAAGAAAGAATAGATCAATTGTGGGAGTAGCACGAGCTATGTTACATGATCAGGGCCTACTGTTGCATCTATGGGCAGAGGCATGCAACACATTGGTATTTGTGCAGAACCAGAGTCCTCATTGGATACTTGGCATGAGTACACCAGAGGAGGCCTTTTTAGGTAAGAAACCAGATGCTTCATATTTTAAAATTTTTGGCTCATCTGTCTATTGCCATGTGACCAAAGATGCCAGGAAGAAGCTAGAACCAACAATGGAGGTTGGGATATTTTTGGGGTACAATGATACTCCCCACAACTATCGGGTGTATTTTCCAGCTAACAGGATGACAATTGTCAGAAGAGATGTTAGATTTGATGAGGAGAAAGCCATGTGATTGTCCCTTGAGAGGGAGCCTGACTTGCATGCAAATGATTAACTCTTAGTTACAAAGGATGTACCTCAAGATGTGGAGCATCCACAACCAGAGGATCATGGAGTGGCAGAAACCACTCATGCAGAGCCATCCACAAAAAATGGTAGGAAGCACACCAGAGAGGCTGACAGATTGATGCTAGATGCGACAGAGCATGTAGGAGCACCTACATCACAACGCAAGAAGATAAGGTCCCCAGACAAGTACATTGGATACATGGCTTTTATGAGTGAGTTTATTGTGACAGAACCATCCTCTTTTAAGGAAGCAGCGCAACAACCAACATGGGTTGATGCCATGGTTAAGGAGTGTGAATCCATTATCATAAATAATGCATGGGAAGTGGTCCCAAGACCAGTGGGGAAGTTAGTGGTTGGATCCAGGTGGATCTAAAAGGTGAAGCAAGTAGCCGATGAGAGTGTGGAGAAATACAAGGCTAGATTTGTGGCCCGAGGATTCTCACAGGTGGAGGGGATTGGCTATGAGGATACTTTTGCACTGGTTGCAAGGTACTCATAAATAAGATCTATCCTTGCTCTCTCATCACAGATGGGATGGCAGATACATCAGATGGATGTAAATACAACCTTTCTCAATGGATTTATTGAGGAAGAAGTGTACATTGAGTAGCCAGAAGGTTTTCAGACCTTTGACAGGGAGTCGCATGTGTGCAAAATCAAGAGAGCACTGTAAGGCTGAAGCAAGCACTTTGTGCTTGGTACACTAGGATCAAAAACTATTTCATCGGGTTGGGATTCACAAAGAGTGAAGCGAATGAAAACCTATATCATATTGCGGTTGATGGTAAGATTTTGATTATTGTACTTTATATAGATGATCTTATACTGACAGGTGATGAGCATCTCATAACTTCTTGCAAAGAGGATCTTGCAAGAGAATTTGACATGAAGGAAATGAGGCTCTTGCATTATTTCCTAGGCTTGGAAATATGGCAAACAGATGGGGAGTTATTTGTATCTCAGGGAAAGTATGCTAAAACGATTTTGAGGAAGTTTCGCATGGAGGGAAGCAAACCCATAGAGAATCCTCTTACAGGTAACTGGAGGAAAGAGGATGCTACTTCAGGTGAGGTAGTGGATGCTACTGTTTACAGGCAGCTTGTGGGTTCACTTATGTATTTGGTGGACACATGACCAGACATTTGATATGCAGTTAACCAACTTAGTCAAGCTATGGTTAAGTCTACCAAGCTCTTTTGGAAGGCGGGGAATCATGTTTTGAGATATCTCAGGGGCATTACAGAGTATGTATTATGGTACAGATCAACAGAGGGAGTGAAGCTTCAAGGCTTCACCAATACAAATTGGGCAGGTAGTCCATCAGACATGAAGAGCACATCAGGGGGCATCTTCAGCATAGGATCAACAAATTTTTCTTAGTACAACAAGAAGTAGAGAAAAATTGCACTCAGTTTAGCCGAGAGAGTACATGGCAGCTAGTCAGGCTGCATGTGAGGCCATCTGGATGACGAAGATACTTGTTGGTTTGTTCGGTCATCAGATGGATCTGAATGTGATACATTGTGCTAACCAGAGTGGCATAAAACTCTCGGTTAATCGAGTAATCCATGGCAGGTCCAAGCATATTGACATATGGTACCACCATCTCAAATATTGTGTTCAGAGGCACATTATGTTGTTGCAGTACATTCCCATGGAGGATCAGGATGTAGATACCTTGACGAAGGCGCCTGCGAAGAGAAAATTTGTATACCACAGAGGCAGGATCAGGGTAGGAGATAATCCCTTTCTTGTTGAGAGGGAGTGTTGAAATTAAACAAGAAAATGAAACACACACACTAGTGTGGGATCACAGGTCACACATTGATGGGTCCTAGTGATACATTAGTCACTACTACATTTGGCGGAAATTCCGACACCTGTTTCCGACGCTTTTGACCAAATGTCGGAAATTTTCCCAAATTTTTTCCATCCCGCCCGAAACCGTCGCTATACCGACGTCTATAGAAAAGTGTCGCAATACCGACACTTAAACTAGAACAGGGTCTAGTTGCAGTTGTAGCACTAGTGTAGTGTGGGTGGGATAAGTTAACTCATGATAATTGAGTTAAAATCAATTTAACTAGTTCTAACTGTTTGATGAGCTAGTGGAAGATCAAGTGAATTAAAATAGATTTAATTCACCAGTAGTGATCTACCAAGTAACTGATGATTCACTATTTATAGCTGCATGCATGCTAATTCTGGTAGATACCCAGTTGAGACAATGGTTCAAGGCTAGTAAACTATTAGTTGTAGTTTAGGTAAACTGCCCAGGTGCAGTTATAAAACCACAGGAATCCCATGATGAATTGCACAATCAAGGAAGGCTGAATTTCCTATTTAATAGGAGTTTGATTCTTTAGGGATTACGTAAGTAGGGTAGGTTGAAAATTGGCTATGTGTTTGTCCAATTTTGCCTAGATCAGTGTGAAGCAATCGGTAGAGTGTATGAGCTTGTGGTGATCACACATACATTGTATTGTTTCATGATTCCTTGGTTGATTATACAATAAATATGGAGGGGTTTTGAGCAGTTTCTTTCCCCATGAATATCTAGTGTTGTGTATTGATTTAATTCTTTCTCTTACTTGCATGTGATTGAGCGATCATGTTTTGTATTCCACAAATATTGTAGAAGGATTCAATATCTTGCTTTAGTACATTGCATGATCAGAGTGAATCCATTGATATAATTTCTACATGGTATTATAGCTGTGTTAGAGATTTTCTACAATATGATAATATATCTTCCCAATTAAAATATTTTCCACAATTCACCACCAGATTGAGTGTATATATCCAATTCTCTTAGAAAACCTCAACGTTCTTGCACCAACACAACTGAAAATAAATAACTATCAAATACTAATATATGTCTCTTAAGATATTCGTCAGATAAAATGCTGATGGGCGATGGAAAAACTTGGCAGGTTCTCGACATAATTGCTTGATAACATCAACCCTTTTGAGGTTAGCCCATTTTTTGTAAAAGAAATAATTTGCATATTAATTAGGCTTGATAATATTATAATATGTATGCATATCCTCACTATAATAAGTGGAGAGGTGACTGTCACTCTCACTACGTAGCACAAGGTGTGAGTCATCCATATGTGTAATTATCCATTCAATAGCTTCAACACATGGCATGATCGGGTATCTACACACAATCCTATGTATCTTGGACTTCTTAATGTTGATATATGCATATGCATATTCTAAGTCCTCAGTAAACGTTTCCTGCATGAATGTGTTGTAGATCCTACTCGAGGTGACTTTTGTAGCCTTCTCGACAAAACATTGAGTGTCCACATATATAGGGATATTGATATTTGCAACTTCAATCATCTCATCAATGCTTGCTTCTAAATGTTCTTTAGAGGATACTCTACATGGTGACATGTATCCAATATATGACGATAAAGTGTTAACACTTGTAGCACATACACCTATTTTTGGAATCACACTCATAGAAAAAAGGTTAGCTTAAAACAACTAACTGTGCAACAATACTTGTAAATCATGTTTAGAGAGTCACCACAAATGATAGATCACAAAAACTATAAACAACAACCCAAAATAACTTGCATGCAAGAAAAAATACACATGAAAACTAGGAGGGAACACTCTCAAAGCACAAAGGGACATGCATGGTCATTCAGGGCTTCGTAGTGCTCTCATGTGCTCAAGAAAGAGGTAAAAATAAGATAGGGCACTTCCCTGAAGGGTCAAGGAGTGGGGAAAATGGGATTTATGTCTTCCCCATGCGCCCATGCACCCTGGGAGACAAGGAGGGTGCACTGCCGCACTCTGAAAGGATGAAGGATGAAGAAAATGGAGCTTCATGTCTTCAAAGTGAACCTATGTGCTCAAGGAAAAGGAGGGTGCATTGTCATGTGCTGAAGGGATGAATGATCAGGTTTCATGCCTTTGTAATTTACCCATGTTCCATAAGGAAAATATGGCGCATTATAGTGCTCCGAATAGCTGAAGGGAAAAACTTCATGCCTTTGTGATGTGCCCATGCACTTAGGAGAATAATGATTTGCAAGGCTTTATAGTTTTTATCACATGCATGGTGGAAGATAGAAGGTTTTAGGAATGTGAAAGGTTTCTTGCATGTGTCTGTGATTTAACACTTGCAAGATGAATATTCAACTAAAATTCCAACACAAAAACTGTAAAACAAGTGATTGAAAACAAATAAATCAGGATTTGACAGTGAAATGATGAAAAGCAATAAAATATTTGAGCATGAAAAATTACTCGCTGCACTGTTTGATGAAGGGCTTGATGATTCTCCAGTGTTGCGCTCAACTCAGATAAAATGATGGTGAAAGAATTATTAATTGATTTCATTCAAAGAAATAAACATGCAAAACAAATTCATGCATGAGCTCCACTTGTTATCACATGAAAGGATTAGTTAATAAGGAGTTAATATGGTTCTTATTTTCTAGGAGCGCACCCTTATGCAACAAGTTGGGTCATGCATGCAACTGGACACGACACAAGTCTTCGTCACGAAGGAGTGTGCCCAGGTAGGGCACACTTTCTCAGCCTGAAGGAGTGCGCTCAAGTAGGGTGAATTCCTTCAACTCGAAGAAGTGTGATTTCCTCAAGTGCAAGCCTTTGTCAACTTTAAGTGCGATTTTTTATTTTGTGAGAGATTTTCCTATTTTTTCTTACTTTTTCCCACTTTTGTGTTCTTTTTGAGTGTGTGCGTGGCGATAAGGAAAGTTTTTAAGTCTAGAAAAGATCATGAATTCACCTAACCAAAACTTACTAACTCAAACACTTCTAATGATTAGGTGACGACACTTTAGAAAAATTGACTTACGAGGATACGACATTAGGAGAAAACTCACCCATATAAAATCAAACCACATGACGACACATGTGGCTTGAAAAAATGGTTAATGTAGGCTCCAAAATTGACATAGGAAAAAAAATTGAAGGGTCGTTGTCGCAGTGACAAATTTTCTTAAACAAATTTCCTAAATTGCCTTTGTATAGATGGGAACATCCTTAATGGCTTGGAACAACGAGATTTTTCACAGAAATTCCTTATTTCCCCTAGGAAATCAAATTCAGGTTGTGTAAGGGGCTTCTCAAGGAAAAATCTTTATGGATAAGGAATGGGATCAAGATTTTTTCCAAAAGAATGTTCTTGGATATTCGGAGAAGGAAATATTGGCTCTTGTTCTTGAATGATAAGGGAGGTTTAATTTTGAATTACCTTTCCAAAGAATAATTGAATGTTTTTACTGTCCAAAAATGAAAGAGAATATGTAGGGAAATGAGTTAATTTAGCATCATAGGTGGTATGTAATACTTTATTGTTATTTTTATTAGGAAAAAAATGAGCAGGTAATCGATGCTTCTATTGAGTTTGGGTAGTTGGTTAGAAGGAAACTAAAGTGGATAATGATGTGGTTGAGGTGGCATCATATTCTCGAAAGAGGAGGGTCCTCTCCACCCTGGGGTCCATCCTGAACCTTATACCTGAGGGGGGCATTGTGTCCAAGGAATCATAGGGCACCATCAAAAGTGGGGAGTGAAATACCAGGAAGGATCGAGAAATGTAGACCCAAATGTTTGAGGAGGCCATGGTTTCTTTCGAGTCACAAAAAAAATATATTCAATTTCCCGTCAGCTTCTTGAAACATGGATTTCAATCTTGGAAAAGAAGGAAATTCCTAAGTTGAAAGTTTTTGTTCATAAATGCTACACACTTCTACATTATTCAAAGGGAATTCCTTAAGCAGGTGTTTCTTTTGGCACTTCAAACAAAATATGGCCAAGGCCAATTCAACTTCCTCTTTCTTTATTTTGGTATAAAGGGTGCCTAATTGTGAGCTAAGTGAGTTGAGAATATCACTCTTGAGATTATCTAATAAATTCCCTAGTTCAACCTTAGTTACTCCTGCCCCACATGACCTACCAATTCAAGATATTATATCTCGAGAGTCCTTCCCATATTTTGCACTTCCTCTTGAGTATCGTTTACATAAGTTACAAATGTATTCATAAGTTAGTTGGGAAACATCACCTACCCCCATTAAGTTTAAAATTTCCAAACAGCCTTTCCATATACCTTTGAGAAAAAGAAAATGTAAGGTTTCTGGGTGAAGGGTACTTTTCTTTGTTCTCTATAGGGTATATTGGAATCTTTCTACATAGTCTTCTAGGCTCTTATCATCAAACTGAGACATCTTAAATATTTCCTCCTTTATGTCCTTGACCTTGCAATATTTTTGATATTTACTTAAAAAATAATTCTTCATATCATCTCAAGAATGTATAGAGTTTCCCTCTAAACCCATGAACCTATGAAGAGCTGCATCTTTTATGTTGCAGGAAATAGTTTTAACTTTTGAACATCCATAGAGTAATCATAACTTCGATAAAGAACATAAAACTCAAACACGAAAGGATCGAGATCCTCCCTATATAGGCCATGAAAATTTGGAAGGGTTGAGAGAGGGATACTTTTAATTTGAACCACAACATCAGGGTCTTGAATGGGGAATTCAAAAGTAACAAGCCATTGTTGCTTAGGACCATTAACTTCTTCATCAACCATATTTTCCCTCTTGGATAATCATGGTATTAAGGTTTATTAGACCCTTCAGTACTTTCTGGTTCTTCCCCAATTGGAGTCTCTTCCCTCTTAGGTATTCATCCTTTTGGTGGTTGTCCTACCATGCTATTTTGAGTGAAATTGACCTTCAAAGGGTCTCCCTTTTCTTTTTCCAAACTGTCAATGTAAGTGGTTCCTATCGCACCCTGTCTGGGGGTTTTAAGAGACTATTTCTTTTTCTTACCTATGATGTTTCAAAAAACATTTATCATGATATAATGCAAAATATAAAGGGAATGTGGGTTATTGAAAGGGGTGATTATGACCCCTTTGGTCGCTTCTAGCCCTAATATCCTTTGTACTATTGATGTGAGAAATCTTGACTCCTTGAGTGCCTCCTTAACAATGGTGCCAAAAATGATGGTGTCTCTATTAGTTCTAATATTGTTGAAGTACACAGTCCATTTATTTGTTGACTGACACTAGTAAGCTTGTGAGATTCTCTATGCTCTATACACATGAGACAAGCTTTGTTACTTATTATGATGATATAAAATAGATGCATATGAGTGGAGCTATCATTAAAGTTCTATCTATTGACTCAATTTAACTTAATGGCTCTTTACTTACCCAAAATCACAATAACTAAGCTTAATATCATCGAAAGTTAACCAGATAATATTTTTATTTTTATTTTCATTTTTGTAGCAATTAATTGTTTATGACCTTTACAAATGATACTAACACCAATCCCCTTAAACTAATTACAAAATAACCATACTGAAATAAACTTCACCTAAAGAATATAAATTCATAAAACATAAATATAATAGCATGTAATAAAAATATTGCGATTTGAAAATAACAATACTATTCTAAGGAATCAGAGAGCACCATCCAAAGTGGGGAGTGAAATACCAAGAAGGATCGAGAAATGTAGACCCAAATGTTTGAGGAGGCCATGGTTTCTTTCGAGTCACAAAAAAAAATATTCATTTTCCCGTCATCTTCTTGAAACATGGATTTCAATCCTAGCAAAGAAGGAAATTCCTAAGTTGAATTTTTTTTTTTCATAAATGCTACACACTTCTACATTATTCAAAGGGAATTCCTTAAGCAGGTGTTTCTTTTGGCACTTCAAAACAAATATGGCCAAGGCCAATTCAACTTCCTCTTTCTTTATTTTGGTATGAAGGGTGCCTAATTGTGAGCTAAGTGAGGTGAGAATATCACTCTTGAGATTATCTAATAAATTCCCTAGTTCAACCTTAATTGCTCTTGCCCCACATGACCTACCAATTCAAGATATTATATCTCGAGATTCCTTCCCATATTTTGCACTTCCTCTTGAGTATTGTTTACATAAGTTACAAATGTATTCATAATTTAGTTGGGAAACATCACCTACCCCCATTAAGTTTAAAATTTCCAAACAGCCTTCTCGTATACCTTTGAGAAAAAGAAAATGTAAGGTTTCTGGGTGAAGGGTACTTTTCTTTGTTCTCTACAGGGTATATTGGAATCTTTCTACATAGTCTTCTAGGCTCTTATCATCAAACTAAGACATCTTAAATATTTCCTCCTTTATGTCCTTGACCTTGCAATATTTTTTATATTTAATTAAAAAAAAATTCTTCATATCATCTCAAGATTGTATAGAGTTTCCCTCTAAACCCACGAACCTATGAAGAGCTGCATCTTTTATGTTGCAGGAAATATTTTAGCTTTTGAGCATCCATAGAGTAATCATAACTTCAATAAAGAACATCAAACTCAAACACGAAAGGATCGAGATCCTCCCTATATAGGCCATGAAAATTTGGAAGGGTTGAGAGAGGGATACTTTTAATTTGAACCACAACATCAGGGTCTTGAATGGGGAATTCAAAAGTAACAAGCCATTGTCGCTTAGGACCATTAACTTCTTCATCAACCATATTTTTCCCTCTTGGATAATCATGGTATTGAGGTTTATTAGACCCTTCAGTAATTTCTGGTTCTTCCCCAATTGGAGTCTCTTCCCTCTTAGGTATTCATCCTTTTGGTGGTTGTCCTACCATGCTATTTTGAGTGAAATTGACCTTCAAAGGGTCTCCCTTTTCTTTTTCCAAACCGTCAATGTAAGTGGTTCCTATCGCACCATGTCTGGGGGTTTTAAGAGACTATTTCTTTTTCTTACCTATGATGTTTTGAAAAACATTTATCATGATATAATGCAAAATATAAAGGGAATGTGGGTTATTGAAAGAGGTGATTATGACCCCTTTGGTCACTTCTAGCCCTAATATCCTTTGTACTATTGATGTGAGAAATCTTGACTCCTTGAGTGGCTCCTTAACAATGGTGCCAAAAATGATGGTGTCTTTATTTGTTCTAATATTGTTGAAGTACACAGTCCATTTATTTGTCGACTGGCGCTAGTAAGCTTGTGAGACTCTCTATGCTCTATACACATGAGACAAGCTTTCTTACTTATTATGATGATATAAAATAGATGCATATGAGTGGAGCTATCATTAAGGTTCTATCTATTAACTCAATTTAACTTAATGGCTCTTTACTTACCCAAAATCACAATAACTAAACTTAATATCATCGAAAGTTAACTAGATAATGTTTTTATTTTCATTTTCATTTTTGTAGCAATTAATTATTTATGACCTTTACAAAGGATACTAACACCAATCCCCTTAAACTAATTACAAAATAACCATACTGAAATAAACTTCACCTAAAGAATATAAATTCATAAAACATAAATATAATAACATGTAATAAAAATATTGCGATTTGAAAATAACAATACTATTCTAAGTGATATAATCCAACTCGCATATAAACAAAACAACGATACTAAAAAATTTGACTCAAGGCTCAATCTGTACCTGTAAAATATTTAACTATTAAATACATAGATAAATATGCACACCTACAAACACACACCAGAGCATGAAACAAGATTGCAGACTCCCACCGATCACACAAACAATGGTTTATATATTATGTAAGCACAAAGATCAAAATAACATTTTTTTTTGCGCTCTAAGCGCTCACAAATTATATAAAAGTTTACAAAGTCTTAAATTAGACACACTAGAGGTTCGGTTCTTTGAGCGAATTGATTGAAAATGATAATAGAAATTGGTTACAAATATATATCAAATTTGGACATTGCTCAACCAACTTTACTATTCTGGTCTTCTAATGGATATAATTCATTTGATAGTCCTGCAATATTTTGGAACCAAACTCGTTCAACTTGATCAAATTGTCTATGCGATTCCAAGAACTGGCATCTCGACTGTCACTGCATTCAATACCGTGGCGATAATAACCCAAAATGTTCACTGTTGATCAGAATCTCAGAGATACCTCGTTCATTCTTGAAAAACAAAATTCTAAAAATGTAATCAATGCTGTGCTCACGTGCTCGGGTGGTCGAGCTAGCACACCTGAATCTTCAGAGACCATTTTGAATTGCGCCCATGCCTTTTGGCATAAAAAGTCACGTCAAATAACATAAACATTACCCTATCATCATATAAACAAAGCATATCAAGTGAAATACTATCCTGTAGATAATCACTTAAAATTCAACCAGTAGCCCGAACCTTATTCAGTGCAAACCCCATATATATATATATATATATAATGCAAGCCATATTCCATTTAGCCAACGCACCTATGTATTTATTCCAATCAATCATCTGGTTGTTTAATTTTAAACAAAATAGACAAGTTATTTTAAAAAAAAAAAATACACATATACCTGTAATAGTAAATGACAAGATTAGGCATCATCAAGACAAAAAAAAATAAAAAATGATATCACACCTATGTATTTATTCCAATCAATTATCTAGTTGTTTAATTTTAAACAAAGAGACAAGGTACTAAAACAAATAAACACATATACCTGTAATAGTAAATGACAAGATTAGACATGATTTTAGGGAAAAAATATGATAAGATAGTTAAGAAAAAATGGTTATTTGGTGAATAAAATGTTGCCATATGGGGAATCCATCAATGAAATCTTAACCAAACAGAAACAATTTTAGTACCCATATTCAAATGAAGTACCTTTGAATTGAAAATTGAAAAATTTATGGTCTCCTATGATATAATTATTTTTGGGAAGTAATTATGATTTTATTATATATATAACTAGTTGTTATACACATAACTTTCCAATGGTCAAACAAGACTAAACAATGATTATCTTATCTTTGTTCTTTATGAGAAAAAAAAAGATTATAACCTTAGATACCATTTTTGGGATTCAAGACGGAAACCCCTCGTACTTAGATTATAACCTTTTAACATTGTTTGAGAAATAAGAAACTATTAAGGACCGGTAGGATTGGTGACATTTTAATTATTGGTTCGAGGTTATAATATACATGACAATAATGGAAATAGTGAAAAAGTGTGTAAAGGTACACATAATCACTACATATGCACATTTATATTTGTATTAATGTTCATTTTTATGTTTTCTTTTAAATTTATCATTTTTTATAAGATTGTAGTAATGTGATATTTCTTTTTCATTAAAAAAAAATAGAGTTTCAATAAAAATGAGAGTGTAAGGTTTTTTTTCCTCATTAAAGCTTTTCAATGATATCATGAATGTTTGTGAAGGCGTTTTCTAAAAATAATAATAAATGTCAAGGTTGACCAACCTTTTTAAGGAAGGTTTGATGCCTTTCATCAAAATACTAAGCTTAGAATCACATGTTTTCTTCCATTTAATGTGGTTTTGAACCTTAGAACTCATAAATTCATGCCCAATGCATTGGTCAATTATGACAAAGTTGGTCAATTAGTGTCATACAAAAAAAAAAGGCAAAAATGTTAACGTATTAGTCTTATCTTCAAACAAGAATTGGTGGCACGGAGAGTGGAATTTGTGGAACAAAGATTAGGATAAATGTTTGACATTCAAATTGATTAATGAGTAGAGTTCACATTTTGAGAATCTCGATATGGGTTTGGAAAGAATTATCTCATATTGTTAAAGTGCGAAAAGTTATAGGTTGCCACTGCACTATTTTAAAGCATTTGTAAGCAGATACATGCATTTTTTTATGAAAATAATTTTGGATGACACTCTTAATCGAGAGATGTAGAGCTTGAATGCTATGGGTAATGCTATCACACATAAAATTTCAAAATTTCATTGATAGGGTCACTCACCTCACTCACCTAGGTTTCACTTTGTCTTAATAGATTGGTTCATGAATTTGATGAAACATTCCATGGAATAAACCTTACCCTAAGTCTAAAACCCCCCATTAGTCATGTCATGTCTGTCAAATCCACCCAATTCCACTTAGTTTTCACATGCATGGTCTCAAATATAAAAAAAAAAATCACTTGTCTGCTTTTTCATCATTTGGTAGGATATGTAACTACAGAAAGGAAGATTTCGCTACAGAATCACCTGACAATTTTGTAGTGAATCTTCCAGGTTTATAACTGTCTTCATTGCGGAATCATGTTTTTCTGCAAAAAAAACAGAGCATAGTGAGTTGTCAAAATTCTGATGGTCAGGGGTAAAGGTGAGGTCACCCAATTAGTTATCATGATCACCCAAGCATGCAAGATCGTAATTACCCTCATCATTACATTTTATTCCCACATTTGGCAACATTATCCCAACTTTCAAATTGAATTTTTAATTTCCTCTCAAAACATCTCTCTGTCCTCTGTTGTTAGAAGCCTTGCATGCAACAGTCTAGTATCATCTTGAAGAGATGACTCCCACCACAAGCAACTTATTTTCCATTTTTTTTATCAGCAGGTGGCACAGTTAGAGAGACAACGTGGTTATAAAGTAGAATGGAAATGAAGAAGAAGGTGAACAAGGGAGTCTCTTGTGTGAGATATGAGCCCATGGACCTCAAGCTATTAAATGAAGACCCCAGTTTCATGGATGCATTCAAAAATTTCGGATGTTTGCAGTTCTGTCAAAATACTCAAGGATTTCATGCCCGGATATCAAAGGATTTTGCAATGAAATTTATAGGCACAGCCTCGAAGGTGGGGGTTTTAAATTTCTCAGTGTCACCTGATAACATTTCTTAGGCTACATAAATACCCAGAGAAGGTGAAGAGTGGTTCAAAGCCACTAAATTCAAAATGCTGAGCTGTGAGGAATTTTTCAAACCAGAACACATTGGAGCTGACATGGCATCTAGGATTCCAAGGAGTTATATGAAGGAAAATTATTCTAAATTGTTGTTTGTGATCCAAAAGTACTTTACCTATGAGGGGAGGTTTCATATGATTTACCTATACCATTTCAGGCTCCTTTACCTTTCACTGGTAAGAATCCCCTCGATATTCCTTTCTTTTTGTTTAAAATTTTAGGGAAGATGTCTGATAAGGTTCCAGCTAGGGCTTAAGGCAGTGAGACATCAGTGTTTCACCATGGTATAATTAAACTCTTAGTGTTGGAAGTATTGAAGAAATTAAACAGAGATTGGGCATCTTTCCTTTTCCTCAGTGGGTATGAAGTCGACACCTAAGAAGACTTCAAAGCCAAAAACTACTTCATCTCCAGCTGTGATAGAGGTGTAAATGAAGAAGAGGAAGAGCCTATATTGGAGCCAATGGATCAGTAAAACAGAACCTATACTAGAGACAAACATCCCACAGCCATCACCTACAAGCAACAAACAAAATATTAGCAAGCATAGTAGTAGGAGGATAATTAGAAGTCAAATCATTGCCAAGGGAAATCTTGAAGACATCCTCCAAGCAATAGACATTGAAGAGACTCCACTTTTCCAAACATAAGACATTGAAGGGGATAAAAAGAAGAAGCATAAAGGTAAGATTGTTAAAAAGTTAGATTTTGCACGAGAAGATGCAGGTTTCATATTCCAGCCAAGGAAACCACTTACTATGTTACAACTTGCAAAGGGTATCATGAAGACAAAAAATGTTGACAAAAGCAAGAAGCCCATCACAGAAGACATCATAGACCTATCTCCAGTAACATAAGAGGCTTTTGTGCAAAGAAAAGGAAAGGAGAAGATGGTGGAAAATACTGAAGTGCAGGTATTGCAGGAAAAATTAAGAGAGGCCAAAGAAGAGGTCATTGAAGTCAAATTAGAACTACAAAAGGCCAAGGTATACATAAAGATGATTGCATATTTTGAAGAAAAATGAATGATCAGCTGAACCAATATGATAAATCACTGACAAATGCCAAAATGTTGTTGAAAAGAACACTTCCTTTAAGGAGAGTAATGAAAAACACCAGAAAGAGAAACTTGTGGTTACAGTCTAAAAGAAAACAGCTTAAGGGACAGGTTAAATAACTAGAAGACAAAATGGATATGATTCATGAAGAATTTAAGAAAAGAGGGCTGAAAATAAAAGTGATAAATGAGCCTGAGGAGATGCAACCTTCTACTGCTAAGGATGGAATGCCCAAAGTTTGAAGACTTGGCCTAAACATTTTTGACAAATTTTGCAGCATTCAAGAAACATAATTTTCATTTTGGAAGGTGAAATGGTGAAGAAAAATGAAAATTCTGTGTTTTTCTTCCAATTAGGCAATTTCATAGTGAAGCCTAGACTTGAAGGCCAGATTTCACTACGAAATCCCTTTAGGATACTTTTTGCAACAACTCTCATTTTGGCTGGAAATCAAAGGAGGCCAAGAGTTGTCTTTAACTTATATTATCTAGCAAACATATCCCAATCAGAAAGAGAGGTTAAAAGTTGACTTAGATGGATGAAATGAATTTGCTACCAAACTATAATACAAAATTGCCTATTGCACTCTGTTTTTGCAGCAAGGTGTTTTTAGTTGTACTTTGATGTTTGGAAAGTGTATGGAAGGGAATCCAACCACGTGGAGGCATTAAAAGGTGGTAGTGGGACACTCTAGTAGGGATTCACTCCTTGACAAAGATGTCACCTTTCCATCTCAGCATGAAGACAATGATAAAATGTTATGTTTATCTTCTCCTTAAAAGTAGGGTGATTAGTTCCTAAATCTAGTGGGTATATTTATGTCTAGGTTATGGTGAGTGCCACTCGAGCACTTGGTCATTATCAATGTAATTATCCCATTATACAGATAAGTGAATGTAATAAATGAAAGATAGAGTCCTAATAGGCTAGTAAGTCTTAAGTTATTAGGTATCTTTTTCAGTTCCAGGAATATAGTTTATGGTTAAGATAGGTATCAAAGATGATGGTTTGATGATCTAGTGAGCAGATCCAGTGTAATGAACAAAATATTATTAATAGGCAGAACTTCGAATGAGAAGGGGTTGGAGAATTTTATTTGACACTACTACTGTTGTAAATTTTGGCTGATCAGTAACATACAATGACTCTGTTTTCTGCTTCACCTAAGATTCTTTGAGTGTTTCAATGAGCTTATGTCTTATGTTTTGTTAATATCTTTCTTCCAATATCTTGACATTGAATTACTCAGAATTCATGCCTTCATGCTCTAACTTCCTTTTAACATTAAGCTATTGAATATTCCTGTGTGTGTATTATCCTTTCATTGAAACAATTAAAGCCTCAAATGCCACAAGGAGATCCATTATCATTGAATTCCCTCATATTGACTCCATAAGCCCAATGGTAGTGAACCCTACACATTTTTAACCTGCAAGAAAATTCATTAAAGTACATATCATAGAGTTAGCCATCTGATTGAATAGTAATTGAGAAAATCATAAGTTAATTTGAGAGAGCCCTCTCAGCCTGAAGAGGCTAATCCTCAGTCAAAATATGGTTTGAAAGAGTTACTATAAGTTGTCTGGTGGAGCAGCCCATCATTACCAATTTAGAGATAACATTTTGGTGCTTATGTCGGGAGTCTGAAGACATATTTCCCGAAGTTTGTGCTCAAACTATGAAGGTGAAATCTTAGAGGCAGCAGGAGCTCAGAACATTTCGAGGCTCCAGAAACTACCTTGGTGACTCCACTAAAGATCTTCATGCTTAAATATGGCTTTAATAAAGAGATACACACAGAGTAATATAGATCCTAACCCACCTATAATTGTGGATAATCCATAAAGGATCCTCAGAGGCATTGGAAGCATCTCTTCAAAATCAGGTATTCCATCACATTCAAGAGCTTTGTCCTCTGAAATTATTCGAACTTCGAAGTCCTGATGATAGTCAATTTGATGATAAAATTTAAGAAATATTGTTTAGGTCTAAGACTGAAAATGAACTGACTGACATAATACTAGACCTACAAATACTAGTTATTGACACAACATCCCTAGTAGCTAAGCAGGAAAAAGAAGAATTATGGAAAACAGTCACATCAGAGCTATCATTATAAAGGGAGTCTTTTGAAAATTTAAGAGTTAGATCCATTTGAATTTTTTTTGAAGAGAAAATCCGGTATAACTTTTCCTGAATGGAGTTCATTCATATCTAGACTTCAAATACCATCTACAACATCTCCTAACAATTCAACCTCACCTACTGTGTTTTCCAAAAATCAGAATTTAACCTCATCTATTGTCCTTCCACATACCACAGTTACTGTCATCATGGATGGAATTGTTCCTCCTCATCCTCCTATTGCACCTGCAAGATATGCTCCACTTGTCCTCCTTACATGTCCTTAATTACCTCCTAGATGGATACTCAACTAGAATTAAAACCTTTGGGACTGAAGAGGAAATATCAACTGAGGTACATGTAGACCAATTTAATGATTTCATTAACAGAGAGGAGGTAGACCATGAAGATGTAAAAATGAGATTATTTTCTTAGAGTTTTACTAGTGAAGTAAGAAAATGGTTTAACGCCTTAGCCCCAGCAAGTATGCAGAATTGGGACTAACTAGAAGATAGTTTTTTGACCAAGTGGGGGAGTAAGGTGAATCTAGTACAAGCCCTAACATAATATAAAAATTTGAAAATATCCTTAGATTAATCTATCCAAGACTTCTCTAAGAGGTTTAACAAGTTCTATAACTCCAACTTGCCCATATTAAACCTCCTCCAGGAGCTGCTCAATTACACTATGCAGAGGCATTTGATTATGAGTTTTCCATCTTGCTAAGAGAAAGAGAGTATGCTTCTCTAGAAGAAATGTAGAATGATGCAATGAAAGTGGAGGTAAACATGGCAGCTTCCAGGAGATCTAAGATGGGAAAAACAAAATTGAAAGAAGAGGAAAATCCTTTTTCCTCAGATGCTAAATTTGATTCCATGATGAAGACCATGGAAAAAATCATGGATAGACTTGTTCTTGGAGCCACTCCTTTGCCTCGTGCAAAACAAGATGCACAACTGTGTGTAATAATTTTCGGTGAAAATCACATAAAAGAAATTTTTTTCGACACGTTTCGAACCAGCCAGTGTGGTTCATCATCTTGTCCTGATGATGAACCACACTGGCTGGTTCGAAACGTGTCGACAAAAATTTCTTTTATGTGATTTTCACCGAAAATTATTACACACATTTTATGGATCACAGAAGCCAAATTCCTAAAGATGCACAAATCAGAAACCCACAATTTAGGAGGCCTCAAAATCAAAAAATACAAGAGAAGAAAGAAATCAGTCTAACACACAAGTGAGGCCTCCCTTTCAACATAATTTTCTTGATGAAGAGGAAGCTCAACTTGAGTTCCAAGAGGATATTATTAATTGTTTATATGAAGACATGTCTAGGATTTTTCTAACTAAAGAGGAACATAATGAGTCTAGTCATGATTTGGAAAAGAATGAGGAACAATCTAATTACCTTAAGGGTTATCAACATGCCATATTTGAAATGCAGAAACAATAAAATTTGAGAAATAGGAATGTCCCCATTACCACAAACAAATCTCAGCTGAAGAAATATGTTCCTAAACCAGCTGAGCCAAAGAAGGATGCACCACCTCCACCTCCTGCCAAAGAAGTTGAAAAAACCTCATCTACTTTCAGTTTAGAAATCAGATATCCAAAATCAAAATTCCTGTTCCCTTTGGAGAAATTATCAAGGTCACTTAATATAGAAGCAAAATTTTCAAGGTGTTAAATTCTCAGCCATGACCTTCAGATATCCTAAATCTACAAGAATACCATCCCACCTTTTTCCTAGGACCAAGGGCAGAAGATGAACAAAATGAAGAGGCTCATCCTTTTTATGTGAGTCTAAACATACATGATATGACTTTTCACAATGCCATGTTTGAATCAGGTGCTTCCCACAACCTTATGCCTAAAGTGATCATGGAGAGGATGGTTTTAGAGATCACTAGACCTTACAAAGATCTATTTTTATTTGACTCCAAGAGAGTTCAATGCATAGGTATTATTAAAGATGTTGTTGTTGGCCTAACACAAGTACCTCCTAAAACAGTGGTGATGGACATAGTAGTAGCTGACATTCCCCCAAAGTTTGGTATGCTTTTATCCAGATCTTGGGCAACCAAAATTAAAGGGACTATGCAGATGGATATGACATATGCTACCAATCTGGTTTTTGGTGAGCAAAGGAGGGTGTATAGGGAAAGTATGATGGCCTACATGGTGAGTAGTAAGGATAATCCTAAATTTTTTCTAATTTATGCAGTTGAAACTGAATTGGGATCCTCAATTTTATTCAATGAACTCACTGATGAGGCAGAAATTGAAGAAAAAACAGAAAATCAGCAAGGAGAAAATCAGGTATGTGTTGAAGAAAAAGGAGAAGGCTGGTGGCTTTTACACTTTGATGGCTCTGCTGGAAGAGAGGGGGATGGAGCAAGGATATGGATCACTACTCCTAATGATGAAAGTAAGTTTTACTCTTTTAAACTTAATTTTGGTTGCACAAACAATATGGAAGAATATGAATCATTGTTTTTGGGTCTAGAAATTTTGAAAAAACTAGGTGCCAAAAAGATATCAGTGTGTGGTGATTCAAAGTTAGTGATTAAACAAGTTGAAGGGTCATATAAAACCAAAGATGTAAGAATGAGGGCATACATAAATTTTATCATGGAAATTCTTGAAAATTTTCAAGAATATGCTTTCCTTGTGAAAACTACAGACTAAAATTCAGTAGTTGATCCTCTAGTTGTCTCTACAAGTTTATTTGTCATCCCTACACATAATATGAGGTTGAGGTTAGAAATAGGCCAACAACCCCTGACAACATCATTCATTGGAAAGTGTTTGAGAATGATCAACAAGTTCAAAATTTTCTTGAATTGAAGGAGGAGTTTGAGAACATCCAAGTAGATCAGCAAAATATGTTTGTTGAAACTAAGGTCAATCCTCAAGTCTTGCAGCTGAAAAAAAATTGTATCCTGAAAGGCCTTATTCCCCTTGAGAAAATATTTTATCAAAATGATGTTTTCAAGTCTCCTAGAATGCAAGCTGATGATGAGGAGGTGGAGACTTGCAATATTGGTATAGCAACAACGCCTAAAATGGTCAAACTTTTTAAGTTTCTTTCTATGGAGATGAGACAAAAATATGTGGATATGATGAAGAAATATATTGATGTTTTTGTGTGGAGCTATGCTGATCTGAAAAGGTATGATCCTAGCATTATACAACATACTATTCCCATCAAAGAGAATGAAAAACCATTCAAGCAGAAGTTGATAAGAATTAATCCTTTGCTCATGCCTTTGATTGAGAAAGAGATTAAGAAATTTTTTGATGCAAAGTTCATTGTCCCTATAAGGTTTTCAAAATGGCTTGCTAATCTAGTAACTGTTAGAAAGAAGACTGGTGAGATTAGAATTTGTATTGACTTTAGAAATCTTAAAAAGGCTTCTTTGAAAGACAACTACCCTCTTCCCAAGATGGATCAAATTTTTTGGAATATTGTTGGCTCTCAAAGAATGTCCATGCTTGATGGATTTTCAGGTTACAATAATATATTGGTACATCCAAAAGATCAGGAGAAATATTCCTTTACCACGCCATGGGGAACATTCATGTATGCCAAGATGCCTTTTGGTTTAATGAATGCAGGGGCAACCTTTCAAAGAGCAATGGATATTGCTTTTTCTGAGGAGAAAGACAAATAAATTGTGGTCTATTTTGATGACATAACTATGTTTTCAAGAAAGGAGGAAGATCACTTGAAACATTTGGAGAAAATTCTTCAGAAATGCAGAAAATTCGGTATCTCTCTTAATCCCACTAAAAGTATTTTTTCTCTAACTTCTGGAAAATTTCTAGGACATATTATATCTAAATATGGGATAAAGATTGATCCTAATAGAGTTAGTTCAATTCAAAAGATAGACCTGCCAAGGAATAGGAAGGAGATTCTATATTTTCTTGGAAAGGTAAATTTTGTTAGAAGGTTTATCCCAAACTTTGCTAAGATTGTCAAGGACGTTACCAAGATGTTAAAGAAAGGATCTGATATTAAGTGGATTGTTGAAGCTAAGAAATATTTTGAAGAGATAAATAAAGCTCTCACTCAAGCCCCAGTGCTTATAAGTCCCAACTTCTCAAGTGAATTTCTAGTTTTCACATTTGCTTCTAAAAATACCATTGCTGGAGTTTTATAGCAAAAAGGACTGCAAGGTGGTGAAAAACCTATTTCATTTTTTAGTAGGACTCTTGCCAACTCTAAATTGAAGTATAATATCTTGGATAAATAGGCATATGCTTTAGTCAAATCTCTTAAAGATTTCATAATTTACATTTTGCATTCTCATGTTATTGCATTTGTGCCTAACACTATGGTTAAAGATATTTTGACACAAGCTGATCCTGATGGCAAAAGAGGGAAATGGATCGCTAGTTTGCTAGAGTATGACATAGAAATTAAGCCTACCAAGTTGGTGAAAGGACGGGGATTAGTAAAACTGATGGCATAGTAAAATTTTGAATGTCTTGACATGAATTTCATTGCAGAAATTTTAGAGCTTACATAAGAAGAAGGAGAATTGGTCCCTATTGAAGATAAATTCATATTTTTTGAATGGTACAGAGATGTGATATTTTTCCTACATCATCATAAATCTCCTCCTCAATTGACTAAGTCCAAATAAAGGTTTGTGAAACTGAAATCATTGAGATACTGCATTTTGAATAAGAATTTGTATTGGAAAGATACTGGTGGAATTCTTCTGAATTGTTTGCTAGAAGATGAGGTTGAAAAAGTCATTGAAGAGTTCCATGAGGGAGATTGTGGAGGACACCATTACTGGAAAGCCACAACCAACAAGATACTCAGGGAAGGGTATTATTGGCCTACTATGTTTAAGGATATCTACACGAAGATCGTTGCATGCCATGAATTCCAAGTTATTGATGGTAAGAAGAAGTTAATTCATTTACCTTTGATGACAATATATGTTGAAGCTCCTTTCCAACAATGGGGGCTAGACTTCATTGGCGAAATACACCCAGCATCCTTAGGGCAACATCGCTGGATTTTGATAGCCATAGATTATTTCACTAAGTGGATCGAAGCAATCCCAACAAGGCAGCCCACTGACTCAGTCCTCATTCAATTCTTGGAGAACAATATTTTGTCGAGGTTTGGCTGTCCTATGAATATTATTACTAATAATGCACAATATTTTAAATCCAAAAAAACAATTAGCTTTTTTCATCAGTATCATATTACACTTGGACATTCCACAACCTATTACCCTCAAGGTAATGGTATTGCAAAATCATCCAATAAAAGCATAATGAGGATCATCAAAAAGGTGTTGTAAGAAAATAAGAGATCATGGCATCTAAATTTGAAGTTTTCTCTGCAGGCTGATAGATTTTTCACAAAGTGATCCATTGGTACATCTCCCTATGAATTAGTATATGGAACTGAAGCTATTTTTTCCACTTATTTGGGAGTTCCGGTAATGAAACTGCTGCAAGGACTTCAAGAGGAGCCAAGTTTTATCCAAAGGAGGATAAACCAGCTTATAGCTTTATAAGAGAAAAGAGAAGAGGTGTATGACAACCATCAACAATCACAAAACAAAGTGAAGAAAAACTTTGACAAAAAATCTAAAGAGGAAAGTTTCCAGATCCAAGATGTAGTTCTGAAATGGGAACCCAGAATTGAAGAAAAGAGGAAGCATGGAAAGTTTGAGAACATCTGGAAGGGGCCATTTGTGATAGATGCATATCATGGCAACAACAATTTTCTGCTTCAGGAGATGGATGGACAGTTGTGTGGAGGAGGACCTATCAATGGAAGGTTTCTAAAACACTAGTCCTCCTAATTCCTTTTATTGAATTTCACTCCATTGTATATATTTCATTTGTTGTTATGATGTTTTTCTAATAAATATGAGTTCATCATCAAGCTTGAGCCCGAGGAGAAAGCCATAAGAGTTTGAAGAAGTATTCATCAATTTCAGAATTTTTTTTTCCTTGAAAGAAGGCATTGGAACTACAAGTTATTTTTTGTAACACAGGGGCACACCATCCCCAGTGGAGTCGTTGTTATCACAGATAAATTTTCAAAATTTCATTGATAGGGTCACTCACCTCACTCACCTAGGTTTGACTTTGTCTTAATTGATTGGTTCATGAATTTGATGAAAAATTCCATGAAATAAACCTTACCCTAAGTATAAAACCCCCTATTAGTCATGTCATGTAAGTCAAATCCACCCAATTCCACTTAGTTTTCACATGCATGGTCTCAAATCAAACAAATGCCACTTGTCTTCTTTTTCATAATTTGGTAGCGAATGTAACTACAGAATGGAATATTTTGCTACGGAATCACCTGACAATTCTGTAGTGAATCTACCAGGTTTATAACTGTCTTCACCACATAATCGTGTTTTTTTGCAAAAAATAGAGCATGGTGAGTTGTCAAAATTCCGATGGTCAGGGGTAAAGGTGAGGTCACCCAATTAGTTATCATGATCACCCAAGCATGCAAGATTTTAATTACCCTCATCATTACATTTTATTCCCACATTTGGCATCATTATCCCAACTTTCAAATTGCATTTTTAATTTCCTCTCAAAACATCTCTCTGTCATAAGTTGTTCGAAGCCTTGCACGCAACAATATAGTATCATCTTTGAAGAGCTAACTCCAACCGCAAGCAGCTTGTTGTCCATTTTTTTTAATCTGCAAGTGCCACAGTGAGAGAGGAAACGTGGTTATAAAGTAGAATGACAATGAAGAAGAAGGTGAACAAGGGAGGCTCTTGTCTGAGATACGATCCCATGGACCTCAAGCTATTAAATGAAGACCCCCATTTCATGGATACATTCAGAAATGTCGGATGTCTGCAATTCTGTCAAAAGCTTCAAGGATTTAATGCCCAAATATCAAAGGATTTTGCAATGAACTTTACAGGCACAACCTCGAAGGTGGGGGTTTTAAATTTCTCAGTGTCACCTGATACCATTTCTCAGGCTACAAAAATACCAAGAGAACGTGAAGAGTGGTTCAAAGCCACTAAATTCAAAATGCAGAGCTGTGAGGAATTTTTCAAACCAGAACATATTGGAGCTGACATGGCATCTGGGATTCAGAGTTATATGAAGGAAAATTATTCTAAATTGTTGTTTGTGATCCAGAAGTACATTACCTATGAGGGGAGCTTTTATATGGTTTACCTATACCATTTCAGGCTCTTTTTACATTTCACTGGTAAGAATCCCCTTGATCTTCCTTTCCTTTTGTTTATAAGATTAGGGAAGATGTATGGTAAGGTTCAAGCCAGGGCTGAAGGCAGTGAGACATCAGTTTTTCACCATGGTCTAATTAAACTCTCAGTGCTAGAAGAATTGAAGAAATTAAATAGAGATTGGGCATCTTTCGTTTTCCTTAGTAGGTATGAAGTTGATTTAGTGACACCTAAGAAGACTTCAAAGCCAAAAAATAATTCATCTCCATCTATGACAGAAGGTGTAAATGAAGAAGAGGCAGAGCCTATCTTGGAGCCAATGGATGTTGAAACAAAGCCTATACCAGAGACAGATATCCCACAACCATCACCTATAAGAAACAAACAAAAGATTAGCAAGCATAGTAGCAGGAGGATAACTAGAATTCAAACCATTGCCAAGGGAAATCTTGAAGACATCCACCAAGTAATAGACATTGAAGAGACTCCAGTTGTCCAAGCAAAAGACATTGAAGGGGACAAAAAGAAGAAACATAAAGGTAAGACTATTAAAAAGTTGTATTTTGTAGGAGAATATGTAGGTTTCATATTCCAGCCAAGGAAACCACTTACTAGGTTACAACTTGCAAAGGGTGTCATTTTGATAAAGGCAAGCATCCTATCACAGAAGACACCATAGAACTATCTCTAGCAACATAAGAGGTTTTTGTGCAAAGGAAAGGAAAGGAGCAGATGGTGTAAAATATTGAAGTACATATATTGCAGGAACACTTAAGAGAGGCCAAAGAAGAGGTCATTGAAGTCAAATTAGAACTACATGAGGCCAAGATAGACAGAAATTTGATGGCATATTTTGAAGAAAAAATGAATGATTGGCTGAACCAATATGATAAATCATTGAAAAATGCAAAAAATTTGTTGAAAAGAACACTTCCTTTTAGGAGAGTAATGAAAAACACCAGAAAGAGAAACCTGTGGTTAAAGTATGAAATAAAAAAGCTTAAGGGATAGGTTAAAGAACTAGAAGACCAAATGGAGATGATTCAAGAAGAATTGAAGAAAAGAGGGCTGAAAATCAAAGTGATAAATGAGCCAGAGGAGATGCAGCCTTCTACTGCTAAGGATGGAGTGCCCAAAGTTTGAAGAGTTGGCCTAAAAAATTTTGACAAATTTTGCAACACTCAAGAAACATCATTTTCAGTTTGGAAGGTGAAATGGTGAAGAAAAATGAAAATTCTGTGTTTTTCTTCCAATTAGGAAATTTTGTAGCAAAGCCCAATCTTGAAGGCCAGATTTCGCTACGAAATCCTTTTAGGATAATTTTTGCAACAAATCTCATTTTGGCTGGAAATAAAGGAGGGAAAGGGTTGTATTTACCTTATATTATCTAGCAAAAATATCCCAATAAAAAAGAGAGGCTAAAAGTTGACTTAGATGGCAGAAATGAATTTTCTACCAAACTACGCTACGAAATTGCCTATTGCACTCTGTTTTCGCAGCAAGGTGTTTTTAGTTGTATTTTGATGTTTGGAAAGTGTATGGAAGGGAAACCAACCACATGGAGGCATTAAAAGGTGGCAGTGGGACACTCCAGCAGGGATTCACTCCTCGACAAAAATGTCACCTTTCTAGCTCAGCATGAAGACAATGATCACATGTTATGTTTATCTTCTCCTTAAAAGTAGGGTGATTAGTTCCTAAATCTAGTGGGTATATTTATGTCTAGGTTATGGTGAGTGCCACTTGAGCACTTGGTCATTATCAATGTAACTATCCCATTCTACATATAAGTGACTGTAATAAATGAAAGATAGAGTCCTAATAGGCTTGTAAGTCTTAATTTATTAGGTGTCTTTTTTAGTTCCAGGAATATAGTTTATGGTTAAGATAGGTGTCAAAGATGATGGTTCGATGATCTCACCAGATGGGCATATCCAATGTAATGAACAAAAGCATATTAATAGGCAGAACTTCGAATGAGAAGGAGTTGGAGAATTTTATTTGACATTACTACTGTTGTAAATTTTGGCTGATTAGTAATATACAGTGACTCTGTTTTCTACTTCATCTGATATTCTTTGAGTGTTTCAATGAGCTTATGTCTTATGTTTTTTCAATATATTTCTCCCAATATCTTGATGTTGAATTAATCAAAATTCATGCCTTCATGCTCTAACTTCCTTTTAACATTAAGCTATTGAATATTCCTGTGTGTGTATTTTCCTTTCAATGAAACAATTAAAGCCTCAAATTCCACAAGGAGATCCATTGTCATTGAATTCCCTCACATTGTCCATAAGCCCAATGGTAGTGAACCCTACAAATTTTTCACCCGCAAGAAAATTCATTATAGTACATATCACAATGTTAGCCATTTGATTGAATCTTAATTGAGCAAATCATAAGTCAATTTGAGAGAGCTATCTCAAGATGAAGAGGCTAATCCTCAGCCAAAAGCTGGTTTGAAAGAGTTACTCTAAGTTGTTTGGTGGAGCAGCCCATCAATACCAATTTAGAGATAACAAGTAATATGAAGGCTAAGATAGGACAAGGAGGGTCTACCTTTGAGCTATTAAATGGTGATATTTGTGTGGATACAAGTAAAAAATGGTTATTTCTTTAATAATTATAACATTCAAAAGGAATTTGATCTAATTTATAATGCTAAAATTATGTGGAGTGACTTAGGGAAAATGAATGAACTCCTCCTCAAAAGCTTTAGATGTCTCCTAATTGGAAGGAGCTAACAAGGCTAAAGGTTCAAATACTTTCTCTTATTGATAGATTGTTTAAAATATATAATCTACCCATTTCAAACCTAACACTCTTTAGTTAGTAATTGTGATTGTTGAGAAAGTGAAAAACATCCCAGTGTTTTGTGTCACAAAAGAAGGACTATCGTTTTGGGGCTGAGTTGGTCTCCTCTTCAAATCACAGTTATTAATATCAACTTGACTACAATGTCTATATCAAAAAAATATCATTCGAGTGAGATGACATAAGGTAGGTTAGTGAGGGAATTATTACTCAAGACATATTTTTGTTGATCTTAGTGTTGATTTTTGTAGCATCGGATGTGCTCTAGCCTTGAGATTTTGAAGAGAGGCTAAGACACATGCATTCTCCAAGACCAAGAAATCGTTTAGGAAAATTCCACCCAGGTATGATTTAATTAAAATAATTAATCATTTTTAATGTATTCATAAGTCTAAACTTAGGAAATGAGATTAATTAAAGGGTATTAACCAAATCGGGTGTGAATATTATATATAAAGGCGTGGATCCAATCTAAGATAATCTGAGCCATAAATTAATATATAATCCCGACCGTTGATATGTCAAAGAGAGATTATAAGAAGGAGTTCGATGGGAACTTGGAGAAAACACTTGAGATTTGAAGAGATCGATTTTGTTGGGAGATTGAATTCTCAGAGAGACAACGTTGAGTTGCTAGAGAGAGATCTGGTGAGTTCGCTGCAGTGAGGGGCAAAGATAGTAGCCCAGAGGAACTTTTCCAAATCTGGGGAGTGCAAGGTAGATAAGACATCGAATTTCACAGAGAAGCTGTGCAGTGCCACACAGAGGAAATGCAGAGCTTTAGAGGGAGTCTATTATTTTGCTGGGAGACATTCGAGATCTAGTACCAGAAGTCGAGGTGTGAGTCTGGAGGGCCATGGAGTCAAGTTTCAACATAGAATAAGATCAAATGGAGAAGGTGACACAGTTCTACTAGTTGTGACACAGTGACTCTATAGGCTGACACAATTACTGCGCAGAGACAACACATGGAAGTGCAGAAATTTGAATAACTGATATGTTATCCACCGAGATTCTCCTAATCACACACCATTTTATCTTCATGCACAATACAAAATCTCTTCTACCATTGATCATCACATGCGGAAATAAAATCAATTGCATACACTCATTAAAGCCATAAAAAAAATTCACATATGAACACAGTATGTAATGGGAAAGCTTAAAGCTGAAAATCCCAACTATTTGTATATTATATGTCATAGAGATCATGTAACAATCATCATACAAAGCTCCTCACAAGCTCTCAGTACAATCTCCAATTGCTACACACTAATCAGGCCCTGGTCTTGCAAATCCATGCACCGATCTTTGCCAGCCTTTAGCTTGCCTCTACTGCGCAATCATTGTTGAAGAATAGCTCTTGATGAGTTTGAATTACCCCAGCCTTGCTCATGCAGTCTTTAAAGGCATCTCTACTGAGTGTTGGATGCAAACCATGCATCACTATAGTCACAACTGATAGTCACACTGCTCTTTCACCTATCTCTCCACTGGTCTCCACTGAAACTGTCCATGCACTGAAGTTAACTGATGTATTCTTTAGTTGATTAATGAGTTTATAATTAGTGAATTAATTAATAATTAACTCACACCACTCTCACTAGTGTATCAATCAGTTAGACTAGATACAACTAGCTCAACTATGTTTAGATTAGTTAAACTGAACACAACTCCATTAACTTCCTCAATCAACTCCACCAAGCTCTCTCACATGAGTTCTAACTGAAGTATCCATGCAATAGCTCCACTTAACCCTCAGGAATAGCGTAATTCCTTCTATCATCTCATGTGCCACATCTGTGCACTTAACTGAAGTGCTCCAAGAGAATAAGATAATGTTTAAAGTCCAAATATTATTAAGAGCTAATAATATTCGACATATCTATTTTTAGACTGGCAGTCTAAAAATAGACTTCGCCCAATATGTCTAAAAATAGAAGTCCATCTATTTTTCGAACTTTACCAACCATCCACAAATAGCATCCCGCAACTCATAGAATATGATCGACATGTCTAAAAAATGACTTTAACAAAAATCTTTGTGTGGGCCCCACCTAGTTTGGGTGATCACTTATAGGATCGGGAATGATGTTTCAAGATGCCTCTTTCAGCATTTCTTGTTGCAATCTTCAACACTCCCTCTCAACAAGAAAAGTTGTCTTTGCATTGCATGCAACTCCATGCATTCACCTGCAACCTTTACAAAGCGCATGCAACTTCATGCATACGCTACTGCAACTCTCTGGCTTGAATAGGCTCTCCAAACTCAATCAATCTGATGCATCTATCATCAAATTCTTCGACTTCTGCTGGTACCAACTGCACATGTCATCAAGAACCACTGCGCTGTTGAACTCTTGCACCCATGCACTCTGCACTTTCTGTCAACTCTGATCCGCGCTCCAGTATCCGACACTGTCACTTTGATCTGCTTGCATCAATCCAACTTATCATGCTACTACCGCGTTGTGGGCACCTCGTAGCTAGGTTCAATTCATGAGATCCATGCCATCTCAATGAATCCTGCCCAGAAATATCCTCTTGGGATTACTCATGCATGTCGCCCCACCTCTCACCTGGTGGTATAGCTGCATGCACTCCCTCTGCCCATCTGGCACGAAATTTCTCTGCATGAGTGGTTTCTTCCACTCCATTATCCTCATCTTGTGGCTGCTCCACATCCCGAGGTTCACTATTACCTGCATGCAAAACTTGCTCCCTCTCAAGCATCAATTGCATGTATTTCTTGCACTTCCCAACAGTAGGAAGCTCCGTAGACATCCCATCTACTTCAAGTCTGTAGAGATTCTTTGCTCGAATCCCAACCTTCTTGACTTGTCCTTCCTCATCCACACTAACTCCTACACTCCGAAGCTCATCCCTGCAGTGGACAAACTTTGTCAAGTATACCAGAATAGTGTCATTCTTCTCCATTTTTATTTTCCTGAGTTTATCCTAAAACTCAACCACTTCAATGCTTTGCAATTGCTCCAATGATCAATATCGCTCTGATACCATGTAGAAATTTGAATAACTGATATGTTATCCACCGAGATTCTCCTGATCACACACTATTTTATCTTCATGCACAATACAGAATCTCTTCTACCATTGATCATCACATGCGGAAATAAAATCAATTGCATGCACTCATTAAAGCCATAAAAAAAATTCACACATATGAACACAGTATGTAATGGGAAAGCTTAAAGCTGAAAACCCCCAACTATATGTATATTATATATGTCATAGATATCATGTAACAATCATCATACAAAGCTCCTCACAAGCTCTCACTATAATCTCCACTTGCTACACACTAATCAAGCCCTGATCTTGCAAATCCCATGCACCGATCTCTGCCACCTGATAGCCTGCCTCTACTGCGCAATCCCTGCTGAAGAATAGCTCTTGATGAGTTCGAATCACCCCAGCCTTGCTCACGCAGTCTTCAAAGGCATCTCTATTGAGTGTTGGATGCAAACCATGCATCACTATAGTCACAACTGATAGTCACACTGCTCTTTCACCTATCTCTCCACTGGTCTCCACTGAAACTGTCCATGCACTGAAGTTAACTGATGTATTCTTTAGTTGATTAATGAGTTTATAATTAGTTAATTAATTAATAATTAATTCACACCACTCTCACTAGTGTATCAATCAGTTAGACTAGATACAACTAGCTCAACTATGTTTAGATTAGTTAAACTGAACACAACTCCACCAAAATCTCTCACATGAGTTCTAACTTAAGTATCCATGCAATAGCTCCACTTAACCCTTGGGAATAGCGTAATTCCTTCTGTCAGCTCCTGTGCCACATCTGTGCACTTAACTGAAGTGCTCCAAGAGAATAAGATAATGTTTATAGTCCAAATATTATTAAGAGCTAATAATATTCGACATATCTAATTTAGACTGGCACTCTAAAAATAGACTTCGCCCAATATTTTTAAAAATAGAAGTCCATCTATTTTTCCAATTTGACCAACCATCCAAAAATAGCATCCCGCAACTCATAGAATATGATCGACATGTCTAAAAATAGACATAGTCTAAAAATAGACTTTGCGACAAAAATCACCTGTGTGGGCCCCACCTAGTTTAGGTGATCACTTTCCAACTAGGATCAGGAATGATGTTTCAGGATGCCTCCTTCATTTTTTCTTGTTGCAATCTTCAACAGGAAGCTCGTCTCCAATCAAGATCAGTGTCGGATTTCCTGTGACAGTGTGATATTTTCTCACTAACTCTTTGATTAGTATTTCTATGTATCAGATAACCAGTTTGGGCATCCAATGAATTGTACTCAAATTACTACTACATAATATTAAAACCTCAACTGCTGCACAAATTTTCCCAAGTTGGGTTTTTCTAGGGATGGTGGTCCAAAAATAGCTGTGTACTTGTGTGTGTGTTTCTATCTTTCCTACGTTGTATTTTCCACATTATTTTATGTTGTGTAGGTTGTAGGGTATTTGATTTCGATATTTACAATGTAACACCATAAATAATTTGTTTAGTAATTAAAAAATAAGAGAATCTAATCATTTGTTGCAGTAGGATTTCATTAGTGAAATTTTCACATGGTATCAGAGCATAGATAGAAGCCAGAGAGCTCAGTTGCAGAAGGAAGGAGGGTGATTTGAAGCACTGCGTATGCAGCTATCGAAACCCCAAGAGGTTCTTTAGTCCAGAGGACAGTAGAGCATATTTTTGAGGATATTTGTCTTTGAGTGAGTCGACAAAGCACAAAATTTTGAGATCGATATTTGTCAAAGGCAGAGGGAGTAGCAACAAAAAATTCCATGCAGAGCAGATCTTCAGCTAGGATGCTATCATTTTGCATTAATTGATGGCAGAATATAGTAGGAGGAAAGAAGAGAACACTTAGGGAAATTTGTCCTTAGAGAATTTCTAGCCAATAAATTCTATTTTTCCACACAAAGCAATAGTAGCCGAGAGCATATTTACCCACTCCAGCAGGGAGTGCATAGAGCTAGTCACCAGCTGGACAGAGGGATAAAGGCAGAGTTCAAACTTTTTTGTTTGGCAAGATGGCATCAATTGGGTTGAGAGATGAGGATCAGTTAGAAATAGTGTCTACCTATGTGATCTGGAAAGAAAATATTTCCTTCCTTCTTGATGAGTTTGATCTCAAAACCTACATCGATAATGTGGTGGTTGTCCCCACAGATCCAGATCAGAACAAGACGTACGAGAAAGAGATGGCTAAGTTGAAGAGGATGATCCTTGATGGAGTTTGGGATCATGTTGTGTCTCACATAGTGGCCCTAGGAACAACCAAAGAGATGTGGGACTCCCTTGCCACGCTATATGATGGATATTTCGAGCAGCGGAAGATGTATCTGGAAGAAAAATTAAGGAGTACATGTATGCATAAGTGAGAACCCATAGACCACTTTCTTGACAGGCTTTAGGATGTCTGAGATCAATTGGCAGCTGTAGGGTCA
Source organism: Pinus albicaulis (assembly GCA_034641835.2). Lineage (NCBI taxonomy): Eukaryota > Viridiplantae > Streptophyta > Pinopsida > Pinales > Pinaceae > Pinus > Pinus albicaulis. The sequence goes on along the minus strand of CM076583.1, from coordinate 1,290,909,752 downwards.
GCGCCTCAAGATATAGAGATGGTGCAGATAGCTCTAAATGCAACCTCAGAAGAATGGAAAGTGTTTTTCCAAAGTATTTTGGGCAGAGAAACATTTCCAAAGTGGGATATGATGTGGGAAGATCTGCAGAAGGAGTTGAGGCGAGACTTGTTGAAGAGAAACATTGAAGGAAACAACAACAGTGGGATGAAAGAAAAGGTGAAGGAAGAGGAGAATGCAACCCTTGTATCAAAGGGGCAGCAGGAGAAACGCAAAAGAAAGAAGGATGTTTCGAAGATCAAGTGCTTCAGATGTCATGAAATTGGTCACTACGCTACCCAGTGTCTGCTCAGAAAGGGGGACAAAGAGGAGAGGCAAAATCAACAAGCTGCATCTGTAGAGATCGAAAAAATGTCCTCTATATTGGAGGAATAATTTTCCATTGTCACTGACATACCTCCAGGGGTGAGGTTGGGTGATTTGGTTTTGTAGCCCTAGAGAGATATAGGTTGGGCTTGATCCTTGAGGAGTCCACATCTTGGATCAATTCCTTGCTACTGGAGCCCATAACAGTAGTAGGAAGATGGACCAATGAAAATTGGTGCAGTCAATGCCAGAGTGACAGATGCACTAGCTAGTAGCAGTTTGAGACTAATAAACGCAAAGAATATTTGGCAACAATGCAAAGTTAGTAGCAGTGCAGAGGCTTCACTGACAACATAGAGACCAAAAGCAGTCAGAACTCAGGTGATAGATGTATCAGAATGAACACAGTTGGTTCAGTATAATGGACATCTCTAAATTGCAACGGTAGCATATGAGAGACAGTTGTGGATGTTGCAGTGGCGGAAAAAACAAATTTGTAGTGAAAATTTTGTAGTTGACAACAACATTCAGAGTCAGCAGCAGCACATATGCAGCGCGTAATCAGAGTTGTGTAGTAGTTGGTGGGCAGTGGGGCCAAACATCAACAATGTAGCAGGAGGTGATACATAGTCAAAGTGATGCTTCAGTGGGTTGCAACACTAGAGCACATTCCTCACTAAGAGGGAGTGTTCATTTTTGTAACATCAAATGTGCTCTAGCCTCGAGATTTTGCAGAGAGGATAAGGCGTGTGCATTCTCTAAGACCCAAAAATCATTTGGGGAAATTCCACCTAAAGATGATTTAATTAAAATAATTAATCATTTTTAATGTATTCCTAAGTCTAAACTTAGGAAATGATATTAATTAAAAGGTATGAATTAAATCTGGTGTGAATCTTCTCGATAAAGGCATGGATCGAGTCCAAGATAATATGAGACATCAATTAATATCTAATCTTGACCGTTGATATGTAAATGAGATATTATAAGAAGGAGCTCGATGGCAACTTAGAGAACACACTTGAGATTTGAAGAGATCGAGTTTGCTGGGAGATTGAATTCTCAGAGAGGCAACACTAAGTTTCTAAAGAGAGATCCAGTGATTTTGCTTCAGTGAGGGGCATAGATAGTAGACCGAAGGAAGTTTTCCAGATCTGGGGAGTGCAAGGAAGAGAAGACATTGAGAGTCACAAAGAGGTTGCGTAGTGCCATGCATAGGTATCACAGAGCTTTAAAGGGAGTCTGTTATTTTGCTAGGAGATAGTTGAGATCTAGTGTTGGAAGCCAAGGTGTGAGTCCAAAGGGCCAGAGAATCTAGTTTCAGCACAACAGAAGATCAAAAGGAGAAGGTGACACAGTTCCAGGAGCTGTGATGCAGTGACTGTGTAGGTTGATGCTCTAGTCCATATTAGTGTCATATTTCCCGTGACAGTGTGAGATTTTCTCACTAACTCTTTCATTTGTATTTCTCTATATTAGATAGCCAATTTGGGAATCCAACGAATTGTTCTCATATTAATACTGCATAATATTAAAACCGTCAGCTGTTGTACCGATTTTCCCAAGTTGGGTTTTTCCGGGGACGATTGTCTAAAAATAACAGTGTACTTGTGTGTGTGTTCTATCTTTCCTATGTTGTATTTTCTGCAATATTTTATGCTGTGTGGGTTGCACTATATTTGATTTTTTTATTTACTGTGTAACATCGTAAATAATTTGTTTAGTAATTAAAAAATAGGATAAATCTAATTAGTTAATGTGGTAGGATTTCATTAGTGAAATTTTCACATTAAAGGTATACTTGACAAAGCCATCATAAAGTGTAACAGTTCTCAACAAACCCAAAAATTGGATTGTGAGATAACTTTCAAGTGTAAAATTTGTTTGGATATATACCATCTAAAGTAATTATACCTAAAGGCCAAGACCCCCGAGGGGGAAGAAATGGGAGATAACAAAGTATATTTTCAACAAGATTTGATAGATTCTCAAGGGGGCCACTCTAAAATAAGATTGAAAACGATTAAAGCTTGAAGCAACAACAAAGTTCCCTATCCCTCCATCTGCAGAATATGACATGGATATGTATCTAGTCACTTCAAAGGATACATTGACCTCTTTTGCAGGTTATCAATTTTGAAACACCCCAAGGGGGATGAAGAGGGAACACAAATAAGGTAATTCATGCCTAAAAAAGAGTTAGTTCAAATCAATCAAATTAGAGGAAATAAGACAATTAACATTGCTAGAGCCTCCATGAACCAAAAATCAATTAGTTTAATGGAAATAAACTATAAAAAATAAGAAGAAGAAAAGAAAGAAAATGAAAGAAAAAAGAAAAAAGAAAAAAAAGAAAAAGCATGTTAATGTATGAAATATACAATAAAGAGATTTAGAAATAATTCGTTTTTTTTTTTAATTATTAAATTGAAGGCATATGTTTTTATAGATTTTTTTAAAACTTTGTTGAGACTCTAAATATAAGTTATTAGTTTTTTCTTCAATAATAGATAATAGAAAATCATCCACCCTTCACCCTTCATTCATGACAATTTTTGCCCAAAAAATAAAAAAATTCTCTTAATTATTCTCATACTTCTTTTTTTATTTACAATTTTCTAAATCTATTATAATTTAGCATTTAATTTATATAAAATATTGTAAATTCTGAATTTTTTATTTTTATTTACAAATTTGAAATTTGATATTTTTGAATTCTTAAAATATTAAATAATATTATTTATTATTTTCTTAATTAAAATATCATTATAACTCTCTTTATATTATTAATTATATATTCATATTAATTATTTCATCTATTATTACATAAATAAAATAATTTAAATCCTTCACATCAAACTTTGAGACTTTGTATTACGTCCTCATAAAATAGAGGTTCACTTTGTATTACGACCTCATAAAATAGAGGTTCGCAATAATAGTATGTGAAGCATATAAAAAATCTTCAAACTTCTCTCCTTAAAAATATATATATATAATTTATAATACAATATTTTTTCATAAACATATTTTATTTTTTATTAACTTATTATTTAATATATATATTTTTAATAGTGATGAGAATTTTATATTATAGGAAAAATTATGTACTTTGGTCGTGACTTATATATATCAAAAGATTATATATTCCTTTAAACCAAGTTAGTTAGATGAAACTAACCTCTTCTAAACTATCATCTATTGTGGCTATCTGTTGCATACCTGCTTTATATATAAAGGTTTTTTGGAAATGCAAATTTTCCAAAATTCTTATAAGATTTTGCAAAAATTAAAATACATAAGGACAAAAAAAATTATATAAATTTTTTAGACTGTGGTTCAATATTTATTTCATTCGAAAGGGGCACATTCAAGTCATAATTTGTCTTACTTTTAGAACTATATGTGCTACGAACAATGAGGGAGTGGAGGATCATTCTGTTGAGATGATGCAGCAGCATCTTACCTCCAAGTTAAAATACATTTTCACTAAACCTAGGGGTCTTTCATTTACCAAGGGAGTTGGTTCCCTAATTGAGTGTAATTGTTTAATTATTTATATTTCCTATGGTTCTAAGGAAATCTAGAGAAACTGTGTAAATAAGACCGAGTTTGAGGAATATTGTAATCATATATTATCTTTAAGTATATCTCGAGAATATTTGAAAGAGTTAGAGAGATTTGAGGGTAGGTTAAATCTCTTGAAATATATGTGTATCTAGAGGATCCTAGAATAGGGGCTTGTTGAGAATTTTGTGGATATGAACTAATTGTAATTCATAATCCTTTTTTTATAGAAGTAGCCAAGAGGCATACAGGTAGAAGTGTAAGAGGAGTATCGAAAGGATTGAAAGAGTAAGGCCAAGTATGGCCAAAAGGGGAAAAGGGGCAACTGTATTGTAAATCAAGATTGGAAAGCTAAAGGGCCTCGTATGTAACTATTATGTACAGAATATGGGAATATTAATGAAATAGACACTTTGTTTGAGTGTAGGAAGAATGTATGAATTTCTTGTTGTTCTATGGGTATAATTTCCTGTATATGACATTGTTTCGAGTTTAAATTAAAGTTTTGCAAGTGAATCAAAGCTCCAAAGGGATTGCACTTAGAGTAATTGTGCAAGCAGTATGTAGAAGTTTGTTGAACTATTGCTCAAGAGTAAGAGTGCATTAGAGAAGTAGTGCAGGAGTGTGAAGAAGGTAAAAATTCTTTGAACGAGTCAAAGCTTTCCTTTGTATATCATTGATTAATGAGTTGGATCAACAATCCAATTCAATTAAAGTGCACAATGGAAGCATGGAGATCCACAAAAGACTAGAAGAAGGCATTGGAGAAGCATTGCAGAGGAGTTAGTTGGAGGTCCATAACCCTATGTTAAGGCCTGCAAATAGAAGGACAAAGCATAAGCAGAACAAAGGTCGAGACTTAGTTATTGAAAGAATGTGGAAGTATGTCTATTAACAGAGGTCGGGGAAAAAAAATTTAAGTTCGATAAATACTGTGAATATTTCACATCCCAAAGGTCAAAGCAACAAAATAAGGTCAAAGGTTGGGCTTATCATTTGATGGAAGCCAAGGTCATCAATTAAGGAGAAAATTATCATCCCAAAGTCTCTCCCTGAATTTTTTAAAGTGTGTAGCTAAAAGGAAGTCCAAGGATGACTAAGATCTAGGATGACTTGTAGGATGGTGATGTGAAAGGGCCGCATTGAAGTGGACATCAATCAAGGGCATCGATAATTGAGTTGTGTACGAATTTTTTTATGAGTCTCTTTTTTAATATGACTCATAAGTTTAATATTTACGAAGGTAGAGCCAAACAATGAGAAAGACGAGGTCTATAAATTGACGAAGGAATTCACGTCCTGGGGAGGATCACAAGCGCGTACAACAATAAAAGGCCGGGGTGACGTGGAAAAACAAAGTGTTGGGGTGACATGTTAATAAAAGTGTTGTACCCATGGATTAGATGTGTTGGTTACAAGCATGGTTGAAGGTGAGCTCATTCAAGAAAGTTGGAGTGACATGTCCTAGTAGATTTTCCCTGGGCGTTTAAAGGAATGCTCTTATATTTAAAGAGCTAGGGATTTGGTCTTTGGGGTCTAAGGTTATGAACCTTGGTCATATGCGATTTTGAATAAGGAATTGAGGAGTTAAAGTATGACATTAAGGATTGGGTTGTGTATAGCGAAAAGGTAAGTTATAATCCACATTTGTATACATATATATTGCAAAGTCTTGGTTGCAATGGTTCTACCCAATTTTGGCCCACACACATGTTATATTATATGAATAGGCTCCTCCCACTCAATTTTAAAATAGGAAATTTTGGCATAAAAGGAATTTATTCCCATAGTTGGTTGATGGAAGCACCTATTAGATTCAAAATTGGAGATTTCCATTCAAATACTAGCCACGCCTGCATCAAAAGTGGTATCAAAGCAAGTTTTAAACATGCTTATTTGAATTATAAGGAAACAATGGTATTACTGGAAGCAAACTAGAAAATGAGATAAGAACAGAGGAGTTGTTTTAAACAAAGAAATGGTGGAGCAAGGTGTTATAACAGGGCCAGATTTGGAGGAGTTTGAATAAGGTAATTTTCTTTTTTTTTTCCAATTCATATTGAGTTTGAAGATTGATGACCACGGGGTGAATCTTTGAAGAAAAACATTGGAGATCTTGGGAGGAAAGGAGAGAAAAATGTTCTGAGTCAAAATAACATTGAAGGAATACAATGATAAAGATAGAGCCAACTAAATTAAAGGTATATATCTATTGAAAAGAAAAGGAAGAGTAATATTGCATTGAATAATGTTGCAGTAGTGTAGATTTAGGATACGTGACAGGTAAATATGTTTTATTTCAATTTGATTGAAGGCTGAGAAATTGAGTTGAGATTAAAAGGGTAGAAAAAAGAAGTTATTTAGGGATTATAAAGTAGTAAAGGTTTTTGTAAATTGAATATTATTTCAAAAGGATGAAAGAGTTGATGTGCTCTTGAGGAGGATTGTTTTCAAGTGTACAGAGCATATGTGTTTTTGGAGGAGAATTGGTTCAAAGGAGTGGGCCAAAAGGAAGATTGCTAGGCATAAGATCTTGGCACAAATTTTATAAAAATGTATATGATATTTTTGTGCTAACTCTGGTAAAGAAGAATTGTTTTTGTATATAACGGATTGGTAGCAACCAATGTAGCAGCTATGGTAGATGAAGAGGAGAAAGCAAAGCTCTTAGATAAAGAAAAACATGATAACAATTTGTTGGAAGAAGTTGACATGCAAAAGGGAAATCCCATGCCCAAAGGTGTTGTCTCTCTTGAAAATTTATTCGACTTACAAAACCAGTTCTGGGGACCACCAAACACAAATACCCAAAGTTCCACGTTGTTGCACAAACAAATCAACCTTCAAATGGAGGTCAATCCTAAGTTTATCAATCTCAGTACTAGTTGTTCTTCTGGAGAAAGACGAGCCTTCATTGAGTTGTTCAAGAAGTATCAAGATGTATTTTCATGGAAATATGAAGACCTCAAAATGTATGAAACCCATTTTATCCATCATGTGATATCCATAAAGGACGGGGTCAAACCATTCCAGTAGAAGCCGAGGAAAGTGCATCCAACACTGGAACCCATTATTTAGAAAGGGTTGAAGAAGTTGTTGGATGCGTGAATCATTTTCAGTGTCAGGTACTCCACTTGGGTCTCCAATATTTTACATGTAAGGAAGAATTCCCATGAGATTCATATGTGCGTTTATTTCTAAAACCTTAACCAAGTTTGTGATAAATATAACTATCCTATCCCCTCCATGGAGCATATCCTGTAGACAATTTCTAGATATAAAATGTTCTCTCTGCTTGATGCATGATATTTGGTCTTATAAAGGGAAATGGATATTACTTTAAGAGGGTTGAATTGCCAAAGTGCGGTAGTATATCTAGATGATGTAATGATGTTCTCAACGAAAATATACGATCATCTATGCCATCTGAAGCAAATATTTGAGCACTGTAGGAAATACGAAATATCACTCAACCCCAATAAAAGCATCTTTGTGGTGTCTGAGGGTAATATCTTGGGGCACATAATAGCTAAGAGTGGTATCACAGTGGACCTTGAGCGCATAAAGGCTATCACACAAATCCCACATCCAAATGGAAAGCAGGTAATGCAGTCGTTTTTAGGTATGATTAATTTTCTCCGCAATTTTATTTATGATTATAACCAAATAGTAAAGCCACTGCAGAATATGATAAAGAAGGATGGGATATTCAAATGGAACCATGAAGAGAAGGAGGATTTCACGCATATCAAGCAAGTTGTCACCAAAGACCTCACTCTTTACAAACCTAATTTTAGCAGATATTTTATGTTATATACTTTTGCTTCAGATTCAGCACTAAAAACCATGTTGACGCAAAAGGATGATCAAGGTAAGGAGAGGCCTATGTGTTTCACGAGTACCAAATTGCAAGGATCAAATCTCAATTATCCTAATATGGATAAATATGTATATGTTGTCTATAAAGATATCAAACTCTTATGACATTAAATTTTGAAAAATTCATGTTGCAGTGTTTGTAACCCATCTGATAGTATGATCGCTATTTGTGCAACAGGAGTTGGGTGAGCGCAGGGCCAATTAGATGACATGCTTGCAATAATATGATCTCGAGTTCAAAATATCCCACATAGTCAAAGGTCACAATTTATGCAATCTCGTTGTTGAAGCTTTTGATCAACCTGAAGAAAAACGTTGGGATGGGAGAAGGAGATTGAAATGTATAAAAATGATTTAGTACCACAACCATCTCGTCATCATCCTGATATTTCGATCTGAAGAAATATTTGGAACAAGGTACTTTGCCTCCTACCTTTTCCGCGAAACATAAAAGTGTTGATCAACGGTTGTCATTGATGTCAACCCAAGCAGCACCAAGGGCTAACCCAATATTGAATGGGAAGTTTGACCTACAAAATTAATATATTCTGGGTCAATAATTATTTTGATGGTTTCTACTTGTCGAGATGTTTCCGTTGATATATGGCACGCCATGTAATTCTTCACGGTTTGAGAGATATTCATGTTTGAAGTTTGTACCCCAGTTAGTGGGCTAACACCCCATGGGGTTGGGGCATGGGTCATTGAAAAGTCATAATTAAAATTTTTTAAGCTCCTAATAGTCCTCCCACGTTCACTTGTTGAAGCCCCTCTCAACTTAAGCATTCATATATATTGTGATCTTCATTTCCTCCTTAGGTAAGGGATTCGACCATCTGAAACAGGACATCGTGGAATTTTCACTCTAAATTTTTTTCTACGAAAGCTCAGAAGCTGAAATTTTTATGAGGTGATGCCGAAATCCTGAGGAAGCTGGAGTAAAAATTTCAGATCAAGTTGCACAACATTTATGGAGATATGATCTGTGGAAGTAAGGGTTTTCACAGGCTCCTGAAATTCATCTCAAAGAAGTGACCTTGGTAAATTCGTCATAACTCTCTCTCTGAGTATCGGATTGGAATGCCGTAAAATGTGACAGATAGTGCACAATCTGTAATTTTCTCTCTATCAATTTCAGAAGCAAATGAATAAACAAGGACACGTGACACCCATACAAGTGCGCTCTACTAAAAAAGTCCATAATTAGGGCAGTGTGAGAAATTGGGTATAACTCTCTCTTGAAGAATCCAAATTGGGTCAGAACTGTGGAATTGGAAAGAAGACTCAGAGGAATACTACAGGACTGAAAATCAGATATTGAGGATTTGAAATAACAGAGATACACCAGATTCAATATCGAGCTCCTAGAAGGCAAGAAAAATCTAGATCATGTGTTGTCAAGGATTGCAAAGGACCAAAATTTCTATGGCATAAAAGCAAAACAAGGTGCAGAAGAGGGTAGCATGACAAGAGCAGCAACCAAGGTGCATAACAGCAACAAGAAGTTCATCATATGAAGTCTTCAAGTGGGCAGCACTGCATACAATCATTGTACTTAGTCATTGTAAATACATTATTGTACAAATTGTACTAGTGTTTATCTGCCAAGGGTTGAAGAGGCAGTGTTGGGAGGTCTAGGATCATCATTAGGTGATTGTGTCAAAGTTGGGGTTATGGTCTAGTATATCTTCTTCTTCTACATCATTCTATATCATTGTAATGTGGACCATTTTCCCTGATACAGGAGTCCATTCTTCTTTTATTCTTCTATAGGGTGCTAGGGTGGTGCTAGGGTGAGTTGTAGCTCATTGGGTGTTGGGGAATCCATTCAGTGACTACTGAAGAATCTCGGGCATTGGAGCGTCCATCCAGTGGGAGCTGGAGAAGAATGCTTTTCTAGATTCTAGGAAGTTGGAGCTTTATTTTCAATTGGAGTTGAATATTAAAGAATTATTAGAAAAGCATTAGGTGGTTTTTGTCCGGGAGTGGGTTTCCACCTTAAAAACTGTGTGCATTTGTGTTCCTCTTGTTTGCTGCTATCATTGTACAAACACTGATAATAATTGAAGATTAACTAATGCTCTAATTGAAAGAAACACTGATTCACCCCCCCTCTCAGTATTTCCAACAATTGGTATCAGAGCTTGGTTCCTTCAATAGCAGTTTAACAGCTGGAAGGAGGTCATGGAGCATACCAAGAATGGTGTAACTCTATTCAATGAAAATAATTATGCACTTTGGAAAGGAAGAATGGAGGTCTATCTCTTGGCGCAAGGTTACGAAGTATGGGACACTGTTCAAAATGGATTTACATCAACCACAGATGAACAAGGTAAGAAGAATTTGGTAAATGATGAAAAAGCAAAGAATATTATTATCAGTGGACTTATTGAATCTACTTATCATAAGGTGTTGGGTTGCAAAACTGCCAAAAATGTATGGGACAAGCTTGAGAATATATATGCAGGTGACTCAAATTTCAAAGAAGCAAAGCTTCAAATCTATAGAGAAAAATTTGAGCAACTCAGAATGAAAGAAGATTGCAACATTGCTGCATACTTTCAATACGTTGATGAAATAACCAATACTCTGGAAGGATTGGGAGAGCTAGTTGACGAGAAGACTATTATACGGAAGATTCTTAGAACGTTACCAGGGAGATTAAACCCAAAGGTATCGGTCTTAGAATACAGTGAAAATCTGGAAAAACTCAACAAAGAGGAATTACATGGAGTTCTCATAGCATATGAAATGAGACTTGATGAAGAAGAAGGTACTTCGCATCTAGAAACTGCGTTCGTTGCATCTAAGAAAACCAATAAGGATAAACAACCTTCAATTGAAAAGACATGCACCTGCAAGTGTGAAGAAAAGGGAGATGATGAAGGTCTTTCAGATGAAGAATATGCTTACTTCACGAGAAAACTACAAATTGGTAAGGGACAATTCAAAGGTAAATTTCCATTGATATGTTTCAGCTGTAATGAGGTTGGGCATTTTGCAGCAAAATGTCCAAACAAAAGTAATGGCAACTCAAAAAGAAAGAAAGGCTTTAAGAAATTCAACAAGCAAGGATCCAAAAGGAACTTTCTCTCTAAAAAAGATAGCTCATCATCCGATGAAGACAATGATAGTGAAGAAGAAGCCAATGAGAGAGTATTGTTTATGGCCAAGCACAATAAACCCAAGCACAATAAGCAAGAGGTATCAAACAACGAAGAAGAAGGATGGACCATAGACGAATTTTATGAGGAAGCAATCAAGCTTATAAAAGATCTCAAGGCGAAGAAGATCCGTTCCAAAACTCTTGAAGAACAAGTTCAAGGTCTCAAAATTGAAGTTGAAGAACACAAATACATTGAAGAGTCACTTCAAAAGAAGTTGGAAGAAAGCAACCAAGAAAGGGAAGAATTAGAAGCCCAAGTAGTCTCGCTGCGTGAGGAAGTGAAGAAAGGAAAAACTATCCAAAACTATGCCAACAGCTCAAGGGTATTGGAAGAACTCATCAACAATCAATGATCTTACAATGACAAAACTGGCATCGGTTACAAAGAAGAAGAAGCAGGACCTTCTACAACAAAATACAATGAACCTATGAGATCTAACATGCATGAAGACTTCATTGGACAAGATTCGCAAGAACAACCTTGGAAGACAATTCCTCGATGAAAATTTCCATCCAGGTACCAACATATTTTGTATGGCTACTGTTATTCATGTGGAAAATTTGGTCATAAAGCTGTAGAATGTCACACGTACCCTAGGAACGAATACAATTCCAGGAGATCTGTCAAATATGAACCTCCCAGGACTCAGCGAAATATAAATAGATTTGAACATTTAAGAAATAATATTGAATGTTACAAATGTCGAAACTTTGGACACATAGCCAAAGACTGCAGACTTGAAAATCCTCCATAAGAATCTTCGAAGCCACAGAATGAACGAACATGGAAGAAGAAGAAGAATGATAATTGTTCTCTTGCTCTCAAGGCTCAAAAGAAAAATGATGTGTGGTATGTTGATAGCGGTTGCTCAACGCATATGACTGGAGATAGAAATAAATTTGTATCTCTGAAAGAGAAGAAGGATGGAACCGTGTCCTTTGGAAATGATGGATCTTCAAATGTTATAGGATCAGGTATTGTCACTCTCAGAAGCAAATATGTTCTAGCCAAAAATGTTCTATTGGTTGAAAACATGAATCACAATCTGCTCAGTTTTGGACAAATGTGTGATCAAGGACACACAATACTATTCAACTCCACGAAATGTGAAATCAGGAAAGACATGTATGGTGAAATTGTGGCTATAGCAAGTCGAGCTCCAAACAACATATATGTTCTGGATGAAGCAACTAAAGCATGTCTAATAGCTAAAGAGGGTGATACAATAATTGGTAGCAATGATGATCGTCTAAGTAAGAATTTTGCTACAAAGGTGCAAAGTGATTTCGAGATGTCTTTACTTGGTTGCAAATTCAGCATAGACGACTCATCTAAGGATGTGGATCAAAGGTTGTACATATCTATGATTAGTAGTCTTCTATATGTAATAGCCTCCCGACCAGATGTTATGCAAGCAGTTGGACAAGTAGAAAGATTACAAGCAGCACCAAAAGAATCACATATCAAATATTCGCCAGCATTGGAATATCTTCGCCAGAAGCTTGGGATTCTCCCAAGTTCTCATTAGATTTTCCTTTTTCAGAATATAAAGTGGAAGTGGAACTGCGTACAGGTCTGCAAGACGGTTGTGTGTAAGCGCGAGTGGAAGTGTGTACAGGTCTGCAGGATGGTTGTGTTTCAGGGGGAGTTACCCTTTGCCATTAGATGTCAAAGGGGGAGAGAATGTTGTAGGAAGAGGTGTCATGATCGCAGGGGGAGTACTTGTGTTTCCATCAATGCCAAAGGGGGAGATTGTTGATCAGCGGTTGTCATTGATGTCAACCCAAGTAGCACCAGGGGCTAACCCAATATTGAATGGTAAGTCTGACCTACAAAATTAATATATTCTAGGTCAATAATTCTTTTGATGGTTTCTACTTATCGAGATGTTTCTGTTGATATATGGCACGCCATGTAATTCTTCACGGTTTGAGAGATATTCATGTTTGAAGTTTGTACCCCAGTTAGTGGGCTAAAACCCCATGGGGTTGGGGCATGGGTCATTGAAAAGTCATAATTAATATTTTTTAAGCTCCTAAGATCCCTCCCACGTTCACTTGTTGAAGCCCCTCTCAACTTAAGCATTCATATATATTGTGATCTTCATTTCCTCCTTAGGTAAGGGATTCGGCCATCTGAAACAGGTCATCGTGGCATTTTCGCTCTAACGTTTTTTCTACGAAGGCTCAGAAGCTGAAATTTTTATGAGGCGAAGCCGAAATCCTGAGGAAGTTGCAGTAACAATTTTAGATCAAGTTGCACAATATTTGTGGAGATATGATCTGTGGAAGTAAGGGTTTTCGCAGGCTCTCGAAATTCATCTCAAAGAAGTGACCTTGGTAAATTCGTCATAACTCTCTCTCTGAGTATCGGATTGGAATGTCGTAAAAAGTGACGGATATTGCACAGTATTTAATTATTGTTCTATCAATTTCAGAAGCAAATGAATAAATAGGGACACGTGTCACTCCGTACAAGTGCGCTCTGTTGAAACAGTCCATAATTAGGGCAGTGTGAAAAATTGGGTATAACTCTCTCTTGAAGAATCCAAATTGGGTCAGACCTGTGGCATTGGAAAAAAGACTCAGAGGACTACTACAAGACCGAAAATCAGATATTGAGGATCTGAAATAACAGAGATACACCAGATTCAATATCGAGCTCCTAGAAGGCAAGAAAAATATAGATCATGTGTTGTCAAGGATTGCAAAGGACCAGACTTTCTACGGCATAAAAGCAAAACAAGGTGCAGCAGAGGGTAACTTGACAAGATCAGCAACCAAGGTGCATAACAGTAGCAAGAAGTTCATCATATGAAGTCTTCAAGTGGGCAGCACTGCATACAATCATTGTAAAGGTATCATTGTACTTAGTCATTGTAAATACATTATTGTACAAATTGTACTAGTGTCTATCTGCCAAGGGTTGAAGAGGAAATGTTGGGAGGTCTAGGATCATCATTAGGTGGTTGTGTCAAAGTTGGGGTTATGGTCTAGTATATCTTCTTCTTCTACATCATTCTATATCATTGTAAAGTGGACCATTTTCCCTGGTACGGGAGTCCATTCTTATTTTATTCTTCTATAGGGTGGTGCTAGGGTGAGTTGTAGCTCATTGGGTGTTGGGGCATCCGTTCAGTTGACTACTGAAGAATCTCGAGCGTTGGAGCGTCCATCCAATGGGAGCTGGAGAAGAATGCTTTTCTAGATTCTAGGAAGTTGGAGCTTTATTTTCAATTGGAGTTGAATATTAAAGAATTATTAGAAAAGCATTACGTGGTTTTTGTCCAGGAGTGGGTTTCCACGTTAAAAATTGTGTGAATTTGTGTTCCTCTTGTTTGCTGCTATCATTGTACAAACACTGATAATAATTGAAGATTAACTAATGCTATAATTGAAAGAAATACTGATTCACCCCCCCTCTCAGTATTTCCAACAAAAAGGGCCATCTGGCTCAAAGATTCTTCTTATCAATTGGTCAATGGTAATATATTTCGTAAACATTATAATGGCGTGTTTCTTAAGTGATAGGAATCTATTGACACCAATTTTTTTTTAAAGGAGCTACATGATGGGTTGGAAGTTGGACATTATGCCGACGACATAACAACACACACAATAATGATGAAAAGATACTACTAGCCTACATTATTGAGAGATTTCCACACAAATTCTCTATCTGTTAGAAGTGTGCTAGAAGAGAATCACAATCAACTACACCACTCCAACCTATTGCGGTTGAGGAATCATTTCAACAATGGGGTCTGGATGTCATTAGGGATGTCACACCACACTCAATGAAATAACACAAGTATATCCTCACAACTACGGATTATTTCACTAGGTGGGTTGAAGTTGTTTCGTTGAGAGAATTCAATGACTAGGAGGTGATTTGTTTCCTTAATTTGAACATCATAAACAGGTTCAGTGTTCCTACCTCCCTCATTTTTATAATACAACTGACTTTAATTCATTGAGGCTGTACGATTTTACTTTGGAAAACGGTATTGTTTTGAAGCACTCTACTAACTACTATCCCCAAGTAAATGGCTTAGTTGAGTCCATCAACAAGAACATAATTTGTATCATTAAGAAAATTGTGTTGTGGGATAAGAGAAACAAGCATAATGCTTTAAAAAATTCTCTGTGGGATGATTGTGTCACCCCCAAACCGTCTCTTGGCACCTCTCCTTACTTCTTGGTGTACGAGAAAGAAGCCATCCTACCACCAAACCCATACATACCCACCCTGCAGTTATCACAAGAATCTCATGGTAGGACATGCCCTATCATGTAGAGTAGGATTGATACCTTGCTCAAACTCGAGAAACAAATACAAAAGGAACGTGAAAAGTTTGCTTCTCACCAAATACGAATTAAGAGATGGTTCGATAAGAAGTCTGCAGGGAAAAAAAAGTTTAACGTAGGTGACCTTGTCTTGAGGTGGGATAAATCCCACGAAGACAAGGGAATACATACCAAATTTCAAGCCTTGTGGATTGGTTCTTTTCAGATCAAGGAGAAGCCTAGCCAACATAATTATTGCCTTCAAGACCTAGAGGGGAAGAATGATTCTCTTCCCATAATTGGCCAAGATCTCAAGCTTTACTTCACTCAGCAACTCTTGTAGTTGTTTGCTTATCTTTGTACATATTTCTTTCCTATTTGCATGCCTTCAATTTTATGTCTTAATTTCAGTTTCATGTTGTCTCTTTATGCAATTTCTTTTCGGTTTCGCTTAGAGGCCTCTTGTACATAAATAAAGGCCTTGAATTTGAATAAATATCCCTTAGACATCATCAATAAGATGAGTTTGTTGTAAGAATTGTTGTAACTATTTAACTCTTGGAAAGTGGTTGGTGTCTTTACCCTACTTGACCTTGAACATATTTTACAAGTTAATATATCCACATGAAAATATGGACTAGGCTTTGTGGGGAACCATAACTAACTAAAATTCCACTCTATATTTAATAGCATACATGTTGCTAGAGTTGGATTTTCAATCCATATTTTGTTTTCCATGACTTGACCTGGAGCTGAGGAAATGGTAAAGGAGAAAAATGTGGTGAGCGAAAGTCTTTTCAAGAGAATCATTAAAGCCTCAAACAACAATTAACAACCTCTCTTTCCCATAAAATAAATATGGATCCCTCATCTGCCCTGACAAAAATGAACACCTAATAAATGATGCCAATGTGCACATAAAATAAAATCAATCAAATAAAGGGTAAAGGATTGAGAAGGATTCCAACACAGAGAGGTGATGTGAGCGACTTCACCGAGGTATTGAACAGGCCCACTGGAAGAGAAGAAAAATTTGTGATTCCTTGAGTGACTCCGTTGGGGTAATGATTCTCGATCAAGGCCACCAATGTCGTATTTAATTTACAATACGTTTTCAAAACAATTCAACCAAAGCAACAAAGAGACTACATTTATCACAGAGGGTTGCATTGTAAAGTTAGTGACACCCATAGGTCTAAGAAAATACTTTTAAGGGTAAGACTTCATCTTATTAAAATTTCAAACCAATATTCTGAGGTTCTACCAAGGAATCACCAATTGATGTATCTGCTACAACAACCCCAATATTTTAGTTGTTACAAATTTTAGAGACCCCCCATACTAAAATTTTTATCGTTTGTTTGCCTTGGCCTCTTAGGGTTTTGTTCCCTTTTGAACTATCTAGGGTTTTCCCCTCAAGCCTAAAACCCTAAGACTAGCGACCTAAGACCTCGAGACTTGAATTTTTCCTCACAAATTCGCAAGTCACAAATACAATTTATAATGATAGTTTGACTAACTATTAAAATTGCGACTTGCGACCTTTGCTCCTGGTCGCTAGTCACATTCATAATTTGTAGAGGCTACCATATTAGGTGTCAGAATTGTGACTTGCAACCTCATTTAAGCACTCATTCTCCAAGTATAAAGGTTACATTCTTAGCCCTTGGCTAAGTCTCACTGTGGTTATAAAGTGTGATTTTTGACCTCCAGAGAGATCACTAATTGCATGAAATAGGAACACATTGTCACTCTCAATTGCGACCCCTGTCCTAGATGAAAATCTTGTGATTTGCGACCTCACCCATTTTTTTCATGCGATAAAATAATCGCGCTAACTCGAGTTGAAAATTTACTCCACACATGCTACTTATTTATAAAACCTTGTTTCTCCCTCATAACCTTCACTCTTGCTTCCCTATGCTCAAAGGAAAGACCTCTCTCCAATGATCAACAATGGATGTGATTCCTCTTGCAAGTAAGTAATGCATCCACTCCTAATCATTGATATTTTCTGTTAGATAACATATGTTTGATACCCATGCACCATTCCTCTTCATCTACCCCTCCTAACCCTCGCTTTCTCTGCGTGCTTAAATCTCAACATGCCTGCCATAACTATCGAATCTATCCCCGTCCTTCCCTTCTATTTACTTCTAGATAATATTTTCCCTAACGTTTATCCTCGCCTCTCTTTGACCCTGATGTCCTTACTCAGATACCTTGGTTATACCTTACCATTTGGTTTTGTTTCTATATTGAATCTTGTTTTCATGTGGCATCAGTCTCGAGTTTACTATGCCCTAGTGTGGTCTATTCCTTAGCGAATTCATGCTGAATACTGTTGGGAATCACGATTTCCATTAGACCAAAACCCACAAGTGTTAGTTAACGATCACATCTTCGGAGATAAGGATCCACGAGAGGAGGATAGTCCATTTCGTGAAACACACAGGGAGCGTTGGTTTATCCAATGCCCAACAATATCCCCCCCAAGGCGAGTAGGGTGTGTATCGAACTCGTGACATATGCTCTGATTCCACTTGTTGGGAATCACGATTTTCGTTAGACAAAAACTCGCATGTGTTATTCAATGATCACATCGCTAGAGATAAAGATCCACGAGAGGCAGTTAGTCCATTTTGTGAAACACATGGGGAGTGTTGGTTTATCCAATGTCAATAAATCTTATTGTTAATCAAGGTTGTCATTGATGTCAATATGGCTTTGACTGAGATGTCAATATTCTTGAGACACCTAGTTCCAGATGATGATGTCTTTCCCTAAGAAGTTTCCAAGTGTCTAGTTGGTGATCTAGTCCCTAAGTACAAGCCCATGATGTGAAGAAATATACTTAATGAAGCCATACTTGTGATGATCATATGACCACACTTAGTGTTTGATGAATATTGGAAGACTAAGCAATGACGTGATTGATGATAAAAAGAGACCTTCCTATAACATATCATTGTGCCACTATGTAATACACTCATTGTTGATGTCCTACCATGATCCTATGATGAAGGTGTTAAACAATGAAGAAGCCAAAACCATGAAGAAGCCTAACAAGAGAAGCCTATCTGCCCTACCTCAAAATTTTCACTAATTGATGACCAGTCACATTAAAAAATGGTTTTTACTATATTATATGAAACCTCTCAATTTGATACCTATGCCATATTTTAGAGCACAATTTTGCCTTTTCAATGAGCTATTTCTTGGCCTGAAACTCCAAGTGGTTTGGAAGATATGATTTTTTCAAGTTAAGGAAATAAATTTGTCCTTGAGTCGACCAGTGCTAGCCTACTCATGTCAGCCCTCTTCTTCTAAGCGACATGACTATTCAGAGCCTCCAATGACTATAAATATAAAATTTAATTTTTCATTTTTATCATCACAGTTCGGTTTTCTATGAGATTTTAGATAAGAAAACATAGATCTCAGGTTAGATTGAGGGCTTAATCATCTCGGTGATGAACATAAGAGAAGAATCATAGAACATAGAGGGCGAGAAATATAAATGGATTACAGTTTGGGTTATATTTTTTTATTGGGATATCATTCCAAGACCTCAAAGAAGCATACCTTGGGGCTACCATTAAAGAATATTAGAAGCTTAAGGACATATTTGTTGGATTATATTTTAATCTTAAGCTACCTTACCTTGGACAATATTACACATTGGTGAATAGTCCAAGAATAAGGCTTGGACTTCTTGTTAAGAATTATCATCTCTATGCAAAAAGCTACAAGAATTTTGTGGCTCACTATAATACTTTTATACCTATATATTGGTATTGCTATAGCTCAGACCTTTTGAGATCACCCTCGAAATGTGGATTTTTGTTGTGGCTCAGACCTACTATAACTCTCGGAACTGTTCACTCTTGTTGTGACCTAGGTATATATAAATGATTGTCTCATGCTTGTATAAAGGACTGTCTCAGGCTTGTATAAAGGACTATCTCAAGCTCATATAAAGGATTGTCTCAGGCTCGTATAAAGGATTGTCTCAGACTCATATATGTGAAGGATAATCTTGAAGAGCTAGATTGAAAAACAAACAAGTGGAGGAGGGCCCAACCCCAAATTTACATTCTTAGGACCAAATTTTGATTTCAACATTAATTCATAACTAATTACATTCATATTTTCAGTGGAGGAATATCTACAACACCAAGGACATTCCAACAATTTGAGATATTTGTGGTGTCATCATCAATGCATATGCAGTCAGTGGTGGAGGCCTAAATATTGAAGGACCCTGGATAAATAATATAGAATAGCTTGGAACATAGGAAAAAGAAAAGATTGAAGCTTGGAAAATGAAGCATTAAGACATTGAAGAAGCATTAAGGCATTGGATAGTGGAACTTTTAGAAAAAATTGAGAACTTGAGGATCTGTGGACAGTGAAGAATTGAAGTCTCATCCTATTGAAGATACCCTTGGTTGGAGAGTTCTTGGGATAGACTTTTGAAGACATCTTGTTAAGTAGCCTTGACTGACCTTGGAGATACAATTGAAGACATTTCGGTGAGTTTTCTTGAAGATAATATTGAATATCATGATCCATCGTTGATGACATCATGATGTGACTTGAAGGATTTGATTGGGTATCATGAAGGACAACAGAGACACCTTCATGTGAAAATATCAAGGTTGTCATTGATGATGTAACGTGGAGACTACATTGAATACTAAGTGAATATTGACAGGGCTCATTGAAGAAGACATTGGGAGCCTTGAAGTATAACCAAATATATCTTGACGAAGTAAATCAAGGGTTAGAGCCCAAGAGGTTGGAGCCTAGAAAACACAAGGTTGGTTCCTTGGAGAATAGGGATGGAGCCCTAGAGGATTGAAGTCCTCAAGAAACCACGTCAGAGTCTAAACCAGATACAGGGTTAGAGCCCTTGAGGTTGGTGCCTCAGAATTGACAAGGTTGGAGCCTTGGAATTCTGAGTCGGTGCTTGGAAAATACAGGTTGGAGCCTGGTAGATTGAAGATCAGTGTCTTCATCAAGGGTTGGAGCCCTACATACATTGTACTTGATTTATTGCAAAGAATAAATTAATAAAAACATTTATTCTTATTGTTCATTTTTTTCTCTAAAGTGATATAATTGGTAAAAATAACAATTGAAAAGAAATATTGATTCACCCCCCCTCTCAGTATTTCCAACAATTAGTATCAGAGCGAGTACCTTCACTCAAAGCCTAACAACTTGAAGGTTGATCATTAGAACACAAATGGTGAATCCAAGTAAGAAAGCCTCCAATCCTCCTAAAGATGTCTCTTCGTCAACCATGAAAAATAAAGACAACCAAATTAGGAAAGTTCCAATGTTCAATGGAAATTTGATGTATGGAAGATGAGAATGAGAAATTTCTTAATGGTTGAAGGCATGGAAGTATGGGAATTAGTGATTACTGATAGAATGATGGAAGGATAATCTAAGGAGTATAATACAAGAGCAATGAAAGCAATCTTTAATGGGCTACCTAATCCTATAAAGGCCAAAATGGAAAAATTCTCATCATAAAAATATTTGTGGGACAAATTTCATGATCTTCACTTAAAAGGAGCATTGACCATGATTGATAGTCAAGAAGATGATGGAAAGCAAGAAGAAAATATAGAACCCATTAAGGAAGCTGAAAATAAGAGTGATGACATCAAGGCCATAGAAGACCTAAAAGAAGAAGAAAGTAAATAAGACTTTGAAGAAGATCTCTTGACTAAACTTATAGCTTCCATGGAAGAGATTAACAATTTGAAAAAGGAAAATGAGGAACTTAAGAAGAAAACACAAGATGGCAACAAAGACAAGACAAGGAAGGAATTTGACCTTTTCAAGCTTCAAATACAAGAAAGAGATGAGGAGCTCACCAAAATTAAGGAGGAATGTCATAAAAACAAAAGAAAGCATCATGAAGAAGTCATATCCATGACAAATCAATTAGATAAGGAAAATAAAAGGGAAGAAACTTTGTCAATCCATCTTGAAAAAAAACAGGAAGACTTGAACAAACTTAAAGGGAAAATTGGTCAATACAAGGAAGAAGTATCCTCCCTTATATCTCAACTAGAAGATGCAAGGAAACAAGCGCAAGGAGCCAAGAAGGTGATGGAAACTTTGGCATTCATTAAATAAAAATTTGATGAAGCAGAAAAGGAGAGAAACACCATGATGTGCCTAATAGAAGAAAAGGATGAAGAAATCTGCAAAATAAAATCAGACATCAATCTTCTCAAGGCTGAAACATGTGAAGCTACAAGAATAAAAGAACAAATGGAGAGCGGTCTAGAAAAGGAGAATGAAGAAATATTCATAATGAAATCAAATATCAACTCCTTTAAAATCAAAGCACATGAAGCAACAAGGATGATGGAAGAAATGAAGAAGCAACTAGTCATGAAAAATGAATATTGTGAAAAATTGAAAGGAGTTGTCACTCTTAAAAAGGAAGTTGTCTCGCTGAATAAGAACTTGAAAATCTCTAAAACCCTATATGACATCCTAAGTCATCAAATATCTCCTCTTGATAATTCAGGTCTTAGCTATGTAGGAGAAACCTCAAGCAAGAATGATAATGCTTCAAACAACAAGGATGTGAGGAAGCCACGAAGAAATAATACTCCCATTTCCAACAAAGGCAAGAATCAAGATGACATTAGAAGCAACATTACTCCAAGGAGACTTACATATGATGTCAAGAATACAAAAAGCAATGAATATCATCAAAGAATCCCAAGACAAAAAGACTTCAAAAGTACAGTAAGGAAATCTTCATCTCCTAGGTACCAAATTATATTTCTTCGTTATTGATATTCTTGTACAAAATTTGGGCACTTGGGAAAAGATTGTAGGGCATATCAAAAATACAAATATAATGGTCCCCATCAATCTTATAGAAGAAATATTTCAAGAAGAATTCATGATTACTCATTCATGAACAAGATGGAGTGCTTCAATTTCCATAACATTGAACATATGGCATGTGATTACAACTTGACATGGGTTCCTAAACAAGGTAAAACCATGAAGACCAAGCCAGAGAAGAAAGTTACACAATTATGGAGAAGGAAGAAAATTGTTTCTAGAAATGTTTTGAACACTCGATCCAACAACACATGTTGTTGACTTGATGAAGTCATCCTTGATATTCCAAGTGATTGATAATGAAACTCTTCCAAAATGAGACCATGCATACAATTAGGGGGATTCTTTGATTCTTGAGATTTCTTGCATAAGTTATATGTGAATGGGCCCTATGAAATCTTTGATGAGTCACCCATGGACATTCATCCTTTGATAGATCATCTCTTAGGATCAACTCAATTGAAGAACATGATTAAAATATTGACTTCTTCCACCCTATCACAAGGCAACAATATTTTTTGAGGCTAGAGGAGTTTATGCAAGCAGGGGGAGTTGGTTCATCACATGAATAAATACAAACATATCTATCATGGACCATATTTCCAGAAGAAATAACACCATGATAGAGGGAGTAACATACCTATGAAGGACTACTATTCATGAATAAAAGAAGTAGCTTGATAGGGGGAGTACTTTGGCACCCCGTTTTCCATTGATGTCAAAGGGGGAGAGAATGTTGGAAGGGAAATAATATTGCCATCAATGACAAAGGGGGAGATTGTTAATCAAGGTTTTCATTAATGTCAATTTGGCTTTGACTATGATGTCAGTATTCTTGAGATGCCTAGTTCCATATGATGATGTCTTTCCCTAAGAAGTTTCCAAGTGTTTGATTGGTGATCTAGTCCCTAAGTAAAATCCTGTTATGTGAAGAACTATACCTAATGAATCTATAATTGTGATGATGTTATACTCTTATATGTCCACACTTAATGATGGTGTTTGATGAATATTGGAAGACTAAGTGATGATGTGATTGATGATTGAAAGAGACCTTCCTAATGATATTGCCTATAACATATCATTGTGCCACTATGCAATACACTCATTGTTGATGTCATACTGTGATCCTATGATGAAGGTGTTAAAAAATGAAGAAGCCAAAACCATGAAGAATCCTATCTACCCTACATCAAATTATGCACTAATTAATGACAAATCACATTAAAAAATGTTTTTTACAATCTTAGATGCAACCTCTCAATTTGATACCTATGCCATCATTTAGAGCATAATTTTTCCTTTCCAATGAGCTATTACGTGGCCTGAAACGCCAATTGGTTTGGGATATATGAATGTTTCAAGTTAAGGAAATAAATATTTCCCTTAGCCACGTGTGCTAGCCTACTCATGTCAGCCCTCCTCTTCCAAGAGACATGATTTTTCAAAGCCTCCAACGACTATAAATATAAAAATAAACTTTTCATTTTTATCATCACAGTTCGGTTTTATCTAAGATTTTTTTAGGTCCCTATATTACTACTATAACCCCTTATTATTGTTAGTGTAACTCCCTTATTTTTATTGTTGTAACCTTGTAACCCCAATAGTATTATTATTGTGCCCTTACATTATTATTTTTAGGTCGACTAGGATTATATTGTCATCCCATGGACTCCTATATATCGGAGGAGGTTTTGTCATTTGTATCAAACAAGATTTGTTCATTTATGTAATTCATTGGAGGTTTCCCCCTCGAATTGGCTGATTCTAAGGTGTTTATCTCTCATTTATTCTATTTTTGGAGCTGGTTTCATAACATTTGGTATCAGAGCTTTGGATTCTAGGGTTTTGCTGCTCCAAACAGTTCATTGTGGAAGTTTCACTATAACTTTTTTTCTACTAAGATTCAGAAGCTGGAATTTTTACAGAGTGAAGAAGAAATCCTGAGGAACGTCATGGAAAAATTTCAGATCTTGGTTTGCAATATTTTCTAGGATAGGATCTTTGGAAGTTAGCTATTTTTCAGGCTCTCGAATTTCATCTCAAAGAGGTGAACGTGGGAAAATCGTCATAGCTCTCTATCTGAGCATCGGATTGGAATTATGTAAAAAATTGCCACAAGTACATGAACTGTAGTTTCCTTTTTATCAATTTCAGAGCCGAAGGAGGAAACAATGACACATGGCACACCGTAAAAGGTTGCTCTACTGAACCAATCCATAATTAGGTCATTGTGGGAGATTGAGCATAAATTTGCCTTGAAGAATCCAAATCAGGTCAGACTTATGACATTTGAAAGAAGATTCAGAGGGCTACTATAGGGACGAATTTTAGATATTGAAGATCCACAATTACAAATATAATTCAATTTAATTATCGAGCTCCTTAAAAGCAGGAAAAAGGTGTGTATTATTTTTTTCGAATTGCATAAGTCTTGTGTGAAAAATCAGTTTGAATTGATTCCAAGGGCATATTTAAGAATAGATATCAGTATTAGGTTCTAAAATGCCTCCTAAAAATAATTCAACACCCATTAAGCCTTTAGAAGGCTCTACTATGACTCATGAAGACGAGGAACTGCAACATGACATGTCATAATTACAAGAGCAAGTGCACCAAATTCCGCTCTCGTAAAGAGAAACAAAAAATGAAATGGAAGTTTTGAAGAAAGGCGTGGAAGCTAAGATGGATGACATGGAAGAAAAAATGAAAGAAAACATGGAAAACATGAAGAATGATCTAAAAGCATACATGAAAGGTTTGACAAATTTGATACAAGAAATGTTTCCTAATGGCAAAAAGATAGTAGAGGAAACTCATGACGAGAACAAAATAAATGTTAATCATGATTTTATAAACTCTAATGTTGGATTGAAGAACCACCATATTCCAAATATGGATATGAGAAGTTTGATGGCAAGGATCTCGTAACATGGATACTACAGATGGAGAAATATTTTGATCTCAATAATGTGCAAAACACACAAAAGGTATGCATTGCAACTTTACATTTAGAACAAAATACATTGCCATGGTATCGGTATTTTGCTCCGTTAAAAAAAATTTCACTTGTTCAATTTTTACGGAGGAAACGAGAGGACATTATGAGGATACAAAGAGAAACACCTTCTTTAGCCAATTGATAAATCTCAAACAAAAGGGTTTGGTGGTGGAGCACATTGAGGACTTCTAAAAATTGAATATAAGGGTAACTGATATTCCAAAGGAGCACAAGATTGATGTCTTCATAGGGACTTTAAAGGATAACATCCAACATGAAGTTCACATTTGGTAACCTGATTCATTGGAGAAGGCATTCAGATTGGAAAGAAAAATTGAATGTAAAATTATGGTGTGAGGTAGCCTACTACTCACAACTATAAATATGGAAGTGTTGCTACCCCTATACTTCCACAACATACAAGGTTGACATCACAACAATTGGAAGAAAAAATATCAAAAGGGATTTGCTACAGTTGTGATAGAAAATACACTAAAGGTCATAATTGTGCTGAGAAAATTATTTTACATAGACTGTGAAGAGGAGGAAGAAAATGAGCAAGAAACTTCAAAAGAAGAGGTTATACACCAAGAACCAACCCTAGAAGAAGAAGAAATGAGTCCGGCCATATCGCGTAATGCATTGGAAGGTATTACCACTCCACAAACTCTCAAGATAGAAGGGCATATCAAGAAGAAACATGTTGGAAATATTGTCATTGATGGCAAAGGCTGACAACGATAGAGACGGGCAAAGAAAACGGCATAGCGACGAAGATGTAGAGAGGGTCGAGCGGCCCGAGAGACGGGGTCATTTTAAAGAAGAAGTGACAAAAGGAGAATGAAGGAAATAAGTAGTAGCATTAGACAAGAAGAAGAAAGAAACGAGAGAGACAAGGAAGGGCGGCAAAGAAACCGGCAATAGAACATGGCGGCAAAGACGTAGCGAGAGGAAGCAAATGTCGAACAAGATTGAATATATGTTGTGTGTTAATTGTAATATCGATCAGTCAGGGGTAAGCAGAATCATATAAGGTAACAGTGGAAGTGGTGTCTATTAATTAAACTATGTTGAGGAATTGCACAGCGAAGGAAATGGAGGCAGCAAAGACAGAGATAGGTCGAGCAGCAGAAGTAGGTAAGGCAAAGGCACAGGGAAGAACCGTTATCGAAAGACAAGAACAGTCGAATACAGAGACACAACTGTTATTGCAAAGACACAGCCGTTATTCCGAGAATCACTACCCAGCCGGGCGTTAAATATAACATAAACACAAATTCCAGGAATCGCTACCCACACAGGAGTATATGTGCAGCGCATCATATAATCAAAGGTCCAAAGCATATTTATGAAGTTATACGGAGCACATAATACAAAGTTTTATAAGGCAGGACCCGCAATATCGCAACTTCGCAACATTGCGCCATCGCACCATCGCAACTTCGCAACATTGCGCCATCGCACCATCGCAATATCGCAACCATCGCAATATCACAGTTGGTTGAAACTGCACAGCAACTATCGCAAATTAGAAATTTGCGATTGCGATCAATCGCATTTGAAAACATGTCAGGTGGGCCCGAAAGGAGTTCTATATGTTTTAAAACAGGCTTTATTGTATGCGCCAAGAGTATACTAAGGTGTATTAAAAGGACAGATTATATGATTAAATCATCTTATAATTAATCCAAGAGACAAAGTTGGGTTATATATATATATATATATATATATATTAAAAGGCGTTGTCATATATATATATATATATATATATATATATATATATATAACGTTGTTGCGATAAGCCGTATGGTATGTAGACCCACGGGCCTTAGCTTAAGGGGAGGGCGATTATTAATGTAGTACAATTGTGATATATGTATGTTCCGGCCTGCAGAATGTTCCACATCAACAAGACACTTGCTACAAGTTAGCAGTCACGTATTTTTCTAAAAAGGCACTGATATAAAAGCACTGTTACATATATACAACAATTACACCACAGTAGAGGACAAAATAGAATACAGAGCAGAAAATATTTAAAACGCAATTACAGAAAAAGACAAAACACAGTCAAAGAAAAGACAAATGCGCAACTAGCCAAGAGGGTGAATGAGTGAGCTGGAATTCACTTTGTAATTTGAATGTAAATATTTTAATTGTTTTTTATTGTTTGTGATGCATTGGCAAGTCTCCGAGAGAGAACAAATTCCCACTGTAATGTTAAATTGATACCTACAGTTATATTTTCTGAGTAAGCAGATAAAGAAATGAGGAGGCAGAAGACCAAGGGGTATGACCATTCATTTCGAATTCCTAGAGGAAAACAAACAGTCATCAAGAAATTCTATAAGTAATATCATTTTGATATGCAAAATGTGGGTTAGAAGAGAGAGAGAGAGAGAGAGAGAGAGATAGAGAATGCAGAATATCTAAGAATAAAACAGAGAAGATTAAGAGAAGAAGAGCAGATATAGAACAGAGCTGGTATCTGGAGTAAATCAGCAAACATTCAGCTTAATAGTTGTCATTTGTAGCTGACAAAGGTTGAAGCCTCCTGTAGGTTGGTGCCTACAGAAAATTGAAGGGAGTTGGTGCTTCCTTGCAAGTTGTAGCTTGCAGAATTGAGGTTGGAGCCTCCTGTAGGTAGGTGCCTGCAGAAAAACAGTGGTGAGAGGGAGTAGGAGCTTGCCTTTGCATCACAACAATAATAAGATGTGGTTTTCTCCCGTTATGGGTTTCCACTTATATCTAGTGTCTCTGTGCATGATATTTATGTATTGAATCTGATATGTATCATATGCTTAATACCTGCAACTCTCATATTAAGTCTACTGCTATATTAAACTAATACTTGCTGCTTGCATTCTAAGATTACTTGCACATTAAATTGGATATGAAATGAAGGTGTAATTAGCTTAATGAAAAGTTTTAAAAGATCAGGAATGCATTAAACTGATTCACCCCCCCCCCCCTCTCAGTTTAATTAAAGGTTCAACAATTGGTATCAGAGCCAAGTTCCTTGTATATCAGTCTAACAACTGAAAGGAGATCCTAGGCTCTCAAGATGGCAAGTCAAGAAGGAAGCTCAACCAATAAAGCTCCTTTCTTTACAGGTGAAAATTATGCCTTTTGGAAAATAAGAATGAAAGCTTATATAATGTCTTTAGGATTAGAAGCTTGGGATGCTGTGGAAATTGGATATGTCACAAAGTCAACTGATACAGAGAAAGAAGCTAAAGAAAGCTTTGTAGCTAATGCAAAAGCAATGAATGCAATCTTAAATGGACTATGTGAAGCTGATTTTATCAAAATAATGCACAGTAAGACTTCCAAAGATATGTGGGATACTCTAGAGAATATCCATGAGGGAAATAAAAAGGTTAAGACTGCCAAACTTCAAGTATATAGAGCCCAGTTTGAAAATTTAAAAAATGAATGATGATGAAGATGTTGGGAGCTTCTTCTTAAAAGTTGCAGAAATTGTTAACAGTATGAAAGCTCTTGTAGAAACAATACCAGAAGGTATAATTGTACAAAAGATTCTAAGATCTCTTCCATCCAGATTCAATCCCAAGGTGTCTGCAATAGAAGAAACAGCTGATTGGGAGACCTTGACCATGAACCAGCTACTAGGAAATCTTACAACATATGAGATGAGGCTCCCACAGAAGAAGCCAAGCACAAGGGAGGCAGCATTCAAAACAGAAAAGAAGAAAGAAGAAAAGGAAGACATATGCTCCTGCTCTGATGAAGAAGAGGCTAAATTTGTCAAGAAATTGGATAGAGGCTCAGGTAGATACAAATGTAAACTTCCTTTTAAGTTCTTTAACTGTGGAAGAGTTGGACATTATGCTGCTAAATGTCCTCACAAGAAAGTAAGTAATCAAGCTCAAGAATCAGAGAAAGACACATCAAAGAATTGGCAGAAAGGAAAGAAATTCAGCAGAAAATCCTTCTATGCTCAGCAAGATAGCAATGCATCTGAAGACTCAGATGAACCCTCAGGAGAAGAGGGAACCTCTGAATTTTTACTGATGGCCATAGAAGATCTTGAAGGACTCTTGCTAGAAGAAGAAGAAGAAGGGGAAGTCGATCTTGAGGGGGAGCTAAGAAGTGCTCTGGAGGAGATTGACAGACTCAAACTAAAATGCAAAAAACAAAAAGAGATTCTCCTCAAATGTGTGAAAGAAGATCAAAATTCAAAAGTCCTCATGCAGCTGAAGGTAAATCTTGAAGAAGCCAAGAAGATAGAAGATATGTTACTTCAGCAAATCAAAGATAAAACTCGAGAACAAGAGAAGCTGGAAGAAGAAATTTTGTGTCTGAGAAGGAAATTAGAAAGTGCTCAACAGAAAGTCTCTATATACCCTTCTCAAATGACAAGTTCTGGTAATTTGAATGAAATCTTGGATGCTCAAAGATCTCCTCTAATAAAAACTGGGATAGGCTATGAAGGAGAATCAAGCAAAGGCAAAGAAAAGGAAAACAAAAATATATTTTTTGTGAAAGCAAAGAAGGCTGATGAAGCAGCTCAAATAATTCCTACAAAGGAAGAAACATGTAATGAGAAAGACAGAGACCAGAAGAAACCTCTAATAACAAAGATTGTAACAAATACTAAGACAACAGAGAAAGGATCATATATTCCTAATTATATCAAATTTGGAAGCCATCAAAGGAGATTCTTGCCTCCTATGAAGAATGCCACCTGTTATGTCTGCCACAAGCCGGGACACATTGCTGCATATTGTCATGCAAGGAGGAATGATTCAAACCAGAAAAAGATGCAAGCATGGAAGAGACAACCTTACATCAAGTATGCAAGTAATTTCTATGGTTATTGTTTTTATTGTAAGGATTTTGGCCATAGAATTATTGAATGTAGAAAGTATGGACAAAGACTGATGTTCAATACCTCAAGGAGGTTTATGAGTCAAAGCAATTTTGTTCATGCTCACAATTTCGCAAAAACTATAATCAAATGTTGTATATGCAATCAAATTGGGCATATATCTTCCAAGTGTTCTCTAAAGGGATATAATTCATCACCTCACAAAAGATACCAAACAAAAGGGGGCCTCTAGTGGATAAAGAAGGTGAATAAATGTGACTTGGCTTTAACTGCTCAAGATTTGAAGAGTCAATGGTATTTGGACAGTGGCTGCTCTAAACACATGACAGGAGACAAAAACAAGTTTTTAATTCTTGATGAAAAGAAATCAGGCAATGTCACTTTTGTAAATGACAAATCGGGAAAGATCAAGGGAAAAGGATCAGTCAGCATAGACAATGGCAGAGGAAAGGCCCAAGATGTATTATATGTAGATGGGCTGAAAGCAAATTTACTGAGTGTTAGTCAGATGTGTGATAAAGGCTGTGAAGTTCTCTTTAGAGCACAATATTGTGTAGTCAGATCAAGCACAACAGGAAAAACTCTACTCAAAGGTGTTCGAACAAAGAGTAATGTGTACATAGTGAAAGAGGAGGATGAAGCCTGCCATCTTAGCAAACTCGAGGAGTCATGGTTATGGCATAGGAGATTGGGACATCTCGGCTTTGAACATATCATTAGACTGAGCAAGAAGAAAGCTGTCAGAGATATGCCAAAAATAAAAAGGCCCTCAAACACAATATGCAAATCTTGTCAGTTGGGGAAACAAACTCGCACATCCTTTAAATCTAAAGAAGAGTTATCAACAAGAAGACCACTGCAACTTGTGCACATGGATCTGTGTGGACCTGAAAGAACTAAAAAACCAAGTGGAGAGTCCTACTTTATGCTGATAATAGATGATTTCTCTAGAATGACATGGGTTGCTTTTCTCAAGAATAAATCGGAAGCTCTGGACAAATTCAAAACATTTAAAGCATTAGCAGAAAATCAGACAGGATGCAAGCTGAAATGCATCAGATCAGATAGAGGAGGTGAATTCACTGATTATGACTTTGCAGACCTATGTAATGAACATGGAATAAAGCAACAATTTACTATTGCAGGGACACCTCAGCAGAATGGAGTAGCAGAGAGACAAAACAGGTCTGTACAACAAATAGCCAGAGCTATGATGCAAGAGAATAATATTGCTCAAACCTTCTGGGAAGAAGCAGTGCACACAGCAGTACATATCCTTAATAAAGCTCACTTAAGGCCAAGCAGTGACAAGACTCCCTATGAACTATGGCATGGAAAGCCAGCCTCAATCAAACATTTCAGAATCTTTGGAAGAAAGTGTTACATAAAGAATAATGATGAAAATCTTGGCAAATTTGATGCAAGGGCAGATGAAGGGATATTTCTAGGATATGCTTCCAAAAGCAAAGGGTACAGGTGCTACAACAAGACCCTTCGGAAGATAGTTGAAAGTATTGATGTGAGATTTGATGAAGAACTTCCAAAAAATACTAGAGATACAGACTGCTGCAGTACATTAGACAACAATGAAGAAGAAGATCAAAATGATGATGAAACAAGCAAAACATCAGAAGATGCTGGACTGAACTCAAAAACCCCCTCAAGATACACTCAAAAGAACCATCCAGAAGATCAAATCATAGGAGACAAGAATGTAGGAGTACAAACAAGAAGGAAGCTAACTGAACAGACATAAGAAGTATACATAGCCATGATGTCACAAATAGAACCAAAGAAATTTGAAGAAGCCAACAAGGACAAGTCTTGGGTAAATGCAATGAATGAAGAATTGGACCAAATTGAGAAAAACAATACCTGGGAACTAGTTCCTAGACCTGCTGAGAAAAATGTCATAGGCTCAAAATGGGTATTCAAAAACAAAATGAATGAGCAAGGACAAGTAATCAAGAATAAAGCTAGGTTGGTCTGCAAAGGATACTCACAAATAGAAGGACTTGATTATGATGAAACATTTACCCCTGTAGCCAGAATGGAAGCTATCATAATGTTCCTGGCATTTGCATGCTACCAATATTTCAAGGTATATCAAATGGATGTAAAATCTACTTTTCTTAATGGCGATCTAGAAGAAGAAGTGTACATGGAACAACCAGAAGGTTTCTCATTGACAGATAAAGAAGACTATGTATGCAAACTGAAAAAGGCCCTATATGGACTGAAACAGGCTCCTCGTGCTTAGTACTCAAGACTGGATAAATATTTGCAAAAACAGGGTTTTAAAAGAGGTGGAGTAGACAACAATCTATACATAAAATCCCATGAAAATGAACTCCTAATTGTTGTTGTATATGTCGATGACATTATGTTTGGAAGCAACAGAGATGAGCTAGCAAAAGGATTTGCAGAAGAGATGAAATCAGAGTTTGAAATGTCCATGATTGGAGAGCTCAGTTTCTATTTAGGACTTCAAATTCAGCAAAGGAGCACAGGTACATTCATCTCACAAGAAAAATACCTAAAAGAAATGCTGAAAAAATTCAAAATGGAAGATTGCAAACCTGTGTCAACTCCCATGACCACAGGTTGCAAGCTGTGTGCTGATGATGGGTCTGCTGATATAGATCAAAAACTCTACATATCCATGATTGGAAGTCTATTGTACCTGACTGCATCAAGACCAGACATCATGCTAGCAGTAGGACTAGTGGCTAGATATCAAGCAGCACCTAAACAAAATCACCTTCTTGCAGTCAAAAGAATATTCAGATATCTACAAGGAACAACATTGTATGGACTTTGGTATCCTAAAAGAAAAAACTTCACTTTATCAGCATACACAGATGCAGATTGGGCCAATTGTGTTGATGACAGGAAGAGTACAAGTGGAGGTGCTTTCTATCTAGGAGAAAGCCTAGTTGCATGGTTAAGCAAGAAACAAACATCCATCTCTCTGTCTACAGCTGAAGAAGAATATATAGCAGCAGCAGCATGTTGTACACAAGTCATGTGGATGAAGCAAACTCTTCAAGACATGAAGGTAAGCATTGATGAGCCTATTTCAATCAAATGTGATAATACAAGTGCTATAAGTATATCTAAAAATCCTGTGCTTCATTCAAAAACCAAACATATTCCAATCAAGTATCATTTCCTCCGAGAACAAGTGGCTTAGAAAATAGTAAAACTGGAATATGTACCAACGAAAGAACAGACAGCTGATATATTTACTAAACCTCTTGCTAGAGAACCATTTCAATATTTGAGAGATAGACTAGGGGTAGTATCTGCAGATGCTACTCTCTGATATAAAGAGAAAGCACAATTTCAGGGGGAGAACAAAAATGAAAATATCATTCCAGGGGGAGAACAGCCAGCAAGGAAAGCATAAAACAGGTCCACAGGATCAATATTATCAGTAGTATCAGCATTATCAATAATATCAGCATAATCTCAGTATTATCAGCATTCAGCATGGAAAAGCAACAAGGACCCTTCAATTGAAAAATGCATCATCTCTGTCTGCAATCTAACACGGATTACAGGCACTACAAATGAAACACAGCTATAAAACATATTCCTCAAAGTGTTCTCTCAACAAGTTTTATACATCACTCTGGAGCAGCATGGTACAAATTCAGCAAAAGAGGACCTAAATGTAACTCAGAGAAAGGAAATGCAAAAATCAACCCTTTTCCATTGAAGTCAAAGGGGGAGGAAGAACAAACAAGAAAAGCAAGAGAAGGCAAACAGAGAAAAGTGGATTGCCATCAATGCCAAAGGGGGAGACTATTGGAAATATTGTCATTGATGGAAAAGGAGGCAGCAAAGACAGAGATAGGAAAAGAGAGCAGCATAGCAGCAAGATGTAGAGAGGGTCGAGCAGCAGAGACAGGGTCATTTAAAGAAGAGGCAGAAAAAGGAGAATGAAGGAAGCAAGGAGCAGCATTAGACAAGAATAAGAGAAAGAAATAGAGAGACAACAGAAGCAGCAAAGAAACAAGCAATAGAACGAGGCAGCAGAGAGGTAGCAGAGGAAGCAAATGTCGAACAAGATTGAATATGCTGTGCGTTAATTTTAATATCGATTAGTCAAGGGTAAGCAGAATCATATAAGGTAACAGTGGAAGTGGTGTCTATTAATTAAACTATGTTGAGGAATTGCACAGCGAAGGAATTGGAGGCAGCAAAGATAGAGACAGGTCGAGCAGCAAAAGAAGGTAAGGCAAAGGCACAGGGAAGAACCGTTATCGAAAGATAGGAACAGTCAAATACAGAGACACAGCTGTTATTGCAAAGACACAGCCGTTATTCCGAGAATCACTACCCAGCCGGGCGTTACATATAACATAAACACAAATTCCGGGAATCGCTACCCACGCAGGAGTATATGTGCAGCGCATCATATAATCAAAGGTCCAAAGCATATTTTTGAAGTTATACGGAGTGCATAATACAAATTTTTATAAGGCGGGACTCGCAATATCACAACTTTGCAACATTGTGCCATCGCACCATCGCAATATCGCAACTTCACAACATTGCGCCATCGCACCATTGCAATATCGCAACTTCGCAACATTGCGCCATCGCACCATCGCAATATCGCAACTTCGCAACATTGCGCCATCGCACCATCGAAATATCGCAACTTCGCAACATTGCGCCATCGCACTATCGCAATATCGCAACCATCGCATTATCGCAACCATCGCAATATCGCAATATCGCAACCATCGCAATATCGCAGTTGGTTGAAACTGCACAGCAACTATCGCAAATTAGAAATTTGCGATTGTGATCAATCGCATTTGAAAACGTGTCAGGTGGGCCCGAAAGGAGTTCTATATGTTTTAAAACAGGCTTTATTGCATGCGCCGAGAGTATGTTAAGGTGTATTAAAAGGGCAGATTATATGATTAAATCATCTTATAATTAAGCCAAGAGACAAAGTTGGGTTATATATATATATATATATATAATGCTGTTGCGATAAGCCGTATGGTCTGTAGACCCACGGGCCTCAGCTTAAGGGGAGGACGATTATTAATGTAATACAATTGTGATATATGTATGTTCCGGCCTGCGGAATGTTCCACATCAACAAGACACTTGCTACAAGTCAGCAGTCACGTATTTTTCTAAAAGGCACTGATATAAAAGCACTGTTACATATATACAGCAATTACACCACAGTAGAGGACAAAATAGAATACAGAGCAGAAAAGAGTTAAAACACAATCACAGAAAAAGACAAAACACGGTCAAAGAAAAGACAAATGCGCAGCTAGCCAAGAGGGTGAATGAGTGAGCTGGAATTCACTTTGTAATTCGAATGTAAATATTTTAATTGTTTTTTATTGTTTGTGATGCATTGGCAAGTCTCCGAGAGAGAACAAATTCCCACTGTAATGTTAAATTGATACCTACAGTTATATTTTCTGAGTAAGCAGATAAAGAAATGAGGAGGCATAAGACCAAGGGGTATGACCATTCATTTCGAATTCCTAGAGGAAAACAAACAGTCATCAAGAAATTCTATAAGTAATATCATTTTGATATGCAAAAATGTAGAAGAAGAGAGAGAGAAAGAGAGAGAGAAGATATACAGAATGCAGAATATCTAAGAATAAAACAAAGAAGATTAAGAGAAGAAGATCAGATACAGAACAGAGCTGGTATCTGGAGTAAATCAGCAAACATTCAGCTTAATAGCTGTCATTTGTAGCTGACAAAGGTTGAAGCCTCTTGTAGGTTGGTGCCTACAGAAAATTGAAGGGAGTTGGTGCTTCCTTGCAAGTTGTAGCTTGCAGAATTGAGGTTGGAGCCTCCTGTAGGTAGGTGCCTGCAGAAAAACAGTGGTGAGAGGGAGTAGGAGCTTTCCTTTGCATGGGTTTCCACTTATATCTGGTGTCTCTGTGCATGATAGTTATGTATTGAATCTGATATGTATCATCTGCTTAATACCTGCAACTCTCATATTAAGTCTACTGCTATATTAAACTAATACTTGCTGCTTGAATTCTAAGATTACTTGCACATTAAATTGGATATGAAATAGAGGGTGTATTAGCTTAATGAAAAGTTTTAAAAGATCGGGGCGTGTAAACTGATTCACCCCCCCCCCCCCCCCTCTCAGTTTAATTAAAGGTTCAACAGAAAAAGGTAATAGTGTTGATTGATTTAGGTAGTGCCCATAATTTTATTCATTGTAAGCTAGCCAAGGAATTGAATTGTTTCCTATACCCAAACCACAATGTCAAGTGATGGTTGCAAATGGAGGAACTATAAATTGATCTAGAAATGTCATAATATCAAGCTAACCATGGGGGAATATGTATTGAATATTCAAATTCTTTCCATTCCAATGGGAGGTGCTGATGTTTTACTAGGAGAACAATGGTTACAAACTTTGGGGATGGTGTCTTTTAATTTTCAAGAACTTTTCTTGAAATTTTTTTCAGAAGGAAAGGAAGTCGAATTACGCGGTATCGCAGGGAAGACGGGAAAGATAATAAGCTCTAATGTCATGACAAATATTCTGAAGAGAGAACAACGAGGTGTAATTGCACAATTATGCTCACTATAAGTTCCAACATCAAAATCATCTATTTCTCCAGATCTCCAAAAAGTCTTGGGCAATCATTCCAAGGTGTTTGAAACTCCCAAAGGACTCCCACCTATTCATGATCATGATCATGCTATTCATTTGATTCCAGGAAGTGTTCCTCCAAACATGAGGCCTTATAGATATCCTTACTTCCAAAAGAGCGAAATTGAACGTATGATTGCAGAAATGTTAGAGGCGGGTATAATTCAACCTAGTCAAAGTTCTTTATCTGCTCTTGTAGTATTGGTACACAAGAAGGATGGATCATGGCGAATGTGTCCAGATTATAGGGATCTCAATAAGCTCACCATTAAAGATAAATTTCCCATTCCTGTGATTGATGAATTATTGGATGAATTACGTGGAGCAATTTATTTTACCAAGTTGGATCTTCGTTCAGGATATCATCAAATTAGAATGAAGACTGAAGATATTCCAAAAACAGCATTTCGAACTCATGAGGGTCATTATGAATTTTTGTTCATGCATTTTGGCCTTACCAATGCACCTTCTACATTTCAAGGGTTGATGAATTCCATTTTCAAACCCTTCCTTAGAAAATTTGTGTTAGTATTTTTTTATGATATACTAATCAACAATAGGTCTTGGAAGGATCATGTTCAACATCTTGACAGGGTGCTCCAACTATTGGAGGAGAAACAATTATATGCAAAAATATCCAAATGTTTCTTTGGAGTACAAGAGGTGGAATATCTGGGTCATATTGTATCTCATGAGGGTGTTAAGGTATACCCTAACAAAATTAAAGCCATTAAGGAATGGAAAGTCCCCACAACCATAAAGTAGTTGCGAGGATTTCTCGGGTTAACAGGGTATTATCGCAAGTTTGTTAAGAATTATGGGTGAATAGCAACACCTCTAACAACATTGTTGAAGAAAGATGCATTTTCATGGAATCCTGAAGCAACTAAGGCCTTTGAACATCTTAAAGAGGCAATGTTCCTAGCACCAGTCTTAGCTACGCCAGACTTCACAAAAAACTTTATTGTGGAATGTGATGCCTTAGGAAATGGAATTTGTGTTGTTTTAATGCAAGAAGGAAGACCCATTGTTTTTTAAAGTCGTCCAATCAAAGGAAATTATTTACAGAAAGCTATTTATGAGAAGGAAATGTTGGCAATACTACATGCACTAAAGAAATGGCGACCTTACCTTTTGGGAAGACACTTCAAGGTAAAAAATAATCATGATGGTCTTAAACACTTTTTGGAACAAATACTATCTTCAAAAGATCAACAACAATGGGACACAAAGATGTTGGGTTATGACTTTGAAACATCTACAAAAAAGGGAAGCTAAATGTTGTCACAAATGCACGCTCAAGAAAGGATGAAGAGGTGGAAGCATTGCTTTGTGCCATTTCTATTATCCGACCAGATTGGATAACCAAAGCAAGTGATGAATGGAAGAAGGATGAAGAAGTGAGAAATCGTTTTATTACTGGTCATTGATGCATACCGTTAACAAACGTGAGACAACTCACCGATAATGATGATGAGAGTGAAGGTACCCCAGTACAATATAACATGTGTGAATAAATGAGTTAAATCCGAACACTTGATAGAATCTACCAATCAGGAGACATTAATGTATTCTCACTGTCGATAGTGAAGGAGTCTGCCACTAATGACTGCAAACCCTAAGGTAATGAAAAAAGGAATCTAGATCTTGTTCCCAGAGAAATGATTTGTAGTCGATGGGAAAATATCTACTAGAAGGAAGACATTAAGGCATCCCACATCAACCAATGAGAGTGAAACTCATAGGCCAATAATTTGGAAGGACTCGGACGAAAAGAGATGGAGTAACCATTCTGAAGCATGTTTCCAGTGTACATAAGAGTGCATGACAAAAACCCTTTGAAAAAACTAATAATGAAAGCTGACATAGAGGCAAGGAATCCACCAATAAGGTCAAATGGAAACTAAGGTATTGCATGAATCCCAATGTGTGATCATCTAAGTTGTTGTCGAACACAAGGGAAACCACTCAGTCAAAGACCCATGATATTGATCAATGTTGAGAAAAAGGTCACCTATATGATGGAAATAGAGCCAGGGTGCGGTTCTAGTCCTACTCTGAGAGAAATTTGTCAAAGTCGATAAGAGCAGACTCTCCAACAAGAAGTCAATGGATACCTTATTAACTAGCACGAGCGAAGGACCAAATAACTTATGTGATACTGAATATAACTCTAACAAACCGGGTATGGTCGATGGAAAATGAGTCAAGAGACACCGCAGAATGGCTGACTCAAGTTTAATTCCCTTGAACAAAAGGATGTCTCAAATGTGACTGTATGGTAGCATCTGATAACTTTGTACAAGTTTGTCATGCAAAAGGCATTGAAAAAATCTCCATGTGATTGGAAGAGATAACCAATCAGAGTAGCACTAACTCAATAAAAACGTTATGGCTCTCCTAAGTCAAACTAAATCCCACCCCAGTAGATGAAAGACTTGTTTTGAGTGCTTTGTTCAAGGGTGACACAACTGACTCTTGCTGCCATAAAATATGGAAGTAAATGTCTTGTTCCCGCTCTTTTTGGAATATATATATATATATGCATGTTTAAAGCCAGAAAATGAATAAAATAATTCCTATAGTACATTGGAAAGAACAAGTGTCCAAATATAGATGCTCTAGTTCCTGGGATTGGAACGCATTGGTCAATAATTGGCATTGATGGAAATATCATTGATGAAAGTATAAATAATTGATGAAGCTATCCATATTCACTTAAGGAGCTCATTGTTCAAGCTACTCTTCATCCCTCTCTAAAATTAAGGCTCTCTTTCCATCACTATTATGCATGATGATGGTGTTTGATGAAGATTGGAAGACTAAGTGATGACATGATTGATGATCGAAAGAGACATTCCTAATGATACTTCCTATAGCATATCACTGCACCACTATGTAATAAACTCATTTTTTATGTCCTACCATGAGCTTATGATGAAGGTGTTAAACAACGAAGAAGCCAAAACCATGAATAAGGCTAACAAGAGAAGCCTATCTTCCCTACCTCAAATTTTGTACTAATTAATGACTAGTCACATTAAAAAAAAAAAAATCTATCTTAGAGGCAACCTCTCAATTTGATACATATGCCATATTTTAGAGCATAATTTTTCCTTTCCAATGAGCTATTACTTGTCCATAAACTCCAAGTGGTTTGGGAGATATGAATTTTGCAATTTTAGTGATCATTTTTTAGGAGATAATATGGAATATGAGCCTCAGTTCACAACTTGTGAACAAGGAAGACAAGGCACGAAATTGAATAAAATAAGCAAGGGTTAGGATAGCACCTTCAGGACAACGTTAAAATTATTATGAACTATCTGTGCTCGGATAGAAGTATACCCATTTTGTATTTCTTGACCTTGGACTGTAGCTACATTGGCTCGATGCTTGGATTGGTGATGTGACTACACTCAGAAGTGGTCAAAACTCCAGTTCGGATTAGGCTATATGAAGTTGTGGCTTAGACTATAAGCAAGATCCTTGGACCCTGTAATCATTTGCTACAAACTTTGATCAATACCTCCTCATGTTGCTTGGAATATGTATGCACAATATCTCGGACAAAGGTGTTGATAGTAGTTCGAACTAAGGTGCAGACAGTAGCTCAGACTAAGGTACAGACAGTGGCTTAGAATAAGGTGCAGACAATGATCGAACAAAGGTGAAACAATGTTGATTGGTGCAAGAATATTGTTACTGAATAGATGGTGTAGAATTGGTGAGATGTGGTGAAGAAGTTTTGGTAAAGTACTGATGCAATGTGGTGCAGAAGAATAGGTGTAGTGTGGTGCAGAATAGATGGTGCAAAGTTGATGGTATAGATTGGTGCAATGGAGCATATTTGAACACAAGGTTGGTGCCTTGAAGAAGATAGGGTTGAAGCCCTAGAGTTCGAAGCCTCATCAAAAGTACAAGTTGGTGCTTGGAAACAAGTTGGTGCCTAGATTATTGAAGGGTTGGTACCCTCACATTTCATTGTACTCATTCATCTGAAAAAGGATTATGATCCTTATTGTTTCATAATAAAATTATCATTATTCATTTCTCTGATTTTAATTATGAAGAATATAGCTGGTTAAATAAAAATTTAAAATAAATATTGATTCACCCCCCTCTCAGTATTTCCAACAATTGGTATTAGAGACAGATTCTTCATAGTCATCCTAACAGGTGGAAGAAGGAGCCTTAGTCACAATTAAGAATCAAGAAGTGACAAGAAATCTTCCCTTGTTCGATGGTACAAACTTTGGTTTTTGGAAGAATAGGATGTTCTATAGTTTAATGTCCCTTGGACTCGACGTTTGACATTTTGTTTTGAATGGGTAAAATACTCCTTCAACTCTTCCAATTTATCCAAAGGAAAGGAAATCTTACATTACAAATTCCATTACTAGTGGAATCACTGATTCTGAATTCATAAAAGTCGTGAATTATGACTTGGCCAAATAAGTATGGGATAGGAAGATTGCCTTATATGATGGGGATTATAAAGTTAAGAAAGAAAATATTCACACTTATAGAAGACAATTTGAAATTCTTAAAATGGATGATGAAGAATATATTGCATCGTACTTTCTATGAGTGGTTGCAGTTGTCAACGCTCTTAAAGTGTTAGGAGAAAATGTTGAAGAAATTACAGTTGTTCAAAAGATTCTGAGATCTCTTCCTGGAAGATTTGACTCCAAATTAAGTACTATAAAAGAAATGAAGGACCTCGATACCCTTAAGATGGATGAAATTCATGGAATTATCATTGCCTATGAGAGGAGGAAAGGAATCCCAAATTCCAAAGAAGTAGCATTCAAAGCCTCAAAATAAAAAAAGGGGGGAGGGGTTGGGAGGTGGGGGGGGGGAGGATGGAATGCCAGCAGTGCGGAATCTGATGTTGAAACCGAATTAGCACAATTTGCACTAAGACTAAAGAAGGGATCCAAGCTAAAATGTAAGTACCCTCTTATCTGTTTCAAATGCGGAAGAATTGGTCATTATGCTGCAAAATGTCCTCATAAACATGATAGTGATGATGAGGAGGATTCTAAAAGAGTGGTGTACAAAAAGAAAGGGTTTAATAAGAAGAACTTTCTCCAAACAATATGAGTCTGATGAAGATGAATTTGTATTCATCAAGAAGGAATCAACTAAAAATATCCCTCATTACAAAGGAGGTGATGATGAATCAGATGAAGAAAATGACTATGCTGGAAGAAAAGAAGTATTATTCATGGCATTCACAAATGATGATGATTCATGACTAGAAGGCAAAGGAAATGTGGATGAATTATTAATAAGTGACATTGAAGAAAATGAGAAATTACGAAAGAAGATCATTTCTCTCAAAGTAGAAAAGGAGGAAGCAAAAAGAAAGGAAGACTTCTTGAACAATAAGCCAAAAGGAAAAGAAGAGATATGTGAAGAACGTGAAGCTGAAATAGTATCGCTAAGGAAGGAGTTGGAAAAGCTCTCAAGCACCTGATAACATCCTTAATACTTAAAAACATCAATATGAAAAATATGGGATTGGTTTCAAAGGAGAATCATCAAGTACTAAGGATAATGCAAGAAGCTATGTCAACATACTTTCTATCCATCCAAAAGAAGAGACGTCATCTCGCCAAGAACAAAGGCCCATCTCAAATCCAATGAATGAAGGAAGAGCAACTCCAAGGAAGAATGTTGATTCAAGTGATGGTTATTACATGTACCAAACTATATTTCTTGGGTATTGTTACTATTGCAAAAACTTTGGTCAACAAGCTAAGAATTGAATGGCTCATAAGAATAAAGCACCAAGATTGAAAGATCAAAAAAACAAACTGCGTTGTCCTAACGAAAAAGGACAAATAAAGACTTACAATTCTTTTGATCCTTTGGATAAGTTCGATCTGACTTACTCATTATGTAATGATTATGGTTATAATAAACAAAACTGCGAACTCAAAAGAGAGGAAGCGAAAAGGGTGAATCCCAATACAGAAAAATGTGGCCTAACTCTATGTGCTTGTAGTTACGAAAATCAAAGGTTTGTGGATAGTGGATGCTCAAGAAGCATGAAAAGTGATCAAAATAAGTTTATATCATTAAACAAGAAGGATGGAAATGTGTTTTTTGGAAGTGGATCTGCTAAGATTGCTAGAAAAGGAATTGTTGCTCTCATTAATGGGAAAGAAAAAGCTCAAAATTCACTATTGGTGGAAGGGCTCAAACAGAATCTCTTGAGTGTAAGACAAATTTGTGACCAAGGATACACAATTGTCTTCAATACAAAAAATTGTGAGATAAGGAATCCTTCCTCGGGTGAACTTGTAGTAAAAGGAGTAAGAACTCTTGACTATGTATATATTTTGAAAAAAAATCAAGAAGATAAATGTTACATGAGTCGAACAGATGAAAGTTGGTTATGGAACAAGCGATTGGGGCATACAAGTTTTGATAACATGATTAATATCTGTAAAATTAATGCAAGAAGGGAAATTCCAAAAATGATCAAGCTAAATCAAGTTTTATGTGGCCCATGTCAACATGGAAAGAAAACTAGAACCAATTTCAAGACTAAGGAGGTCTCAACATCAAAACCTTTGGAGATCATACATGCAGATTTATGTGGACCAACTCGAACTCCATCTCTACAAGGTGAAAGGTATTTTTCTTTATTTATTGATGACTATGCTAGAATGATGTGGGTATACTTTATAAATTTCAAATCTGAAGCATTTGAATGCTTTAAGAATTTTAAAGCTCTTGTAGAAAAGGAGAAAGATTCAAAGATTAGATGTCTTATAACAGATAGAGGAGGAGAATTTACTTCAAAAGAATTTGATGAATTTTGTAAAATTCATGGAATCAAGAGAGAAATCTATGTTGCTAGAACTCCC
Organism: Pinus albicaulis; assembly: GCA_034641835.2. Taxonomy (NCBI): domain Eukaryota; kingdom Viridiplantae; phylum Streptophyta; class Pinopsida; order Pinales; family Pinaceae; genus Pinus; species Pinus albicaulis. The sequence continues at coordinate 1,290,866,216 of CM076583.1, read as the reverse complement.
AAACAAAATGGATTAGTTGAAAGAAGAAACCAAACTGTTCAAGAAATGGAAAGGAAAATGTTACTAGCAGCTGACTTGCAGCCCAAATTTTAAAAAGAATTCATTAGGAGAGTAGTTTATACCTTAAATCGAACAAAACTAAGACCAAATAATGATAAGACTCCATATGAATTATGGAAAGGGAGACTTGCTTCAGTAAAATACTTTAGGATTTTTGGAAGCAATTTTTTCATGAAGATCAATGATGACTCACTAGTCAAATTTGACTCTCGAGTTGACGAAGGAATATTCCTTGGATATTGTTACAGGCAAAGCTACCCTAAGGCCTGGGTTTAAGGATCTAATAGATTAAATGGTATATCATCACAAGAAAATGCTTAAACTAGAAAAATGAGGATTTTGGACCTTACCAATTTATCCTTCATTTGAGGTCGATCCCGTAGGGTGCAAACCCTCTGCTACTCCTTGTGCTCCAGAACCTGCAAATTAATCAAAACATAGCACACAAACTAGTTGCAAAGCATATATGTCCTAGATGTCAGCATGTTAGCATATATAATATTATAAATATAACATGAAATTAACCATTCAAGATCATTAAACATGTATAAGAGGCACATAACACATATACATCAGGAACATGATGATATTTCTTTTATTGATAACATGTACAAAGAAAGTGGAGAAATCACTTGAGATCTGCCATGGCCTTGAGAAAAACCGTCCTCTGGATTCGTCCATCCCTAGTGTTACTTTTGGGGAACGAGGTCCAAAATCCATGTTGTACTACTCAGATGATGATGCCAATATTTTTATTGGATTCCTCTTTCGGAGAGGTGCAAGATTGATCTAAAGATCATCTTGATCAGATGAACATAACATTTATTTTGAATTTATTCCACTTATGTGCAAGGTCGTCCAGATTTGTAATGTAGGCTTGAGAGTCCAACAGATGTGTCACACACCCTCACAGATGGATATAAATTGGAGATACTTGGAGGTCATTTCATCATCAACTCATCACACACCTATCTCTTGTATTTGATTGGTTCAATCACTTTTGGATGCATTTTGTTCTCACATGTGTGGAGCAACAGCTAGGGTTTTTTTGGTGTAGATATGTCTAGGGTTTCAGCGTAAGCTTGACCAGCATTGACTTTCATCAACGCTTGGTCCTTTAACCTCAAAACTTCACCAAAATTCCAATTTTTGAAGGCTGCATTGATTGGCACACATACCAATGTTGAACGTTAACTTTAACCTTGTTGCATTGACTTTTTGCTACTGCTGCTTTGCGTGGACTAGACAACGTTGACGTTCGTTGAATTTATGGAGTTGTCTTGAGGGTTATGCGACACATTTGGTTGAGTGACATAAATAATACTTTGTTGGTTGAAGCATCTTGTTGATCGTCGTAACACCACCATTCTTCATCTCTGTTTGAAAAAATTTAAGTATATTATTGGCTTGTCTTCCATCGATCTATTGATATGTTCTATCAGCATTTTACTTTCATGTTTATGTGATTTCTATTTGGTATCGGGCACTAGAATTTTGAAGTAAATTTGCATCAAGCATAGAACACTTTCAAAAATTTACATGGTATCAGAGCTAAGGTGAAGACAAAGCCCAAGCTTGTGTTGAGAGCAATCACCGAAGAAGTAGCATTTGTCAAGGACCCATGGGTACCTCAAATTATAATGGCTTCAAATCTGATGATAAGTTGACTAACAAGTCTAACTATCATGCTTGAAAGATGTCTTTGGACTTGGTCTTGCAAGATCAAGATGTCATGGACTATGTGCAAGGAAAAATCCAAGAGCCTCCATCATCTGCACCTGCTGCCACGAAGACGAAGTATAGAAAAGGGGAAATCAAAGCTAAGATGATTATCTGGGATTCCATCCATAAAATTTCGGTTTCTTATATCTCTGAGCTGAGCACATCTAAAGAGATGTATGATAAGTTGGTCAACATGTTTAGGGCTAACAATGCAAATCAAGTTCTTTTCTTTAAGAACCAACTGAAGAATCTCAAGAAAGGCAAGAATGAATCCGTTCAATCCTATTTTCTGAAGTTGACCGAAATCAGGAATAACCTTCTCGCTATTGGGGAAACAATAGTTAATCGATAAATGGTTCTCATTGCGCTTGGAGGTCTCCACTATGAATGACATGTATTCAATATTACCATTCTCAATAATAATGTGATTCTTGATTTTGATAAAGTATTGTCAAGATGCACTCAAGAGGAGACAAGAATGATGGAATATGAAAATGAAGGTAATGTTGTCTTCACCGCTTGTGCTAAGAATAAGAACAATGGTGGTCCGAGGAAAAATGGAAGAGCAGGGGCCAAAGGAAAGAAAGGAAGATGTTACACGTGTAACAAGTTTGGCCACTATGCTAGATAATTCCCTAAGGGATTCTCCAAGGGATGATGACAACAAAAATATGGGGAATGGAGATAAAAGGAACAACAGGTTCAAAGGAAAGAGGAGGGCTTCCTCTGGTCGTAATGAAAATGGGAAACCTTTCAAAATTTCAAGAAATTCCAGGTGTTGTGTCTCAAGAAACAATCCCTTGGTTGTGGTAAGGAATCAATGCTTAAGACATTTTATAAATGTATGTCACAATTACGATATCAAATGGCCTCTGTTTAACACCTTTGCAATTTAATTACTTAATACCCTCAATAATCTGATATAATGAAAGCCTTCACAATGCCATAAACTGCTAATACTTGAATGAAATGAAAAGAAGAACTATAAGAGAAACTCAAAATGATATGCTGAGAAACATAATCTATCACTTTTAAGTTTAAGAGGAAATCATGGAGGGAGAGGAAACTCGAAATAATATGTTGTAAAAACAGAATATGTTTCTTTAAAGTTTTACCAGGAGCTTGTGAAAAGAGAAGAGATGAAGTGAAGGAATGCAAAGTAAGGTGATTTAACTCTTACTCACAAATGTAATGAAGAGACCGAATGCTACATTAATTCACTTCATTCAAAGAGGAATAAACACAGAGCGAAACTGGAAAGACATATCAACATCAATAGGTGCAGGAAACTTGATCTTCTTTCATTAATTTCTCAGAAAATTCAGTACCAAATTAACAGTCATCCAAAGGTCCAAAACTCGGAACCTCTTTTCTTTAATTCTATCTACTTAAATACATCAAAGTAGTTCATAACTGTTGAACTTATTGAAACTATTTGACTACCTAAACTGTTAAGATTGCTTATGCAATCATACAGAGAAAACAAATAAAAACTGGAAATATTGTTCGTTTTCCTGAGTCTGATGTTGTTGATGCGTCCTCACGAAGTGCCGAGGTGTCCTTTATGGTTATGATGCAACTTTGCACAGTTATGTAATGACGCCTTGGTGCCTGACTTGACCCAGTTGTCGTGCTTCCTACAATGTCGTTACACATTCTTCTACCTAAATCTACTTATGCCTCTTTATTCATTGGCCACCCCTTCGCATTACCTTATTGCATACACAACTGCAACTTTATACAAACCCCGTAGACCTGCGGTTTACGGGCCCACACACGACCTGACCATTCAGAAGCAATCGCACTTCGCAACTTATTCGATATTGCACATTGGAAACTATAACAAATAGATTAAATGGTAAACAATAATAATGCCGATGTGTGAAACTGCTCTGTTTGTGATTTAACCTCCACCGTTGATTTGCACCCCAATCCAACGATCCCGATATACTGTCTCACACCGCCATCTCCCGTTTGTCGCATCGCAACTAAAATACTTTACCTTGCGAAGTCTTAATGCTAAACTCTAAACCTGCCAATGTGAGATATGCGTTGAGTCGTTGTGCCAACATGTGGCTCCTCCCTTTATTGCATCGCAAGTTTCGTTTCTTACCACATCGCAAGTTATTTTGTTTACCTTGGGAAGTCCTTAACGCATAAACTAAATAATCGCCAATGCGAAATCGCGCTATGCCGATATGTGTCCACTTTGCAACTTTTCAAAATTAAATTTGTGATGCAACCTTGTCCATCCATCTCTCACTTTAATTCTGTGATTTAATCCTTATCGTCAGATCGCCTCCTTTAGGAATCTTCTAAAGGTTTTCTGCCTTAACCAATTTCTCTGTTTCTTCGGCTATCGCCGCTCTATAGCTCCCTCTTCTCCACGCTACTTCCTATGATAGTTCATTCAATGAACTCATGCAACTCCATCTTTCTCCACGGTGTGAAAACCCTCCTGAGCTTTATTTTGGTTATCCAATCCTTCAACCTACCTTCACATCTCATCACGAAATGTTAATGTACTAACATAAAAATCAAAATTCTTCTTCGACATACAAACTTTTACATTTTCTAATATATATGTTTTTTTGAAGTTTTGAAAAATATTTCAAAGGTAAATGCAAATGAGCCACAACATCTCGCTCCACCTGGGGATAGTGCTTTTTTCAACGGAAGCGCTAAGAACCACAGATTAGTGCCTTATCCATTGGGCATGGAGTCAAATATTTCTTGGTGACATATGAAAAATGAGCAATCCAGTATTTACAATGGTGGAATGTTGACTTTTAATGCTGGAAATAATGCTTTAGATATTGCTCGTTCATAGGCAGTTGTACTGTCTCTCCATCTATATCTTCCAGAATCCATATAGATCTTCTAGAATGAATGTGTTATTTGACCTTGCCTCGGAGATTCTGTATGGACCATACTAGAGAGGGTCAAATTTAGCATGCTTCCCATTTTATTCTCGTCTGGTGTCCCATCTTAGTACCAAATCTCCTGCTTGAAAGAGAACTTATTTTGCTTTTCTCTCAAATATAGACTTCATCTTTTCCTGATAAGTAATCAAGTTATCCCTAACTTTGTTTCTGTTTTCACTTGATTCAATTATCTTGTTCAATATTCTTACTAGAGCATTAGTTTCTCCCTAAGATTCTTGAAGGAAATAAATCATCGTTTTGGCCAGCTAAGTAGGAAATAATGCTTGAGTCCCATAAACCAGTTCATAGGGAGACTTCCCAATAGATCTCCTTAGGGTGACTCGAACTGCCCAGAGGGTGAACTTCAACTTCATATCCCAATCCTTCTGATTCTCAATGATTGTCATCTTCAAGATTCTAACCAATGTCTTATTTGAGGACACTTCCAATCCATTCCCTTGGGGATGATATGTTGTGGAATGTGATAAAGTTACATTATATGTTTGACAAAAATTAATGAAACAAGCAAAGTTGAATACCTGAGCATTATCAGTCACAATTTGACTAGACATCTGAATCTACTGAAAATGTTTTCCTCCAGAAACTTCATCACTACTTGGTCATTCGCCTTCTTAGTGGGTATTTCTTCAACCCATTTTGTAAAGTAAACTTGAACTGTCCACTTTATGGTGGATTGATCTCTCCAATAAAATCCAATCCCCATTGCTTGAAATTTTCTTCAATAAATACTGGGATGAGAGGTAACAGAGCAAGTTTTCTCTTTTCAACAAACAACAGACACTTTTGACAACTTTTGACCAGTCTATAAACATATGCAAACAGGGTTGCCCAATAAAAGCCTGACTTTAGAATTTTATGAGCGGTGACCTTCCAGCTATAATTTCCTCCACACATAATTTCATGATATTGTTTGGTGACTTCAATAGATTCTCCTTCAATCAAACATAACAACAAAATACTAGCAGGATCTTTCCAGTATAGCTTTTCTTCTATGATAACATATGGCTGAGACTTGAGCTTGAGAGCTTTGTATTTTGTTCTATTTAGTGAATTTGGACATGAAAAGAAACACAAGCAATGAACAATATCTTTATACCAATCAAAGCACAAAAATTTGTATCGAATACCTGTTTTGGGCTTGTTTTGACCTTCTTCATTAACATCTCCATCCACTAGTGCCAATAGATTGATCCCCAAGGCTTGAAAATTTGTTTATGTCAACAACTTCGCTAATAACCCCTATCCCTTGACCATCTTGGTGGGTTTGATGTCCAAATAATATTCTTGGATTTTTGCCATCCACTTCCCCCTTTTTCCTTCAACATCATTTTGGATTAGCACGTATTTCACAGCAGAATTAGGAACATAAGCGGTTATTTGGGACTATAACACATAAGTCCTGAAATATTTCAGTGCTTTGACCAAAGCATATACTTGTTTCTCCAAAATATTGTATTTGAGCTCAACATCTATGAGAAATTTATTGAAAAATGCAACTGGCTGCTCCTTACTATCTTCATTTTTCTGCAACAACACAGTGGAAATAGTAGTGGGGGATGCAAATGAAAATACCTGAAAGGCCTTTTGATAGTATGGACTAATCAGAACTAGAGCTTCCTGCAGTGCTTCCTTTATTCTAGCAAATGATTCTTTTGCTCCCTTGTCCCATTTCACTTCTGCATTTTTCTTCAATATATTTGTTATACTTCTCACAATATCAACACAATGGGGCACAAATCTCCTCAAAAAGTTTATTTTTCCCAGGAATCTCTGGATATCTTTCTTGCTTATGGGTAAAGGAATAGTCTGAATGGCTTCCACCCTTGCTGGGTCAATATTTACTCCTTGTTTAGAAACTATGTGACCCAATAATTTACCTTCTTCTAAGGCAAATAAATATTTCTTGGGATTTAATGACAGAACAAACTTTCTGCATTTTTGAATTTTTTTTTGCAAATGCTCCAAGTGTTCATCATCTGACCCAGAGAAAACAGTTACATCATCTAGATATATAATTACAAACCTGTCATCAACGAATGCTATGTCCATGGCCCTCTGAAATGTTGCACCTGCGTTCATAATTCCAAATGGAATCCTTGTGTACATGAAGGTGCCCCAAGGCGTAGTGAAAGCAGTCTTCTTCTGATCTTCTTTTTTAATTGCTACCTGATTATACCCAGAAAATTCGTCAGCCATAGACAACCTGTGAGCTCCTGTCACCTTCTGTAAGACATAATCCATTTTCGGTAAAGGATAATTATCTATTAGAGATGCTCAGTTCAAGTTCCTGAAGTCTACACACAGTCTTATCTCTCCATTCTTCTTTCTTACAGGGACCAGATTAGAAACCCAGTCTGAATATCTAAGAGGTACTATAATTTTCGCCTACAACAGTTTCTTCACTTATTTTTCGATTGGAGCTAACAACAATGGATTGATGTGTCTCAGCTTTTGTCTGTGTGGTTTGAATCCTTCCTTCAATGGAATCTTATGTTGAATTGTTCTTTTGCCATATGTTTTCAGGTCTTCATATGACCAGAAAAACACATCCATATATTTCTTAAAAATATCAATGTATATTTCTTTGTAGTTTTTGGGAACACCTTTGAACAATTTCACTATTTTGGGTTCCTGCTGAGTTCCCAAATTACAATCTTCCATCTCTTCTTCTTGATGTGTTTTCTTTGAATCAGCAACAACATCATTAGCATCGAATAATCTTTCAAGGGGAACTAACCCTTTGGGGAGCACATTATCTTTCAATTGGATAATCTTATGTTTACCTATTGACTTCTTAAGGTTTCTTATTTCTGCTTTCTGCTCTGTTTTTTCTTCCTCTTGGTCTATCTCAGCATCTTCAAAGTTTCCAATCATGGTCAAGAACTGATTTATCTGTTCATCATCATCAAACACCTACTAATTTTTCACATTGTCAGGGATATAAGGTCTATGTCTAATTTCAATTTCATACCTTGACCTTGGATTTATTGGAGGTTTGAAGGTGTTGGATGCAACTGCTAAAGAATCGGCCAATCTATTCTCCTCTCTTGGAATATACTGAAGGTTGAAGGCTTCAAAATAGTTTTCTATCAGATCCCAAACTTCATTCCTATATGATCTCAATCTCAGATGTTTGGTTTGACAATGATTTTTAATCTGCCTTATTATCAATTCAGAGTCACCAAAAATTGAAATACATTGAACTCCCATTTGTTTAGCAACTTGAAGGCTTGAGATTAAGGCCTCATACTCAGCCACATTGTTTGTTGAATCAAATTCTAGTTTAAAAGAGAAAGGCATGAGGTTACCTTCTGGTGATATCTGCAAGAATCTAACACTTGTGCCCTCCTTGGACTAGGCACCATCAAAGTAGCACTTCAAAATCTTCCTTGAGTGCAGCTCATTATTTGCAACTGCTGAAGAGAGCTGCTTCCCTGTGTCTTCAGCAAATTCTGCATCTTCGTGCAGCATGAAACAAGAAATATCTTTTGTTTCTTGACTATAAATGGGGGAATTTCTTGCATCTTTCTTAGAGGTAGTCTTCACAAACCTTGTTTCCTTGTAAGTCTCCTTTCTTCCCAATTAAAAATTGGAATGATAGCATAAGTGAAATCTAATTTTAGTACACCTCCCAACTTTTCTCCCCAAGATCTTGACAAGAGCATTCCAAACATGGTTGGGTTGTCAGCAACCACTTCATCCATGACTATACTCTTTGCTGGGATTTGTGCCAACGAAACTGCTACATCTTTAATTAACCAAACACATGTCACCCTTTTGGGATAAAATGAATACAGATCCCTATAAGGTTTGGTAATCTGCAAGTTAAGTTCCTTCATAACAGACAATGGCATGAGATTATGGGACGCTCCTGAGTCCAGCATCCAATTATGTAGAGTAAAATCACGAAGCAACAGAGAAATATAGAAGGGTGGAACAGAAGGATCTACTTCTTCTATATGAGGAACAAAGGTGAACACTGGCTTTTCCTCTTGTAATTTCACCATGTCCTTATATCTTCCACCTATGTGAGATTAATAAATTCTGAAATTTCTTTCTTGTAAGCTGGTATTTTAGCTAATTCTAGAAGAGGTACCTAAATTTTAACCTTCTCCAACTCTTTTGCCAAACTGAAAGCATGAGTTTGCATAGCGTTCTTTTCAGGTTCTTCTTCACTCTTTTTAGAATTTTCTACTTGTTCGGGTACAAGAACAACTCTCTCCAAAATATTAGTGTCAACTAATTTGTTTTGGGAAATTTCAACCTGTTGCACATTTGTTCTATTAAGTGAATTTACAGGTTGTTTCCCCTTACTGACATGTTTCACAAGGTCCTTTTTTTGTGGAGTCGCCATTAGAGGAGGAATAGAACCTTGTTGTTCACCTTCATTATCCTGCACTCTAGATCTCTTTCTAGACCTTAAATCATACTTTTTATGTAACTCATCTTGCATGAAATCTGTGAATTGTCTACAATATTCATCCATTTCAACTTAATCAAAAGATACTTCAGCTTCAACATATTCTCCCTCACAATGTTCCTCTTCATCCTCTTCTATTGCATACATAGCAGATACCTGATCCTCAACCTCCCTTTGGTCATATTCTATCGGCTCTACAGATGTTGCTTCTATATACAATAGTGCTTGAATCTGGTCTTGATCTCTTCTTTCCCTCCAAAATTTACAGTGGATGTCTTATGAATTGGGGGTTAAACCCACCTAGGTTTTATTGTACTTGTCTTTGGGAGTTTTTATTTTTCAATTCCATATTGGCTAGCTTATTGGTTAGATGCTTCATCACCTTTGTTATATCTTCAATTCTTAGATATTGTGATGATTCTTCTTTTTCTTTCCCCTTCTCTTGGACTGGTTGTTTCCCTTTCGCTTTTCCAGCTGCAGTCATATTAGCTTCGATCTCTAGAGCATCTGTTTGTATCTACTCAAGAGTAGGTGCTCTTCTCTCTCTCAATGTAAAGCTAAAATCAACTTCAAAAGCCCTAGAAAAAACTACCTTTACTCCTACAGGGGGGGGGGGGCTTCATCTCTATGGGTAAACTATTGTACAATTTGTTGAATCTTTTTACAAACTCAGAAATTCTTTCATTAGGCCTTCTTTTAATTGCATTAAACTCTGTCAATGAGTAACCATGATCTCTCTTTTCTCCCCATCTCTGAATGAATTGAGTTTCTAAATTTTGCCAATTATTTATTGAACCATTTCGTAAACCTTTGAACCATTTTCTAGCCTCTCCATCTAGAGATTGCACAAATAGTCTCATCACAACATCAAGATGTTCTACATTTAAATTCTTAGCAAAAGTGAAAAACAAGGGTAAATTTTGTTCTGCAATTACTTCATCTTCTCCAGTGAAACGAGGAAGTAATTTGAGGTATTCTTGAGGCATGGAATTCATTGGTTGTGCAAGATTTAGTGGAGCATATATGTTCAACAAAAAGGTTGGTGTTGCCATATTTACACCTTGGTTAACTGTTCCTTGGGTTTGATGAAACTGTTGTGAAAGTGAATGAGGGTGGAGGAAAAACTGATATGGGAGTGGGTTGATGAAAAATGGCAGAAGAACCAACAAATATATTTGGTTGAGCTTGAGTGAAGGTAAAAGAAGCATACTCGAAAGAATGTTCTTCTAACTTAGGTTCTTGAAAATGAATGGGTGTGGAAGGAGAATCTTGTTCCAAGAAAGATATTTTCTCATAAATATATTCAAACAAATGGTTATGAGAACTATTTTCAGGAGCAGACAATGTAAGATCAGATATTGAAGGAATTTCAGGTTTCTGAGCCTTTTTAGAAACCAATTTTTATGGGTCTGGCAAAGCAGGGACTATCTTCCATGAGGTATCTGCCCTCGTGTGAGGCCTTTTGAAAACCAAAATTTTGAAAATAAAAAACACAACCCAATATTTCCTCCTCACTAAACAACCAAAGGAAATAATGTAAAAAACCCAGGGAAAAATAAACTTTGTTTCTTCGTCCCCGACAACGACGCCAGAAAATTTTGTATCTCAAGAAAAAATCCCTTGGTTGTGGTAAGGAATCAGTGCTTAAGACATTTTATAAATGCATGTCACAATTACGATATCAAATGGCCTTTGTTTAACACCTTTGGAATTTAATTACTTAATACCCTCAATAATATGATATAATGAAAGCCTTCACAATGCCATAAACTATTGATACTTGAATGAAATGAAAAGAAGAACTGTAAGAGAAACTCAAAATGATATGTTGAGAAACAGAATCTACCACTTTTAAGTTTAAGAGGAAATCATGGAGAGAGAGGAAAATCAAAATAATATGCTGTAAACATAGAATCTATTGCTTTAAAGTTTCATCAGGAGTTGGTGAAAAGAGAAGAGATGAAGTGAAGGAGTGAAAATTAAGGTGATTTAACTGTTATTGTTATGAACCTAATTCATAACTAATGTAATAAATATAGTCATTAATAGAATAAATATAAATAAATGTAATTACTGAATAATCAATTAGGATTATGTTAAGTAGTCATTAGTTAACTGAAAATTCATGTCTAAAAGACATCCCTGTTCATGAAAGGTCACTTGCATAGGTATAAAAGCAGGGCCTCATTGTAATCATTCAATCGTCTTATATCATATCAATAAATATTTATTATTATAAATACCTCTTGTGTATTTTTATAATTAAAGCCATTGTTGCTATTAAAGTCAACAAATCTACAAGTCTTGCTGCTACAGGAACCAAATCTACAACTTCCGCTGCTATAGTGGTATCAGAGCCACTACAGTGGTATCAGAGCCATATTGAGGACAAGTTGAAGCAATGGTACATAATATCGTCTTACAAGCCTATGAGCGTAGTGTACGAGCCCGGGAACATTTTTTACCATATAATGCGCCATTACGAGAAGATCCCAAAAAAATTGAGCAGATTAGAAAAATTCAAGAAAAGCTTCAACAATTAGAGAATTCATGTGCAAAAGTCACAAATGGTTATAAAAAAATTTCTGCAGGTCTTAAAAAAATTTCTACAGTAATTCATAATAGAGAAGATGAAAAATGCTATAAAAATGAGAAAGCAATTAGTTATGCTAAAGGGAAATCAAGTAAAACATCCATGGAAAAGTAAACTAAATACGTTCCCCCACCAATGCGTAATAAAGGAAAAAAGGAAGAGAAATGTTGGAAATGTGGAGACAAATATTTCACAGGACATAAATGTGTCTTTATTGGTAATGCCACCAGATATAAAACGACGTATTTGGTAGTGGATACAATAACTGATTCCTCCATTTCTCTAAATCATCAAAGGCTGCAAACCAGCAACTGTGATGAAACTATAAAGAACCAGAACCTTAGTTACGGTGGTGATAGAATGGTCTTGTTAGCAGGTGATGATGCAACTGAAACATCTAAAGGACAGTGTTTTATTCTGCATGTTGAATCCCATGTTGATGGTCAGGATGGCCTTGGTCAAGCATATGAATATGTTGATAAAAATGCTGCAGAGAGCTCACAAAACAACATATCTAGGTCCTCTCCATTCAATCAATCCAGTATTTCTGTTGAGAAGAGGTCAATTCACACAGCTGTGGACTCTTTGGATCAGGTGGGAGATCTATCTATGGATGTGTCTCCACCTTTTTCAGAGTATGCATCTACTATGAAGAAAGAGGTTGGTGAAAAACTTCAGGAAGATTGTAATGGCACAAGATATAAAGCAGCTTCTTTGGCACTGGATACAAAAGATAATTCTTCCATTTGTCTAAACCATCGAGCACTGCAAAATTATGGCAGTGATGAAGCTGAGAAGAAGAACCCGAGAAATATTTGCAATAGTGACAGAATGTTTTTGTTGGCAGAAGAAACAGTAGTTGATGATGCTGGGCAAAGCGATAGAGTTTACAGTGGACATGCAATATTCAAAAAATGTCCAGTCAATAATCTTACGGCCAAGACTTCTGGGAGCTCTTCTCAGTTTTTTGTAGAGTGTGAGAATGGAATTAAACTGTCTGTTGACCTTGCACAAGACAGGCCATTAAATTGGATGAAGACTTGTAATTACGAATTTTCCTTACCTCAAGACCTTAATGATCACAAGCACGACAGAGGTCATACTGTCATGGAAAATACAACAAATGGTTCAGCTAAACTAGGTTATTTACAATCACGGATTTCAGATATTAAGAGTTCAGCAATTCTAAATCAAATTGCATGCTCTTCAAATTTCCTTCAAAACCAGAGCATTACTTTTACATCTCCTGTCGTCTCAACAAAGAAACCAGAAGCATCTAGGGAGCTGAGACGCGCTTCTTCAGTTCTCATTCCTCCTCATGGTGCAAATAGAGTCTCGTCTCTGTTTAGTTCTCAGAAATCAAGCGGGTTTTTTTCTCCTCTTATTTCTCCGACAAATAGATTTTTATTCCCATCTTTAGCAGTTGCACGTGGAAAACGTTGGACCTCCATTAATGAAGAGATTGACCAGTTCAGTTGTTTATCTGAAAGAAGTGAGCCAATGACAGCAGAGCCATCAAAAGTGGTAGAAGATTTCCATGGTGAGTCAAGTGCACCAGAAAAAAATGGGCTTCTTTCCCAGAGTAAGCCTTTTAACGATGGGCATCAAGATGTGGAAATGGCAAAACAAAGTCATTCTTCTATGAAACTGTCAAAGAATGAAATAGGCGAGGAGGAAGACGTCCAACATAGAGGGAAGGCTTTTCATAACCAAGAGAAGGAAGCCGATCATGTGAAAGCTGAAGTGGTTGTAGGCATCGTTGAAATTAAACAAGATGTTGTGGATTATGACACACTTGGACGCTTTCTGAAGGAAAACAGTGCTAGTCGGAAGATTCTCCAAACAGAGACCAAATCAGTGAAAAACAATGATCTGAGAGACCTATTGCCATATGGCTTTGCAACCCATCATGCTGAGATGGCCAGAGCAGATCGAACTTTGGTAGAAGACCTCTTTGCTGATGGCCATATTCAAGTATTGGTGTCGACTGCTACTCTTGCATGGGGAGTAAATATTCATGATCATACTGTTATTATAAAAGGAACTCAAATTTACAATCCTGAGAAAGGTGCATGGACTGAACTCAATCTGTTAGATATTATGCAGATGCTCAATCTCTTTTCAAATTTCTTCACGGGAAGTATTCCATTCGGAAAAATTCTAGCTGTAAAAAAGCTCTATTCGACCACCAACGGCATAGCCACAGATCAGATAAGCTTCATGTCGGAAATCGAAACCCTGGCGGAGTTAATCAAGACGTCTGGATGCAATAAACATTTGAATCAATAGGTGGCAAGTATTTTATATGATACGACATGTCCTTTTTAATCCGGGTTATCATAAGTCGATTTTATAAATTATATATATGACAGTCAACGTCAGTGGAAGCCGTGAAGGGGCGTAGGCATCGCTGGTAAAGTTAAATAAATAAAAATAAAATAATAATTAAATTAATATCCAGGTGGACCGCAATTTCCAACAGATAGGTGGACCCCATCCTCATCCCTTATGAAATATAATCGATTTAATATTTTATTTGAGAGCAGTTATACAAAAACAATTCAATTATGCCAGTCTAATTTGCACATATGACACTCACGATTTCAATTTCAACCTTTACGTTACATCACAGTGGAAATTCTGAGGTATGCCTAAAATTGAATCTTATGTGTGCGAGCATGTATAATTTTGTCGAGACAGTTCAGGTCAATGCTCCCAATTCCGAGGTTCACTCATCTTCGGTTTACCATATTATTTAAATCATATGTTTGGAAGAGTTGGTGGTACATTAAATGGGGTTCATTAAATATGATACGAAAATGAAGTTCCATCAGTCGGGAAACATGGAAAGTAATATGGCGCAACATGAATCTCTATAAAAATATTTTTTCGAAACAAGGAAAGTGAAGAAAATTGTCAGAAGTTAAGCTTTGAGGACAAAGCTTTTCGAGGAGGCAATGTTATGAACCTAATTCATAACTAATTTAATAAATATAGTCATTAATAGAATAAATATAAATAAATGTAATTACTAAATAATCAATTAGGATTATGTTAAGTAGTCATTAGTTAACTGAAAAGTCATGTCTAAAAGACATCCCTGTTCATGAAAGGTCACCTGCATAGGTATAAAAGCAGGGCCTCATTGTAATCATTCAATCGTCTTATATCATATCAATAAATATTTATTATTATAAATACCTCTTGTGTATTTTTATAATTAAAGCCATTGTTGCTATTAAAGTCAACAAATCTAAAAGTATTGCTGCTACAGGAACCAAATCTACAACTTCCGCTGCTACAGTGGTATCAGAGCCACTACACTTACTCATAGATGTAATTAAGAGATCGGCTGCTAAATTACTTCACTTCATTCAAAGAGGAATAAACACAGAGCGAAACTGGAAAGACATATCAACATCAACAGGTGCAGGAAACTTGATCTTCTTTCATTAATTCCTCAGAAAATTTAGTACCAAATTAACATTCATCCAGAGGTCCAAAACTCGGAGCCTCTTTTCTTTATTTCTATCTACTTAAATACATCAAAGTAGTTCATAATTGTTGAACTTCTTGAAATTATTCGACTACCTAAAATGTTAAGATTACTTATGCAATCATACAGAGAAAACAAATAAAAACAGGAAATATTTTTCATTTTGCTGATTCTGATGTTGTTGATGCATCCTCACGAAGTGTTGAGGTTTCCTTTCTAGTTATGATGCAGCAGCTGCAAAGTTTTGTAATGACGCCTCGGTGCCCGACTTAACCCAACTGTCGTGCTTCCCATAGTGCCGCTATACATTCTTCTGCCCGACTCTACCTATGCCTCTTTATTCACTGACTGCCCCTTCGCATTATCTTATCGCATACACGGTTGCAACTTTATACAAACCCCGCAAACCTGTGATTTATAGGCCCACACATGACCTAACCAATTAGAATAAATCGTACTTCGCAACTTATTCGATATTGCACGTTGGAAAATATAGCAAATATCTTAAATGGTAAACAATAATAATGATGATGTGAAAAACCACTCTGTTTGCGATTTAACCTCCACCGTTGATCTGCGCCCTAATCCAATGGTCCCGCTGTACTATCTCACACCGCCATCTCCCGTTTGTCGCATCGCAACCAAAATACTTTACCTTATGAAGTCTTAATGCTAAACTCTAAACCTGTCGATGTGCGATATAAGCTGAATTGATGTGCCAACACGTGGCTCCTCCCTTTATCGCATCACAAGTTTCGCTTCTTACCGCATCGCAATTTATTTAGTTTAACTTGCAAAGCCCTTAACGCATAAAATAAATAATTGCCGATGTGAAATCGCGCTATGCCGACACATGTCCACTTCGCAACTTTTCAAACTTAACTTTGTGATGAAACTTGGTCCATCCATCTCTCACTTTAATTCTGCGATTTAAGCCTAGCCGTCATATCGCCTGCTTTGGGAATATTCTAAAGGTTTTTTGCCTTAACCGATTTCTCTGTTTCTTTGGATGTCGCCGCTCTACAACTCCGTCTTTCTCCACGATGTTAAAACCCTCCTGAGCTTTATTCTAGTTATCCAATCCTTCGACCTACCTTCACATCTCATCACGAAATGTTAATGTACCAACATATAAAACAAAATTCTTCTTTGACATACAAACTTTTACATTTTCTAACATATATGTTTTTTTGGTGTTATTAAGAATATTTCAAAGGTGAATGTAAATGAGCCACAACACCATGTATGATGAATCTAATGTTGTTGACAATAAAAGAAATTAATTCATTCTTATATCTGCCCTCTCTGCTGCATCTCCACCCGACACCCTGGATGTCTGGTTGATTGATAGTGGTGCTTCAAGGCAACTCACTGGTTTTAAAGAAGCCCTCTCTGATTTGATTGAGAAGGTTACTAATCTGAAAATTATCCTTGGAGATAACGCCACATATCCCGTGAAAGGGATGGGGACTGTGACCCTCCATTTTTCTCAAGGTCAAGTACTCTTTTTGCAAGATGTATTGTATGTACCCGATTTGAAGAAGAACCTTGTGTCTATTTTGGCCATGGAATTCAAAGGTTTCAAGGTGGCATTCGTTGATGGAAAGTTACGCATCTTGAAGAAGAGCCTCAAGGAAGCTCTCACTATTGGTTTTAGATTTGATATAGTCTACCAGGTTGGAGGAAGTCCATTGGGGACTATGACATGTGATACAATTCGTCAAACCTAATTATGGTACCAGAGGTTTGGACACCTTCATTACAAAGCCCTTCTTGAAGCAAGGAAGGTGGTGATAGGGATGCCCGAATTCAAAAATGATCATGAAGGTGTATGTCAAGGTTGTGTCTAAGAAAATCATACAAGGGGACCTTTCCCCTCAAGTGTCACAAAGACATATGATGTCTTGCAATTGATACATTCTGAATTTTCTGGTATGTTGCCTGTGACATCCTCGGGAGGATGTTCTTATTACATGAAGTTTATATATGACTTCTCTCGAAAGACCTGGATATATTTCTTGAAGAAGAAGGACGAAGCATTCAAATGGTTTCATACATTAAAGGCCTTGGTGGAAAATCAAACAGGAAAGAAGATCAAGATTTTGAGGATCGATAATGGCACCGAATATGAGTCAAATGAGTTCAATGACTTTTGCAGAGAATCTGACATTAAGAGGGAGACCACAACCGTGTATAATGCTTAGCAAAATGGCATTTTTGAAAGAAAGAATAGGACCATTGCAGAAGCTGCCCGTGCCATGCTATGTGACCAAGGTCTTCTGAAGTTTCTAAGGGGAGAAGCTTTGAACACTGTTGTGTACGTACAAAATCGATGCCCACATTTCGCTCTGGACCCCAAAGCTCCCGAAGAAGTATTATCTAGTAAGAGACCTGATGTTTCTCATTTTAGAGTTTTTGGTTGTCTTGTTTACTTTCATATGCCGAAAGAGAAGAGAAGCAAGCTGGATGCTTCTGGAAAGAAGGGAATGTTTGTGGGCTACAGTGAAACTTCGAAGGCATATATAATCTATGAGTCTGGTCAAAGAGAGGTGAAGATATGCCACGATGTCACCTTCAATGAAGATGCTTCCCTCAAGAAAGTGATAAATATTCCTAGCTCCAAGGAAGAAAATGATGAAAGAACAAGGAAACAAGAAGAGCTGAAGGATGAGATGATGCCCGGTGTTGAAGGACCGATGGACCCTATTGATCCACCTCCTTGAATTAAGAGAAGAACCTCATGGCTTAGGGATACTCTCAAGGATGTCGAGAGACATATGGCCCCAAGGGGGACATTCCGTGAAAGCAAGAAGTTGAATAGATAGCAAAGGTATATAGCAGTCATAAGTACAATCGTACAATCTGAGCAAGGATCATTTGAAGAAGCCGTAAAGTATCAAGTTTGGAAGGATACTATGCATGAAGAGTACAAGTCCATTATGAAGAATGATTTCTAGGATGTGGTCCCAAGACTGGAGGACAAATTTTTTGTCACCTCGAAATGGCTCTATAAGATCAAGCATGGATCTGATGGTAGCGTTGAAAAGTACAAGACAAGATTTGTTTCCCGAGGCTTCTCTCAAAAGGAAGGCATAGACTATGATGATATATTCGCACCTGTGGCCTGCTATACCACCATCCAATATATTATTGTCCTTGCTTCCATGCATGGATGGAGTCTCCATCAGATGGATGTGAAGACTGCTTTTTTGCATGGTTTGATAAAGGAATAGGTGCATGTGGAGTAACCTTTGGGGTTCGAAGTCCATGATAGAGACTCTCATGTATCCAGGTTGAAGAAAGCCCTCTATGGGTTGAAGCAAGACCCCCAAGGCTTGGTACGAGAGGATAGATAGCTACTTGATGAAGCTGGGCTTCACTCAAAGTAATGGTGACCTGAAACTTTACTTCAAGGTTGATAGAGAAAATCTTCTCATTCTAGTTCTCTATGTGGACAATCTCTTCCTGATAGGTGTTGACCCTCTCATTCATTAGTGTAAGAGGGAGCTCTCTTTCGAGTTCGAGATGAAAGACCTAGGATTGATGCATTACTTCCTAGGCTTGGAGGTCTAGCAGAGACCTGGCAAGATTTTCCTCTCTCAAGGAAAATATATTGTGAAGCTGCTGGAGAGATTTGGTATGGTGGACTGTAAGTCCATGTCGACACCGATGGAACTCAACTTCAAGAAGTTTTGTGGAAATGATGTTGGGCCCACATTTGGAAATCCTACCGAGTATCGTCAACTCTTAGGAGCATTGATGTTCTTAGTGAACTCCCGTCTAGAGATATGTTTTTAAGTGAACACTTTGAGTCAACACATGGTTGATCCTCATCACATTCACTGGGTTGGTGCCGAGAATCTCTTGAGATATCTTTGGGGCACGATAAACCATGGGTTGAGATACATTGTCAGGAGTTTGAGACTCCATGGATATACTGATGCCGATTGGGCTAGCAGTGTGGTGGATCGCAAGATCACATCTATATGATGCTTCTCACTTGGTTCTGCTTCGATATCTTGGATGAGCAGAAGCAGAAGTCAGTGGCTTTGAGCACCACTGAGGTCGAATACATTGCAGCGAGTATGGCCTGTTGTGAAGCTATTTGGTTGCGAAATATCTTTAGTGAGTTGTTCAAGCATATGCTAGATACCACTGTTATCCTTTGTGATAACCAGAGTGGGATTTGTTTGATAGATAATCCTGTGTTCCACAATCGATCCAAGCATATTGATATCAGGTACCATTTTATCCAAGATATGGTACAGCGAGGTGCCGTAAGGCTCGATCATATAGGAACTGATGAGAAGGTCGTGGATATTCTCATTAAGCCCTTGGGGAAGGTCATGTTCCTAACCTTCCGTGAGAATCTTGGAATTGTGGAACGACCCTATTCTGAGGGTCTTGTTCGATGATGAGCTCTGGGAGCTCTAGGGGGCTTTGGGGATAGCTTCTTGGAGCTATAAGCAACCACAGGGCTAGGCTTGCCGAACCTTTTCATTGTGCTTCCGCCCCACTGTGATTATATTGAGTTGGTTCACCTCTCTTTGATTTGTACCCCGTATGCATCCTACCTGTTGGCCACCTATAAAATTTGTTTTATCAAAAGGTGGCCAAAACATTGTTGGAGCCTTCAAGAAACAATTTTTATGCACAATGTTATCTATTGAAGCCTCTTGAATACATCATCTCCTCTATTTCAAATTGTTCATTATTGTTCCCATTTCAAAGCTCAGAAAATTCTGCTGATTTCAAAGAGAAAGACTGCTGCCAAAAATCCATTTTCCTTTTCCCTCCATCTCAGAACTAACCTTCATTTTTCTTCCTCTTTCTTCATAAAATTCCTCTATCTTTCCTTTGTTTCATTTCCTCCTTCATAAAAAACCACCTTGCATAGTTTAAAACTCCTTTTTTAAACTATATCGAAACTCTCAAAACCCTTGAAAAGCATTGAAAACTTCATAAAAATCACATTTTTTTATATTATGGATTCAAGCCCCCTTGGGCTAGGTCCTTAACCGTTTCCACTACATACGCCTTGGTGCTGGAACCAAGCGCTAGCCATCCAAGCACTTATCGCATTGCTCGACGCCGATTAGCCCTGTGCATAAGCCCCTAGCCATATTATCTTCCATAAACCCACGGCCGAGCAGACGGGCGCCGAACTGTATTGCAAATATTTTCCCCCCCAAAGTTTAAACCTTTGTTATAAATGATTTTTCGGGTTTTTAATGTGTTTTTTCGTTTTATTAAAAAGAAAAACCAGGCGGGATTCATCGCACCACTTTTGCGAGGGCGGCGGTTTTTTTTGTTTGGCAGCGATTCCATTCAGCGACCGACACGTGGCCTCGAGCACTATTGGAAAACCGCCACTCATCGCACGTTAAAGTTTGACTGTGGACCCGACGCGATATTGATGTGCGCCGTCCGATCTGAGGCCACTCATCAGACGGTGATCGCGCTTGGAAGAAGCCCGACGGTTAACCACAGGTACGGTGCAGTCATAAAATAATCTTCGCCGTCGATCTGATCCGCAGATCAACGGCCCATACTCCATCGCCTCGGTCTCCAGCGCCACATCAGCATCCACACGGCATCATCAGATTGGAACAGTTTTCCATTGTTTCCTCGCACAGTCAGCAAATGCAGACCTGGGAAAATTATTCAGCATGGTTTTATTTAAAAGTTTTGAAGTCCGGGTGTGTTTTATAAGGTTTTTGACATATGATCTCCGTCGTTGATCTTGTGAGCCGATCTCATCCGACGGCCCATGATCATCCTGAAATACACACACCATTTTTAACCATTTTCGCCGAAACAAAGGTTTTTTAATCCATTTTCTCCATTTTTCCAAAAAATACTTATCCGCTTTGACTTTGCGCCTCCGCTCCCGACCGTCGATCTCTGCGCAATCAACGGTTCCGATTTAATTCCTCCTCCATTTCCCTTTGACTCCTTCAAATAAATCTCGACCGTTGGATGAGGCCATCCAACAGCCATGCTCCCTCCACGTGCCTTCTGAAGCAGTCAACCTACACATGCAAGATTTTATAACATTTGTTTGAATTTTTGCAGGATTTAATGGTTTTTCCGCCATGCTGAAGAAAATTCACAGGCTGAGGGTGACGATCCTCCCGCCTTTGATTCACCATAGAAATCATTCGCAGGGTTTGAAATTCACATTTTATCAATGATTCATGAGGCATTGATGCCATTCGATCCCTGTACAGCCCTGCGCACCAAAAAAACACAGTAAATCAAGCACCAATCAAAGAGTATCAGTGTCGAAGACAGAACACACCAGAAACAGGAGATTGAAGACCTAAAACACAGATCTCAAGTAAATTAAAGGTGTTTTAGGGAAAGACAAAGACATCTGTCGAGCTGAGAAAGCCTCCACCGCCATAAGAAGAGGCCAATTGAACCCTCTCCAGCTCCTAAAGACACCTGCAGCCTCACAGGAATCAAAGAAGTTTTAGTCACTACCAGAACAAGAGGTGTTTGCCTAAAGACATCTGAACAATTAATGCAAATCAAAGATCTTATCTCTAACTGTCGGCAAAACTATTTTAAAAGATTAAGAACAGCCCAGAAGCAGATCTTTTTCGATCATTAGGCCTCGAAAGGCATAAACAGAGTCATGAAGGAGAATTAGAAATGATTACATTCCCGCATTATGCCTTGCCTGGTTCCCAAAGGCCAGGAATTGCACTGGTTACATAATTAATGATACTTGACCCTTGGGAAATCCTCCCACCCCCTCATTCTTCTATAAATACTTATGTAGAAGATGAGCCAATGTTGGTCTCTGGACATCTGACTGTATGTAATAGTTCTCTGAAGTTATTGATGCCCTGTGTGCAATTTGAAGATACATAAGCTGATATGAGAAGTTTGAAGTTGTAGAGACCCACCAGACTTGCTAATTGTAATTGGTTTGAACATCAAATACAAGCTGCTGATTCATGGGATCCTGATTTTTGTTAATGGTGATGTGTTCCTCACTATCAATTGTTATTTTCTCTAATTTTTTCACTTCGTTCACTTTCTCTGATAAGGAACAGCAAACATAGAGCTAGGACTTACTCTCAACAGTACCCTACTCTTACTGAAAGCTTTATTTTCTATGTTTTCTTCATTTGAAAGTTCTCTTGAAAGAGTATATTAAAGCAGGTTGGTTTCAAAGCACTTGCCTGATCTAGATTGCTCTTTGTGATGATTATCTGCATTTTCCTTTAGAATATGCTGAAAGCAGGTTGGTTTTGAAGCAATCATCTGATCTTAATCTATTCTAATTTTTTTAAAAATGTTTTTAACTGAAATGACTTCAATGCAGGGTAGTTTAAAAGCATTTACCTGATCTCATAATACTTTAGTGTTTTGTTTCTCTAATAACATGCCAAAGCAAGATAGTTTTAAAGCACTTACTTGATCTTAGGTTTTTCACTGTTCTTCATATGTGTTCTCCATTTCCTATCTGTTTCATTCCATACAATCAACTTAAGAGACCCTTTGACATAAGTGACTTGCCCCATGGATCCTTCTTGAAACTTGTTGTTCAATTAAAATCCTCATATGACTCCATAGCCCAATGGGTTAAAACTATCTTTGCCTTTTCTGCCAGCCGAATCATTCCTTCACTTGCAGACATCTTCACCCTTTATTTTGAACTACCCTTACCTTCATCATGTCTTTTTCCAACCAAAAAACAAACAAACAAAACCCATGCTCTTCATAACTAGCCTAATATCACATTTCAAGCTTTAAATATCATATCTTTAAACTCATTCATAGAGAGATCCCTCTCTGGATTTAGGAGGGCTAGATCCTTGAATCCCAAAGTGGTTTGATGTTGTCTTATCTTTTGGTTTTTGTCAATGGCCAAAACATAGGAACCCCAACATAATGGCGACTCCGCTGGGGAATCTCAATTGAATTTTCACCTTAGGTTCCTTTAAAAGCTTCATAAAACCTTGTGAGTAGAAAGTAGCCTTTTCAAGCAATACCAAAGAATGGTAATCATGATGAAACTTGTTTGAGTCAGTGACAAACTAGGCAAACCCTGGGATTCTCATAAGAATTTATCTAACCTTGAAAAATCAGCCAACTTAGCCATAAGAGTAGACTGTCTTTGTCTCATAACCGTAGCTAAGTTTTGAAACAGAGTTAGCATATTCTTAACAACCACTAGAACTTGAAAAATCCAAAAATAGTTCACATTGGTATTCAATAAAACATGGTAGTGGACCATAACACCTTTTACCTCCAAAAGAGCTAAAAAATTCCACTTGGCGACTCCACAACCCTGCAGACCTTAAGACTCCACTGGGAGGACCCGTAATCATTATCAAACCATTCAAACACACTAAGAGGGCTTTAGGATCAAAGTTCTCTTAGCAAAAGATCAGTTAAACCGCTCACAGATTGTCATATCTGGTTAACACTTTTCTTGTTTAGTTAGGTCTAAAAAACAAAGCATAGTGGCTTCTAGAAAGACTCACACTAGAGCCTATCCTGACCCTGATCCACCTGAGATATTTGACAACCCAAAAATTATCCTTAGGAGGTCTCCTAGGATTAAATTATCAACTGTTTTCGGATCACCCTTAAGAGCTAATTCAGTTCCTGAAAATCTTTCAGCTCTACAACAATCACAATTTGACTTAGTGAATCCCTTTAGAACTAGGTCTCTTGTTGACTTAGGTCAGTTAGATTCTGAGTCTTCACTTTCATCTCCTGAAACAAGTGAACATCCTGGTAGTAGAGAAACAACACCTCCCGATTCACATTTCCTTCACAACTTAGGTGTCTCTCATCCAAGATCAACTCAGCAATCCATTCCTAGTCCATCCATTTCTGCTCACCCTACATCCACTGTTCAAACCACCCCACTTCAGCCCACTTTCCTTCCTGTTAATCCACCTCTTGTAAATCCACCTCCACCACATATCATGGCAGCATGGTATGCTCCCTTAGTCCTTCCTGTACCATTAGTCAATCTTCCGTAGGACTATCAGTCTAAAATTCCATTATATGATGCTAGCAATGCTACAACTGCATCACAACATATGGATAAAATGAATGACTACTTTGACCGAAATGAAATTGATGATGATTTTTTCAAGCTTAGATTATTTGCTCAAAGCTTAGGAGGGGAATTCAGAAAATGGTTTAAAGGCTTAACCCCTCATAGTATCAATGATCTCCAATCCTTTCATCAGACATTCTTAAACAAATGGGAAGTAAATAAAAACCCTCTCCAAGTCCTTTCGGATTACAAGAACCTCCATAGAGACACGGGGGAAAGTGTACAAGCTTATTGTACCAGATTTAATAGTGTATATAATGCACTTTCACCAGATCTAAAACCTCCACAAGGCTCAGCTTTAAACAAATTTCCTGAAGGTTTTGACCCTGAGATGGCCTATCAGCTGAGAGAGAGAGATCATACAAATCTTGAAGAAATGAAAAAAGGTGTTCTTGCTGTAGAAATAAACTTGATGGAGAAGAGAGCGAGAATGAAAAATGAAAAGAGAGTGTCCCTTAGAGAGGAATCTACACCCTCTACTTCCAACTCAAAAATGGAGAAAATGATTGAGGAAATGATGAAGAAAATGAGCATCCTTGAGAGAGCACAAGCCAGTCAAAACCAAACTGCTCCTCAAAACAAAAACCAGAATCAGAATTTTAGAAGGAACCAACCTCCAAACAGACCTAGGGAAGATGATCAACAGATCACTCCTCCCTTTCATCAAAACTATATAAGTGAGGTTGAGGAAACAGATGAGATAACAGAGGAAGATGATATCAACATGCTGGGGGTAGATAATGATGAATTTGAGATTCATTATGATAGAAAACAAGGTCTTCATGCCCCTTATGATGACAAAAGAGATGATGATGAAAGTTATTTTCAAGATATGGAAAATGTCATCATAGAGTCTCAAAAATAATATGACCTAAGAAGCAAAACCAGTCAAAAAACTCCCAACACCAAAACCTCTTACAAATCTTCACAAAATAGCACTACAACCAAGCCTAAAATTGTCAAACAAAAGGATAAAACAGTGGCTGTAAATTCTGATAAAGGTAGGGAGAAAGGCACCCAACACAATGAAAAACAGAGTGCGGACATTAGTAGTACTACCACTTCAGCTAGTACTCCTGTTAAGACCATTTTGTCAAATACGAATAGAACAAATCAGCAAGCTGATGTTGCTGATAGATTGGCAGATAGTAAGGCTGAGACAAGTTCTTCAAAGAAACAAATTCCTTTCAGCCTAGAGCAGGAAATTTCAAAGATCAGAATCTCGGTTCCCCTGACTGAGTTGGCTGCCCAGAATGTATACAGGACCCAAATTTTGAAGGCTTTAAATATTGAGGATAATAATGACACAGCCAGTCTTAATGATGACCAGCCAGAGCTCATTTTTGGTCCTAAGATTAAAGGTATATATAAAGAGGGACCCGTTCCTCCCTTTTATGTGAGTTTGAATGTTCATGAAAAAATCTTGCATAATGCCATGCATGACTCTGGAGCCTCGCACAACCTTATTCCAAAGGTGATAATGGAAAGGCTAGGACTAGAAATAACCAGACCTTACAAGGATTTATATTCTTTTGATTCTAGCAGAGTGAAGTGCCTTGGCCTAATCAAAGACCTTTGTGTGATTTTGACCCAAATCCCAGCCAAGTGCATGGTGATGGATGTTGTGGTGGCTGATGTGCCTCCTAAGTATGGCATGTTTTTGTCAAGATCATGGGGTGCCAAGCTGCAAGGTACCATACAGATGGATGGGACATATGCCACTATCCCTGTCTTTAGCCAGCTTAGAAGACTATACAGAGAGGCACACATGAGATTCATGGTCAGTAGCTCAGAAAAGCCTGAAAATTCCCCCATTTATTCTGTCCATATAGACCTGGATTCGTTTATCTTTTACAATAATGAATCCACAAAGGAGTCAGATCCATAACATAGTGACTCAGATAACCAGTTAGAGGCCCCTAATCTAGAAATGATGGCAGTTCTAGATATGGAAGAAAACGAGAGAGAAACTTCTGAATAGTGCATTGAAAAAACAAACCAGAGTGAACAAAGCCAAGATGGCAAACAACAGACTACCCCTCACACTCAACTCCATAAAAATCCTGAGGAACGAGACCCAACACAACATGTTGCAGATCCTAGAATAGAACATAATGATGAGTAAGGCAATAGGGATGAAAACGATGTTAGCCCTACAAGAAATCCCTTATGGTGCATGAACTTTGACGGGTCTTGCACTAAAAAGAGTGCGGGAGCTGGGGTATGGTTGGTCGACACTGAAAACAATTACTCTGAAAGCCATGCTTTCAGGCTAGATTTCAAATGCACTAACAACATCGCAGAGTATGAGGCTCTCATCCTAGGATTGCGTCTATTAAAAGAACTGGGAGCCAAGAAGATAATGGTTCAGGGAGACTCGGAATTAGTCATCAAACAACTAAATGGAGAGTATGCCGTTAAGCATCCTAGTCTAAGGGTATACCAAAATAATGCCATAGATTTCCTGAACACGTTTACAAAATATGAGCGCGTGTTTGTCCCAAGGAGTCAAAACATAATTGCAAACGGGTTGGCCTGCGCTGCTAGTTCATGTCAAAGATCACCTGGTGATAAACAGATCATCATTCAAACAAAATATAGACCTGCAGTGCCAGATAATGAAAAATATTGGTAGGTCTTTAAGGGCGACAAGCAGATAGAGAATTTCCTGCTTGGCAGGAATGAATTTGAGTTATCTGATTCACATTCTAAATCCAACGAAAATTTCCTCAACAAAGAGTCCCCTGAGGGAGATAAACTATCCGGTTCCGTAAAAATCAACATGTTAACTAAAAAACTTGGAACTCATACTGAAGAGTACAAGGATGCAAAAAATGAAGACATAGAGGTATTTCCGTCAAAGGACAAGAACGTACCTAGGGGGTTAGCACCTTTAGAAGACCTGTTTGATTTTAACGACGTAGCAAAGAAACCCACTGTAGAATACACAGAGTCTGATGTCGAGGAATGCAACATAGGCATAGAGGATAAGCCTAAAATGATTAAATTAGCTAGGTCCTTGCTAGCAG
This sequence comes from Pinus albicaulis, assembly GCA_034641835.2. Classification (NCBI taxonomy): domain Eukaryota; kingdom Viridiplantae; phylum Streptophyta; class Pinopsida; order Pinales; family Pinaceae; genus Pinus; species Pinus albicaulis. Next base: position 1,290,838,863 of record CM076583.1, on the reverse strand, counting down.
ACATGAAAAATAAATACATCGACCTATTTGAGGAGTTTTTTGATGTGTTTTCCTGGAGCTATGAAGACTTAAAGGCCTACAATACAGAAATCATCCAGCACAAGATCCCATTGAAAGAAAACCAAAAACCCTTTAGGCAAAAACTGCGTCGAATTAATGCAATACAACTGCCTCTAGTAGAAAAGGAAATCAAGAAAATGTATGAGGCAGGAATCATAGTGCCTGTGAGGTTTTCAGATTGGGTTTCTAACCTTGTAGCTGTGAGGAAAAAGACAGGAGAAATCAGATTGTGTATTGATTTCAGAAACCTTAACAGAGCCTCCCTAAAGGACAATTACCCTTGACCCAAAATGGAACACATCCTACAAAGGGTAGTTGGTTCAAAGAGGATTTCTCTGTTAGATGGTTTTTCAGGGTATAACCAAGTTTTAGTACACCCAAAATACCAACTCAAGACAACTTTCACCACTCCCTGGGGCACTTTCATGTATGTGAAAATGCCTTTTGGATTAATGAATGCTGGGGCCACTTTCCAAAGGGCCATGGACATTGCATTTTCAGAGGAGATAGGGCACTTCATTGTAATTTACCTTGATGACATAACAGTTTATTCCAAAATGGATGAAAAGCACCTTAAACATATAAGAAAGGTCTTGGAAAGGTGCAGAAGGTTTGGATTATCTTTAAATCCCAAAAAGACAGTGTTTGACCTTCAAGAAGGTAAACTCCTCGGCCATATTATATCAGAAAAGGGGATTAAAATAGATCCAAAAAGAGTTGAGGGAATACTACAGATTAGCCAACCAAGGAACATAAAAGAATTACAGTCCTTTATTGGAAAGATTAACTTCTTGAGGAGGTTTATTCCCAACTTGGCAGAGCTCCTTAGAAACATGACTAATATGCTCAAAAAATAAGTAGGAGTGAAGTGGACTGTAGAAGCCAAAAGATCCTTTGAATTGGTAAAACATGCACTCACCCGGGAACTTGTCCTGATCAGCCCTGACTTTTCAAAGGATTTCCTTATTTTTCCTTTGCCTCAGAGCATACCGTGGCTGCAGTCCTGTTGCAGAAAAATCCAAAGGGACAGGAACAACCTATTGCTTTTTTCAGTAAGGCTTTAAGGGATGCACCCTTGAAATATAATATAATGGAAAAACAGGCCTATGCTTTGGTAAAGGCCTTAAAGGACTTCAGGGTGTATATTTTGCATTCCCACATCATTGCCTATGTGCCTAATATAGTGGTAAAAGACATCTTGTCACAAGACCCAGATGGAAAGAGGGGCAAATGGATTGCTGCAATATTAGAGTATGATTTGGAAATCAAATCCACAAAACTCATTAAAGGTCAAGGCTTAGCTCAATTAATGGATGAATCTAATCTACAAGCCCTTGACATTAACATGGTAGATGCCTTGGATGAACAAGAAGAATTACCTGCTCCCACTATCGAAGAGCAGTTTCAAAGTTCACCTTGGTACACTAACATCTTGTATGTGCTTACAAATCTTAATGCTCCTCCTGATTTATCAAAAACAAAGGCAAGGTTTTTAAAGTTGAAAGCTAGGAACTATTGTATTTTAAATGAAGGTTTATATTGGAAAAATACTAATGGTTTATTGCTTAAATGTTCACCTGAAGTTGATGCAGAGAGGATCAAGCATGAATTCCATGAAGGAGAATGTGGAGGTCATCTCTACTGGAAAACCACAACCAATAAAATCCTTAGAGCTAGCTATTACTGGCCCACCCTCTTTCAAGATATCAATAAAATGATAGTTGCCTGTCGCAAATGCCAAATTTTTGAAGGAAAAAGAAAACTCCTCCCTTTACCATTACAACCTATCACTGTTGAAGCTCATTTTCAACAATGGGGCCTAGACTTCATAGGAGAAATCCATCCTACTTCATCTGCACAACACAAATGTATTCTCACAGCCACTGACTACTTCACCAAATGGATAGAGGCCATACCTTCTAGGAATGCCACAGATTCTTTCATTATAAAATTTCTTGAAGATCATATCATGTCTAGATTTGGCTGTCCTAGGAAGATTATCACTGATAATGCTGCTGCTTTTGGTTCCAGAAAGATGATTGATTTTTGTCACAGGTATCAGATTACACTTGGTCATTCTACTGCTTACTACCCTCAAGGTAATGGGCTAGCAGAATCATAAAATAAAAGTTTGGTGACCATCATCAAGAAGTTACTTGAAGAAAATAAAAAATCATGGAATAACAAGTTGGTGCATGCTTTGTGGGCAGACAGATTGACCACAAGGAAGTCCATTTGAATGTCCCCTTACCAGTTTTTTTATGGATTAGATGCAGTGTTTCCTACCAACCTGGGTGTACCAGTGATAAAATTGATCCAAGAAATACAGTCAGAAGAAGACAGTATGGTAAGGAGGATCAATCAAACTATACATCTCCAGCAGACAAGGGAAGAAGTCTACAATAGAGCTCAAAAGGTGCAAGAGAATATAAAGAAGTTGTTTGACAAGAGAACAAAAGCTTGTGACTTCAACATTGGAGACAAGGTACTCAAGTGGGACTCCAAACGAGAAGATAAGGGTAAACATGGTAAATTTGACAGTTTGTGGCAAGGTCCTTACATGATTCAGTCCACCATTGGTCCAAACACCTTTTTTCTACAAGAGTTAGATGGCACAGATCTGTTTGGGGGTCCTGTCAATGGCAGGATGCTCAAGCATTACTACTGTTGAGTTCAATTTTGAAATATTTCATTTCCATTGTAAATACCATTGCTTTGTTCAGTTTTATAAAGAAAAATACAAAAACAATAAAAGATAGAAAAGAGGGCAGATTGTAAAAAACAATAAAGGTATAGCCCCATACCAAAAAAGAGAAACAAATCTGAAAGTGTGCAAGCTCAAATGCCACTCCTGAAAAACACACGTCTAATTAGTCAAACGGCCTAATCTTGACCAATTAGTTTTAAATTTATTGTTGTTAGGATAGTGAATTCGATTTGCCAAAATGTTTAATCTTGGCTTATCAGTAGATAGATTAGGTTAGAAATGAAAGGTTCAAACATGCTCAAAATCTGAACCTAATTTTTCATGAGAAATTACTCAAATATTTTTATTCCTTGAGTCAATAAAGGGGGTGAATAACTGGTTCTAATCAGCTCAAAATCTGAACCAATTGACAAAGGAAAGACAGCTCAAATAAAAGGAAAAACAGAGTTGTAAGAAGATGAAGGAAGTACTTGAACTGTTAGATCTGAAGCCTTCCATTTTTGTTTTAAATTTTCTGCAAAATAAATGTCTATGTGCAGCTTGTTCTTATGCCATAGACCAGCATCAAGTTAGACTGTTTAATCCTGACTTGACTGTTTTTAAATTTCTGTTGTAGAATTTAGAGAATAAAATCTGTTGGACAGTTTAATCCCAACAGATGTTAGATTAGGTAGAGAATTATATGGGCTCAACTGCTTAATCTGAGTCCATGGAGAAATAAGGAGTAGAAATAGATTAGATTTCCTATTTTCAAAAGAATAAATGGTGTAACAGAGTTTTCCAATCCAAGTGCACTCTAAATGAAGAAAAAATGTTAGATCAGTAGGAATGGGTAGGTAGAAAGTTTGTTGGTAAAGATCCATTGTTTTTTCAAAAGTTGCGAACATGTTTTCAGAGCAAAAGAAAATCATCCAAGCAAAGAATGTAGCCCAATGGATAAAGCATTGATCAGCCTCCCAGAGGATGCAAGTCTGAAATTCTTGATGCCTTCAGGAAGGCACCATCCCCAAGTGGAGCCACTGTTGGCCACCTATAAAATTTGTTCTATCAAAGGTGGCCAAAACATTGTTGGAGCCTTCAAGAAACAATTTTTATGCACAATGTTATCTCTTGAAGCCTCTTGAAGACATCATCTCCTCTGTTTCAAATTGTTCATTACTGTTCCTATTTCAAAGCTCAGAAAATTCTGCTAATTTCAAAGAGAAAGAATGCTGCAAAAAATCCATTTTCCTTTTCCCTCCATCTATGAACTAACCTTCATTTTTCTTCCTCTTTCTTCAAAAAATTCCTCTATCTTTCCTTTTTTTCATTTCCTCCTTCATAAAAAACCACCTTGCATAGTTTAAAACTCCTTTTTTAAACTATATCGAAACTCTCAAAACCCTTGAAAAGCATTGAAAACTTCATAAAAATCGCATTTTTTATATTATGGATTCAAGCCCCCTTGGGCTAGGTCCTTAACTGTTTCCACTACATACGCCTTGGTACTGGAACCAAGCACTAGCCATCCAAGCGCTTATCGCATTGCTCGACGCCGATTAGCCCTGTGCATAAGCCCCTAGCCATATTATCTTCCATAAACCCACGGCCCCACAGACGGGCACCGAACCGTATTGCAAATATTTTTCCGCCCCAAATTTTAAACCTTTGTTATAAATGATTTTTTGGGTTTTTAATGTGTTTTGTCATTTTATTAAAAAGAAAAACCAAGCGGGATTCATCGCACCACTTTTGCGAGGGCGGCGGTTTTTTTTGTTTGGCAGTGATTCCATTCAGCGACCGACACGTGGCCTCGAGCACTATTGGAAAATCACCACTCATCGCACGTTAAAGTTCGACTGTGGACCCAGCGTGATATTGATGTGCACCGTCCGATCTGAGGCCGCTCATCGGATGGTGATCGCGCTTGGAAGAAGCCTGACAGTTAACCACAAGTACTGTGCAGTCATAAAAGAATCTTCGTCGTCTATCCGATCCACAGATCGATGGCCCATACTCCATCGCCCCGGTCTCCAGCGCCACATCAACATCCACGCGGCATCATCGGATTGGAACAGGTTTCCGTTGTTTCCTCGCACAGTCAGAAAATGCGGACCCGGGAAAATTATTCAGCATGGTTTTATTTAAAAGGTTTGAAGTTCGGGTGTGTTTTATAAGGTTTTTGACATATGATCTCCGTCGTTGATCTTGTGAGCTGGTCTCATCCGACGGCCCACGATCATCCCAAAATCCACACACCGTTTTTAACCATTTTCACCGAAACAAAGGTTTTTTAATCCATTTTCTCCATTTCTCCAAAAAAGACTTATCCGCTTTGACTTTTTGCCTCCGCTTCCGACCGTTGATCTTTGCACGATCGACGATTCCGATTTAATTCCTCCTTCGTTTCCTTTTGACCCATTCCAATAAATCTCGACCGTTGGATGAGGCCATCCAACAGCCATGCTCCCTCCACGTGCCTTCTGAAGCAGTCAACCTACACATGCAGGATTTTATAACATTTGTTTGTATTTTTGCAGGATTTAATGGTTTTTCTGCCATGCTGAAGAAAATTCACAGGCTGAGGGTGACGATCCTCCTGCCTTTGATTCACCAGGGAAATCATTCGCAAGGTTTAAAATTCACGTTTTATCAATGATTCATGAGGCATTGATGCCATTTGATCCCTGTACAGCCCTGCGCACCAAAAAAACACAATAAATCAAGCACCAATCAAAGAGTATCAGTGTCGAAGACAGAACACACCAAAAACAGGAGATTGAAGACCTAAAACACAGATCTCAAGTAAATTAAAGGTGTTTTAGGGAAAGACAAAGACATATGTCGAGCCGAAAAAGCCTCCACCACCATAAGAAGAGGCCAATTGAACCCTCTTCAACTCCTAAAGACACCTGCAACCTCACAGGAATCAAAGAATTTTTAGTCACTACCAGAACAAGAGGTGTTTGCCTAAAGACATCTGAACAATTAATGCAAATCAAAGATCTTATCTCTAATTGTCGGCAAAACTATTTTAAAAGATTAAGAACAGCCCAGAAGCAGGTCTTTTTCGATCATTAGGCCTCGAAAGGCAGAAACAGAGTCATGAAGGAGAATTAGAAATGATTACATTCCCGCATTATGCCTTGTCTGGTTCCCAAAGGCCAGGAATTGCACTGGTTACATAATTAATGATACCTGGCCCCTGGGAAATCCTCCCCCCCCCCTCATTCTTCTATAAATACTTCTGTAGAAGATGAGCCAATGTTGGTCTCTGGACATCTAACTGTATGTAATAGTTCTCTGAAGTTATTGATGCCCTGTGTGCAATTTGAAGATACATAAGCTGATATGAGAAGTTTGAAGTTGTAGAGACCCACCAGGCTTGCTAATTTTAACTGGTTTGAACATCAAATACAAGATGCTAATTCATGGGATCCTGATTTGTGTTAATGGTGATGTGTTCCTCACTGTCAATTTTTATTTTCTCTAATTTTTTCACTTTGTTCACTTTCTCTGATAAGGAACAACAAACATAGAGCTAGGACTTACTCTCAACAATACCCTACTCTTACTGAAAGCTTTATTTTCTATGTTTTCTTCATTTGAAAGTTCTCTTGAAAGAGTATATTAAAGCAGGTTGGTTTCAAAGCACTTTCCTGATCTAGATTGCTCTTTGTGATGATTATCTGCGTTTTCCTTTAGAATATGCTGAAAGCAGGTTGGTTTCGAAGCAATCATCTAATCTTAAGCTATTCTAATTGTTTTAAAAAAGTTTTTAATTGAAAGTACTTCAATGCAGGGTATTTTAAAAGCATTTACCTGATCTCATAATACTTTTGTGTTTTGTTTCTCTAAGAACATGCCAAAGCAAGATAGTTTTAAAGCACTTACTTGATCTCAGGTTGTTCACTGTTCTTCATTTGTGTTCTCCATTTCCTATCTGTTTCATTCCATACAATCAACTTAAGAGACCCTTTGACATAAGTGACTTGCCCCATGGATCCTTCTTGAAACTTGCTGTTCAATTAAAATCCTCCTATGAATCCATAGCCCAATGGGTTAAAACTATCTTTGCCTTTTCTGCCAGCGGAATCATTCCTTCAATTGCAGACATCTTCACCCTTTATTTTGAACTGCCCTTACCTTCATCATGTCTTTGTCCAACCAAAAAACAAACAAACAAAACCCATGCTCTTCATAACTAGCCTAATATCACATTTCAGGCTTTAAAGATCATATCTTTAAACTCATTCATAGAGATATCCCTCTCTGGATTCAGGAGGAATAGATCCTTGAATCCCAAAGTGGTTTGATGTTGTCTTCTCTTTTGGTTTTTGTCAATGGCCAAAACATAGGAACCCCAACACTACCCACGGAGTTTCAGACTCATGGGAAGTACCTATCATCTTGGAAAATGAGGTGGGAAATGTGGATAGAGATTGATAGCAAGACCGATGGACGCATTGTATATTTATGTACTTTATATGTCTAGGATGGCACGTGTCCAACCACTTGATCTGGGATCAAGTCTAGTGAGGTTTCTTACCTCCAATTGTCTTCGGGTCAGTTAAACTAACTTCGGGTTAGTATATGACTCTTTTCAGTCCAAGTGAGGTTTTGGACCTCCAACTAACTTCGGGTCAGTTAAGCTAACTTCAGGTTAGTATGAGATTCCTTTGGGTCCTATAGAGGTTTTGGACCTTTGAGTTGACTTCGAGTCAGCCGGGAGTGATGTTTTTTTGACTCGCTATTTGAAATAAAGAATCCAACAAATCAAGTTACGATAGGATGACACACGATGTTTGGATGGCACTGGTGGATGGAGTTCTCCCTAGTTGAGAGGGAGTGTTAATTTTGGGAAACTAGGTCCAAAATCCATGTTGTACTCCTCAGATGATGATGCCAATATTTTTATTGGATTCCTCTTTTGGAGAGGTGCAAGATTAATCTAAAGATCATCTTGATCGGATGAGTAGAAAATTTATTTTGAATTTATTCCACTTATGTGCAAGGTTGGCCAGATTTATAATGTAGGCTTGAGAGCCCAATAGATGTGTCACACACCCTCACATATGGATATAAATTGGAGAGACTTGGAGGTCATTTTATCATCAACTCATCACACACTTCTCTCTTGTGTTTGATTGGTTCGATCACTTTTGGAGGCATTTTCTTCTCACATGTGTAGAGCTGCAGCTAGGGTTTTTTTGGTGTAGATCTGTCTAGGGTTTTAGTGCAGGTTTGACCTGCGTTAAATTTGGTCAACGCTTGGTCCTTTGACCTCCAAACTTCAACAAAAGTATGATTTTTGAAGGCCACATTGATTGGCACACATACCGAGGTTGAACGTTGACTTTGACCTTGCTGCATTGAATTTTTGTTGTTGTTGTTTTGCGTTGACTGGACAACATTTACTTTCATTGACTTTGGGTTGTCTTTATGGAGCTGTCTTGAGGGTTGTGTGACACATTACGGTTGGCTGACCTAAAGAAGACTTTGTTGGTTGAAGCATCCTATTGACCGTTGTAACACCACCATTCTTCATCTCTGTTTGACAAAAGTTAAGTATATTATTGGTCTGTCTTCCTTCAATATATTGGTATGTTCTATCAGCATTTTACTTTCATGTTTATGTGATTTCTATTTATTATCGGGCCCTATAAGTTTGAAGTGAATTTGCATCAAGCATAGAACACTTTCAAAAATTTACACTTAGCCTCACAAAGCTTCTTCCATAAATGGTGCACAAAGGATGTCACATAGAATTAGGGTGATCATCAGAAGGAAACAAGGGTTTCCTGAACCTGGGAAGTGAAGGAGGCACAGCGAAATATCAGACTTGATCAGGGCTATAACAAGCTATAATATCAATAATATTCTCTCTCTCTCTTATGCCATTCCCTTGAGGTGTATTTGCACTTCCTAAAATTAGTTTTTCCAGCTGGGGAACAGTTAGGCCACGGGATGGGGTAATTAAGTTACAGGAAAAACCATAAACCCCGACTCTTTAATTGGAGAATTATATATTTTTTAATATTTTAAATAGCATACACGGGTCAGCCATGGATGGTCCCGTGTGTGCACGCGGAAAAAATTGGGCAGAGTCGCGTATGGATTTTAAAATATTTTTTTTAATAAGTGTGATCAAGTTTGAATGGAAGGGTTACCCAAGGCCAATGCATAATTCATCAATTATATAGAGGTGATAAATGATGCTATAACGGATATTCTACAACGAGAAAAGCTTACAAATGCTACAATAATATACTACGAAATATAGTAGAAATCATTGATGAAAATATTGACGAAGCTATTCTATAAAAAGAAATTGAAGTCCATGAAGAAGAATATATCCTTATTGAATTCGAAGAAGAACCTCCAAAAGAAGAAAAATATCAAGAACTTCAAAAGGAACCTTCGCAAACTCCTTCAAAGATAAAATTCCTTCAAAAACATTATCCGGAAGTCTAATAAATTATTGGGAATGTAGATGAGGGAATACAAACTAGAAGAAGGATGACAAGTACATGAAGGAAAGATGATGTTTCTCTCTTATCTATGATAGAACCAAAAAAAATTACTCAAGCAAGTAAGGATCCTCATTAGATAAAGGCCATGGAAGAAGAAATGTCTAAAATAGAGAAGAATAAAACATGGGAGTTGATACCTTGTCCAGAAGATAAAAATATAATTGGAACCGAATGGATATTCAAAAACAAGATGAATGAAGATGGACAAATAATCATAAATAAATCAAGACTCGTTTGCAAAGGATACTCACAAATTGAAGGAATTGACTTTGAAAAAACCTTTGCACTAGTACCCCAATTGGGGGCCATAAGGATGTTTTTGGCATTTACTTGCTCGAAAGGATTTAAGGTCTACCAAATGGATGTAAAATCAACATTTATAAATGGAGAAATCAAAGAATAATTTTACATGGAGCATCCAGAAGGATTTGACCTAGTTGAAGGAAAGGACTTTGTATGCAAGTTAAAAAAAGGCTTTGTATGGATTAAAACAAGCTCCTAGAGCATGGTATGCAAAATTGGATCACTATTTACAAGAAGAAGGTTTCAAAAAGGGAGTGGCAGGAAGTAATATCTACATGAAAATAGAAAATGATAAATTACTGATCACTCTTGTATACATTGATGATCTAACCTTTGCCAACAATGATGACAAGATGAGCCATGAATTTTCTCTAAATATGTAAAAAAGGTTCGAAATGTCAATGATTGGTGAGTTATCCTAATTTCTTGGGCTCAAGTATCTCAAACCATTGCAGGCATGTTCATATCTCAAGAAAAATATCTTAAATACATGCTTAAAAGATATGGGATGGAATATTGTGCACCTATCAGCACACCAATGACCACAAATTGTAAATTAAGCAAAGATGATGATTCCCCTCTCATAGATGCAACTTTTTACAGGTCAATAATTGGAGCTCTCCTATACTTAATAGTTATAAGGCCAGATATTATGCAAGAATTCGGAATGGTGGCAAGATTTCAGTCAGCTCCTAAACAATCCCATCTAGCAGTTGTGAAGAGAATCCTCAGATACTTGAAAGGAACTTCTAATTTCGGTCTTTGGTATCCTAAGAGCTAAACTCTTACTATGACAACTTACACTAATGTTGATTGGGCTGGAAGAGTGGACGGTCGAAAAAGTACTAGCGGAAATGCATTCTTCATGGGAGATTGTCTAGTATCATGGCTCAGCAAAAAACAGTCATTTATATCTCTTTCTATAACTGAAGCTGAATATATAGTTGTTGCATATTGTTGTGCACAAATACTATGGATGAAGGAGGCTTTGAAGGATGTCAACATAGAAACTAAACAACCAATCACCATCTATTGTGACAACACTAGCGCCATTAGTCTGTCCAAGAATCTGGTAATGCACTCAAAGACCAAACATATTCCAATCAAGTATCACTTTCTCTGTGAACAAGTGATTGAACAAAATATCAAGTTGGAATACGTCAATACAAAGGAACAAATTGCAGATATCTTTACAAAACCCCTTCCATGAGAAGCATTTGAACATCTTCGCCAAAAGATGGTGGTCATTGCTCTTGCATCACATTAAGAAATAAAGAAGAAGCACCATGACAGGGGGAGAAGTTTGATAGGGGGAGTACTTGGGCACCCCATTTTCCATTGATGTCAAAGGGGGAGAAAATGTTGGAATATCTCCATCAATGAAAAAGGGGGAGATTTTTTGTCAATAATTGGAATTGATGGAAATATCATTGATGAAAGTATAAATACTTGATCAAGATATCCATATTCACTTAAGGAGCTCACTGTTCAAGCTACTCTTCATCCCTCTTTAAAATGAAGGCTCTATTTCCATCACTCTTATGCACAATGATGGTGTTTTATGAAGATTGGAAGACTAAGTGAGGACACGATTGATGATCGAAAGAGACCTTCCTAATGATACTGCATATAACATATAACATATAACCTATATGCCAGTGATGAAAATGATACTTGCCATGATGGTTCTGTGATCATGGAATCAAAGTGGTGAAAAATATCTCAAAGTATTCATTTTTAACCTGAAAGACAATCGATTCCAACACTCAAAGCCAAAAGGTCAAAAGGTTTAAAATTTTTTAAAATATAAATATAAACTTTATAGAAGTGGGTTTTTGAAATTTGAAATATAAATATAAATAGGGCCTTTTGACTTACCAAATTTCATTTTTGTTTGTAAGAGTTGAGTGCTTGAGATCTTGGAGAAAAAACTTGGCAACCAAATTCCACTAAATCTCTCAGCCAAAGCATCAATCCAACCTCTAGGTAATCCTAGATCCGTTTTCTTAGTGAATTAAACGTATTTCAAGAGATTTTCAATAATTTTTCACCGTAAAATTTTGTTTTTAGAATATATCTCTGCGTGTACGTGGGTTGAGTACTGTAAAGTCATGTATAAAAATCCCTATACATGACTGTGTATAAAGGGAACCCGCGTACACGCAAACAAAAATGAAAAATTACGATTTTTAATGGATGAATTCACTTGAAATTAAAGGATGTCGATTAGCTGGAGAGAAAGAGAAAACAATGAAGTTTATAATGAAGTCATGAATGATCCATTAGCATTGGATGCACTGAGAGGATGTGGGTTGTTAAATTTTTTCAAGATGCCAGACATGAAAACCTAAACAAGATTGTTGGAGATGCTTATGAATTAATGGGAACCGGAGGAAGATACTTTTATGATTGATCAAATGCCTTTACGGATTGAAATAGAAGATATATATTTTATCACTACACTTTCCTGGAGAGGAGAGATAGTCAATCTGCAAGGCAAGGCCCGAGGGGGTCTTAATGTGGATGATTACATTGAAATCTACTACACACCAGGGACAGACAAGGTCAGATCACAAATGTAGTGAGGTTTCCCATAAAAATTCTCCTTTTTAGCATAGTGAGGGTAGCAGGGTCAACATCATTACACAAGGGTTCTCATCTTGCCATGTCCTTTCCAGTAGAATACCTCTCGAAAGTATTTGACTGGTGTACAACACTCCTAATGATCAAAATCTAGATTGGGGGCAAAAAATTGCCAAAAATTGAAAGTGCTTATAATCACACCAAACTAGAATTACCGAATAGGGCTCATCGCTAGGAATCCGACGCACTTCATTTCATCGAAAACCGACTCTGTATGTGAAAGTTAGAGCCTGCTATCCGTCGTCCCAAACAGGCGAATTTTCAATAAAAAAGGGGTCAAACAGGGTCAAAGGTCAAAATTTGGGCTTTTCCACTAGCCAATGGCATGTTGAAAAGTGTCAAATTGTGAGTGGCATGAATTTCTCGTTACTTGGCAATTTTTTATTTAGTTTGTGGAGGACCAATTGGGAGCTGACACATGGCTAGCCCAGACGCTACCACGTGACCCTCCTAAGGGAAAAATTTTTGGTTAATGACTAAGGGTCGAATTCTATTAAATTTCATGTGGAAATTTTTTTGGGCGTAAGTCAGGTTCAAACCCGTGACCTCCCCTACACCAACCCACAAGCCTTACCACTTAAATTGCGTAATAGATATTATTATGGATAGTGCATGGTATATATTTGAGTTGTTACAAAGGTTTCAATGGGGGTTTAAAGGGCCATCCCCAAGGGGTCAGCCCTTGGACCATGGGACCACACCCCAGAACTAGGCAGGAGGCCAGGACTTAATCCGACGGATTAAACTCTAATATGGGTTATTTAACCCTTAATCCCCAATTATGCGCACTAATCCGATTTTCAAAATGGATTTTTATTAATTGTGCTTAAAGCTCTAAACATTCGTTAATCATGCTTAAAATTTACTTAAAATCATAGTTAACTTGGCTGAGAGGTTGGTGGGTTTGCTATTTTTTATTCCACCTCCACATTTGTCGGACTTAAATGGAGTTTCTCCAGATTTGGAGGATTTTTCCTAGGGAAAACTGAAGAAGCTATAACTTTGGCATATTTCGACCAATTTTGGCTCAAGAAGAGTCATTCCTAGATGATTTGGATGCTCTTTGCATGATGGTTTAGGTTGCAGAGGTGTTGGGGCACTTTTGTAAGTGATTTTCCCACTTTGAATATTAAAGAAGCCCAGGGCCACCAGGAGAGGAGGTCATGCCTGGTCCACTTGAAGACCATTTTCAAAGCTTGAAGAGTCTATTTTGAGGTTTTTGGGTATTTTGAATCCAATGGAGCAGGTTGCAAAGCCATTGGAGTATTGTAGGTGCATGTAATCATAGAATTGACCATTAATCTAAAGAGGGCCTAGCCAGTTGAAGCAGTTCCATGGAGATGTAGCCCAGGACGGGTGAAATTTGTTATCAACTATTTTGTAATGTGTTTGTTGTGTATTATTTCTTTTCAATTTAATTTTTGTACATGTGTTTTTAACGGCTAATTAACTCATGAATTTCTCATAAAATACACTTAAACTTGACACATAAAACTTCACATAACTGGCTAATTTGAGACGATCCTAGACACATTTATTTAATACTGATGAGGGAGCTAGCACAACAAAACTCATTTTCCCATATTCAGATCAAGTTGGTATCAGAGCACAGTTTAGCTCATTTTATCCCTAATATGGTTTGCCAAGGTTAGCTATATAATTAGCTATTGGTTTTGAATTTGTGCAAAGAGAATTTAACAATGTGCAATTTTATGTGTGTAAGGAGAAGGTCAAGGTTGAGGACCTAGCTCTTAAACCACAACAAAGAAGCTTTTTATGCATTGCAAGTGTGATGGTAGCTTAATCAAGCATTGTTTCTAGTCAATCTTCCTTAGCAAAACTCTTTGATAACGAGATGTTGCAGAAGCTCTACATCATGAATGATATGGTGCAAGATAAGTATGAAGATAAGAGGGAGAGCATTATAATTCAAGATCAGTTGACTGCCATGAAGTAGGAGAAGCAAGAGCTTCTTGAAAATATGCATGAGATGGAGACTCAACTCCATATTGCAAATAAAAAGCTAGCAAGGTTTCATGAGATGGAGACTCAACTCCATGATGCCAAGGAAACTCTAGCTAAGTATGTTCATGAAAAAGAGGTATGCAATTCAAGTTTATATTTTATTTCCTCTCAAAATTAATGTGTTGGTGCTTTTCAAAGACACACTAGAGGAATAGGGTCCAATTATTGATTAAAATGGGCTATGAAGGTAAAGGGTTAGGAAAACATGCATAAGGCATAGTTGAGCCAATTGTTGTTGAGGAAAGGCCCAGGTATTTGAGTCTTTGTTATGGACAACATGATGGAGAATGCTCCAAATTAAAGGAGGCACATGAAGGTGTTCCAATAATGACTTTCATTACATGTTCATTACCTCAAGCTTGTGAAGTTTCTATTCATGAGGAATGCAAAATTTTTACACCCACTTTGCAAGAAGATGCTCATAAGAATGAAATTAATAAGAATGGAAACAAGAGGATGTTGAAAGCTCTAAAATCATTGAATCCATTGTTGGTATTCCGAAGAGAGCCACTACCTCATCAAATTCACCTCCTCGGGAAGGCAACAAAGGTGAATGTCCAAGGTATAAATCTACCTTTAATCAAGTTGCTTTTGATTATGATAAACATGGTAAATCCTCACAGAAGATTTGGAGAAATTTTACATGTTCCTTTTGTGGTTTGAATAACCATATTGTTTCAAGATGTTGGAATAAGATATCCATGCACAGGAAACTTTTAAAACAAAGGAGACAGAAATACAAAGGTCCATTGGATAATGGAAACCATGTTGAAAATAAGATGCAATTATTTTGCACTTGTTGCTATAAGCAGGGTCATCTTGTAGATAAGTGTTGGACTTTGTATCAAACAAGTCATCCACGACATTTGAAGAAGGTGGAAAGAGATATTGACAAGAATGGAAAGGAGGATTCCATAATCGATGCCAGTCAAGATGATTCACATGATGAAGTGCAGCTAAAAGAAGCACCATTGAAATGGTTTGGTAACAGATGGTCAGATTTCTTAGCCAATTAAGTCTTTGCATTTCTTTTGATGATGGATGCATTTCTTTGCAAATTGAACGCATTTGTTTCTCTTAAAATTATGTTGCATGTTTACTCCAAGAAGGTGTTATAATGTTGACTCACTTGGATGCAGAAAAGATGGCAATTTGTACCTACTTTTGTTTGACTTGAGAGTTAGTTTTTTGAAGAGGCATGTTTTGTCGACTTGTGTTTGGTCGATGAGTTTTTACACCGAGTGTAAGATTACATGGCGATGTTCACATGATGTGACATTTGTTGCTTTGAAGGAGTAAAAGGATATGTCGTCAAGTTATGTTTCTTGCATGATGTGTTTTTCAGATTAATGGCTTTTTCTTGTGACAAGATGTCGCAGGATTTTGGAAGGTCCACTCTTGAGCGAGAGGCTCATGATTAGCCTTCATTCTCAAATCATGGCATGAGCAGAATGTCAATACTAGAGGATGATGGAAAGAGGGACAAGATTCCAAAAATTTTGCAGCCAAAGCAACAACCATTGTAGACCATTTGATGTGTTGACTGTAAGAAGCAAAAGAGATGGAAAATGCATTCTTCCAGATGTGGAATTTGGAACCATGGACATAAAAAATAATGGTCATTTATTTTCTTGTGATTATTGATATTGGAACTCATTTTTTTCGTTCACTCAGATAGGCTTAAATTGGAAAAGTGGTTTCCAAGGAGAAGCTTGCATCGAATGCATGTTTATGCAAAGGAGGAACATGATTCTCAGTGGGAAGGCCATCAGTCAGCTTTCCAAGCACTGAGGGATCACTTTGGTACAGTAGGGTTTTTTATTAGTCAGAAAGAAACAAGAAAGTGTTGGATTGGGTCAACAAAAAAAGGAGCACATTGGTTGAAGTGCCAAGCCATTTGCAAGGCAAGGCATGACAGTGAACCCAAGTGGTTGTTATGGAGATTTTTCCAAGTAGAATCAAGTTGATAGAACTTGGGAAAGAGAGGAGTATTCATCTCTCATGAGATAACCAGATTTTGTTGGTCCAAATGCCTATCAGTGGGAAGGAGTGATCGAAATCTGGATTGGGGGCAAAAATTTTCCAAAAATTCAAAGTGCTCATAATTGCACCAAACTAGAAAGACCAGATAGGGTTTGTCGGGAGGAATCTGGCGCACTTCGTTTTATCGAAAACCAACTCCGCATGTGAACCTATTGTTTGTCGTGCCAAATAGGGGAATTTAAGAAAAAAAAGGGCCAAACTGGGTCAGAGGTCAAAATTTGGGTTTTTCCACCGACCAATAGCATGCTAACAAGTTTCAAATTGTGAGTGGTCTGAATTTCTTGTTACCTGGCAATTTTTTATTTGGTTTATGGAGGAACAATTGGGGAGCTAACACGTGGCTAGCCTAGAGGCCGCCATGTGCCCCTCCTGAAGCCCAAATTTTTGGTTAATGAATAAAGGTTGAATTCTATTAAATTTCATGTGGAAAAATTTTTGGGCGTAGGTCGGGGTTGAACCCGTGACCTTCCCCGCACCAACCCACAAGCCTTACCACTTACACTGTGTAATAGATCTTATTATGTATAGTGTGTGGTATATATTTGAGTTGTTACAAAGGTTTTAGCAAGGGTTTAAAGGGCCAGCCCTTAGACTACGGGACCACGCCCCAAAACCAGGCGGGAGGCCAGGACTTAACTCGACGAATTAAACTCTAATATGGGTTATTTAAACTTTAATCCCCAATTATGCGTGCTAATCTGATTTCCAAATAGATTTTTGTTAATTGCGCTAAGAGAGCTAAAGATTCGTTAATCGCACTTAACATTTAATTAAACTCGCAGTTAACTTGGCAGGTCCTTTATTTTCGGCACCGCCTCCACATTTTTCGGACTTAACTGGAGTTTCTCTAGATTTGGAGGAGTTTTCCTAGGGAAAACTGAAGAAGCCATAACTTTGGCATATTTCGACCAATTTTGGCTCACAAAAGAGTCATTCCTAGATGATTTGGATGCTCTGAGCATGATGGTGTAGGTTGCAGAGGCGTTGGAGCAATTTCGTAAGTGATTTTTCCATTTTCACAATTAAAGAAGCCTAGGGCCACCAGGAGAGGAGGTCATGCCTAGTCCACTTGAAGACCATTTACAGAGCTTGAAGAGTCTATTTTTGAGGTTTTTGGGTTTTCTGAATCTAATGGAGCAGGTTTCAAAGCCATTGGATCATTTTAGGTGCATGTAATCAGAGAATTGACCATTAATCTAAAGAGGGCATAGCTAATTGAAGTAGCTCCATGGAGATGTAGCCCAGGAGGGGTGAATTTGTTATTAGCTATTGCGTAATGTGATTATTGTGTATTATTTCTTTGCAATTTACTTGTTGTACATGTGTTTTTAACAGCTAATTAACTCATCAATTTCTCATAAAAGACACTTAAACTTGACACATAAACCTTCACATATATGGTTAATTTGAGATGATCCTAAACACATTTATTTAATACTTATGAGGGAGCTAGCATAGAAAAACTAGTTTGCCCATATTCAAATCACCTGACCAGCATGAAGAAGCAATTGAATTTAGTCAGAAAAGGTAAAACGAAGAATTTTTGGTATGGTACCATACTTCGCACATTTTTATTTGAGAGGATACCAGGACTTCGACGCAAAGTGTTTTCAACCATTTTCAACCCAATAACTAGATGGGTTGATCTGATGAAGAGACTAGGAGGTGGCGAAGTCCCTAGAAAAACATTTGATGAAGATTTTTTCCTTTGGTGGGAACAAAAAGTCATAGCTATAGAGGACTACCCTTATTCAGGCATGTACTTTTGAGGAGACCTAGATTTAGTGCTTCCCGAAGGCGCGACACGGGGTTCCATTGGTAAAATTTCAATATTTTATGTTATTTGATTTTTTTTGGATTTTAAGAATATGATCTTAAAATATCATTTTTATGAGACAAAAAATCTTACAAGATTATCTGATCATGATACAGATGTTGGACCAGTGACACCTGAGGGTCTACCTGGGCACAAACATCATGGCAGAGACGTGGAGAGCACAACAGTAGAGACCGAGAGAGTCCTCCAAGTTGTTCAGAGGAACTTGGAGAGTTTGACTCGCCAGGTTCCTATGGCAACCGCAGAAGACCTTTTGGAGGCTATTAAGAGACGTGTGGTAGGAGTACCATGGGAGTGGGTTTAGCTCTTCCGATGGATGGCTAATGCCATCATATTTTTCCGTGACGCACATCCAGGGCAGGGCTCGCAGACTTATATTATAGATGACTGATGTTTTATGGCCATGATTGGGCTTAATCCCTAATTTTGTAGGACATTTGTCCCGATTTTTTATAACTATTGGACATATTATTTCTATCTATATATAAGAGGTTTCATAATTTTATTATCATATATACAAATTAATTTTGATTATTTCTAATTTTTATGTGATGAATGATTAATGTACCAATCTAATGCTTGATTAGCTATAGAATCAACAAATGAATTTTCTGATTGTGGAATATGAATAAAAGTAATAAAATTAAATGGTCTTTGTAATAATCATACTCTTAGAAATCTCTCAAAAATTGGCGATATAAAAGGGATCTCTCACACGATAAATGTTGTTTAAATGATACACTACCAACTGTGAGTCCAAATATACTACTAACAATTCAACACCAAGAGATATTTATTTAGATAAGTTAATGATGACACTATATTTAGCCATATTTTTTGAAGAAAGGCCAATATATATGCCTCTTGAAACTAAAAATTGACCAGATGGATAGTAAATTACCCAAGAAGCAGAAGCCAAGTTCCGGGTGTGTCTACTAGCACCATCGGTGAACCCTAGATCACCCCTAGATACACCATGTCATCCATCGATACCTACCAAAGCATATCAAAAATATCGATATCACTATGAAATCTATAAAAAAATATGAACAAGAATATACAATATCTACAACACAAATAAAATGCTAGGAAAGAGCCTAGGCACAATACTTCTTAAGATAGAGCCCATTTTTGGGCTTTGACAATGTGTTTCCATTGAACTCAACCAACTCATAAGCTCCTTTCTTTTAGACGTTTTTAATGATCAATGAATTGTACCACATAGGTTTGAACTTGCCTGCCCCCAAGGTGTCTTTGTCTTGTTCATAGACTAAGACAAGGTCACCTTCAGAGAAAACCCTAGGACGCATAGTATTATCATATTGGATCTTCACTATATTTTTATGTCCCTCATTTATTATGGCTGCATCTCAACAATTCTCATCAAGATGTTCCCAATGGGGAAGGCATTCTTCAAGGCTAGATTTGTCTACAAGAAGTTCTACCGCTAGTTTGAGAGATGGAATCTCACATTCCACCGAGAACATTGATTCCAAACTATAAACTAGTTAAAAAGGAGTGAAACCCGTAGTGGTCTTAACCAACATCTGGTATGCCCAAAGTGAAGGATATAGCATGATATGCCAATTGGATCTAGCTTTATTAATCATCCTTTGCGGCATAACTTTTAGGGATTATTCACGGCTTCAACCTAGCCATTGGCTTGAGGATAGTATGGATATGAATGCTCCTGCAAGAAACCCTTCAGAGCTAATTCAGACATCATCTTATTATGAAAGTGACTTCCATAGTCAGTGACAATGTCCTTTGGAATACCGAAACAAGAAATGACTTGGTTGAATAGGAAAAGAGTTGTTGTCTCACTATCATTTGCGAAAGTAGGCATAGCTTCGGCCCACTTAGTAAAGTAATCCACCGCTACGATAATGCACTTATGACCCTTTATCAAAGGCGGGTTACAAGTTGTAAAATAAATACCCCACTTTGTGAAAGGACCAACAATGATAACAGGAAAAAGCGGATCTGGATGAGCGCACACTTTTCAAGTATAAACCTGACAAGGATGGATTTTTTTACTGCTTCAACACAATCCTTGAAAATAGAGGGCCAAAAATAGCATGCACGCAAGATTTTTTGGGTTGTAGCAAGCCTAGATAGATGACCACCACAAGCTCCATGATGGCAGTCATTCAACATAGACTCAACTTCTTCTAAGGTTAAACAACATCTAAGGATTGAATCAATACTGCAACGATACAAAGTGTCACCGATAATAATGCAAGTGACGCAATTTTCTGCATCCATCCTTCGAAAAAGAGAGAGGAAACTTCGAAGTCTAGAGATATATTATGATATCTTCATACGAAGGATATTGTGAAGAAATAAGGAAGAGATGTTCATTAGGAAATGACTCTTCATAAACAACATCTTCTTCACAAGGCAACTCTAAAATCAATTCTGCAAATACTAAATATTTTTTAGATTTGGCTGACATAAATTCGAGATCGAATTCTTGTGAAATAAAATCCATTTTTTATATTTGCCCCCAATCACTCGCCTAATGAGAAAAAACTGAAATGGGTTGACAGCAGCCAAGATGAAAGTTTTTCTAAGCAGAATATAGTGTGAAAGTTGTGGGACATCATGAACAACTGCCAAAGCTAATTTCTCTATATGAGAATATCGTAGTTCATGACCGACTAAACCTCAGCTCAGACAATAAATCACGTTTTCACAAAGAGCATCGTCTTCCTGAACCAGAACCATACCTATGGTTTATTTTTCCGAAACAAGATAAAAGAGGAAATCTTTTCTATAATCAGGTAGAATCAATAAACAAATAGAGGTCAATGGTTTTTTCAAAACATTGAATGAGAGCTGAGCGAAATCGCCCCATACAAATGGAACTTTTTTCTTTAATAATCTCATAAATCCTTTTGTAATCTCGACACAATTGACAATAAATATCCTTAAGAAATTATCTTTTCCTTATGTTATCACTCCAATTATTCTCAAAAGTTGTGAGATTTTTTATTTTAGTTTAAAGAATATTAGAGGTAACCACAAACCTACTTTTAAGCCTTGGGATCTAGTCTTCCTAATTCTCAAAGAGGGTTCTCTCTATATGATTTATCTTTATTGATTGTATTTGATTTTAGGCTAGTTATGTAGGGTAAGTTGGTTTTGGATTTTGATTTGATTTTGTGGTGAAATCACTTATTTAGATGGATAGATGTAGGTTTGTATTCCATTGGGCTAATGGAGTCAATGTGTCAAGCAGTCAGATCAGGATCAAGTTCTAAAGGGAAATTTTTACAGGGCCATTAGGGGAATTTTGAGGTCTAAAATGGGCTTCGTAAGGAAATTACAAAATAATAGTGGAAATGATAAAATAAGATTTGATTACATCATCAAATTTTAGAGGGAAAAAATTTAAAAAACTACTTTTTAAACTCGTATTTTTAACATATCTCCCAAATTTTTTTCCCAAATTTCAAGCGGGAGTACTCGTTGGATGCACAATTTAATTCCTAATCCAAGGAGTACCCATGTTGCATACTTTTGATCAATCTTACTACATGAAAAAGGAGAAATACATGAAAAATGTGATTGCAATCACATTTTTTCATGTATTTTTCATTTTTCATGTAGCAAGGTCCATCAAAAGTATACAATATAGATACTCCTTAGATGAGGAATTAAATTTTGCATCCAACAAGTATTCCCGCTTGAAATTTGAGTAAAAACGCTTGAAATTTGAGTAAAAAATTTGGGAGATAAGTTGAAAATATGAGTTGAAAAAGTAGCTTTATTATTTTATTATTTTTTAATCTTTTTACACTTTTACATAAAAAATGGTGAATCATCCCCCATGGTTGACATCATCATCTTCAATCCTATTGGTTCTTCTAAAGTTTATTTTGGTTGTACATTTTTCTTAGGAGGCCCATTTTAGACCTCAAAATTCCCTTAATGAAGATAGCTAAGTTACTTTAGATCTTCAAGGCTAATGGTGAAAATGGTTTTAATTGGGGTAAAAAAGAAATTAAGGGTTCTTAAATCTGGATTATGAGTGAAAAGAAAGAGGTTATTCGAAACTAGGGAGCAATTAAGGGTTTCCTAATCTAGATATCAGTGGAAAACATATAAATGATAATCAGTCAAAACATAGTGCTTTTAACATATTCTGAAATAACAATTCTTGATTTATCATTTAGATTTAGAACAACATACAAGTATTGATGAAAAACATAAGAAATTGACAAGGAAACAAGTGAAAATACTTCACTGTAGTGGCCCAACACATGAATCTTGTAATATGATTCTTTATTGCTTTAATCCAGTTTCTGACTTGAAATTGGTACAATCACCCTTAGGTTCAGAATAGTACAACTATAGAAATGTTTAGCAATTCATTCACACTCAATACTTCCAAATGAGAAGTATTTATACATAAACTCTTTGCAAAATATCCTAAAACAAACTTAGGAATTATTCATGGAAAAGAAATATCTTCATGCAAGAAGATAGTGGCAGCTTTCTAACTAATGCTATTTGTCCCTTTTTTATTGAAATTACTTGTTTGCTCTCTTGATTTTGTTATTTTTTTCTCTCTTTATTGTTCAATGAAGGTTGCAGCTAGATAGTGACATGTCTTTCACGCTCACATCTTTTCTCTTCATTGTAATTTTTTAATTTACTTTAAACTTTGACCTTGAACTAATACTCTTTCTCTGCAAAACTGTAACTGTAAATGTGAAAACAACATGCTTTGTTTTTTACTTCTTTGTGCTTACTACACTCTGATTTCACAGTAAATCAATTAATTTTTCCCAAAGTTTTGTCTCTGGCAGTTTTATCTTCATCATCCTTCTGAAAATCTCATCAGCTTCAGTATATTTTGAGAATGTTGGCTTGTTAATAAATATGTGTTTCACCTCATGTTGTAGGTAAAACAAATTCTCCAAATTCTTGTAGATTGCCTTCCCTGTTGGAATACCATGTGAGGTAGGTAGATTGACCTAATCCTTTGCAACTTCTCTCATTTTCTTGTCATAGTCATCCTACTTCATTAGTTTGTCATGAATAACTAATGGATTTGGAAGGCCTTTCTGCCTTAGGACATCAATTTTCATCATAAACCTGGTAATGGAAACCTCCATGTTTTGGAATTTTTCTTCTAACTGTATCATCAAATTCTTTTTAAAATTTACCTTCCTAATTTCTAGGATGGTCTTTGTTATGTCATCAATATGAATTTCTTCTAGCTCTTGCATGTTCTTAGAATTTAAAATTTTGATGATTTCAAGGGCTTCTTCAGGTTTCTTACCAAGCTCTTCTCTGATCTTTTGCATTGCTTCTTTTTTTGATTTGACTAAATATTTCTGCTCATATATAACCTGGATTGATGGCCAAATATCACTGACTGCTTCAGTGATATTGGCCCATAGCTGTTGTCAAAGACTTTGTTGCTGAAGTGGTTGACGAAGTGACATGCAATGTTGTAGCCATGGGGATTTTAAAAGCCAATGATTTTGCTAGTGTGGAAGGTACAGCAGTGGTAACTACAGGAATCACTGCGACTGGAATTTCTTCTTCTTTATCTTTTTTCTCTTGGACCAAATTGTCCATTTCATTCTCCATTTCCTTTATCTGAGCAGTCAATTGTAAAATGAAATTCATCATCTCATCTTTCTGCTTTGAATACTGTAAGACTTCCTTGGCTTGAGGATGTTCTGTAGGGGGCAGCTTTAGTTGCTTCTTTAATGCAGAAATTTCTGCATTTTTCTTCTTGATCAATTATTTTGCAACTTTTACATGTTTAGGATCATAACGTACATCAATTACTAGTTCTTCCAAGGATTTAATTCTAGTGTCTTTTGCTTGTGAAGATGTTTTTTCCAATTTGAGTTGATCTTTGATATTTACAAGAGTGTTTTGCAGCTTCTGTGCACTCATGGCCTTGGTGGTCATTGTAGAATAAATCATCTCTCATGTCTACTTATGAAACTCAATTTGAACCAGAAGATGAACATCCTAGGCCAAAACTTCAAAATCTATCTTTTTATAATCAGGAGATGACTTGGGAGTTTGAACTGTGGGTTGAAGAAATGTCATCTGCATCTTTTTATTCTTATAATCAAAGGTTGTAAGTAACCTATTATGGATGCCAGGAGTTTGTTTAAGATATTGAGAATATATTTCAGTTTTAATTTGTTCATTTCTAGCTTTGATTTCTTTTGTATCTTTCTTTGATATCCATGTCCTTTTCTGTTGGTTTTTTAGATGAAGAAACTTCCATACCGTGTTGCTTATGAATTAGCTAAGTCTTTGAAGTAGTAGGTTGTTCTTCTTCTTCAATTATTGTAGGAGGTGCATTGTCCTTTGCTATTATTTCTGTATCAATCACCTCTATTGTTTCCTTTTCTTTATTGGCAGGATTTAACTTTGGCCTTTTACTTTATCTCAGTTTAAACTTGGTCTTTGTTATAGTCTCTGCAATATAGGATCCTTCCTCTCTATTTCTCTTTATATTCCTATCTTCTTGGGCTGGAGTTTGCAAAGTTTGACTAGTATCACTTTGCTTCTCTGCCTCTACCAAAGTGTTCTCCAACCATTCAGATTGGTTGGAGAATTTCTCTATCTCTCGTTTCTTTTCATGTATATAGGAAGTCAATTTGCATTTAACTCTCATTTTACTAATAACTCCAAGGGGATCATAATACCATAGGAAACTAGGATTGGACTTAAACTCCCGCAAATGTTTTTCAACCTCTGGACCTGCATCTCTATTGTTACAGATAAAATGGCCAACTTGATTTTTCAATTGGAACTGTGTCTTTTTCTTTGCTGCCAAGAAATTAATTGCATCTGAATTAAAAATCTGTCATATGTATTCAAGGGCAAATAACCTCATAGGGAGGTATTTAAGCAGTTTATATGGAACAAGACTTGATCCATATACTCTTATATCAGTATGATTTTGGTACAAGTACCAATCACCTATTCTACTATGTTTTGACAACTGGAGGACCTTCTTAATCTCTTCACTAATTCTGGGTTGTATGTTGCTATTGTTCAACAAATTGACTTTGGGATGAACGAAAGAATCAGTAAAATATGTATAAGTGAACTCATTGGAGTCTTTCCTTATCAAGGAAGTCCAAAAGATGACTGATTGTGGGTTTCCTTTCACATCAAGATTCTGAAGGTTTATAGCAAATTTCTTAGACTGAGAGTACAAGAACATATGGAATAAGAATGAGAAATACTTGAAAACACCTTCAGAAGGAATTTTGACCAACTACTCATGGATATTGTCAGCAAGATATTGGGAAAAATTAAAAATGGTAGCAGGAGGCTAACCAGGTGTGAAAGTGGACAAAAATCCTAGTACTGCAACATCAGCATGTTCATCTGTGAAATAACCAAAAATAAAAGACAACATGGAGATGATATGTCTTGTCCTTTCAGATAATTTTGCAGAAGGGTATGGAGGATTTATATTGGGAATTTCTACAGAAGAAGGCATGAAAGTCTGGAATATGTGGAACCCCTTCGGGAAGTCCAGATTGAGGTATAGATAAGTGAGAGCCTCAATTAATAAATGGATTTCATCAGGCCTGGGTTGTATCTGCAACATCAAATTAATTGACTCAACAATAATGGTAAATAAAATTTGTTTTTCAGGGTTTATTATGGCTCTCTGATCAGGGAAGTAGCAGGATTAACAGAGTCTAATTACTTATGGGCAGTGAAAGGTCCAAGGAACAACATATTTTGGTAAATTAAACTCCCAGATGAAAACTTCATCAGCCTGATCTATGGATTTTTCTTGGCTCCAACAGTGGAGCTTAAGAAGGTTTAATTCTATGCCTATATCAACAATCTTGAAGTTTGTATCAGCTAATGGAATGTGCTCTATATCTACAACAGGGGGTTGTAGAGAATTGATAGGTACAATATTTTTGGAAGCCATTGCTTTGCTTGATTTATCAATTTTTACTCTTTTGACTTATAAACACTGATTTAGGTCTGTACGAGCACCTTCGGTCATTTATAACAATTTTGCAAAAGGATTTGGATATAACAGGAGCTTATCTTTTGTCAGCAAAGGTATAAACTTGCTTAATTAACTTAAACTGTAATCTCTGTAATAAAAGGCAATCTCAAGACCTTAGAGTTTCTGCAAAAGATATCTAGGGTCCATAATGCAATTTTTGTGACAAAAATTAGTCTTAAGACCTTGGAATTTGGAAAAAATACAGCTGAAGTCTGTAAAAAAAATGGATTGAAAGGTACAAAAGTATTTTTCAGGTATACATGAGCTTTAAACTTCTTCATTTATTTAACCTATGATTTTTAAACAGTCAAAGGCTTCAAAATCTATGCAAGTAGGTCTGGGTTTACAAAAAAGAAATTTTAGGAAGAATAGGGCTTTCTTGGTCCGCTTAAGGCTCCTAAATGATTCAATTAGTTGTATTACTTCTTTAGATCAAGGAATATGGTCTTTTCTTTTGAAGAATACCTAAAAAAATGGATATTTTCTGTGCAGGAGGGTTTATGAGGTGGAAGAAATCTTTCTGAAGCTCCTGTTGGTCTTTATAAGCTTCAATTCAGTTCTGAAATGTTATTGTAGGACTAGAGGTCTTGAATTCAGGTGAAAAAGCTTGAAATATGGTCAGCAACGTGATCTGGTTGTGTAAAAACTGGTCGGTAGTGCTTCTTTAGTGCAAAATGTAACAGAAAGGATAAAAAAGAGCATTTGAGCAGTTTATATGCATTTTTTAAACAAACAATGAATGCATTAATGGGAGGTCATTTCAAATGAATAGGTGGTTTGCGCGCCGGGGAGAAAACCGCTAAGTGGTTTCCGCAGGATCCAAAGGTGGTTAGCTATATTATTTTGAATGATGCAATCAAATAGAAACATGCCACGTAGCTTGGAGTGGAGCTCCAAAAACTGCGTTTTTCGCAAGGCTTGGGTGTGTTATCAATCAAGCAAAGGAATGTGCAATAAGGTTTAATAGCGGCAAGATCTGGCGGATGAAAATCGGATAGCTAGGATGATGCAATGGAGTCACGAGTTCAGATGGCATTGGGCCCAATACATATTACATGCGGTAGGTTTATATGTAATGGCGAGGGCTTTATACATATAACCAATGGGGTAAGGTAAAAATGTATAAAAACTTTTTTAAGATACATGGGGTCGGGATATATAACATGTGGGGAAATAGAACTATAGGTTATAAATAAAACCTAGGTTGGGGAAATATATATCAAGAAATTAATAAATACGGGGTAAAGGTTTATACAGGGATTTAATACATAAAGTTAATGTGTTAAAAATGTAATGTGATGCGGAATATTGTGGGATCTATATAATATAGGGAAATATAAAAATACACTAAGTAAAAAATAACATCGGAGTAAGTTTTTATAGTCGGACCTGATATGTAGATTTTAACCATTTTAGACTTAGGGTTAAAATATTTTTGGGGTTTTTTGGTATTTTTGAATAAAAGGGGAATCAGTAAAGTGCTTTCAATATTCTTAAGTAAAATGTGTTTTTAACTGAGGAAAAGGGATTTTTTTTGCAGGGGGAAAAGGATAAAAGGGTAAAATGAAGGGGAAGAATGTATTTTTACAAGGGAAATGATTTTGAAGGGAAATTAGTAAATGAAATGGTCAATTTTTTGATATCCATGCTTGTGAAAAACTGCTTCTGCCTACCCATCTGCCACCCTAACATTTTTTCTTCATTCACGTGGGTGCATTTGAGCTTGCAAAACCCTTATCCATTTTTCTTTTGAAACAACAAACTAACAAATTCTATCATTTTTTCTTCCAAGGGTTCAGATTAAACTATTGAGCTCCTTATTATTCTCTACCTAACTACTGATCTACCAAGATTAAACTGTTTCGCTAGATCTTTATTCTCTATCTAACAACATGAAATTTAAAGCATGAAAAGTTAAGATTAAGTTGTTTAACCTTCATGTATTGTGGCATTTTAACAAGTTGCACACAATCTTTATTTTGCAGTAAAAGTAAATAGTAGTGGCATTTGGATTTGCATCACTTTCATGTTTTATTTTTATCTTTTTTTTGTTTGGGGTCCATTTTCATATTCTTTTTGATAATTTTTTTTTTTAAGTCCTTTGATTTTTGTTTTAGGACTTTTACCCTCTTTACTTTTTTTATTTTTCTAATATGGGAAAGCAATTTACAGAAAGCAAAGTACATATTACAAGACTAATCAAAGTCAATTCAAAATTATGAATCCTATTATTATAGGACCCTAACAGTGGCTCCACATGGGGATGGCATTTCCTGGTGAAATGTCAAGAACTTTGAGACTAGTAGCCTTTGAATTTGACTGTTGCTGACCTTGAAACTATTTTCTGAGCTCTGCATTATTCATACTTATGATATTTTGTGTTTCAAAGCTTAAGGCCTTCTCTCTGGGCTTCAACTTTGCTATAAAAACATCCAATCCAGTCTAAAATCTGTAATGTTATGTACAATGAGTAAAGAAAACAAAGTGAACTAATGTTATTCTGGGGAATAGTAATGCTTCAACATTCTACCATTGATAGGTCCACCTGGAAGATCTGATCCATCCAACTCCTTCAAAAAGAATGCATTTTTACCTCTGTAACCATAAATGACATAAGGACCTTTCCATAAGAAATCAAATTTCCTATGTTTACCTTTCTCTTCTCTTCTGGAATCCCACTTTATAACTTCGTCACTTATATAAAAATCATCTTCCTTAGTCTTCATGTCAAATATCTTTTTAATCTTTTCTTGAACAACTTGAGACTTGAGATAGACATCTTCCTTGGTTTGCTGCAAGTGTATGGTTTGATTTATCCTTCTTTGGATATCATTGGTTTCAACCTGCAGTTCTTGGATCATATTCATTACTGATACTCCTAAAGAGGATGGGAAAACAACATCCATCCCATAAACAAGTTGATAAGGGGATGTACCAATAGATTTCTTTGTGGTAAGTCTATCTACCCATAAGGCATTCACTAACATTTTGTTCCAGGTTTTATTATTGTCTTCTAGTAGTTTCTTGATGATATTCACAAGGCTTTTATTGGAGGATTCAGCAATACCATTACCTTAAGAGTAATAATCAGTGGAATGGCCAAGGGTAATGTGGCATTTATTACAGAATTCAATCATGTTTTTAGACTTGAAAGCAGCTGCATTATCAGTAACGAGCTTTTGGGAGCATCCAAATCTTGAGAGTATGTTGTTTTCTAAAAATGAGATTATGACAGTATTAGTGGATTGCCTGGAAGGAATGGTTTCTATCCACTTAGTGAAATTGTCTGTGGTTGTCAAAATCCACTTGTGTTGGGCTGATGATGGAGGGTGAATTTCACCAATGAAGTCAAGACCCCATTGCTGAAAAGACATTTATGTGGAGATGGGTTTAAGGGGTAAAGGTAGTAGCTTTTTCTTCCCTTCAAAGATTTGGCATTTGTGATAAGATGTCACATACTTTTTCACATCTGCAAACAGTGTAGGCCAGTAAAAACTAGCTCTCAAGATTTTATCTGCAATTGGCTTCCAATAAAGGTGTCCTCCACAGTCACCTGCATGAAACTCTTTTAAAACTTTATCAGCTTCTTCTTTAAGAAAACAATTCAATAAAATGCCACCATGATCTTTCCAAAACAATGCATTGTCTATGATACAAAACTTCAATGCCTTTAACTTTAAAAATCTAGCTTTGGTTCTTGATAATCCAGGAGGAGCTTATAAATTAAGTAATACAAATATGATATATGTATACCATGGTGAATCTGAAAAGGCTTTACTGATCTCTAGAGTCGGCATCTCTTCTTGATCATCTAATTGGGCAATAAAATTAATATCTAAATCATGACAATTTGATTCAACCATGAGTTTAGCTAAACCTTGACCTTTAATGAGTTTGGTGGGCTTAATTTCTATGTCATATTCCAAAATGGTGGCAATCCATTTGCCTCTTTTACCATCAACCCCATTCTGAGTTAGAATGTCCTTCACTACTGAATTTGGAACATAAGCAATGATATGTGAATATAAGATGTACACTCTAAAATCTTTGATGGCTTTCACTAAAGCTAGTGCCTGCTTTTCCATTATGTTATACTTTAAAGTGGCATCTCTAAGTGATTAGCTGGAAAAAGCAATGGGCTGCTCATAGCCCTGATCATTTTTCTGCAGTAAGACTGCAGTAATAGTATGTTCTGAATCAAAGGAAAAAATAATGAAATCCTTTTCCTTTTTTTTTCGAGACTTATTAGGATTGGTTTTTTTGTCAAGGCTTGTTTGATTGATTCAAATGATTTTTTGGCCTGCACAGTCTATTTAAGTAATGAGTCTTTTTTCAACATGTTATTGAGTTCTCTAATTATTTCTGCTAAGTTTGAAATGAATCTTCTGAGAAAAATGATTTTACCTAAGAAAGCCTGCAATTCTTTAATATTCCTAGGATGACTTATGTTTAGAATGGCCTCTATTATAGCTGGGTCTATCCTAATTCCCTCTTTTGATATGATATGTCCTAACAATTTTACCTTCTTCCAGTCTAAATAGAGTCTTTTTAGGATTTAAAGAAATGCCAAAGTTCTTGCATTTGATAAACACTTGTCTGAGATAATCTAGATGTTCATTGTCAGTTTTTGAAAACGCAGTTATATCATCTAGATAAATCACAAGAAAACCATGAATTTCTTTAGCAAAGGCTATATCCACAACTCTCTGAAAAGTCGCTTCTGCATTCAATATTAATCCAAAAGGCATTTTCACATACATGAAAGTACCCCAAGGAGTAGTAAAAGTAGTGTTTGGTTGGTCCTCTGGTTGAACTAAAACCTGGTTATATCCAGAGAATCCATCAAGCAATGAAATCTTGGAAGAACCAACCACCCTTTGTAAAATGTGATCCATCTTGGGGAGAAGGTAGTTATCGTTTAAAGACATTTTATTTAAATTCCAGAAATCAACACACAGTCTGATCTCCCCTATCTTTTTCCTAGTGGGAACTAGGTTTGAAACCCAATCAGAATATCTGATAGATGCAATTATCTGGGTTTCATACATTCTCTTAACCTCTTTTTCAATTAAAGGCATTAAAACTAGATTGATTCTTCTTAGATTCTGTTTAAAAGGTTTTTGATCTTCTTTTATGGTTATTTTGTGTTGTATTATGTTAGTGTCATAATATTTTAAGTCCTCATAACTCCATGCAAATACATCCTAAAATTCCTTAAACAAAGCTATGTATTTCACTTTTTCTTCTTGAGGTAAGGCTTTTGAAATTTTTATCATCTTAAGTTTCAATTCTATTCCTATATTGCATTCTTCAATATCATATCTTAATGGTTCCATCTTTGGTTTTCTTGTAACATCATTTAAATCAAAAATATCTTCTAAAGGGGCTAATCCCTTAGGTAAAAAGTTGTTCTTAAGGTTTAAAATGTCAGAATCATCATCAGCTAATTCTTCAATCTCTACCTTTTCTAAATTATCTATTTCTACTTGAGTAAATTTAGTGGGTTTAGTAAAATCTAAGTTATTTACATCTACAGCATTTATATCAATCTAAATATCTATGGTTTGATCTTTTGTACAATCTGTGTCTATGTTACAATTCTGAAATTCTCCTTCAACATTCATGAAATGATAAATCTATTCATCCTGTGAAAATATATGCCAATATTTTAGATTATCTGGTATTGTAGGCATGTGTTTAACTTCTGTTGTATATTTATGATTTGGTTGAAAATGCATATTACATGTACTAGCAAAAGTTGCTAAACTATGTGCCTTCATGTTATGTTTTCTAGGAATTGCAGAAAAGTCACATTCAAGCAGTTCACTAATCAAATCTAAAATTGTTTTTCTATATTGGCTTAATCTTGGATTATATACAGAATATTCTCCTCTTATCTAATTCACAATTAACTCAGATTCTCCCATGATTGACACTCTTTTGGCTCCTAAATTTCTAACAATCTGCAGTCCTAAAATCAGAGCTTAATATTCAGCCATGTTGTTTGTACATTTGAAATTTAATCTAAAAGCATGACCTTCTGCATGATTGTTTTCCATGTTGTGTATCCAAACTCATGCTCCTACTCCTAATTTGTTGACTAATCCATCAAAATCTAGGTGACGCATTGACTCATGAAAAATGTTGTCACTGTCTGGTGCTTTCTTTTTCTGTTTTAGTTCAGTGTTGTTCTCTATGCCAGTTCCAGAATTACATAAAATGAAGGAGTCCAAATCAGTAGGTGTATATTAAATAGGATATTTTCGAGGTCTTTCTACACAACTAACCATGTACTTCATTAATTTATTTCTGTAAAGTTTCTTGGGTTGGCCAAAAACTGATATTGTTGCATAAGACATATCTAGCTGTAAAGATCCCTGCAGTTTAGCTCCCCATGAGCGAGATAACAACATTCCATATTTAGGAGGGATGTCAGCTACTACAATATCCATAATTATGCTTTTTCCAGGGTATTGAACTAAAGTAACACATAAATCTTTTATCAAACCTAAACATTTCACTTTACTGGAATAAAATGAGAAGAGATCTTTATAAGTTCTAGTGATGTCTAAATTCAAGGTTTCCATGATTTCTTTTGGCATCAAATTGTGTGAAGCACCTAAATCTAGCATTGCATTATGTAAAATCTGATCGTGAATAGTTAAGCTAATGTAGAAAGGAAGAACTCCTCCTTCTTGGTGTTTTCCATTAACTTCAAGACCAAAGATTAGTTCTGGTTGATCATCACTCAAATTTACAGAGTCTTCTCCATCATTCATTTTAAAGTTTCAACGATATGTGATTTGTATAGGTTATGTTTTACCAACTCTGTCAAAGGAATTGGTATCTTCAGTTTGGCAATTTCAGCTTGGATATTGAATGGTGCTTGTGATTTTCCTAACTGAATTACTTCTTATTTTGTAAGTGTAGTTTGGGTGGGTTTATCTTCTTTTTCTATAGTTGGTTTTTCATTTTTTGTTTGTATTTCCACTGTTTTACTGCTTTTGATTTTCTTTTTAGGGATAGTTTGAGATGCAGTGGAAGTTTTGGCAGATTTTGTGGTTTCAGCAGCTGTTTTGGCAGTGGTTGTTTTAGAATCAGATGATTTTGGATTAGCAGTAGATGTTTTGGATCTGAAATTGTTGTTTTAACAAAATTTGTTGTCTTGGTAGATGCATATTTTTTTGGATCTACTGATGTTTGAGCAGCAGTATCTGTTATGTCAACAATTTTAGGACTAGGTGAAATTTTGGGACTTGAATTTTTCTAAGTTGAACTAGAGTTTTGTTGGGTTTCCTTAGGAATAATTTGCAGAACTTTAGTTGTAGGAGCCTCTATTGTTTTCTTTGTTTGAGTTTGGACAGATTTCTTAGTAGGGGGCTCTACATTTTTCTTGCTCCTAAGGTTATATTGCTTATGAACTTCATTAATTGCAAACTCATAACCTTGCTTGTAATCAAAAGACTCACCAGAATCTAATTGTAGTTGTTGTAATTCATATAACTCCTGTTCTTCCTATGTATGAAAAATGGTGTTATCATCATTAATACACATTAGATTTATTTGAGTGTCTTCATAATTTTCGTTTTGGTGAAAAATTTCAGCATAGTTCTCTTGGAAATGTGGTCTTATTGTTTGGTTAGGTGTTGATTCTCTATATTTAACAATGTTGGTGTTTTTCCTGAAATTGGGATTTCTAATTTGATGTCCTTGTTGTTGGTTATCCCACACTGTGGCTTCCTTTCCATATGGTCTAACATATCCATCATTCTTTCTAATGTTTTTGCTAAGTTATCTATTTTCAAATCTGAAGTTTGTTTCCTCTTTTATTGTTACTCTCCTTTCATTTCTTAATCTAGCTTTCTTTGCTAACAAGTTTTCCTCTACACTTACAATATTACTTTGCATTTTCTCTAAGGTTTTTGGGTTTCTCTATCTCATTTGGTAAGCCATATCTGTATCAAATCCATCAGGGAATTTGATCAAGGAAGATTCTGGAGGAGGTTTAATATTAGCAGGGATTGCATTGTAAATAATGTTATATCTTATATAATAGTCCTGAACTGTTTAATTTGGTGCTCTTTTTATATTTTCAAATTCAGACAAAATTTGTGACGGATTTTTCTTCTTCTCCCATCTATTAAGAAACATCCTTCTAAATAATGTTATATCTTATATAATAGTCCTGAACTGTTTAATTTGGTGCTCTTTTTATATTTTCAAATTCAGACAAAATTTGTAATGGTTTTTTCTTCTTCTCCCATCTATTAAGAAACATCCTATGAAAAATAGCTAAATCAGCTATACTACCAGTAGGAAAACCTTTAAACCACTTCTTAACATCACCGGCTAAAGTTTGAGCAAAAATTCTCATTTGAACATCAACATCATCTAATTCATGCAATTCAAAGTAGTCTGTCATTTATTAACATGTTATGCAGTGTGGTGAGTTGTTCCATCAAATTGAGGGATTTTGCTTTGATAATCTTGGGGCATGGCATTTAGAGGGGCTTGTAGGACCAATGGGGCATATCTGGCAGCCATGGCTTGGATTATAGCTTGGCTAGGAGGTAAGTTTGAAGAACTTGGTGAAGAACTTGAAGTACTTGCTGATGTATTTAAAGCACTTGCAGATGAGATTGGGATACTTTCAGATGTACTTGAAAATGTGGTTGAGATAATAGAATATGAAGTTGGGATGCTAGAAGAGGTGCTTGGAAATGAGAATGAGGTACTAGAAAAAGCAGTATAAATTCTAGGGGATGAACTTGAACTATTTGAGGATGGAAATAAAATTCTAGGTTGAAATGGTTTCTTGGGAAAAAATGAATTTGTGGAATGAATTATGGTGGAAACAATGGATGAAGTGGTAGTAAATAAGGATGAATCTACAGATTCTAAAAGACTGGTATCTAAATGACTGGTAGAAGGTTTAGGGGTATAAGCTGATAAAGCAGTAAATTCAACTGAATGTTGTAAATAAGCTTCATAAATTTCTTTAATCAAAGTTGCAGTTATAGCATCAAGTTTATCATATACTTCAAAAACAAATTGATCAGAATCAGCTGAAACAGTTTCCTTTTTAGTTTCAATGAATGAAATGAAATCAAGATCTATTATAGTATTATGTATTTCACTTGTAGATTTATTTCTGAACAAAGTTTGTTCAAAAGCTAGATCAAATTCAATGTCTTTTAAACTTGATAGTTTATTTGGAAAAGAATTTTCTTTGATCAATGATTTTTTATTACCTAAACTTTCTACTTTTTTTCTTTTCTTTTCAATTTTGTCGGGATTATCTACTATGACAGCAGGTTGTGGATCTGGATTGGACCTGGTATAGTAGACTCTTCTGGAAGCCAGAAAAAAATATACTCACAACAATTTAAAACAATCTTAAGGTGAAAAGATAGGTGAAAATATTTCCTTTAAGATCTATTTTAAAACTGAGGATTGGTTAGTTCCCCAGTATGGTCGCCAGTATGTTATCACTCCAATAATACTCAAAAGTTGTGAAATTTTTTATTTTAGTTTACAGAATATTAAAGGTAACCACAAACCTACTTTTAAGCCTTAGGATCTAGCCTTCCTAATGCTCAGAGAGGGCTCTCTCTATATGATTTATTTTTGTTGATTGTATTTGATTTTAGGCTAGTTATGTAGGCTAAATTGGTTTTAGATTTTGAATTGATTTGGTGGTGAAATCACTTACTCAGATGGATAGATGTAGATATGTATTCCATTGGGCTAATGTTGTCAATGTGTCAAGCAGTCATATCAGGATCAAGTTCTAAAGGGAAATGTTTACAGGGCAAGATAGCTGAGTTGCTTCAAATCTTCAAGGCTGATGGTGAAAATGGTTTTAAGCGGGGTAAAAGAGCAATTAAGGGTTCTTAAATCCGGATTATGAGTGAAAAGGCAGAGGTAAATCCAAACTAGGTAGAAATTAAGGGTTCCCTAATCTAGATATCATTGGAAAACATATAAATGATAATCAGTCAAAACATAGAGCTTTTAACATATTCTAAAATAACAATTCCTGATTTATCATTTAGATTTAGAACAACATTCAAGTATTGATGAAAAACATAAGAAATTGACAAGGAAACAAGTGAAAATACTTCATTGTAGTGGTCCAACACATGAATCAAGTAATATGATGCTTTATTGCTTTAATACAGTTGCTGACTTGAAATTGGTACAATCACCCTTAGGTTCATAATAGTACAACTATAGAAATGTTCAACAATTCATCCACACTCAATACTTCTAAATGAGAAGTATTAATACAAAAACTCTTTGCAAAATATCCTAAAACAAACTTAGGAATTATTCATGGAAAAGAAATATCTTCATGAGAAAAGATAGTGACAACTTTCTAACTAATGCTAGCAGTCCCTTTTTTATTGAAATTACTTGTTTGTTGTTTTGATTTTGTTACTATTTTCTCTCTTTGCTGTTCAACGAAGGCTGCAGCTGGACAGTGAGGTGTCTTTCATGCTAGCAACTTTATCTCTGCATTGTAATTTTTTAATTTACTTTAAACTTTGACCTTGAACTGATACTCTTTATCCTGATACTCTTTCACTGATATTGTTTCTCTACAAAACTGTAACTGTAAAGGTGAAAACAAAATGCTCTATTTTTTACTGCTTGTGCTTACTGCACTCTGATTTCACAGTAAATCAGTTAATTTTTCCCAAAGTTCTACCTCTGGCAGTTTTATCTTCATCATCCTTCTGAAAATCTCATCAGCTTCAGTATATTTTGAGAATGTTGGCTTGGTATTAAATATGTGTTTCACCTCATGCTGTAGCTAAAACAAATTCTCCAAATTCTTGTAGATTACCTTTCCTGTTGGAATACCATGTGAGGTAGGTATATTGACCTAATCCTTTGCAACTTCTCTCATTTTCTTGTCATAGTCATCATGCTTCATTAGTTTGTCATGAATAACTAATGGATTTGGAAAGCCTTTTTGCCTTAGGACATCAAATTTCATCATAAACCTGGTAATGGAAACCTCCATGTTTTGGCATTTTTCTTCTCATTGTATCATCAAATTCTTTTTAGAAGTTACCTTCCTAACTTCTAGGAGGGTCTATGTTCTATCATTAATACCAATTTCTTCTAGCTCTTACATGTTGTTATAATTTAGAAATTTGATGATTTCAAGGGCTTATTCAGGTTTCTTACCAAGCTCTTCTTTGATCTTCTGCATTGCTTCTTTTGTTGATTTGACTAAATCTTTCTGCTCATATATAACCTGAATTGATGGCCAAATATCATTGACTGCTTCAATGATAGTGGCCCATAGCTGTTGTTGAAGACTCTGTTGTTGAAGTGGTGGATGAAGTGACAGGTAATGTTGTAGCCATGGGGACTGTAGGAGCCAGTGATTCTGCTAGTGTGGAAGGTGCAGCACTAGTAACTACAGGAATCACTGTGACTGGAATTTCTTCTTCTTTATCTTTTTTCTCTTGGACCAACTTGTCCATTTCATTCTCCATTTCCTTTATCTGAGAAGTCAAGTGTAAAATGAGATTTATCATCTCATCTTTCTGATTTGTATCCTGTAAGACTTCCTTGGCTTGAGGATGTTTTGTAGGGGGCAAGTTTAGTTGCTTCTTTAATGAAGGAATGTCTGCATTTTTCTTCTAGTGTGTTTGCCTGTGAAGATGTTTTCTCCAATTTGAGTTGATCTTTGATATTTACAAGAGTGTTTTGCAGCTTCTGTGCACTTATGGCCTTGGTGGTCATTGTAGAATAAATCATCTCTCTTGCCTACTTATGAAACTCAATTTGGTCCAAAGGATGAACATCCTGGGCCAAAACTTCAAAATCTATCTTTTTATAATCAGAAGATGACTTGGGAGTTTGAACTGTGGGTTGAAGCAATGTTATCTACATCTTTCTATTCTTATAGTCAAAGGCTGAAAGTAGCCTATTCTGGATGCTAGGAGTTTGTTTCAAATATTGAGAATATATTTCAGTTTTAATTTCTTCATTTATGGCTTTGATTTCTTTGCATTTTTCTTTGATATCCATGTCCTTTTCTGTTGGTATTTTGGATGAAGAAACTTCCATACTGTGTTGCTTCTGAATTAGCAGAGTATTTGAAGTATTAGGTTGTTCTTCTTCTTCAATTATTGTAGGAGGTGCATTGTCTTTTGCTGCTATATCTGTATCAATCACCTCTATCGTTTCCTTTTCTTTATTGACAGGATTTAACTTTGGCTTTTTACTGTATCTCAATTTAAACTTGGTCTCTATTGTAGTCTTTGCAGTATAGGATCCTTCCTCTTTGTTTCTCTTTATATTCCTATCTTCTTGGGTTGGAGTTTGCAAAGTTTGACTAGTATCACTTTGCTTCTCTGCCTCTACCAAGGTGTTCTCCAACCATTTAGATTGACTGGCGAATTTCTCTATCTATGGTTTTTTTTCATGTATATAGGGAGTCAATTTGCATTTAACTCTCATTTTACTAATAAATCCAAGGGGATCATAATACCACAGGAAACTGGGACTAAACTTAAACTCCTACAAATGTTTTCCAGCCTCTGGACCTGTATCTTTATTGTTATAGATAAAAGGGCCAACCCGATTTTTCAATTTGAACCGTGTCTTTTTATTTGCTGCCAAGAAATTAATTGCATCTGAATTAAGAATCTGTCTTATGTATTCAAGGGAAAATAACCTCATAGGGAGGTATTTAGGCAGTTTATATGAAACAAGACTTGATCCATATACTCTTAACTTAGTATGATTTTGGTACAAGTACCAATCACCTGTCCTATTATGTTCTGACAACTGGAGGACCTTCTTAATCTCTTCATTAATTCTGGGTTGTATAATGCTATTGTTTAGCAAATTGACTATGGTATGAATGAAAGAATCAGTAAAATCTGTATAAGTGAACTCATTGGAGCCTTTCCTTATCAAGGAAGTCCAAAATATGATCGATTGTGGGTTTCCTTTCACATCAAGCTTCTAAAGGTTTATATCAAATTTCTCAGACTAAAAGTACAAGAACATATGGAATAAGAATGAGGAATACTTGAAAACACCTTCAGAAGGTATTTTGACCAACTGCTCATGGATATTGTCAACAAGATATCGGACAAAAATAAAAATGGTCGCAAGAAGCTGACTAAGTGTGAAAGTGGACAAAAATCCTAGTACTGCAACATCAGCATGTTCATTTTTGAAATAACCAAGGATAAAAGACAACATGGAGATGATATGTCTTGTACTTTCAGAGACTTTTGCAGAAGGGTATGGAGGATTTATCTTGGGAATTTCTACAGAAGAAGGCATGAAAGTCTGGAATATCTTGAACCTCTTGGGCTAGTCCAGATTGAGGTATAGCTGAGTGAGAGCCTCAATGGATAAAGGGATTTCATTAGGCCTGGGTTGTATCTGCAGCATCTAATTAATTGACTCAGCAGGAATGGTAAATAAAATTTCTTTTTCAAGGTTTATTATGGTTCTATGATCAAGGAAGTAGCAGGATTGATAGAATCTAATTAATTTTGGGCATTGAAAGGTCCGAGGAACAACATATTTTGGTAAATTAGACTCCCAGATGAAAACTTCATCAGCCTGATCTATGGATTTTTCTTGGCTCCAGCAGTGGAGCTCAAGAAGGTTGAATTATGTGACTATATTAGTAATCTGGAATTATGTATCAGCTAATGGAATGTGCTCTATATCTACAACAGGGGGTTGTAGAGAATTGATAGGTACAATATTTTTGGAATCCATTGCTTAGCTTGATTTATCAATTTTTACTCTTTTGACTTGTAAACACTAATTTAGGCCTGTAGGAGCACCTCTGGTAATTTATAACAGTTATGCAGAAGGATTTGGATATAACAGGGGCTTATCTTTTGTCTGCAAAGGTATAAACTTGCTTAATTAACTTACACTCTAATCTTTGTAATATAAGGCAATATCAAGACCTTAGAGTTTCTGCAAAAGATATCTAGGGTCTATAATGCAATTTTTGTGACAAAAATTAGTCTTAAGACCTTGGAATTTGGAAAAAAGACACCTAGAGTCTGTAAAAAAAATGGATTGAAAGGTACATAAGTCTTTTTCACGTATACAGGGGCTTTAAACTTCTTCAGTTATTCAATCTCTGATTTTTAAATAGTCCAAGGCTTCAAAATCTGTGCAAGTAGGTCCGGGTTTATAGAAAAGAAATTTGAGGAAGAAAAGGGCTTTCTTGGTCTACTTAAGGCTCCTAAATGATTCAATTAGCTGTATTACTTCTTTAGATCAAGGAATATGGTCTTTTCTTTTGAAGAATACCTGAAAAAATGGAGATTTTCTGTGCAGGAGGGTTTCTAAGGTGGATGAAAGCTTTTTGAAGCTCATGCTAGTCTTTATAAGCTTCAATTCAGTTCTGAAATGTTCTTGTAGGAGTAGAGGTCTTGAATTCAGGTGAAGAAGCTTGAAATATGGTCGGCAACGTGATCTAATTGCGTAAAAACTAGTCGGCAGTGCTTCTTCGGTGTAAAATGTAACAGCAAGGATAAAAAAGAGCACTTGAGTGATTTATATGCATTTTTTAAACAAACATTGAATGCATTAATGGGAGGTCATTTCAACTGAATAGGTGGTTTGCGCGCCGGGGAGAAAACCGCTCAGTGGTTTTCGCAGGCTGTAGAGGTGGTTGGCTATATTATTTTGAATGATGTGATCAAATAGAAACATGCCACGTAGCTTGGAGCGGAGCTCCGAAAACTACGTTTTTCGCAAGGCTTGGGGTGTGTTATCAATCGGGCAAAGGAATGTGCAATAAGGTTTAATAGTGGTCAGATCCGGCGGATGAAAATCGGACGGTTAGGATGATGTGATGGAGTCGCGAGTTCATATGGCATGGGACCTGGTACATATTACATGCGGTAGGTTTATATGTATTGGTGGGGGCTTTATACATATAACCAATGGGGTAAGGTAAAAATGTATAAAAACATTGTTTAATATACATGGGGTCAGGATATATAACATGTGGGAAAATATAACTATAGGTTATATATAAAACCTAGGTTGGGGAAATATACATAAAGTAATTAATAAATACGGGGTGAAGGTTTATACAGGGATTTAATACATAAATTTATTGTGTTAAAAAAGTAAAATGATGTGAGATATTGCGAGATTTGTATAATACAGGGAAATATAAAAATACACCAAGTAAAAAATAACATCGGGGTAAGTTTTTATAGTGGGACCCGATATGTAGATTTTAACCATTTTAGACTTAGGGTTAAAATATTTTTGGTTTTTTGGGGTATTTTTGAATAAAAGGGGAATTAGTGAAGTGCTTTCACTTTTTTTAAGTAAAATGTGTTTTTAACATGGAAAAGGGATTTTTTGCAAGGGGGAAAAGGAGAAAAAGGTAAAATGAAGGGGAAGAAGGTATTTTTATAAGGGAAATGATTTTGAAGGGAAATTAGTAAATGAAATGGACAATTTTCTGATATCCATGCTTGTGAAAAATTGCTTCTGCCCACCCATCTGCTACCCTAACATTTTTTCTTCATTCACATGGGTACATTTGAACTTGCAAACCGTTATCCATTTTTCTTTTGAAACAACAAACTAACTAATTCTATCCTTATTTCTTCCAAGGGCTCAAATTAAACTGTTGAGCTACTTATTATTCCCTACCAAACTACTGATCTGCCAAGATTAGACTATTTGGCTAGATCTTTATTTTCTATCAAACAACATCAAATTTAAAGCATGAAAGGTTAAGATTAAGTCATTTAACCTTCATGGATTGTGGCATTTTAACAAGCTGCACACAATCTTTATTTTGCAGTAAAATTAAATAGTAGTGGCATTTGGATTTGCATCACTTTCATGTTTTATTTTTATCTTTTTTTGTTTCGGGTCCATTTTCATATTCTTTTTGATATTTTTTCTTTTAATTCCTTTGATTTTTCTTTTAGGACTTTTACTCTCTTTACATTTTTTATTTTTCTAATATGGAAAAACAATTTGCAGAAAGAAAAGTATGTACATATTAAAAGACTAATCAAAGTCAATTCAAAATTATGAATCATATTATTATAGGACTCTAACAACTTGGAGACTCTCAAGCTGGCAGACAATGGAGAGGGGAAGAAATTGAAGTATTACGTCAACCTTGAATGGATCAACCTGAATCCCTTCAATAGATACAATGAATCCCAATAACGGACCGGATGTAAGAGCGAAAACGCACTTATTTGGATTCAACCAGATCTTGTAATAATGACATCGTTCAAAAATAAAACAAAGGTGTTGTGGATGATAAATTCTCTTTTGAAAACGAGCGGCCAGGTCATCAAAATATGCTTCAATAATATGCTTGATATCATGAAAAGCTTATGACATGGCCCGCTGAAAATTCACCCTAACATTTTTAAGGCCAAAATGCATCTTTTTGTATGCAAACGTACCCTAGGGATAAATAAAAGTTGTCTTATGTTGATCTTCAGGACATATAGTAGTCTTTTCATATCCTGAGAAATCGTCCATGAAGGAAAAAATCTCATTTCTCGTACATTCATCAATAATATGATCGATAAAAGGTGTGGGGAAATTATCTTTTGGACAAGCCTTATTCAAATCCGTAAATTCAATGCATTCTCGGATCGTTCCTTGCTTTTTATCGACAAGGACTGGATTCGAGACCCATTCAGTTAACGAAATGGGGTATATAAAACCCTCCTATAACAACTTGTCAACCTCGGCTTTGATAGCTCCTGCTTTCCTAGGGTTTATCGGTCGAATCTTTTGTAGTATAGGCTTAGCATTCTCATAGGTATTGATCTCATGTTGGAATTGTTGACCACACTTTGTCAACGACCTCATAGCAGTACACCCCCATTTTTTCAAATGGGGCTTATCATGTTCGATGTTCACGTCATCCAGATTTCATCGACAGACGACATTTTGTTATAAACGATGTAACCCATTCTGTATGTTATGATGTAATTAATCTAAGTAAGACCATCAATGTATGTAACAACCTAGGTAAGCCTAGTATGTTGTTGATGATTTCTATCCTAGGAGGTTTTTTGTCTCACTGATTCACGTAAGTGATCGGCAGAGTTTTTCCCTCCAGCCTCACCCCAAAGCTATGGTGGATTTTGTCATCAGCATGTTAAGTGAGTCCTAGTGTTTTCTATCAAATCCTTGTAAAAGTAGTTTGAGATACTTGGTCTACTAGATCATGTTTTGAGTCGCAGAATTGGGTATCTATTTGTGGGTATATACGAATGGGTATTCCCCCTTCATGTGTCTAAATGTATTATTTAAAGAGGGCTGGAAAAATAATTAAAATCCACTCTCAGTCAATTAATTAATTTTTCTGGTCAATTAATTGAAAAAACAAAAGCCAGAAATTTAATTAATTTAGGATCCTAAGTTAGGATAAAAAATTTCAAAGGAAAAATTCGTTGGTCCTTAAAAAATGAATTTTTAAAGGCCCCAGGTCAAAGGAATATTGAAAATTTTAAGAAATTTTGGACCCTTGGGCCTAGGTGGTTAAGTCAAAGTAAAAAATTTGAGGTAATTAACTCAAAAATAGTATTTTTGAGTTAATTAAAATGGATTTAAATGATAAATTCGTTTTTCCCTAAATTTATAATTTCGACCGTCCAGATTAAAATATGATCAAATCTTATCGACGGTCGAGATTATTTTGATGTGGATCAACCGAACTAGCCGTTGGAGATTTTGTCCTATAAATTAAAGGTCTTTGTCAGTCTT
The DNA here is from genome assembly GCA_034641835.2 of Pinus albicaulis. Classification (NCBI taxonomy): domain Eukaryota; kingdom Viridiplantae; phylum Streptophyta; class Pinopsida; order Pinales; family Pinaceae; genus Pinus; species Pinus albicaulis. The sequence continues at coordinate 1,290,794,941 of CM076583.1, read as the reverse complement.
GAGTCATCCGATCTTAGGATCGTGCACTTTTTCTTAAAAGCTCTTGTAAATTTTTGAGGAATAAAGCATAAAGACTTTGGGGTTACAAATTTTGATGTTCCTTCTCGGATCTATGTGGTGATTTGTCTCTAAACTCTGCTACTTAATTTGGCATTTTATGGTTAATGGCTTTCATGGATTAATCGGCATACAGGTATCTTGTGCAGTTTTCTGGATTCATAAGATAGCATCTTTGATTTAACGAAAAGACTAGTTTCCTATTTTTCTGAAGAATCTCATGTTATTTTCTTGAATCTCTATTAATCTAAGGTTCAGATCTAAGTGTGCAGGGAATTTTTTTATTTTTTTTTTAAGTTTGAGCGTCTGGGGAAGTCTTCGGTTGGACCAGCCGACTCTCAAATGACATAAATCTGAAAAGCTCATTGTTTGTTAAATTCCAAGTCCATTTTACGAAATTAGTGGTTTCCCAGGATCTCCTAGGGCTTGTGCCTCTCTTTTAAAATAGTTCATTTTCTAAAATTGTGCTAAACGGATTCAAATATGGCTATTAGAGCCTCCCAAATTTGTATATTTGTTGTACGCTGTAAGGGTTTTATAATTTTTTTGGTGTATATATTTTCGAGATCTGACTGGTCTTGCAGGTTACAGGGTTTTCTCAGAATTTTTTTTTAAGATCTGAGTCAGATCTAACCCCAGGGCCAGATCTGGCCTCAGAATTGATTCTGTGGACAAATCTGAGCATTATTGATTTAAAGGGTATTGAAGAGATTTTTTTTACGAAAGAAATTTTAAGGTCTGAGCGTGTACTGGATTTTCTTATTGTTTTCCTCTGCAGCCAACATCCTGCAGACATTTTTTATTTACATTGAACTCTACGTTGCTTCTGTTCGTTGCCCCTGTCAATGCCTTCCCTTTCTCTACATCGAAGCCTCCTCAGCCTTTTTTTACGTGTCAACTTCACCATCGTTCCTCCTTCTTTTGCGTTACCCTTTTCCTTTGCCTGCATCGTTCCTGGCCGCTTCTTTCTGAATCGAAAATCTCTTGCTATCCAGCGTTCTCTCCCATCGATCTGCGTTACCTATCAAAGCTTCGACCTTCACGCCGTCCTGTCTGCTCCAACGTCTACCTGCACAAACAAAAAAACAAATACATCCAAATTCAAAAGCCAGTTTTTCATATTTTTTTTTATTGGATTTCATTTTTAGTGTATAGTTTTATTTTAACCTTAGGTTTTAAATTGTTTACGACTTTGATTTAATTTAGTTTAGTTTTGTTAGATAGGGTTAGTTAGGATTTGAATAGTTTTTCGATTTCTGTGGTTTTAATCTAGTTTAAGTTAGTTTAGTTTTAGATTTTAAACATAGATTTTAGTTTTGATTTTTTTCGTTTTAGATTTCATTTTTTTTTTATAGCGTATGTTTAGTGTAATGTTAGGTTGTATATATTTTAATTTGATTTAGATTTTAGTTTAGTGTTTAGTTTTAGTTTTTCTTTAAATTTTAGTTTAGTTAGTTTAATTTTAGATCTAACTTTAGGATTTTGATTTTAGAGTCTAGTTTAGAATTAGTTTTGTTTCAGTTTAGCTTTTTAGCTTTAGATTTAGCATTTTCAATTTCAATTTTTTTGTTTTAGGATTTAAAAGAAAATTATTAAAAAATTAAAAATAAATAAAATAATAATAATAATAAAATAAAAAATAAAAAAAATAAAAAAATAAAAAAATTCAAAAGATCTAAAAATTCTCTATAGTCAAAGGAGCTTAAATTTTTTATCTAAGTTTGACTATATAAGCATTTCTAATTTTCGAACTGGATTATTTGAAATATCATAAATTCGAAAATATTTCAAGCATCTGGAATTTACACTTAATGATCGTTTCATGATAGCTTTGTTTCAGTATCTTAATGAATGGTTGTGGTGCTTTCTATTGAACTTCATTGTGGTCATAGCATCAGTTATACATCTAATACTTAACTTTAATTGCATAACGGGATCTTTTAACTCCATAAGGCACTGGTATTAATGTAATTGATCTTGGAAATCTCGGTAATCTTATCAAGTATTTGGTGTTTTAGCTGTGTCTCCTAGATTGGTTGATTTGCAACCCATTCTTGTCCTTCATTTCTGTTAGGGTCTACCTCCCTTAGCTTGCAAGGAGACAGCTTAGATAGAGAGATTGGGGATAGAGGTGACAACCCCCGATCTGAGCTGTTGTCGCGGTGCCTAGACAATTTGTGTGACAATAGGACTATTGATGGATCTGAATTCCAGGCATTTCGCCATAAGACCAAGAAAACACATCTCATAATTCTTTAAAAAGATCGATATGAATCTTGATTTCTTCAGGGGAACATTCTACTCTGATGAAGACATTCTTGGTAATATCGGGATTCCTAGAAATGTTCACCGAAATAGTTTCTAAAATAATGGACATACTACCTTCGGAAAAAATCTGTGATGGGGCCAAAGGATTTAAGATTGTATGAACATTTCTAGTTGATGAAGGACTAGACAAGCTTGATTCAACTTGATGCAAATCTAAGAGAAAATATGACTGATGATGCAATCATCCCACAGTATTTCTACACTGGTCATTACTTCTAGGATTGCCTCTTTAGATAGTAAGACAATATCAAGGCAATCCATAGTGGAAGTAGAGTCAAGAGTCCAGGTTGGGGCCACATCTCCATCCAAATCCTCCGATGAAAAAGGATTGGGATCATAATTTGCAGTATTGACTATAAATTGATAACTGATTTCTACTACATACATAGGGTATGCCATTCCACCCACTTTCCCATCCTCTAATGTGGCCATAGAGTGGGGTAAGGACCAAGGATTAGAAAAATAATGAATTATGAGGAAACCTCTTCGAGTAGGGGCCTTGGAGGATGAAATGGCATTAATTCGAGCAATAGGAGAAGGAAGATCAAAAGTATCGATCAATGAGGAATACATTCTGACTCCTAAATTCTCCACAGGTGGTTTGGCATTCTTCACCAAGGGAACGGTACAATCGGAAGATGTATTGGGTTCTTTAGGAGAATATGTCATTTGATCAACAGTAACTATTATCCCTTCATGGGGAAAGCATAGGATGTGAAATAACGATGATACAATAACATCCATTTCATAAATCCAATTTCAACCCGATAAAAGATTATAATCCAAATTGGCATCAACTATTTCTACCTCGACATTAACCACCTTGCCCCCAACACAGATGGGAAAGGCTGTAATAATTCCATGTGGCCTATAAGAATGACTATTGAATGTTTTATGGAGAGTAGGTGAAGGAACAAATTTAGGGTATCTGATAACCTTCCAACATGCTATCGACATGACACATGTGGAAGTCCCCTCATCAATTATAATTCGAAAGATATTCATTTTCTGATATGTAGATTTGATCTAGAAAGCCATATGATGGGGGAGTCTCTTCTTAATATTCGACATATCAAATGTTATAATAAGAGAGTTTTTCGAATCTATTGCTCTAATCACAGTGAGAAACACACTCCTTTATGCAAGGCATGACTGGATTACGTCTAACGACATCGCACAAGGGCTTTGGGCCAAATCTTCAACAATAAAGTAGTTATGGGCAACCTTGGCATTAGGATTGATAGTTGAACGTTTTGTAGAGCCTTTCGACATCCGAGGTATAGGTTCAACTACGAGCCTCGCAATATGGAGTGGCTCTGGAACATCGAAATCAACCTTAGCCTTAGAAGGTTCTGACTCGCCATAATCATGTGATCGTGTAGTAACATCAACATGAGACCTTACCCTATAGACATTCGATGAATTTTCCCCCTCCTGGTTTCCCCCTACGAGGGTCTCAGTATTAGTCGTGCTAGCAATCATTTGTTGCCCTTGGGGAAAAGGGTTAGTGAGAACAACTTGGGAGCTAGAAGGACCCTGTTGTGCTAACAAGCATTGAGCATCTTGAATCATAGGGAAAAGATGAGTTAAATGATATCCACTGCATAATTTGCATGGAAATTTTACTTTCTTTTTCGGCTCTTTTTTGCCCTCCCCAATATTATTACTAGGTTTATTTGCATTTCCCTTCCCATCCTTGTCCTTTTTCTTACCAGATCCCTTTTTCTTCCCATCAAATTGTTGATTTCCTTTGGGTTTTGAAGATTGGACAATGTTAACAGCTAAACGTTGAGAAGGAATGGGCACTAACGGTGATGCCTGAACTGAAGAAGCAGTTTGTAAGGACAATTGTTGCAATTGACTTAGCAGGTTAGCCATGATATTATCGATCGATTTGACAATTCCATCGACATGGGGCCCTGGCTTGGATTTGGATAAATCAATCTTATATCAAGGAGAATCAGGAAGAATATTGTAGAGGACTCTAGATTGAGAATATATGAGTTCTAACTGTTGGGCTCTAAAGATGGCATGTTCTACAGTGAAAACTCCGGAGAGCGACACATAGAAATTTATGACTGTAAGGATTTTAAAAACCATTCGAGAAGGAATTCATTAGGGATATAGGACTTAATGAGCCTCTTCCTTCTACGTCATTCCCGAAGGAGTTTCTTTGTCTTGATGGAAGCTAGCCAATAGCTCAGTTCCAGCATTATGTCGAACATACAACTGAAAATGGTTTAAAAACATAGTAGTCTGCTCACCAAACGTAGCAAAGGTACCCCCATTAAGATCTATATACCATTTCACAACATTTCCAGTGAGGGTGCATTGAAATAATCTCAACCTAATTAAATCATCGATCAGGGAGTTGGATGAACACCATAAGTAGAATGTTGTTACATGATCTGTCGGATCCTCTCCAAACTTCCCTTCGAATTTTGGAATATCTAATAGAATTTTGGTGGGAACCGAGGGCCAAGCCAGATTATATCGAATCGAATCATTCGTCAACTTCAAAGATCTGGAAAATGTAGGGTTGCCAAGAATGGTAAGCGTGAAAGAGTGAGAGAATTCCACCCACTAAGAGTAGAATTATCAACATTAAAGAAAAGAGTATCCTGGATTTGTAGAGGCACCAGGTTGCCAAGGATTATTTGTAGAAGAGATTGAACCATAAGGAAATCCTTGTGGCCCAGAGTATTCGAAGGGTATCCACCCCCTTCCATGGGGTTTCCAAACATAAGAAAGTTTCCTCCTAACAAAGAATTGAAAGAAGAGGAAAGACCCTGATAAGTATTCCATGCATTGGCTAAAGGAGAAAATATATGTGAGGTCCCGACAGAGGGCAAAGGCATATTCCTTTGTTGACCAAATAAATAAGATTTATTCTCGGTCCCTAAACCACTACTTGAAGGGTTTGTCCATCCTTGACTCCCCTGAAAAGGATTAAAATTATGAGCCTGAGCAGAGAAACGTAGTGAACTTATGTTCAAAGATGGGTTGAAATGAGTATATGACCACTTCCAAAAGGAAAATCCTGAAAATATGTTGAACCACTTGGCACAAAAGTTATTGATGTGGAAATAACAAATGGGAAGGTTGAAGGAACTGAAGGAATCGCATTAGATGGCATCCTGAAAGGATTGGAACTACTATAAGAAGCAAAATGTTGGTTGCCCCCACTCGAAATTGGAATGGAGGTAAAGCCAAGAACTGCGGTACTAGGTGTGATAGTGGATACAAAAATTGTACCCCCTCCTTTGATAACTGAAAGAGGGGTATGCACACTGGAAGTTTCCGTAGCTGAAATCGTGCTTCTAAAATTTACCATCGAAAGAAAAGGAGAGAAAGAAGGGCTCCTTAGCCTATGATTCGGGGTTCCAACGTACAATAGAACATCCAACAAATTAGAAGGAAATGGTGAAGAAGGAGCCACGAGGGACTCAGGAACGTTTTCAATTTCAACCTCGTCTTCTGACTGGAAGAGCACCCTCGTAAGGACCAAAGTATTCTTGTCCAAATTACGACTTACACTAGGTTCACCCTGTGAACAATAGCCCTAAGAGGAGGATCAATCTTCGATGGGTTTGTTTCTATTGGTTGAAAATCACCAGCAGAATTGCTCATACACCTTCTAGATGAAGGCTCGACACTCACAGGTGAGAGCCCACGAAGCCTCCTAGACTGACGAACTGGTCGATCAACCACTTTTAATTATTACAAGAACTCTTTAAAGACTCAAAAAATTAAAAACCTATGGCAATCTAGGAGCAAAGATCACTCACTAAAAATTCCCTAAAGATACAACCAAACAAGAAACTTTCATGTATTTCCGCGTCGGGTGATTAGGACCGGACACCAAATACAAGAAAGTGAATGTAAGAACCTTCCGAAGACAATCTGTAGTAATTACGCCCCAGACCTACCAGCGAAGGTAATCGAAACAGTTACGCTGACCTCTAGAAAAAATCCTTTGTCGGTGCAAGTACCTGAGCTTCACAAGGGCACCCTCCAGAAGTACTAATGAGAGTGATACAATGTCTGCCTCAGGTACCACAAGTATTCCCCCCCGCAGTCACCTATGTGGTCCCTAGGAAAATTAACTAAGGTTACCAGTTCGTATCGGAAACCGGGTGGAACAATCTTTGGTCGGGATCCAATAAGTAAGAGAGGGGGTATCTCTCTTCCCTGTTTTCACTCGCCCTCGTGCTTAAATCCCGTATAAGAAGGGATTTCTAGGACAACTTAACAACACTAGATTTCACTCTTTTAATCAACTTCTATGTTTAAATTTAGAGTGGCCTTTTTAAGTACCTTGGTCTAGAATGAACAAGAAAATTAATAAAATTAGTTTTTATTTAATTGAATAATTGGAATTTATTAATATGTTTATATTATATATGAAAAAAAATATAGTAGTAGATTCATTTTAATTCTAAAATTTATGAATATAAATAATTAAAAATTGAGATACCAATTTAAATATGGTTAAATAATTTTTGAATGTATCACTCAAGTTTTTTCCTTCTTTTTTTTATTTGTGATTAAAAATAAAATTTTCGTTCTTTATACACTTGACTAAAAATATATTTTAAACTATTTTATTCATTTGAAACTGACATGTTTAAAATTTTATATGAAAAACACACAACTATATTGGTGAAACTTCAACTTTTGACACTGACATTTTAAAATTTTATATGAAAAACACACAACTATATTGGTGAAACTTCAACTTTTTGAATACTTGTATATGCTCCATCTTTACTATGTTTTTTGTACTTTATAATAGACTTTGCAATGCCTCAACTCAAACCCTATTTCAAGAATGCATTGATTATTTTGAAAAGAATAAAGATAAAAACTATGATTTATATATTTTATAAAGGCTTTGCAATGCCTTAACCCAATTCCTATTTCAAGAGTGCATTGATAATTTTGAAAAGAATAAAGAGGTTGACCATATAAATTATATTACTATACTAAATAAGGATTTTTATAATTGTTTGCTATGATTATCTCTTCTAACAATAGAAAAGATATATATATATATATATATATATATATATATATATATATATATATATATATATATATATATATATATCGACAACCTACTTTGTTATGTTTTATCCATTCATGAAATGCTTTATTCCCACTCAATGCTTCATTCGTTGGAGTAATCTCTTCCTTAGGTAAATTCTCTGAGGCACTCATTCAACCACCTTTCTAGCTTTCACTTTGATTAGTTAATAGAAACTAGATAATGTAGGCTTCGGCTAATTATTCACGTTTACTCTCCTAGAGCATATTCGAGTATATATTGGGATTATGAGAGAAAACATGAATTTATATATATCCCACTTAAGCCCTAGGATTTGTCTATAGAAATACTTTTTTTCATTGAAGAGGATAAATGAGCACAAGAGAGAACTATATTGTTGTCACAACCCCTTAAGGTGAGTATACATTTTAAATATAAAAATTTATCTATATAGTAAACTTGCAAACTCATCTATTAAGTGTTTTTTCTCTCTTGGCTTCTAACCCATGGCATAAGAAAATATATGTAAAAAACAATGATATAAGAAATGAATTCACATTGTTTCAACATAATAAGCAACTTACAGTATACACATTGTAGATAATTTATTGAATCCAAACCCATTAAAAAATGGAATACTTGATTTATTTTCTAATCAATCACTCAACCTTCAACCATTTAATTAGTTTTAGGTTCATGAAATAGGAAAGTTCAAATAATAAAATAAATATTTTTGTTGTTGTTGCTATGTTAATTTTTAAAAAGTTTTTAAAGTATTTCCTATAAATAACTAAATAAGAGGAAAAAATCTTTTAAAGTAATACCTGTAAAGAATTAATTAAGAGGTCTAAAATTCCATTTAGGTTGGAGGTTGTCCTAATAAAGTTGCATGATAAAATAATTTTATTGTTAAATTAGGAATGAAAGTCTTTTTAGGTTGGAGTTGCAAGATTATTGTTAAATTAGGAATGAAGGAGGATTGGTTAAAAGAAATTAAATGTGTCATAGAGGCTAACCAAGGTTGTCCCATGTATCATTATCCTATTAAAATTTATATTAAAAAGTTATAGGTGTTATTGGAGAACATGAGTTGTATTGACACTACTTTGATTGGGATTCTTACCATCTTCCTTTATGTAGACGATATTTTTCTTTTGGCAAGGAACCCCTTTTCTCTTGACAAACAACTTAGAATTATCAAATATTTTATGTAAGCTCTAAGAATTCAATGAACATAGATAAGGCCAAAGCTTATGATCATTAAATCTAAGAAAATCATTTGTGATAATCTTGCGTATGAGAATAACAATTAGAGCGAGCTCAACCAAATTATAGTGTTAAAACAAGGATTAATGGAAATTGGAAAGTCTACTTTGATCTTGAGAAAATTTGTAAAAAGGCATATTTAGCCCACAAGGCATAGAGCAGACAATAACAGTTTGTTATGTTAATGCACTCAATGGTGTAAAGGTCACCGATTCGAAACTCTATGGGAAGAAGTCCATCTATGATAAGGGTTGGTGTGGCCCAAGTGATTTTGACGGCTTAGATGCCCCTGGGTTGCGGCTACTCAAGCCACATTTAGGTGTTCTATTCATATCAAGACTCACATTACCTAGAAAACAAAACAAAACAAAACAAAAAATGGTAAAGAGACATATTTTGGTTCCAAGAAACAACAAAGTCCTCTTTGATATGTTTGTTACTCCAATGATCTTAGATCGTAGTCAAAATTGGGGTTGTGGCATTTCTAAAGAAACTTAGATTATAATTGTCACATTCCAAACACCACCCTCGATTACTAGGGAAATCCAATGAATTGTTATCCTCAATTTCCCAATTGGATTTTACAACATCGAACAAAACATGGCTTCTAATAGTAAAACACAAATTGCTAATACTCACCACAACAAAATTCAAATGCAAAAGCATATTTTTAAAACACTTACAAAGTAAAACAAATTGGTGAAATACCCATACTCAATTTGATGAAGAATTGTAAATATCCTACCAAGATTTTGATTACTAATCAAAGTTCAAAAATTTGAATCAAAATTTTGAACTTTGAAATTAAAATAAAATTATTTACAAGAATTTAAGGCACAAAAACCATTCAGTTTTTGTTAGCATAATCCAAATTTCATATGTAATGTAAAATGTGGTTAAATAATGTATAAATAAAAATATGATCAACAACCCATTATAATTCATTCACATATACAATTTATAAAGCTTTCCATCCATTCATCCATTTTTTTAACAAAATTCATGAAAACAACAAAATTCAAGAAATTTTATGGACAAAAACATAAAACAAAATAATAAATAAAGAATGATACCCCTACTCATTCTTGTTTTCATTTCTTCATTATCACACTCAAAATTTTCCCTAGTCTATATGAAGCAATTCACTTTCCAAATTAGAACCGACTTCAAACATGCATCGTTCTTTAATTTGCAATCACATTACTTCTAATAAAATACAAAACAAAAATAGACACTATAATGAGAATAGACACTTATCTTTTCTCAAAATTTGACCATCAAACTCATTGCAAATTAGAAATTCACTTCCCAGTGATAGGTATCCACTGTAGATACCACCCCCACATTGGCCAATAACACCACAATGATGAATATATACCTATTGAGTTCTAGCTCTCACTCAATCCAATCAACATAGTTGATAGTGCACATTGAAACAAACACTTAATTTCCATTTAGTAAAACTCCAAGCATCTCACCCAACCTCCAATCAACCACAAACCCCTTTCTCGTGGTATAATGCAAAATAAGATAAGTATGTCCTCTTACTCCTTCCTCTTAACATAATATAACACAAGGTAAGGACTTCCCCTTCTTCACTATGCAACAACTCGCGTAATTTGTCCCCTTTAGTTCTCCAATTCCATTATGTTGTGATCGTCCCATGGGATATTTGTACTAGAGGTTGGTCTGGATAAGGTTAATTTTGGCACATTCATAGGGCCGCAAATTCTTAAATTGCACGATGTCTTTGCTCACCTACAACTGTATGTTATCTTACTAACAATAATTGCCTTAGATTTCCATGGATTTACACTAGTCTCAAGCTTGTGGAATTTTCTTTGGCATATTGTTGGCAATAGCAAGATGGGAAACATATGGATGGGTAACATATTTGGTAGCCAAAATGGAAAAAGAGACTTCCAAAGAGGAAAATCATGTCTTTGACTTGCATGAAACCACATTTCCTTTAAATAAAAAAACAAACTTGGTTTCAACACATGACAGAGAGGTGAAGTGAGGTTTTGAATGCACGTAGAAAAGGTGGTTAGTTCATGTGGTGACAAGTAGCAAAATTATTCTTTTCCCCATGGATTCTATCAAGTTTTTTTATTTAAGAAGGAATCTCATCAAAGCTTCGTGTCTTGGTCTTAGAGAGGCAAAATAGGTCAAGGGTATTGGTCTTGGAATTCGTCAATTGAAGTCTCTATAAGAAGAAGAATTTGTTCGGGTTTTCCACTCAAGTGGGAGAGGCTTTGGCCCTGGCTGATAGCCTAAATTTTGTGTCTCTTGTTTCTTATGGTTTATGCATTGGTAGTTGTTTGATGAAGAAGAACACTATAATAACATAAGCAAAAGAAGATTCTAATCTAAGAAATAAAAAGCATTCACAAGTAGTTATCATAAGTAGAGAAATCAACTAATACTTAATGCCCTAGATTTCTCAACATGGTATCATAGCTAAGGTGACTAACTCAAGGAAGGGCATCTTATCAAGGGGCACTTAAGGATCAAATATCAAGGAAGGCATCAAAGAGAAGATCATCTTGAAGTCAAGATCTACAAAGAAAGCATCAAAACCGTAAATAAAAGAAGTCTACAAAGAAGTATTGGGATCATCATGAAGAAAAGAAGGCCAAAACCCTACATCTACTTAAGTTGAAAAGATCTAGGAATCAAGTTGAAATGATTTGAAAATTATTCATCCAAAGGAAGCTAGATCAAAAGGGCGTTGTCATCAAGACTCCAAGGCGATCTCTCTCAAGCAATGTCCCTACCATTGAAGACATCATCTTCATCAAAAGATCCAAGGGATTTCCCTCTCAGTGGGATCAAGGATCATTACTGAAGAAAACTATCTTCATCAAGGAGAAGTTTTCTATCCTCTACATCATCATCAACATCAAGGAAGCAGCAAGAAGGAGCATTATATCAAGTAAGTATATTTATGTCCACATCTGAATCTTTCAAATGTCTTTTTTTGCAAGGAAAGAAACAAATCAGTTGGGGCTTCAAACTATCTTGCATGGAAGAAAATGACAAATTTGAATCTCATTGAAAATGAGGTTATGGAAAATGACAAAGGATCTATCACTAAACCAGGAAAGGAAGTTGCTCAAGCTCTTACAAAGTATATGAAAGGGGAAGTTATGGATCAAATGTTTCTAATAAAATCTATCAAGGATCCCCTCATCCCATATGTATACAAACTCGAAACTTCAAAAAAATCTATGACAAACAGGTAGATTTGTATTCCTTAAGCACTACTGGAGAAGTTATCTCTCTAAGGCAAGAACTCTACAAGTTGTAGATATCAAAAGAAGAAGGTATAGCCTCATACTTTATGAGGATATCTGAGATCAAGGATCAACTTCAAGATATGGGAGAATTAATGTCTGATGGGGAAATGACTACAGTTGTACTAAAAGAACTATCGAGGGAGTGGGGTAACTTTACTTCAAGTATTTATGGGAAGACAATAACGACTCCATTCCATTAACTGTGGTCATTGTGCAAGATTGAAGAATCAAGGCTAAAGGCAAAATCTAATGTGGGATCAGGTGAGAAAAATCAGGCATATGTTGCAATAACAAAAAGAATTGGAAAGTTCAATCCTCCGAAAAAGAAGAAGAACATGGCTAAGATTCAATGTTATGAGTGTCAAGAATATGGGAACTATAGAAGAGATTGTCCTAAGCTCAATAAGTACAATAAAAGAGGAAGAGAATAAGCCCATATCACCAAGGAAGTGGAGAATGATGAGAAGAAGAAGTCCAAAAAGGAGGAAGTAATAGATCTCCACTATTGAGATAGTCCTCCTCTACTAGTTCTTTTCTAGTTTTTGTTTCTAAGTTTTCCTATTGTAAAGTAGAAGCATGATAGATGCATCATGGCATCATAGAAGCATTAGAAGAAAGAGCTCATGAAATCATCATAGGATAGATATGGAAGTTAAATATGAAGGATATAGCTCTTGGGAACCTCATTGAAAACACAAGTAGCACTTATGAAAAACAAATATTCATCCAAGACAGAGCTCATCATACATCAGTCAAAAGGAAACATCTGTCTGATGTGGATACTCAAGATCCTCCTGATTATCTGATGGAATCTTTATTGAAAGGTTCATCGATCAAGAGAGGAAGCAAGTGTTTCATCAGGAATTCCAACTTGTGGAATTCATGGGATGATGGTATGATGACATAAAAGGTAAAGCAAATCAAGGGATTAAAGCTCTTTCAATCAAGGAAAATGTTGCAGGAAGTTTGGATGACCCAAAGGAGAATGAGGTATGTATGCTTTCACTTGATAAAATTTGGAGTAATGTCACAAGGTTGCAAGTAATATGGGTCAATGTTCTATCTTGAGAGCATGATCAAAGAAAATAGGATCTCCTCCTATGAAAGGATGCAAGAAGGCATGTGTCACACATTGACAAGATGAAATCAACATAATATGTCCTCATCTAAAAAAAATGAGGTGGTTGGAAAAATTGGAGGAACTATGAGCAAATGTTCTTGAAAGAAAACGTGTGAAGAAAGAAAGGAAGAGATCATGGAATGTGTAACTATGGAGGCAATCAACATCTGAGAACTAAAAGATTTGACTATGATATCTCCTAGAAATATTTGAATACTTTGATGGAAGTCTGAAAAATATGGATACCATTGAGAATGGATATCTTTGGGAGATGTGTCAATATGTATGCAAGATGTTGATGCAAATTGGAAGATGTCATGAAGAAAGACCATCACAAAGTTAATTTTGATTTAATTTCCTATTTTTGAATGATATTTGGAATGTCTTCCAACAACGATGACCATGTAGTAGGATGAAAGATCCTTAAGGAAACATGGCGCGAAGAAGGCAACATGGAATAAACTAAGGTCGGATATGGACTAATGGATCACTTTCCAATGAAAGGAATGATGACATGGCTCAAAAATTAGAGTGATGGATGGTCTATGCCCTATGTAGAAGTCTCAAAACATGAAGACTCCTAGATAACGAAAAAAAGTTCATGACATCATGAGGTGGAGTTCAAGCAGCTGGTTGTCCGATCATCTCCACCTGAGGAGCTGTTGTAGGTCCCTAATTAAGAGGGAGTCTGGAAACAAGTTTCTTACTTGGAAGAAACTTGGAAGTAGAATTCCTAAGCCAAGAGGGCTCTTAGTTACATTACTTCCGTAGGAATGAGTACATTCCATTATTTGAATAGACATTTCCTCCCTAATTAAGAGGGAGATATAGACATATGATTCTTCTCTTCACCTGGGAAGAAAGAATGGAGGATTGGGTAAACATCTGGCATCTGATGCTCTTTGAGGATGCGTTAGGGCATCCAAGACAAGAGTATTCGTAGAGGACTGATATTCTTTGAGCATTGGGAATCCAAGATAAGAATAGTCCTAGTGGAACATACCCTGAGAACCCAGGTGGGGTATGTTCCAATAGAGACGATGATGAGGGTGTTTATACATCATTAGTCTCGCCAGCATTGTGCTCAAATATTCTGGAGAGATAGAGTTTTTATTCAAGACCTTGCTATTTCACAGTGTTGGTTGATATGATTCTAAACAAATGGGTTACCAAATTGACTCTTCTTATGAGAAATTCTTCAGATTGAGAATGAACAAGTACCATTATGAATACCTCCCTAGTTAAGAGGGAGTGTTGAAAATTGTAACTAGGTTTGGTCTTCGTAATGACATGTTTAATTATGATTTTGTGTGATTTATGAAAAGAAGAAAATAAAATTATTATTGTAACGCTTATCTCATGGGTTTCATGAGAAAGGAAATTTATTTTTAGTGATGGCTCCCATTGTGAAACTTTATAAAAGTCATCTAGTCATAAAAGTCAATTTGAGTTTGTCATGTATGAAGGACCCTTCTTGGGAATATTATGTTCGTATATGAGTCAATGGAAATGTCAAGTAGACCTCCAAGACCAAACACAAGCATATACCTCAAGTCGTCTCTAGATAAAATTAAGACGATCTCCAAGCATGTCGGCCTAGGTCATGTCAGCTAATTCACATGGGAAAACTACTATTTATAGGTAGCTCGGCCTTCATCCAAGAGACAGAATTTGGTTTTGTATCTAAAATACATCAGGAGGTGCAAGAAAGACAGATAGAAGCCTCTCATCTTGCGTGGGAAGGAGGATAATCCGAGCTATTTCGAGCACTATTTTTGGTCATTGTTTTGCGCACGTGTGACAGGTATTAAGGGTTTTGTAGTAGGGTTTCCACGGTGTTGTATCTTAAGAAACAATCCCTTGGCTGTGGTAAGGAATCAGTGCTCAAGACATATATATATATATATATATATATATATATATATATATATATATCTTTGAAGGTGATTAAGCAAAGACCCTGTGACATTGTATTTCCGTAACACACACACACACACACACACACACACACACACACATATATATATATATATATATATATATATGTTACGGAAATTCAATGTCACAGGGTCTTTGCTTAATCACCTTCAAAGATTTTTTTTATTAAACCCTCAAGAATCAAATGCTACAAATGCTTCACAATGCCATTATCTGATGATATTAAATGGAATGATTTAGAAGAACATGAAGGAAGGAAGCCCAAACTGATATGCTGAAAAACAGTATCTATCACTTTAAACTTCAGAAGAATTTTAAGACAGAGGAATAGTTAAAATGAAGGAGCGCCCATTAAGGATTTTTAACTCTTATTCACATATGTAAAAAGAGACCTACAGCTTCATTACTTCATTTTATTCATAGACAGAAAATACAGAATGTAAACTAGAAAAACATATCAATATCAGCAAATGCCAAAATCTTGATATTCATCCATTAATCATTGGAAGGTTGAGTACAAAATTGGTAGTAGTCTGAAGGTCCAAAACTCCCAACCATTCCCTCTCAATTATTTTTCTTTAAATACAATGCAAAGCAGTTTGTAACCGCTGAAACTACTCCTAACTACTCAAACTACCTGAAACTTCTCAAACTACCTATTACATATCATCGAAAAGACTTATTACAATTACATTCTCTTAAAAGAGATAAAATAAAAATTAAATCCTAATCTATTTTTTGAATATGTATTGGTCCCGCTTCTACTACATTCTCTTGACTTGTTGACTTGTCTTTCTTTGAAGTTGACAGATCCTTAGTTATAACAGTCATCCAGGCTCTGCATTTCTTCCAAACCTCAATGTTTGTCTTAGGTGAATTAATCAGTCTGTGATATTCTAGTCTAAAAGCAATGATCCTATTGAATGTTGGCCTCACTGTAAACAGGGTTTTCACCAACCATAATAGTTGAAAATGTCTTTGAAGGAAATTAATCATTGTTGCTCCTTTTAGAATCTGATTCTTTTCATGAGAGTTGTCAACTTTGCATTTTGCCAATACTAGTAGTAGTTCATAAGAATCCCATGATAGAAGACTGCCTCCAGGGCCCCAGCATGATGGCAAACCTACCCTGATTTTTTTGTCATATAAATTGTCAAATTTGTTGACTTCTTCTTTAATCTTTGTCAACATTTTCTCTGTAGTCTTCCTACAATCATTCTTAACAATCAATTTGTTAATTTCTACAGCATATAAAATCCTATCTTTAATCTCATTATCCTCCAGTTCTTGGTCAATCTTAGACGTAATGAAATCGATAAATCTCCTTGCCTAGATAGCTTTGTTAATTGTCTTCTTCTTGTCTACCATAACTTGCTCCTCAAAATCCCTGATAATGCTTCTTTCTTATGATAAAATAGTCAGAAAACCCCAAATTGCTTTCATTTCTTCAATAATATCCTTTCAGATAATATCTTTAGCTTGTATCAGAGATATGTTTCCCTTTAACTTTTCCTTCAGAGTTTTGATTTCAACATCATCTGTTTGGCAATTTGTCCTGTATTTATTGATTTCCCCATCTTTGGCTTGCATAATCTTTGTCATTGTATCCAAATAATTTTTTTCCCTTTTGAGATCTCTCTCTGCCATCTTCAATTCAATATTCAATTGATCTATTTTTGATGTTGGATCCTCATTACCAGAGGGAAAAATACTAGTGTAGGTATGAGAATCAATATGATTCCTTAATGATAGCGAAGTTCCCTTTAACTTTGTAATTTCTTCCTCTTTCTCCAAAAGCTGCTGAAGAAGGTTCTCTTTCTCATTTTCCACTTCTGCTACTTATGCTGTCATAGAATGCTCCCCTGTGGGCAACTTCAGCTTTTTCTTCAACACAAAAATTTCTGATTCTGCACTCTGTCATAACTTTTTCACAGCAGACCTGTCATTTGGATCTACTCCAATCTTTACAATTATCTTTTTAAGTTCCTCATTCTGTGTATTCAAAGCCTTGGAGTTGGTTTTTTCTAATTTCAGCTGCTTGATGACCTTCCCTAACATGTTTTCAGCTTTAAGAGCCATAGCATTAGTTTTGGTCAAATCATTTACTATCAGTTGACCTATTTGCATATGTAAGTTAACTTTATCATGCAGAGGAATCTTCCTTACATCAACAATTAGATTTACAGTATTAAAATTATTAGATGACCCTATAGTCATATCAGAGGGATGAGAAAGAGCAATCTTAAACTGATCTTTTTCAAGATCCACGGCAGTCAGCAATCTTGTTTGATCTGGAGTTATTTGATACTCAGCCTGTGCCTCCATGCTAGCCTTCATCTTCTGATTTCTTTCAGCAATCTGAGAAAGTACTTGTTTAATCAAGGGTACTTGCTCCTGAGCCTCTTCATTTATTCTTGGTGAGGCTGGGACATTTTGCTCATCTCCCAGTTGTAGTGAGAAACCAGGTTGAGCAACTGCTAAGTCTTCATTAAGCTTTGTTCTCTTTTCAGTTCTCAACTCTTCATCCTCTGAATCAATCACTGCTTCTTTACCCCTCTTGTTAGATTTCTCGGATATGACAGGAGTTTGTACATTTGAGCCCACAGAACTTGCAAAACCCCTATTTGCCAGCTTTTCTATATCAGGTCTGCTTTCATGAATAAATGTTGAATATCTATTTTCAATTCTCCTATTTGAAATCAATTTATGAGGGTCATAAGCCCACTTTTCTCCTAACAACAAATGCATTCTATCTAACATCATAGTGACTTCATCAACTTCCTGTCTCATATTGATTATAAATGGACCCACAGACATAGGTAGCTTAAACATATGATCCTTTTTCATAGGCACAAAATGTACTTGGTCAGCATTTAAACTATGCCTAATGAATTCCAAAGCAAATAATCTCATAGGCACAAAAACAAGAAGTCTATATGGTTCTACCCCAGCCCCATAAAGTCTAATTTCTGAATGGTCTTCAAAAATGTACCAATCACCAAACTTACAATTCGTTCCCAGCTGTAAGAACACTTGAGGCTTTGGCAGGAAGCATGGGGGAGGAACCCCATTCAGAACTTTGTATGCAGTAGACATAAAATGGTTTACAAAACCAAACAAACCCTCCTCATTCGGTTCTTTTCTTACTATGTCAGTCCAAAACACTACTGACTACCTTTTTTTATTTGTATCCATGATATTTAACCCCAAATGTAAGAATTCTTCTACATTTTGATATAAAAGGATATAAATAATAAGAGAGGGGAACTTGAATGACCCCGTCAGTGATAGGCTCATGAGCTAAGTATTGACAACTTCTTGCCAATATGAAGGAATATCCAGCACTACCCCTAGCTTCATCATCAAAGAAAACATTCCCAGAACTGATTTGTCTATTGTGTTGTCATCTTATTTTCCCAATATCTTCGAAATGCACCTTATCACCGGTCAAAATTATTCATCAAAAACCTCCATGGAGAATTATTTACTGTCGGGTACAAACTGCTTCGTATCTAGCTTCGGGAAAAAGATGAATTGATTGAATTCTTGACCTGCAAGACTATCATAATGTGCTATCAATGAATCATCAGTGAATTGGACATAGGATTCTAACTAAGGGTAACACAGAGCTTGACGAATTAATAGAGCTGAGACCTGCAAGACATTTTCTCCTTGACAATTCATCACGATGCCCGGGTACATGACAGACACTAACCAATACATAAACTCAGGAAAAAGGTGCATTCTTGGAATGCATGCAGACAGTACACCTATTTTGACCATGGAAGTGAAAATTGGTGAGGCTTTGTCATTCAAACAAACATGTTGATAGAACTGAAGATAATCTAGGGAACATATAGTATCTTGAATATCCCTCTCAGTGTCCATGAGAGGAATATGATTGGATGAACCTGACAGAGACAGACACTTGGCCATAATTCAGATTAGGGTGATGAACAATGACAAGGTGGCAAATAACAGTGAAAGGCAGAGACAAATTGACAAGTGCAAAAGAATAACAATAACCTTGTGAAATGCGAACCAATTTTAAATAGGTGACGTGGGTTTGTGAAATAAATGTTGAACTGATGTGCCAAAAGACCGTTAAATGGTACTATGACGTGGCCACTAGCTTTCACCAGTTGCTTACTTCATTACGGGAGCCTTGAAGGTACGGAGGACTTATCAGGGTGATGCCTCCGTAGTTAATCTTGGTCGTAGATCTCGATCGGCCCCGCAGTCAACTGGGTCAACTGCGAAGGCACCCTCCTTGTTAACCAACGCACTGAAAGTGCCCGCGGGTTTCCACTTTCATTTCTTGCCAAACAAATCATCGAATCTCGCTCATAAACCTGCTCATTATTTAAGTGAGTGTTGGGACCCGCTTTTATGAAAAGTTCAAAGTTTTAAACTTTACACTTATATAAAAAATATTACATCTTTTATGCTAAAGTATGAGAAACTTTATACCTTAACATACATTTTCATAGTTTTCTATTTTTTTGTATGTTTTTTAAATTTAAAATAACGGATATTGAAAATGAGCCATAAAATCTGGCTCCACCTGGGGATAGTGTTTCTTGCCACGAAACACTAAGAACTGCAGATTAGTGCCTTCACTTCGGGCATGGATTCAAATGTTGTTTGATGAAATATGAACAATGAACAAACCGAATATGTACAATGGTGAACCATAAAATCTCAATGCTAGAAATAATGTTTCAGATACTGCCCATTCACAGGCAGTTCCAGTTCCACTGTTTCTCCATCAAGATCCTCCAGCATGAATGTGTTATTTGATCTAGCCTATACAATCTTGTTTGGGCCATACCAGAGTAGATCAAACTTACCATGCTTTCCCTTCTCTTCCCTTCTAGTATCCCATCTTAATACCAAATCTCTAGTTTGAAAAATAATCTCTTTTGCTTTTCTATCAAAAATGGACTTCATCTTTTCTTGGTAAGTGATCAGATTTTCTCTGACTTTGTTCCTGCTCTCACTTGATTCTATAACCTTGTTCAGCCTTCTCACCAATGCATTTGGTTCTTCTTGTGCTTCTTGAAGAAAAGAAATCACGGGTCTAGCCAACTAAGTAGGAAATAATGCTTGAGTATCATAAACCAATTCATAAGGGGACTTACCTGTAGATCTTCTAGTAGTCACTCTCACTGCCCAAAGAGAAAATGTCAACTTTGAATCCCAATTTTTCTGATTTTCATTAATTATCTTCTTTAGGATTTTAACCAATGTCTTGTTGGAAGATTCAGCTAGCCCATTTCCTTGAGGATGATATGATGTAGAATGAGACAGAATGACATTACATGTTTGACAAAAATTAATGAATTTGACTGAATTGAATACCTGGGCATTGTCAGTTACAATCTTGATTGGACACCCAAACCTGTTGAAGATGTTTTCCTCTAGAAATTTCATTACTACCTGATCATTTTCTTTCCTAGTAGGTATTGCCTCCACCCGCTTTGTGAAATAGTCAGTGGTAGTTAGAATCCATTTAAACTGCCCACTTGATGGTGGATTTATTTCCCCAATAAAATCTAATCCCCATTGTCTAAAAGGTTCTTCAACAAACATTGGGAGAAGAGGTAGAGGAGCTAACCTTTTCTTTTCTGCAAACAATTGACATTTCTGGAAGCTTCTAACCATTCTGTATACATCAGTAAACAGGGAGGGCCAGTAAAAACCTGATTTGAGGATTTTGTGTGCAATAACTTTCCAACTATAATGTCCTCCAAATAGATTTGCATGATATTCTCTTATAACTTCCATTGATTCTCCTTCTGTCAAACACAACAAAAAAATGCCAGCAAGATCCTTCCAATACAACTTAGCATCAATTATAACATAAGGTTGAGATTTGAGCTTAAGAGCTCTGTATTTTGTTCTTTTTAATGTGGTTGGGAAAGAGAAAAAACATAAGTAATGAAAAATATCCTTATACCAATCAGAACACAAGAACTTGTATTTAATTGTTGTCTTTGAACTACTCTAACTACTTTCCTCAGTAGCTTCATCTAAAGGTGCCAGCAAATTAATCCCCAAGGCTTGAAAATTAGATTTTGTCAATAACTTTGCCAATCCTTGTCCTTTGACCAATTTAGTAGGTTTGATATCTAAGTCATATTCTTGAATCTTAGCTATCCATTTTCCTCTTTTACCTTCCACATCACTTTGTATCAATACATCCTTCACAGCAGAATTAGGCACATAAGAAACTATTTGGCACTACAACACATAAGTCCTGAACGCTTTTAATGCTTTAACTAAAGCATATACTTGTTTCTCCAAAATATTATACTTAAGTTCAGCATCCCTTAGGACTTTACTGAAAAACGCCACAGGTTGTTCTTTTCCCTCTTTATTCTTTTGTAACAGCACAGTAGCAGTGGTAGAAGGTGATGCAAATGAAAATATTTGAAAAGGCTTTTGATAATCTAGACTGATCAAAACAGGAGCTTCCTGAAGAGCTTCTTTAATCCTAGCAAAGGATTCTCTTGCATCCTTGTCCCATTTTACTTCAGCATTTTTCTTCAACATATATGTTATGTTCCTGACAATTTCAGCATAATTTGGGACAAATCTTCTCAAGAAATTAATTTTTCCTAGAAACCTCTGAATATCCTTTTTACTCCTAGGAAAAGGAATTGTCTGTATAGCTTCAACTCTTGCTAGATCAATCTTCACCCCCTGATTTGAAACTATATGCCCCAGCAACTTTCCTTCCTCCAAAGAAAACAAGGAATTTTTGGGATTCAGTGACAACCCAAACTTTCTGCATTTCAAGAAAGCCTTTTGCAAATGCTCCAACTGTTCATCATGAGAACCTGAAAAAATAGTCACATCATCCAAATATATGACTACAAACTTATCACCCACAAATGCTATGCCCATTTCCCTTTGAAAAGTGGCACCTGCGTTCATAAGACCAAATGGCATCCTGGCATACATGAACGTTCCCCTAGGTGTAGTAAAAGATGTTTTCTTTTGATCTTCCTTCTCAACAGCTACTTGGTTATACCCGGAGAAACCATCAACCATGGACAATCTATATGCTCTTGTTACTTTCTGTATAACTTAGTCCATCTTAGGCAAAGGATAATTGTCTTTGAGTGAGGCTCCATTCAAATTCTTGAAATCAACACATAGCCTTATCTCTCCATTCTTTTTCCTCAGGAATTAGGTTAGAAACCCAGTCTGAATATCTAAGTGGGACTATGTTTTTTGCCTGCAGCAATTTCTTCACTTCCTTTTCAATTGGAGCAAGGAGCAATGGATTAATCTGCCTAATTTTCTTCCTGTGAGGCTTGACCCCATCATTCAATGGTATTTTGCGATGAATAATATCCAGATCATATGTCTTCCAGTCCTCATAGGACCATGCAAATACATCGATATATTTCTTGAAAAGATCAATGTACCTTTCTTTATAATTCTTAGGAACTCCTTTGAATAACTTGACAACCTTGGGCTCCTACTGAGTTCCCAGATTACAATCTTCCATCTCACCCTCTTGAGATACCTTATTTTCATCTAGTGCTACATCATTTGAATCAAATAGTTTTTCAAAAGGAACTAATCCTCTGGGAAATATATTGTCTTTCAACTGGATTATCTTTTGATCACCTATGGATTGCTTGAGATTTTTCAAGTCTGCATTTTGATTAGTTTGTTCACTTTCCTGATCTATTTCACTATCTTCAAAATTTTCAATCATTGTCAGGAAATGATTGATATGCTCATCATCTTCAAAGACCTGCCAGTGCTTAACATTATCAGGGATTGAGGGTCTATGCCTCAACTCAATCTCGTACCTTAGTTTCGAATTAATGGGTGGCTTGAACGTACTAGCTGCAACTGCCAGTGAATCTGCCATTCCGGTTTCTTCTCTTGGAATGAATTGAAGATTCAAAGCTTCAAAATAATTCTCAATCAGGTCCCATGCTTCATTCCTATATGACCTCAACCTTGGATGTTTGGTTTGACAGAGATTTTTAATCTGTCTTATAATCAACTCAGAATCACCAAAAATGGAAATACAATGGATTCCCATTTGTTTAGCAGATTGAAGACTCAAAATTAATGCCTCATACTCAGCTACATTATTTGTTGATTCAAATTCAATTTTAAAAGAAAAAGGCAAAATATTACCTTCTGGAGATATCAGTAAAAATCCAGTTCCTGTGCCATCTTTTGAATAGGCACCATCAAAATAGCACTTCCAAATTTTGTTTGAACCCAGCTCATTATGTACAATTGCTGAAGAGAGCTGCTTCTCTGAGTCTACAGCAAACTCTGCATCTTCATGCAGCATAAAACAAGAAAGATATTCCTTCTCTTGACCATATATAGGGGAATTTCCTGCATCTTTCTTTGTGGTAGTTTTAACAAATCTTGTTTCTTTGTATAACCTTCTTTCTTCCCCATTGAACACAAGAATGATACATATGTGAAATCCAGTTTTAAAACACCTCCAAGCTTCGCTCCCCAAGATCTGGACAAAGCATACCAAATCTAGCTGGAATATCTGCAACTACTACATCCGTCATGATACTTTTGGCTGGAATTTGGGCCAGGGATACCACCATGTCTTTGATTAGCCCAACACACTTCACCCTCTTTGAATCAAATGAATATAGGTCTCTATAGGGCTTAGTAATTTGTAAATTCTATTCTTTCATTACAGATAATGGCATGAGATTATGTGATGCACTAGAATCCAACATACAATTATGAAGAATAAAATCATGAAGAAGCAGTGAAATATAAAATGGGGGAACAAAAGAATCTACCTCCTCCAAATGTGGACCAAAAGTGACCATTGGTTTTTCCTCTTGTAAATTCACAATGTCGCCAATATCATCAAACTGAGAAAGATTAATGAATTCTGCAATTTCCTTCTTGTAACCTGTCGTCTTAGCTAACTCAAGTAGGGGTACTTGAATTTTGATCTTTTCTAGCTCTTTAGATAGACTGAAGGCTTGATTTTGTTGACAATCTTCTTAGGTTCTTCTTGATTTCTGTTAGGATTAGCAATCTGTTCAGGCACAGTAACAACCTTCTCCAAATTATTAGTATCAATAGACTTATTTTGGGAAGCCTCAGCCTGTTGTTTTTCATTTCCACTCACTGGATTCATAGGTTGTTTCCCCCTATTTGATTGTTTTACTGAGTTCTTTGGTTGTGGAGTTGCCATTGGAGAAGGGACTGACTCTGGCTCTTTTTCCTCATCATCCTGAGTTCTTGATCTCTTTCTTGATCTTAAATCATACTTCTTATGCAACTATGTTTGCATAAAATCTGTGAATTGCTTACAATACTCATCCATCTCTTTTTGGTCAAATGACACCTCAGCTTCGATGCATTCTTCTTCACATTCTTCTTCTTCCTCATCATCTTCCATGTAAACATCAGATATATGATCTTCAACTTCTTTTTTATCATCCTCAGCAGACTGTGAAGGTGTTGCTTCTATATACAATGGTGCCTGAACTTGATCCTGATCTCTTCTTTCCCTCTGCAAAATTT
This sequence comes from Pinus albicaulis, assembly GCA_034641835.2. Taxonomy (NCBI): domain Eukaryota; kingdom Viridiplantae; phylum Streptophyta; class Pinopsida; order Pinales; family Pinaceae; genus Pinus; species Pinus albicaulis. Next base: position 1,290,770,343 of record CM076583.1, on the reverse strand, counting down.
GCAGGGGTTGTTTTCTAAATTGGGTATTGAAAACTCCTTTGTTTTGTTGTGCAGGATTGTTACTGTCTAGCTCCATCTTCACTAATTTATTTGACAAATTCTTGATAACCTTTATCATGTCATCAATCCTCTAATCCTATGATAATTCTTCTTTGGCCTTACCTTTCTCTTGAATTGACTACTTCTCTTGTGTCTTCCCAGCAGTAGTCATATTTGCTTCAATCTCCAAAGTATCAGTTTGTATTTGTTCAAGAGTGGGAGATCTCCTCTCCCTTAAAGTGAAACTAAAATCTGACTCAAAAGCTCCAGCAAAAACAACCCTTGCTCCAACAGGAGGAGGTTTCATTTCTGTGGGTAAAATATTATACAATTTGTTGAATCTTTTAATAAAATCATTCATGTTTTCATTAGAATTTTTCTTGATTGCATTAAATTTAGTTAATGAATAACCATGATCTCTTTTTTCACCCCATCTTTGGGTGAATTGTGTCTCTAATTCTTCCCAATTATTAATTGAGCCATTTGGCAAACCTTTAAACCATTTTCTTGCCTCTCCATTCAAAGACTGTACAAAAAGTCTCATCACTACATCAAGATGTTCAACATTTAAATTTTCAGCAAAAGTGCAAAACAATGGCAAGTGTTGTTCTGCAGTTACTTCATCTTCACTAGTAAACGAGGAAGTAACTTGAGATATTCTTGGGGCATGGCATTCATGGGTTGTGGAAGATTTAATGGTGCATACATATTCATCAAGAAAGCAGAGGCTGCCATGTTTATGCCTTGATTAACCGCTCCTTGAATAGGTGGGGATTGTGAACCAGTTGAGGATGTGGATGAATGGGGTGAAACAACTAATATAGGAAGGGGTTGATGAACAATAGCAGAAGAACCAGCAACTGTATTTGGTTGAGTCTCTGTAAAAGTGAATGAAACAGACTCAAAAGATTGCTCTTCTAACCTTGGTTCTTGAAAATGAATTGGTGGGGAAAATGATTCTTGTTCCGAGAAAATGAGTTTCCGGGAAATATCCTTGGATGAGGGGTTATGTGAACTGCTGCCAGGTGCAGGCCGTGTAGCATCAGGTGTAGAAAACTTCTTGAGTTTCTGAGCTTTTCTAGAAACCAATTTCTCAGGATCTGATAGAATTGGTGCTTTCTGTTGTGAGGTGTCCGACCTCATATGTGGCCTTTTATACGCCAGAATTATGAAAAAATAAAGCCTGATATTTCCTCCTCTCTGAACAACCAGAGGAAATATAAATAAAAACCCAGGGAATGAACTTCGTTTCTTCGTCCCCGGCAACTGCGCCAAAAAATGTTGTATCTTAAGAAACAATCCCTTGGTTGTGGTAAGGAATCAGTGCTCAAGACACACACACACACACACACACACACATATATGTTACGGAAATATAATATCGCAGGGTCTTTGCTTAATCACCTTCAAAGATTTTTTTATTAAACCCTCAAGAATCAAATGCTACAAATGCTTCATAATGCCATTATCTGCTGACATTAAATGGAATGATTTAGAAGAACATGAAGGAAGGAAACCCAAACTGATATGTTGAAAAACAGTATCTATCACTTTAAACTTCAGAAGGATTTTAAGACAGAGGAATAGTTAAAATGGATCACCCATTAAGGATTTTTAACTCTTATTCACATATGTAAAAAGAGACCTGCAGCTTCATTACTTCATTTTATTCATAGACAGAAAATACATAATGTAAACTGGAAAAACATATCAATATCAAAAAATGCCAGAATCTTGATCTTCATTCATTAATCATTTGAAAGTTGAGTACAAAGTTAGCAGTAGTCTCAAGGTCCAAAACTCCCAACCTTTCCCTCTCAATTATTTTTCTTTAAATACAATGCAAAGCAGTTTGTAACTGCTGAAACTACTCCTAACTACTCAAACTACCTGAAACTTCTCAAACTACCTATTACATATCATCGAAAAGACTTATTACAATTACATTCTCATTAAATCCTAATCTATTTCCTGAATATGTATTGGTCCCTCTTCTGTTGCATTCTCTTGACTTGATGACTTGTCTTTCTTTGAAGTTGATGGATCCTTAGGTATAATAGTCATCCAGGCTCTGCATTTCTTCCAAACCTCAATGTTTGTCTTAGGTGAATTAATCAGCCTGTGATATTCCAGTCTAAAATCAGTGATCCTATTGAATGTTGGCCTCTCTGTAAACATGGTTTTCACCAACCATAACAGTTGAAAATGTCTTTGAAGAAAATTAATCATTGTTTCTCCTTTTAGAATCCGAGTATTTTCATGAGAGTTGTCAACTTTGTTTTTTGCCAATACTAGTAGTACTTCATAAGAATCCCATGATAGAAGACTTCCTCCAAGGCCCCAGCATGATGGCAAACCTGCCCTGGCTCTTTTGTCATATAAATTGTCAAATTTTCTGACTGCTTCTTTAATCTTTGTCAACATTTTCTCTGTAGTCTTCCTACAATCATTCTTAACAATCAATTTGTTAATTTCTACAGCATATAAAATCCTATCTTTAATCTCATTACCCTCCAGTTCTTGGTCAGTCTTAGAAGTAATGAAATCAATAAATCTCCTTACCCAAATAGCTCTATTAATTGTCTTTTGCTTGTCTACCATAACCTGCTCCTCATAATCCCTGATAATGCTTCTATCTTAAGATACAATAGTCAGAAAACCCCAAATTGCTTTCATTTCTTCAATAATATCCTTCCAAATAATATCTTTAGCCTGTATCAGAGATATGTTTCCCTTTAACTTTTCCTTCAGACTTTTGATTTCAGCATCAGTTGTTTGGCAATTTGTCCTGTATTTATTGATTTCCCCATCTTTGGCTTGCATAATCTTTGTCACTGTCTCCAAGTCATTTTGTGCCCTTTTGAGATCTCTCTCTGCCATCTTCAATTCAGTATTCAGTTGAGCTATCTGTGATGTTGGATCCTCATTACTAGATGGAAAAATAACAGTGCAAGTATGAGAATCAATATGATTCCTTAATGACAGAGCAGTTTCCTTTAACTTTGTAATTTCTTCCTCTTTCTGCAAAAGTTGTTGAAGAAGGTTCTCTTTTTCATTTTCCACTTATGCTACTTCTGCTGCCATAGAATGCTCCACTGTTGGCAACTTCAACTTTTTCTTCAACACAGAAATTTCTGATTCTGCACTTTGTAATAACTTTTGCACAGCAAACATGTCATTTGGATCTACTCCAAACTTTACAATTATCTTTTTAAGTTCCTCATTTTGTGTATTCAAAGCCCTGGAGTTGGATTTTTCCAATTTCAGCTGCTTGATGACCTTCCCTAACATGTTCTCAGCTTTAAGAGCCATAGCATTAGTTTTGGTCAAATCATTTACTATCAGTTGACCTATTTGCATATGTAAGTTTACTTTATCAAGCAGAGGAATCTTACTTACATCAACAATTAGATTTACAGTATTAAAATTATTAGATGACGCTATAGTCATATCAAAGGGATGAGAAAGAGCAATCTTAAACTGATCTTTTTCAAGATCCATGGCAATCAGCAATCTTGTTTGATCTGGAGTTATTTGATACTCAGCCTGTGCCTCCATGCTAGCCTTTATCTTCTAATTTCTTTCAGCAATCTGATCAAATACTCGTTTAATCAAGGGTACTTGCTCTTGAGCCTCTTCATTTCTTCTTGGTGAGGCTGGGACATTTTTCTCATCTCCCAATTGTAGTGAGAAACCAGGTTGAGCAGCTGCTAAGTCTTCATTAAGCTTTGTTCTCTTTTTAGTTCTCAACTCTTCATCCTCTAAATCAATCACTGCTTCTTTACCCCTCTTGTTAGATTTCTCAGATATGACAAGAGTTTGTACATTTGAGCCCACAGAACCTGCAAAACCCTTATTTGCCAGCTTTTCTATATCAAATTTGCTTTCATGAATAAATGTTGAATATCCATTTTCAATTCTCCTATTTGAAATCAATTTATGGGGGTCATAAGCCCACTTTTCTCCTAACAGCAAATGCATTTTGTCTAACATCATAGTGACTTCATCAGCTACATGTCCCATATTGACTATAAACGGACCCACAGACATAGGTAGCTTAAACATATGACCCTTTTTCATAGGCACAAAATGTACTCAGTCAACATTTAAACTCTGCCTAATGAATTCCAAAGCAAATAATCTCATAGGCGCAAAAACAGGAAGTCTATATGGTTCTACCCCAGCCCCATAAAGTCTAATTTATGAATGGTCTTCAAAAACATACCAATCACCAAACTTACAATTTGTTCCCAGCTGTAAGAACTCTTGAACCTTTGGTAGGAAGCATGGGGGAGGAACCCCATTCTGAACTTTGTATGCAGTAGACATAAAATGGTTTACAAAATCAAACAAACCCTCCTCGTTCTGTTCTTTTCTTACTATGTTAGTCCAAAACACTACTGACTACCTCTTTTTATTTGTGTCCATGATATTTAAACCCAGATGTAAGAATTCTTCTACATTTTGATATAAAAAGAGATAAATAATAAGAGAGGGGAACTTGAATGACCCCGTCAGTGATAGGCTCATGAGCTGAGTACTGACAACTTCTTGCCAATATGAAGGAATATCCAGCACTACCCCTGGCCTCATCATCAAAGCAAACATTCCCAGAACTGATTTGTCTATTGTGTTGTCATATTCTTTTCCCAATATCTTTGAAATGCACCTCAGCACTGGTCGGACTTCTTCATCAAAAACCTCCATGGAAAATTCTTTACTGTCAGGTACAAACTGCTTCGTATATGGCTTTAGCGAAAAGATGAATTGATTGAATTCTTAACCTACAAGACTATCATAATGTGCTATCAATGATTCATCAGTGAATTGGACATGGGATTATGACTCGGGGTAACACAGAGCTTGACAAATTAATAGTGCTGAGAGCTGCAAGACATTTTCTCCTTGACAATTCATCACGAAACACTTTCCCGGGTACATGACAGACACTAACCAATACACAAACTCAGGAAAAAGGTGTGTTCTTGGAATGCATGCAGAAAGTACACATGTTTTGACCATGGCAGTGAAAATTGGTGAGGCTTTGTCATTCAAAAAAATCTATTGATAGAACTAAAGATGATCTAGGGAACAAATAGTATCTTGAATATCCCTCTCAATGTCCATGAGAGGAATATGACTGGATGAACCTTACAGAGACAGACGCTTGGCCATAATTCAGATTGGGGTGACGAACAATGACAAGGTGGCGAATAATAGTGAAAGGCAGAGACAAATTGACAAGTGAAAAATAATAACAATAACCTTGAGAAATGCAGACCAATTTTAAATAGGTGACGTGGGTTTGTGAAATAAATGTTGAATTGACGCGCCAAAAGACCATTAAACGGTACTATGACGTGGCCACTAGCTGTTGCCAATTGCTTACATCATTGTGGGAGCCTTGAAGGTACGGAGGACTTATCCGTAGTTAATCTTGGTCGTAGATATCGATCGGCCCCGCAGTGAACTAGGTCAACTGCAGAGGCACCCTCCTTGTTAACCAACACGCTGAAAGTGCCTGCGGGTTGCCACTTTCATTTCTTGCCAAACAAATCATCGGATCCCGCTCATAAACATGCTCGTTATTTAACTGAGTATTGGGACCCGGTTTCATGAAAAGTTTAAGGTTTTAAAATTTACACTTATATAAAAAATATTACATCTTTTATACTAAAGTATGAGAAACTTTATACCTTAACATACATTTTCATAGTTTTCTATTTTTTGTATTTTTTTAAATTTTAAAATAAAGGATATTGCAAATGAGCCACAACACACGGTAAGAAAAGAAGCAAGGAAGAATATATATGTATGAGCATACATACTAGTCGAGGTCACTAAATTGAGCCTCCTAGTCAAGCGAAGAAGGAAGATATCTACAAGAAACCCACACGTGTAAATTACAAGGGTACAGATAGGCCGAGAATTGCAGATCTGTAAAAGAGACCGAAAATCTCAGAAGTGATGACAGTTTGACTTGTGTTAACTAAAGGAGGAGGAAATTGTATCAAGTTTGATTCAAGAAGGAATCTAATCAAAGCTTTGTGTCTTGGTCTTGGAGAGGCAAAATACGTCAAGGGTCTTGGTTGTGGTATTTGTCAATTAAAGTCTCTATAAGAAGAAGAATTTGTTCAAGTTTTCCTCTCAAGTGGGAGAGGTTTTGGCCATGGTTGATAGCCTAAATTATGTATCTCTTGTCTCTTATGGTTTATGCATTGGTAGATGTTTGATGAAGAAGAACACAATAATAACATAAGCAAAAGAAGATTCTAATATAAGAAATAAAAATAATTCATAAGCAGTTATCATAAGTACAGAAATCAACTAATACTTGATGTCCTAGATTTCTCAACATGGTATCAAAGCTAAGGTGACTAAGTCAAGGAAGGGCATATTATCAAGGGACATTCAAGGATCAAATCTCAAGGAAGGCATCAAAGAGAAGATCATCTTGAAGTCAAGATCTACAAAGAAAGCATCAAAACCCTAGATCAAAGAAGTCTACAAAGAAGTATTGGGATCATCATCAAGAAAAGAAGGCCAAAACCCTACATCTACTTAAGTTGAAAAGATATACCAATCAATTTGAAGTGTTTTGACAACTATTCATCCAAAGGAAGCTAGATAAAAAGGGTGTTTTCATCAAGAGTCCCAGGTGATCTCTCTCAAGCAAGATCCCTACCATTGAAGACATCATCTTCATCAAAAGATCCAAGGGATCTCTCTCTACGGGATCAAGGATCATTATTGAAGAAAATTATATTCATAAAGGAGAAGTTTTCTATCCTCTATATCATCATCAACATCAAGGAAGTAGCAAGAAGAAGGAGCATTCTATCAAGTAAGTATATTTATGTCCACATTTGAATCTGTCAAATGCCTCTTTTGCAAGGAAAGCAACAAACTGGAAGAAGGTAAGTATATCCTCTTACTCCTTCCTTTCAACATAATACAGCAGAAGGTAAGGACTTCCCCTTCTTCATTATGCAACAACTCACTTAATGTGTCCCCTTTATTTCTCCAAGCCCATTATGTTTTGATTGTCCTATGGGATACTTGTAGTAGATGTTGGCTTGGATAAGGTTAATTTTGGCACATTCATAGTGCTGCAGATTCTTAAATTGCACAATGTCTTTGCTCACCTACAACTTTATGTTATCTTACTAACAATAATTGCCTTATATTTCCATGGATTCACACTAGTCTCAAGCTCGTGAAATTTGCTTTGGCATATTATTGGCAATAGCAAGATGGGAAACATATGGATGGGTAACATATTTGGTAGCCAAAATGGAAAAAGAGACTTCCAAAAAAGAAAAAATGTCTTTGACTTGCATGAAATCACATTTCCTTCAAATACAAAACAAACATGGTTACAACTCATGAGAGAGAGGTGGAGTGAGCTTTTGAATGCACATGGAAAAGGTGGTTGGTTCACATGGTGACAAGTAGCAACATTATTTTTTGCCCCATGGATTCTCATTCCCCTTGCTCTTTTGGGCTCATAGCCCCTTTGTGCTCTTTAGCTCCATGGTTTCCAATTTCATCCCTCTCTTGTGGCCTCATAGCTCCTTTGTGCTCTTTTGCAACCTTTTGGTGTTTTCAACATTATACTTCACGACATTTCTTACATATCAAAAAAGGAAATGTGGTTTTATCATCCACAAAATAACTAAGAAATGTAGTAAAACATGAGCACACTAAGCAATATGATATAAATATACATTTATAACCATTCTCTAGTTGAGTCTTGGACTTAGACACCTACTAGAAATATATATAAGATATTTACATCATGGGGTCATTACTATGTTGCATTGGCTTCTAGGATGGGGAACAAAGGGCACAAATGGATGTCGATGTCCCCGAGACAGCTAGAGTGCACCCCCAAAATTTTCAAGGGACAAGGTGTTGGGGACGGGAATAATATATGATTGTCAAAATTGAACATATATAGGCTCATATTATCCCTAAAATATGCCTGAAACATCTAAAAAATCTACCGGAAACGTCCCTGAAATCTTCTCAGAACATTTTAGGAACAACCAACAAGTCCCTGAGTTCCCGATGAATTCACATATAGTTTGGGGACTTTTCCTAAGGGTTCATAAGTCCCCACAACATGAGAACACATGGTATGCAATATTGTTTGGGGTGAACAAGTACCCGTTCAAAATATGGTCATTTTAACTTAGTCTACAAGGTTAGAACTTAGAACCCAATCAAAATAGCGATATTAACATCACAAGTACATATTTAATGAATAATAATCCAAGGATCAAAACAAAGTCTTACAAAAATTGAGTAAGGCCAAAAGTTTTCTACAGTTAATAATCTTAAAATAAAGATCAATATGCTCTGTCCAATCCCCCTCTTAGACATTGGACTTTCTGTTGAAAAGTGTAACTAGGTTCAGTCTTCATAATGACGTGTAATTATGATTTTATGTAATTGATGAAAAGAAGAAAATAAAATTATTATTGTAATGCTTGTCTCATGGGTTTCATGAGCAAGGAATTTTATTTTTAGTGATGGTTCCCATTGTGAGCCTTTAGGATTTGTCATCTAGTCATAAAAGTCAATTTGAGTCTATGTAATATATGAAGGACCCTTCTTGGGCAAATTATATTTGTATATGAGTCAAATACACCAAGACCAAACACAAACATCTACCTCAAGTCAGCTCTAGATAAAATTAAGATGATCTCTAAAAGGCATGTCGGCCTAAGTCATGTCGGCTAATTTACATGGGAAAACTACTATTTATAGGCAGCTTGGCTTCATTCTAGAGACATAATTCGGTTTTTTATCTGGAGTACATCAAGAGGTGCAAGAAAGAGAGATTGAATCCTCTCATCCAGTGTGGGAAGGAGGATAATCCGAGCTATTTTGAGCATTGTTTTTGGTTACGGTTCAGGTATTAAGGGTTCTGCAGTAGGATTTCAACATTCAGCAAAGAAGCTAAGAAGAAGATCTATGTATCAACATACATACTAGTCGAGGTCACTAAATTGAGTCTCCTAGTCAAGTGAAGAAGGAAGATATCTACAAGCAGCCCACACATGTAAATTACAAGGGTACAGATAGGCCAAGAATTGCAAATTTGTGAAAGAGATAGAAAATATCATAAGTGCAGATAGTTTGACTTGCGTTGACCAAAGGAGGAAAGTGTACCAAGTTTGATTCAAGAAGGAATCTCATTAAAGCTTTGTGTCTCGGTCTTGGGAGGCAAAATAGGTCAAGGGTCTTGGTCTTGGTATTTTTCAATTCAAGTCTTTATAAGAAGAAGAATTTGTTCGGGTTTTCCTCTCATGTGGGAGAGGTTTTGGCTTTGGCTAATAGCCTAAATTATGTGTCTCTTGTCTCTTATGGTTTATGCATTGGTAGTTGTTTGATGAAGAAGAACACTATAATAACATAAGAAAAAGAGGATTATAATTTAAGAAATAAAAAGCATGTCCTCTCTCTTAGTATAACACAAAATAAGATAAGTATGTCCTCTTACTCCTCCCTCTCAACATAATGCAACACAAGGGAAGGACTTCCCCTTCTTCATTATGCAAAAAAACACGTAATTTGTCCCCTTTAGTTCTCCAATTCCATTATGTTTTGATTATCCTATGGGATACTTGTAGTAGATGTTGGCTTGGATAAGGCTAATTTTGGCACATTCATAGGGCCGCAAATTCTTAAATTCCACAATGTCTTCACTCACCTACAACTTTATGTTATCTTACCAACACTTAGCTTTCCATGGAGTTACACTAGTCTCAAGCTCGTGGAATTTTCTTTGGCATATTGTTGGGAATAGCAAGATGGGTAACATATTTAGTAGACAAAATGGAAAAAGGCGACTTCCAAAAAGGAAAAGCATGTCTTTGACTTGCATGAAAACACATTTCATTCAAATACAAAACAAACTTGGGTTTCAACACATGAGAGAGAGGTGAAGTGAGCTTTTGAATGCACATGGAAAAGGTGGTTGGTTCACATGGTGACAAGTAGTAACATTATTTTTTGCCCCATGGTTTCTCATTCCCCTTGTTCTTTTGGGCTCATAGCCCGTTTGTGCTCTTTAGCTCCATGGTTTCCCATTTCCTCCCCCCATTGTGGGCTCATAGCTCCTTTGTGCTCTTTTGCATCCTTTTGGTGTTTTTTAACATTATACTTCATGACATTTCTTACATATCAAAAAAGGAAATGTAGTTTTATCATCTATGCGATAACTAATAAATGTAGCGAAACATGAGCACACTAAGGAATATGATATAATATACATTTATAGCCATTCTCTAGTTGAGTCCTAGCCTTGGACACCTACTATAAATCTATATAAGATATTTACATCATGGGGTCATTACTATGTTGCACTGGCTTCTAGGATGGGGAACAGAGGGCACAAACAGAAGTGCAAAAATAGATGTCCCCGAGATGGCTAGATCGCACCCTCAAAATTTTCAATGGACAAGGTGTTGGGGACGGAAATAATATATGATTGTCAAAATTGAACATATATATATGCTCATATTATCCCTAAAATTTGCTTGAAACATCTAAAAAATCTACCTGAAACGTCCCTGAAATCTTCTCAAACTTTTTAGGGATGGTCAACAAGTCCCTGAATTCCCGATCAATTCCCCAATAGTTTGGGGACATTTCCTAAGTGTTCACAAGTCCACACAACATGAGAACACAAGGTATGCAATATTTTTTGGGGTACAATTACCAGTTCAACATTAGGTCATTATAACTTAGTCCACAAGGTTGGAACCCTATCAAAATAATGCTATTAACATCACATGTACATACATAATGAATAATAATCCAAGGATCAAAACAAAGTCTTACAAAAATTGAGTAAGTCCAAAGGTGTTTTACAATTAATAATCTTAAAATAAATATCAATATGCTCTATCCAATTCCCCTCCTTGCAAAGACCATCATTGCATCCCTTGCCATGAGGAGAATGTTTCCTCTGTTAACTTTTCCCTGAACAGACCATAGACATTGGACTCTTGTTGAAAAGTGTAACTAGGTTTGTTCTTCATAATGACATGTGTAATTATGATTTTATGTAATTAATGAAAAGAAGAAAATAAAATTATTATTGTAATGCTTGTCTCATGGGTTTCATAAGCAGGGAATTTTTTTTTAGTGATGGCTCCCATTGTGAGCCTTTAGGATTTGTCATCTAGTCATAAAATCCAATTTGAGTCTATGTCATGTATGAAGGGCCCTTCTTGGGCATATTATATTTGTATATGAGTCGATGGAAATGTCAAGTAGCCCTCCAAGACCAAACACAAGCATCTACCTCAAGTCGGATCTAGATAAAATTAAGATGATCTCCAAAAGGCATGTCGGCCTAGGTCATGTCGACTACTTTACATGGGCAAACTACTATTTATGGGCAGCTCTGCCTTCATCCTAGAGACATAATTCAGTTTTGTATCTAAGGAAGGAGCATAATCCGAGTTGTTTTGAGCATTGTTTTTTGTTACAGTTCTTCGCACGTGTGACATATATTAAGGGTTTTGTAGTAGGGTTTCCATAGTCAGCAAAGAAGCCAATAAGAATATCTTTGTTTTAGCATACATAATAGTTGAGGTCATTAAATTGAGTCTCTTAGTCAAGCGAAGAAGGAATATATCTACAAGAAGCCCACACGTGTAAATTACAAGGTTACAGATAGGCCGAGAATTGTAGATCTGTGAAAGAGACCGTAAATCTCAGAAGTGCGCACAGTTTGACTTGCGTTGAACAAAGAAGGATGAAAGTATATCAAGTTTGATTCAAGAAGGAATCTCGTCAAAGCTTTGTGTCTTGGTCTTGGAGAGGAAAAATAGGTCATGGGTCTTGGTCTTGGTATTCATCAATTGAAGTCTCTATAAGAAGAAAAAATTGTTCAGGTTTTCCTCTCAAGTGGGAGAATTTTTGGCCCTGGCTGATAGCCTAAATTTTGTGCCTCTTGTCTCTTATGGTTTATGCATTGGTAGTTGTTTGATGAAGAGGAACACTATCAAAAGAAGATTCTAATCTAAGAAATAAAAAGCATTCACAAGTAGTTATCATAAGTAGAGAAATCAACTAATACTTGATGCCCTAGATTTCACAACATGGTATTAGAGTTAAGGTGACTAAGTCAAGGAATGGCATCTAATCAAGGGGCACTTAAGGATCAAATCTCAAGGAAGGAATCAAAGTTAAGATCATCTTAAAGCCAAGATCTACAAATAAATCATAAAAACCCTAGATCAAAGAACTCTACAAAGAAGTATTGGGATCATCATCAAGAAAAGAAGGCCAATACCCTACATCTACTTAAGTTGAAAAGATCTACGAATCAAGTTGAAGTGTTTTGAAAACTATTCATCCAAAGGAAGCTAGATCAAAAGGGCGTTGTCATCAAGACTCCAAGGCGATCTCTCTCAAGCAAGATCGCTACCATTGAAGACACCATCTTCATCAAAAGATCCAAGGGATCTCCCTCTCTATGGGATCAAGGATAATTATTGACGAAAACTATCTTCATCAAGGAGAAGTTTTCTATCCTCTATATCGTCATCAACATCAAGGAAGCAACAAGAAGAAGGAGCATTATATCAAGAAAGTATATTTAGGTCTACATCCAGATCTGTCAAAATGTATTTTTGCAAGGAAAGCAACAAATTGGTTGAGCCTTCAAACTATCTTGCATGGAAGAAAATGGCAGATCTGAATCTCATTGAAAATGAGGTTACGGAACATGTCAACGGATCTATCACTAAACTAGGAAAGGAAGTTGCTCAAGCTCTTGCAAAGTGTACGAAAGGGGAAGTTAGGGCTCAAAGGATTCTCATAGAATCTATCAAGGATCCCCTCATCCCATATGTATCCAAACTTGAAACTTCAAAAGAAATATACGACAAACTGGTAGAGTTGTATTCCTTAAGCACTGCTGGAGAATTTATCTCTCCAAGGCAAGAACACTACAGGTTGAAGATGTCAAAAGAGCAAGGTATAGCCTCATACTTTATGAGGATATCTGAGATCAGGGATCAACTTCAAGATCAGAGAGAATTAATGTATGTCAGCGAAATGACTACAATTGTACTAAACGCACTACCGGAGGAGTGGGGTAACTTTACTTCAAGTATTTATGGGAAGAAATAAGCTACTCCATTCCATTAACTGTGGTCACTATGTAAGATTTTAGAATCAAGGCTAAAGGAAAAATCTGATGTGGGATCAAGTGAGAAAAATCAGGCATATGCTACAATGACAAAAAGAAAGGGAAATTTTGGAAAGTTTGGTCCTCCAAAAAAGAAGAACATGGCTAAGATTCAATGCTATGAGTATCAAGAATATGGGAACTATAGAAGATATTGTCCTAATCTCAAGAACGACAATAAAAGAGGAAGAGAAGAAGCCCATATCACCAAGGAAGTGGAGTATGTTGAAAATAAGATGTCAAAAAAGGAGGAAGTAATAGATCTCTACTATTGAGATAGTATTCCTCTCCAAGTTCTTTTCTAGTTTATGTTTCTAAGTTTTCCTGTTGTAAAGTAGAAGCATGATAGATGCATCATGGCATCATAGAAGAATTAGAAGCAAGAGCTCGTGGTAGCATAATAGGATAGCTATGGCAGTCAACTATGAAGGATATAGCTCTTGGGAACCTCATTGAAAACACAAGTAGCACTTGTGAAAAGGAAAATATCATCCAAGATAGAGCTCATCATACATAAGTCAAAAGGAAACATATGTCTGATGGGGATACTCAATATTCTAAGATGGAATCTTCATTGGAAGGTTCATCGATTAGGAGAGGGAGCAAGTGTGGAATTCATGGGATGATGGTATGATGACATAAAAGGTAAAGCATATCAAGGGATTGAAGCTCTTTCAATAAAGGAAATTGTTGCAAGAAGTCTGGATGACCCAAAGGAGAATGAGGTATGTATGCTTTCATTGTTAGGTCCCTATATTACTAGTATAGTCCCTTATTGTTGTTAGTGTAACCCCCTTATTGTTATTATTGTTATTATTGTTATTATTGTGCCCTTAAATTATTATTGTTAGGTCGGCTAGGATTACATTGTGGCCCCACTAGGATTACATTATGGCCTCATGGACTCCTATATATAGAAAGGAGGTTTTGTAATTTGTATCATCGAAGAATTGTTCATTCATGTAATGTATTGGAGGTTGCCCCCTCGAAGTGGCTTATTTATAAGGCATTGATATCTCTTTTCTTCTATTTTTGGAGCTGGTTTCACAACATTCATTTGATAAAATTTGGAGTCATGTCACATGGTTGCAAGTAATATGGATCAATGCTCTATCTTGAGAGCATGACCAAAGGAAAAAGGATCTCCTCCTCTGAAAGGATGCAAGAAGGCATGAGTCACACATTGAAAAAATTGGAGGAACCATGAGCAAAATTTCCTGAAAGAAAATGTGTGAAGAAATAAAGGAAGAGATCGTGGAATGTGCAACTATGAAGGAAATTAATATCCGAGAATTGAAATATTTGACTATGATATCTCGTAGAAAGATATGAAGACTCTGATGGAAGTATGAAAAAGATGAATACCATTGACAATGGATATTTTTGGGAGATGTGTCAATATGTATGCAGGATGTTGATGCAAACTGGAAGATGTCATGATGAAATACCATCACAGAGGTAATTTTGATTTAATTTCCTATTTTTGAATGACATTTGAATGGGCTTATGCAAGGTTGCCTAAGGAAGAGCTATGAATGTCTTCCAACAATGATGACCATGTAGTATGATGAAAGATCCTTAAGGAAACATGGCATGAAGTAAGGCCAGATATGAACTAATGGATCACTTTCCAATGAAAGGAATGATGACATGGCTCAAAAATTAAAGTGATGGATGGTTTATGCCCTATATAGAAGTCTCAAAACAAAAAGACTCCTAGATAACGAAAATAAGTTCATAACATCGTGAGGAAGAGTTCTTCAAGCAGTTGGTTGTCCCATCATCTCCACCTGAGGTACTGTTGTAGGTCCCTAATTAAGAGGGAGCCTAGAAACAAGTTTCTTACTTGGAAGAAACTTGGAAGCAGAATTCCTAAGCCAAGAGGGAGCTTGGGTACATTCCTTCCATAGGAATGAGTACATTCCATTATTGGAATAGACATGTCCTCCCTAATTAAGAGGGAGAGATACACACATCATTTTTGTCTTCACCTGGGAAGAAATAATGGAGAATTGGGTAAACATCTGGCATCTTATGCTCTTTGAGGATGTGTTAGGGCGTCCAAGACAAGAGTAGTCGTAGAGGATCGATATTCTTTGAGCACTGGGAATCCAAGATAAGAATAGTCTTGGTAGAACACACCCTCAGAACCCAGGTAGCGTATGTTCCAAGAGAAACAATGATAAGGGTGTCTATACATCATTGGTCTCACCAACATTGTGCTCAGATCTCGTGGAGAGATAGAGTTGTTAGTTAAGGCCTTGCTATGTGAAATTGTTGGTTGATATGATGCTAAACAAATGGGTTACCAAGCTAACTCTTCTTATGAGAAATTCTTCAAATTGAGAATGACCAAGTACCATTATGAATACCTCCCTTGTTAAGAGGGAGTGTTGAAAAGTGTAACTAGGTTCGGTCTTTATAATGACATGTGTAATTGGGATTTTATGTAATTGATGAAAAGAAGAAAATAAAATTATTATTGTAATGCTTGCCTCATGGGTTTCATGAGCAAGGAATTTTATTTTTAGTGATGGCTCCCATTGTGAGCATGTTACACAGTATTTTGTCATATTCCTCAGTTCTTATCCTAAGTGTCGTCTTTTGTGTCGCTCATGCCACAAACATCGCAAAACAACAAAAGCTGTGAATTTTTTTTCATGTTGGATAACATGCTTAAAATATCCCCAAAGACCTAAAAGAGAAATGCCTTGAAGTCTTTGTGCAAAATTTGGTAAAAAAAACTAATTTGCAAGCCCAGCGTGGTTCTCCCCTAAACAGCCTCGCGCTTGTCACCCTATCTCTAACCTGTGAAAAGTGCTAGCAGGGCGGGAATTCAACAATAAAATCGCGTTGGTCCTCTTCGGGCAGGTTCTCCAAAAATAGAGCAGAAGCTTCGTCCTCTAAAACTCTCGAGAACGGATGTCTGGTACTTGTTGGTTTGAGGATATCGTCAAATTCTCCCATTTTGAACATTTGATCTTATCTCCAAATATTTTCCTCTTTGAGATAAGGACTTCCCCCCTCATTTGTGGATCCATAACCTCTCCAACTTTATTATAAAAGAGTGCCATGCTAGCTAGTCTTGGTTGGTCATTGTTGGTTTCCATTATTTTGCCTAATTGCGCCTATATGTTGTCAATTTGTGGAGAAAGGAGGCCTCCAACATCAAGGAACCGGTTGTAAGCTTCCCTTTGTTTACTTAATAATACAAAGCGTGTTTTTTTTTCCATGAACTTGTTAATATTAACTTGTTTATTATGATACTCCTTGATCTGTCATATTGTTTACTTTGAAATATATATATGTGTGTGTGTGTGTGTGTGTGTGTGTGTGTTATGTTTATTTCGCTTGTTGTCGTATGATATTTGTCGCAAGTATTCGAACACAGAAGGTATAGCAAGGATCGAGCCTGGAAGAGAAAGGATCAACATCAACATTGAGAAAGTGATTGCAGAGGAGTGAGGTAGGCCATCTCCTTCTCTCATGTTATTTCAATGTTAAATTAGGAAATATTGCATTCTTTATCACAGTGGTTACTAGACCCACTCATTGGGCTAGAGGGATCGCTTCTTTCTGAAGAAGAGATTGTCTGCATAACAAATTGGCGACTCCACTAGGGAAGCCTACACCCTTTTCACCCTCTTCTCATTTCTATCTCCATGCTTAGTTTGGCCAACCTTTAAATGACCACTTGTGTGGCTTGTTTTTCAGTCTGTATTATGGCTTCTAATTGTTTTTAAGGTATCAAGTCTAAAGTTTTTTCTCAAGAATTGCTTGTTTTATCCCTCCTTTCCTTGCTTAATGTGTTTTGTTACAAATACAGTTGCGCTGCCAGTGCTGGTTTTTGCTGGAACAGTTGCGCTGCAGACCACTGATGTTAACTAGAGGTCCGCGCCTATCTTAGAAAATAGAGATTTTTAGAATTTCTTCTGGAAAATCCTAAGTGTGTCTTGATCCTTGAACTATTTACTTTTCTTTGATTGCATTATTTATTTCTTTGAGTGTTTTCAGTCTCTTGGGAAAGTGCAAATTGGTCTTATGATTTAAGTAGTAAAATTTGTGTTTTGAATGGATCTTGTTGTGTTAGGTCAATTAAAATATCTGTTTACTACTTGTATCATTCAAGAAATATTGATTCTCAGCTATAGAACAATATTAACCTTTGTTATTTTTTAAAGAAATTAGGTCTTGCATATGTTTAAGTTTTCATTTCAAAATTTACTTTTTGAGTGCATGAGATTACTTGCATTGAAAGGCTAGTTTTTGGAATTTCTTATTGGAAATAGATTACATTTTTTCAATAATTGAAAGCTTAAAAGTGCATTAGCTGCATCTAGTGCATTTCATCATTCAAAGCGATAAAAAAGAAAAGAAAAAAACAAAAACAAAAACAAAAACAAAAAACAAAAAAAATTGATATAAGTGCATCTCAGTGAAAGTAGAAATCATTTTACTTTTGAAAGAGTTGCATTTGGGATAGTGAAAAGTGAAAGTGAAATCGTTTTACTTTTTAGAACTTGCATTTCGAAAAGTGAAAAGTGAAAGCTAGTTGGGGGGCATTTTGTTTGATGCATTAGTCTTTGAGATCTCTTCCCTTATTAGTATAGTTTCATTGAAATAAAAATAATCCTTTTCTCCTATAGCTACATCTGAGGAATTCAGGGGACATCATTTTGAGCCCAAAATCAAAACTTAATTGAAGATCAACATAAAAATTAACCTCAACTAACCTAAGGTTCATTTGGAATTAACGCAAACATTTAGAGGTCTAGGCTAGAGACGTGTTCTGGCGTCATTAAGCGTAGCAACTGTCGCTAACAGCCTCTGTTGCATCCCGAGGGTGATATCTCATCCCACATACAGAAGTATATATTACTATGCTCCATGTATGGTAAGTATATGGGGACCCGCTCATCGAACGATTACACATTAGACAACGCTACTACGGACTAATCTCCCACGTATAGTCGCGTATATTTTGGGAGACCCCACTAGTTTGCAAACCTCCCATAGGTAACCAAGTCGGCTGCCTTGTGGACGTGATAAACCGAACACAACATTCAGGGAGATTGGTTGGCGTACGTCAATTCCTTGGTTCGCCAAGGTGTATATTGCAGTTCACATATATTTGTTAATCCCTTTTACCTAGATTACCTGTTGAGAGTTTTAATTAGCGATTAAACCTATTAATATTTAATTGTCAATCGAGGAGACATAAACATGAGTTGCATTGTGTTTTCGGTTCAGCTTAATGGTCAGAGTATATAAGTTTCCTTAATAATGGTCGTTAAATACAGAATGATAAAAAACACTCCTTTATCAATTAAGTGAACTAGCACTCATCTCGCTCTCATAAGAGATTTATTCACTCTAACATAAGAAATCTAAAGGAAATCAATTTAACTCAATACATTATGTTTCATATTCTAAATTATTCTAAATTTCTGCAATCGAAAGAAAAACCCACTGAAATCAAAGGCTTGATGAAATTCCTGAGTGTAAAAACTCTGGTAAAAACTGATAAATATATATTATTAATGATGAAAAGATGAGACGCTTACAATGAGGGATCGCCTGGCTTTAAATATAGCCTCAAGGTGTCCCTTGGCGAAGAGGCATGATCTTTGATCATGCCCTTTCAGTTAATAAAACCTAATATAACTATAACTAACTAATAATTAATAAAATATTCATAACATTGCCCCTCTCTTAAAGATGCTTTGTCCTCAAAGCATATGTAATGATGGACAATGTTGACGAATGCCTGAGTTTCTTGAGCGGCGGGCTCTTGCTTCCCACATTTTAAAAAGATCGTGGAGCATATTCTCGAGTTCAATCTTTGGTTGATCTGGATAGTGAAAATATCTGATATCGACAGGGTCGGATCCTGTCTTGATTTCTGGAGACTCTTCATGGCTCCCTTTTGAAGATAACATTTCTAACTGCTGACATTGTACTGTAGATACGACTTGATTTCCTGGGGCTTGGAATCCATACAACTTGTATTTCTGCCCTTTCCACTTAAAACTTATAACCTGCTTCTGATGGTTGGCAGAATAAGTACCTAGAGTTCGTAGCCATTGAATTCCTAAGACCACATCTACTCCTCGTAATGGAACGGTGTAGAACGAAGATTCTAAATGAAAGTCTTTAATCTGCAATTTGACTTTATGGCATTTTCCTACTTGTTCAATCTTCTTACCGTCGGCCACCATTACCTTCATATTAGGCATGGGAAAAGTAAATAGGTTGAGTCTTTTGGCCATGGTGGAATCTAGAAAATTGTGCGTGCTGCCTGTGTCTATTAGGACCATTACATTGTTGTTCTTAATGTGTCCTCTTAACCTTAGGGTTTGAGGTTGTAATATGCCCGTCATCGCTGATAAGGACACTTGCGGAATAGTTTCGCCCTCCACTTCTGGAGAGAACTCTAAATTGTCTTCTAATCCTTCTATACACGAATCAGTACTGTTAGTGTCGTTAGTTGCTTCACAACTGTATAGATTTTTTGCTTTTCCATTAGCACATTTGTGCTTAGGGTCCCAGTTTTCACCGCAACGTTTGCACTTGCCCTCTCGTATTCTTTGTTTTTCTAGACTAGATTTTTCGTCTTCACGAGGATGGACAGGGACATATGTTGTGTCAACTACATTTTCAGATTGAGGAAACCGTCGTCTCGAATATACTTTTTCTAGTTTTGATAATCTTTCCAATTTCTTTTCAGCAGCTTTTGCTTTTTGCCTTGCTACTTCTACAGACGTGATTTCATGTAGTTCTAGTTCTTCTTGAATGTGGACTTTAAGTCCCGAGATGTAAGACTGGATTAGACGAGATTCCGACAATCCGGGTACTCATGTTGCCAAAGTCTCCCATTCTCGCGTGTACTCATCCACATCTCCTTTTTGGCGTAATTTGATAAACGTTGAAAAGAACTTTTCTTGTTTTATGCCTTGAAACCTTTTGAAGAACACATCCTTAAATTTTCTCCAACTAATAGCGAGCGTCGTCTTTTTCCACCACATATACCAATTATATGCTTCTCCTTCCATTTTCATGGAAGCATGTTTAATTTTTTCATCATCACTAGTGATGTCATAAATCTCAAAATATTCTTCCGCTTTATTAAGCCATGCGACGCTATTCTTTTCATTACCATCAAATTTGGGTAGGTCGATCTTGGCTTTGCGCTGATATGATAATGGTGGAACAAGAAGGGGATATTGATTAGCGAATGCATTCCAAAGTTGCTTATTTTGAAAATCTGCATTACTGTCTTCTTGATGATGTGGGGAATCAGTTTTTTCCTGATGCTCTCCCAAGTTCCCTGAATCTGCGGTACTGTTTTGTTGATTTGGTTCCCTGTTAGGAGATGTTGGGGATTGTGTCTGACCCAACTTATCTATTTTATCATTTAGTTTGTTGAAAAGTTCTTTCATTGTTTCTGTGGTTTCGTGATGATTTAGCCACATTTGTCTTTCTATGCGATTTGTTGTATCATTGATTTTTTTTATGTCGTTGGAGTGCCCTGAAACTGTACCTTCCAGATTGACTAATCTTTTTCCGAATTCTTCGGAATTGTTAGTGATTTGCTTCTCAAGATCTCCTAATTTCTTCTGGAATTCCGCCATCGACATTGACGACGACATTGAGCGTGTATGAGGTGGGGAATACCTTTCTGCCAGTTTCTCTCCTCTTCTTTTTTTTTTTAAATTAATTAATTAATATTTAATTAATTAATTTTTATTTTTTTTTGAATGAATTAATTAACTAATATTTAATTAATTAATTAATTAATATTTTTTTTTTTAATTATATAATTATTATATATATATAATTTTTAATTAAAAATTATATAATATATATAATTTAATTATATAATTATTATATATATATATAATTTATTAAATGGAAATTATATAATATATAAACAAACTATATAATTACAATATATATATATATATATATATATAATTATTAATCAAATTATATAATATATATTTTATATATAATAAAAAAAATCGTGTTTTTTTTTTTTAAAAGAAAAATGTGCCCGTTCACTGTTTTTTTTTTATGACTATGTTATATATATATATATATATATATGTCGATGAACCTTCACAACTGTACCTGTCCGCTTAAAATTATACCGGATGTTTTAACGTTATATGGTTTAATGTCGATGAACCTTCACACTATACCTTATCTGGTTAAAATCATACCCGTATGTTTATTTTATTTGCTGCCCTGTATGGCCACGACAGAGGAAAAAAAAACGGCAGTGCAGTGGTTTAAATGTGTCGTTTGGTTTAACTTTAAATGACACGCCGTTTCAAATCGACTTTTTTTTTATTTTTACAAACCGGCAGTTTGTTTTTAAACAATCGTTACCCGTCCAATTTTTTGTATTAATTGCTGTGGCCCGGTTTGCGGTAGCCCCGACGTGGACCAGCGCCTGTGGACTAGACGTGGACAAAATAAACAGCCAATTTTCAACTGTTGTTGCTAATTTGATTATGTTTCTTAATTTTATTTTTGCCTGTGGACTGCGGCTATGTAAATTCCAATAACGCAAAATTCCAATAACGCTAATATGGAGTGTAAGCTGGCCGGGGACGGAAAGTGGACGGTGAATTGAGTTTGAATTACGCCACCTGTGATGTACGATTCCAAATTATAGCACTATATGCGCTCGGTCATTCGGTCAACCAGTGCACACTGCAATTTCCAGATTTCTGAGATGTTAAACCAAGCTACCCATCAAGCTGTGACTGTCCTCAAGAAGTTTTAACCCTAAAACAAAAAATCTTTTCAGCCCAAACAGTGATTTTAAAAAATCCTCCTCGGCCTCCTGTCCTGTATCTTTGAAATCTTCACCGAATTTTTTTATTGTTCGTGATCTTGAAAAAATATGCACTCGGAATTTGCGCTGGTATTCGTAATTCCGGGTGATCACACGGATCCCAAAGTGAGCGATGGCTTCGATACCAATGGAGTGTAAAACTACCGTAAACCGATAAATATATATATTATTAATGATGAAAGATGAGATGATTACAATGAGGGATCGCCGGGCTTTAAATACAGCCTCAAGGTGTCCCTTGGCAAGAGGCATGATCTTTCGATCATGCCTTTTCGCTAATAAAACCTAATATAACTATAACTAACTAATAATTAATAAAATATTCATAACAAATTTCAATCTAAGTACAATTCTTGAAATAAAGCATTTTCAAAGCAGGAAGTTCAAACTCTAATTATTCAAAAAGAAAAGGCAAGCAATCACCCAAACCTAATATATAAGAAATCAAAATGTAATGCTACACTTGAAAAAGAAAACCAGAATCAAATCTTGAACTGTCAACCTAGGCTATTATGTTCAAAAATAAAATACGTTCAAACCACACTAATACAAAGACTGATTTTGAAATCAACTTGAACTAACCTATCGGTGCTTAAAGGAAAACGAAATCTTAAAGAAAGTCTCTGAGTTTATAGACGAAACTGAATTGTTGTCACACTGCTATGAATTCAATCTCTATACTACAACGCTGGGAATGGAAATCAAACTTATTCTATCATGCGAAAAATAAACCTAGATTATCCTAGGAAATTATCGATGTTCCAAATGAAATGCCTTGAATTAAATCACATTGCTTGAATTAAATGATACTGCTTGAAATTGAATTGAATTAAACAATCATAATGCTGGAAATAAACACACAATTCGAATGAAGAACACAACACCAATTTCTACCAAGCACAAATTCATTTGCAATTACAATTAGAACATTTCAAACTATATATTCATATTCAAACGCACACCATATATCAAACTCAGAAATCATTATATTCCTACATCGTGGATGCTCCAATTATAAATATGAATAAATGCAACTCAAGTAGAGAAATGGTGCATGGATCTGTGTTAAAATATGAACTCAGGTTATAAAATGAATCGGAGATCCTTAACATAGGAGAGCAATCCTTAAATTATGTAATATAGCTATCTGAACTATTTAATGAGGCTTATCTCCAGAGGTGGTGGGCCCTCCCACGCCTGGAGTAAGCTGACTTACTGCAATGGAAGAAGGATTTAAAACATCAAAGACAGAATTCATAATTAAACCTGGCAACAACACTTATGCTCACAACTTGAAGGTGATCATGTATATTTTTAAAACAACATTTGGAATTCAATTGACATAAGTCACAGACAACAACGATTCTAACTTTTTACCATCTAGCTCCTTTTTTCATCAATGTACAGCAATCGCTCTTATATAGCAGTAGTGTTGCTCTAGTCAATTGGATCGACTGTCACATAGAATATGAATTAGGATTTTTGGTTAACACACATTAGCTAAAATCGGAACAAGAAGATTTCCTTTCCAATCCAAGTTGAGTTGGTGTGATCCTGACTTCTAGAAGAATTTGACCATCACATTGCTAGCAGAGGGAACGCATAGCTAGCTGGCTCGAGTTCGTCATCGTCCATGATCAATATCTTTGTCCCTCCATTTTACCGCAATCTATTACCAATGCTATGTTTGGGAGCGATCCAAATCGAGAGACTTCTGGTGTTGTTTGTTTCTTGGATGTCCATGAGGACCGTGTTCATAAGTTTTACATTGGAGCTTCAACCCGAACTCAACCCCTGTCCATTTTGTTTACTTAATTACTTGAAGAGGTATTCCTACCAGAAATTCGAGCAGCATGAGCTTATCTGGTCGGCAACTCATCTGGCAATTAATGTTACTTTCTAAATAGAGGTTGATCCATTCTTTGGATTTATCAGAGATGTTCCTGAGCTTCAAGAGTTGCCAAATTCGAGTTTATGGAGAGGTCGTGGTTATCTCTATTGCCAAAACAAATCGGGATTTCCTTTGTCGTTGATTCTTAACTATACCATCCAGGAATATGTTGCCATCATAGTTCCACACACCATAGTGACATATGAGTAGTCCTAGTGGCAAATTCAACAAGAAAACAGTGCACTTCTCGGCAATTGTTATATTAGGATCAGTTATTGATACAACAATATTAGGTACAATTTCTTTCCAGGATTTCTATAGCAATTCACAAATGACGGCCATTACCATAAAAAAGACATTGCATGGGTGTTGTTCAGCAATCTTTGCGCATAATCTCATCTTGAGACTCAGAAAAAGGTCCAAAATGTAGTTCTTCAATCTTTGACATAGAATTCGAGTTGTTGCTTATGTGCATGAGATGAATTCGTACTTAAATGAGCTTCCGGAAGCATTCCTACACTGTTGGTATGAAAACTGCTTATTACATGACTTATTCATCTTCCACCAAGAAGGAATATTATTAATGACATTTACAGACAAAACACTTAACAAGAAGAATTCGTAATTTAATAACTATTGCCTTTGAATGCCTCTAACTATCAGTTTAATAAGATAATAACGATTAAAAACACTAGTCACAAACATATAATCATTCGATAAAAATCGTATAAATCTGGACAAAAAGGCAGCTCAACATTACACCTTCTGATATATTTTGTTTAATTCTATAATTTACTGCCCACGAAAACATCCTACCAGTGCAATGCTCCTTTACCTCATCATGACTTGATAATTGTAAATTTTAATTTCTCAAGAAGATTTCACCTATCCTTTGATTGACCTTGTCAAAAGGTCATTGTGGTTAAATCTTCGAATTCACCTCACTCACCCCCTGAAGGAACTCAAGGACCCCATCTTGAGATTCCATGTTTTCCACCTGGGCCTCTTGAAGCTCAAGGTTTTGAACTTGGAATTGTCCCAAGTGTCTAACCACTCTCTTCTCGACCACCACCTGATGATTGGCTTTCGTCATCTAAGGATCTTGAGTCGGAAAGTCCTGAACCCGCTGCACAGTTTGAGGTCTTTCCTCCCAATCCGCTCTACGATCCGTTAGTGGTATCCGTTGAGTGTCCATATAGTCCTTTCAATAATCCCAACGTTCCTTTTGGTGCTTCTCCCGTCGCACCTCGAACTACTGTTCGACAGTTGTTTCCACCACATATGGTGTCGAATGTAGACGATACTCCTTTTGTGAGCACTCCTTAAAGTATTCATATTGAAGCTTTTGCGACTCACACCCCAAAAGTTAATGTTGAAACCATGTTCCCACCGGAAGGTTTTCCGTATGTTTCTACTTCTTATGATTTAGGAAGTGGAACGAATGCATCCTCTGGTCATGTTGTGTCTCTGCTACTGCCAGGTTACACTTCTCTCGAAAACCTTGTTTCAAAAGCTTATGGGTTTACAACCCTTTTTCATCATCCCATTTGGTCATCTGGTGTTACTCCAACTTCTAGCTCGTTTGTTTCAAACGTAGCTATAGTCTCTCAACATTCTGCTCAACCTGCAGTTTTTGTGGGTCAAATGTCAGTTGCACTTGGATCATCTGCTCCTTTGTCCCTATCTGTGATCATTGTTGTTCCTTCTCTAAGCGAATAATCTATGGTTTCGTCTATGCCCGGGGGGCAATTACATCCCTTATAGGTACCTCCCATTTCGACTGGGGGCAATCTGAACTATGGAATGGTATCGGGGGCGGGACAACCCATATATAGTCTTGGTGGAACTTTGGTTTCATCCATAACAAGTTTTGTTGTGGGTAGCTCTTTACAAGGTGCTCACCCTTCTTCAATTCAACTTGTTTATCAGCAGCCCCACATTCAGCAACCCCATGTTCAACAACTCCATATTTAGCAGTTGTATATCCAACAACCCTATGTTTAGCAGTTGAATGTACAACATCAATATGTTCAACTGTCGAACGTTCAACAACAATACGTCCAACAACCCCAAATTCCATTCTTGGGTGTTGCGACTAATCCGCAATTTGGTCCTCAAATACAATATGGTCCTAAACCTCCTTTAGGACAAACTAGACCTTACCCTCTTAAACCTAGTATTCAATACCAACAATTCCAGCAAGGACAGTTCCAGTAAGCCCAGCAAGGACCCTACGTACAACAAGGGCGTTATGTCCAGCCAGGATCTAATCCTCAACAGACATTGCAACAAAGGCCTTATAAATAGCCCCAGCAGGGACCTTACCTTTAGCAACAACTGCAGCAAGGACCCTATCAGCAACCCTAGCCTCAACAAGGTCCTTACCAGCAACAAATACCCTTTCAACAAAAGTGGTGGGCATATGGTCAAAATCAACCCCAATGGGGGCAGAACCCGTATCAACAAGGTTGGAACCCTCAAATGGGTAATTACCAGTGACCTTTTACTCCTTATAATCCTCAATTACCGTTCTTGGCTACGTTGGAAATTCCAGATGTGTTAAGGCTTACAAATGACCCAATACAACATATGTTGAAATGACCCAATACAAAATATGCTGCATTGGCCTCTGGTTCCAACTAAAATTCCTGGGGATTGTCCTAAATTTGAAGGTATATCTAGAGAAGACCCCCAAGCTCATGTTATGACATACCATTTATCGTGCTCCTCTAACTCTTGGGTCGACGACTCGATTCGATTACGTCTTTTCCAGCACACATTAACGGGTGTCGACTCCAAGTGGTATATTCAACTTCCTCGCGGCATTTTTCATGATTTCAACTCGTTGGCCATGGCCTTTCTTACTCATTTCCAGTTACCCGTCCGATATGAAACCGATAGCCATCTCTTAACGTCTTTGGAACAATCAACTGCTATCCATATCTCTGATCACATCCATGAATGGAGATGCAGACGACGTTTGATCAAGTTTGAAATTCCTGATCGACTTCTGACTGAATGGTTTACTAAATCATTCATTCCACAAATTGCCAAATACATTGTTATGGGTGGTTGTGTGACTGGGAACAGGCCATTGCCCGTGCTCGGTATTTAGATCTTGTTTATTCTCAGTCTGGGACACTATACAATCTTTTAACAAACGCCCCTCGACCAACGGACCCATCATCTTCGAAGTCTACTAATACGCCACTTGTTGATGGTGTTATTGGGTCAGTGGCCCAACATGCTAATAGTACTCTGAAAGCTTCTTTGAATCTTAAGTCTACTTCGACCACTGCGCCCTCCATTCCTACAAATGATTCCAAAAATCCTGGTAAATCCTCTGAGGTTAACGTTGTTTAGACTGCCACAACGGATAAAACCTCAAAAGGTAAAAAGGGAAAGGCAAAGCCATATATGATACCCCTAAATAGGATTTCTCTCAGTCCTATGTTGACGATGCATCCAAACGTAAGCCCAAATATCCTTGTCTCATATGTGACAAAGATCATTACATCGAGGATTGTCCTCGTCGTGCCGAGGTTAGTCGTCTTCTAAAAGGCACATCGAGAACACTGATTGTTTTGAAAGAACCCTTTCCATCTCAGCAAATGCAAATGGTAGACCAGCCTTAATCCTTTGCATCTAGAAGCTCTCGGGTTTTCATGAGTGGTACAAAACCCATTTTTGTCACTACTTGTTCAAAAGAATATATGAATCCTACCAAATCTATTGTTGAAAAAGATTCCTCCGACACGCCTTCTTCTTCCACTCTGCCCAGTTTTGGTCCTCTTCATATTGAGTGACCTAGTAATGATTCCATTATCTGACCGCCTCCTAAAGGTGTTCTTCAGAAATCCCCATATAATCTAAATGTGTGAGTTGCTCAACATTACAATATTGTGGAAGATTTAGCTCAAGCGCCTTCGACGATGTCGGCTTTGGAAGTCCTTCAATCTTGTCCATCACAAAGGAAGGCATTACTATCCGCTATCAAAGGTATTAATCCTTCGGATTCTAATTTAATTACTTTTGATCTTGAAAATCATGTTCCTCATCTCCCGTCACAACTAGCTTTTCTTATACAAGTTGTCGTGATGGGTAAAACTATTCAGCAGACTGTCATTGACGAAGGTGCTTCAACCTGCATCATGCCTATTGCATGTTGGAAAGCCATCGTCTCTCCTCCTCTCAATCAATCCCCTAATACATTTGAAGCTTTCGATGGACATATGGTATTCTTAACTCTACCGATCCAGTTGGAGGGAAAAACAATGAATATGGAAGTAGAATTTGTAGATGTGAACCTCAATTATAATATTCTACTCGATCGTAGTTGGATCCATGCAATGGTTTGCATGTTCTCTACCCTTTTCCATGTTCTTTGTTTTCCCCATCAGGGAAAGATCGTTACGGTTGATCAACTTGCCTTTTTCTCTCTTGATTCTTCAACTAGCAATGTATCGTATGTTGGGAATACCATCGTTCCTTGTGAGAGTGTCAGAGCGGGTCTCTTTAAGGACTCCTCTTTGATGGGAATTTTTTCCCTTCCACCTCCCAATGTCACTACGGTTAATATGATTTCATCTGGTCACGACCCCTAGATCATTCCCAGCCCTGATCAAATTGATGGTGATGTTATATCGCTTAGCCCCATCAAATAGATCTATCAAAGTGTCCTTCTTGCTTCTGCAATTGCATCTAATACCAACGATAAATTGGTTTCGACTCTCGACATGTATTTGCAATCTCCTTGGTTTGGTTCTTGGGATTCTGGTGATCCTTTTAATGAAACATTTCCAACTGATGAGTATATTAGAAGTTATGTCCCTTGAAGAACCTCCTTGGGATGATAGCCATCATCGTTCCTCGCTTCTCCCGGGCCTTGGTGAAATTGCTACCTATCTAGAAATTCGTGTTTCCTCTTAAACAACTGGTCCACTTCAGAATCCCAGCTTGGTTCATGAAGTCCTATCTGAAGAAAACATAGTTAATATTTCGGCTACCATGCCGATTGACATCTTTGTCAACCAGAGATAGTCGAGGATATTCACATTGGGGCTTCTTGTTCTCCTGATGAGATCGAGATTTATACTGCCCTCTTCAAATAATTATGTGATGTCTTCGCTTGGTCATATGAATAAATGCCTGACATCGATCTTAATATCGTGGTGCATGAAATTCCTACCTATCCAGACATGAAACCTGTTCGTCAACGTCTCCGTCTGGTGCACACGAGAAAGGCAGCTGCCATAAAGAGTGAAGTTGAAAAAATTCTTAAAGCTGGATTCATTTACCCTATACCATTGACATAATGGTTCTCCAATATCGTTGTTGTTACCAAAAAGCAAGGAACTATTTGCGTTTGTGTTGATTATCGTGATATCAACCGGGTCTATCCTAAAGATAATTATCCCACTCCTTTTATTGACCAAATAATTGATGAATGTGTTGGGAGTGAGATTTTTTCCTTTATGGATGGTTTTTGTGACTATAACCAGATTAACATTCTCCTTGCCGATCAACATAAAATCACCTTTAGTTGTCATTGGGGGACATTTGCATAGAAAAAGCTCCCTTTTGGTCTTAAGAATGTTGGTGTTACTTTACAACGGGCTATGTCTTATGCATTCCATGATATTAAGCATATATTCAATCCTTATCTTGAAAATCTTCTTGCTGTGAAACGTCAAGATCATCCTGCTCACCTTCGAGCGATCTATCTTCGTTGTCGACACTACAACATTCAGTTGAATCTTCATAAGTGATTCTTCTATTTTGAATCTGGTCGTCTCTTAGGATTTGTGGTTTCTAAGGAAGGCACCGGATTGATCCATTGAAAGTTGAGGTTATTATCAATTTGCCTCCTCCATCTTCTATACATCAACTGCAGAGTTTGTAGGGGAAAGAGAACTTTCTTCGTCGTTTTGTCCCGAATTATGCAAAGCTTGCTAAAGGATTTACTCGTTTGCTGAAAAAAGGGGTCCCATGTATTTGGGATGAAGTCGCTCAAACTTCTTTTGATGCTTTGAAGAAAACCCTCGTTAGTGCTCCTTTATTGCATCCCCCTGATTATCATTGTGATTACTTCCTATATTTAGTCGTTGTCAATGGCACCATTGGCATGGTGCTTGTTCAAGAAAATGATGACAGGAATGAACATGTTATCTACTACATGAGTCAAAATCTCTTTGATGTTGAGACACATTACCCTCATGTAGAGAAGCTAGCTTTGGCAGTTGTTCATGTCGTCCAATGCTTTCACCATTACATTCTCCTGTGCAAAACTGTTGTGATTTCTAGTTGTAACCCCATGACTTACATCCTAACTTGTTAGTTACATGGGGGAAAATACTCCAAATGGATTTAGAGTTTTCTAAAGCTAAGTCGAAGATATCACTAGTTTTTGCTGAGTTGATTTGTGTTCTTCCATCTGCAGTTCCACCTACTCCTTTTACTGAATTGATTCCAGATGAATCACTCTTTCTCATTAGCACTATCGATCTGTGGTATGGTGATATCATTATCTATCTCCAAACCCAAACTTTTCGACCAGAGTTGTCTCACTTTGAGTGAAGCCAAATTCGTCGCTAGTCCCAACCGTATCGCATTATTGGGGATACTCTATATCATACTGGTGTCGATTTTGTCCTCCGTCAATGTTTGACTCTTGAGGAAGCTGAGAAAGTCTTGAATGGCTGTCACTCTAGGGCATGTGGTGTTCATATGTCAGGTTACGCTACTGCTCATATGTGGTGGTTATTTCTGGCCTTCAATTTTCAAGGATTGCATTCTTGTTGTTCAAAAATGTCACGAATGCCAAATATATTCTCGCAAAGAACACGCCCCACCCGCTCCCTTGTACCCAGTTGTTACCGTTGGACCCTTTGCGAAATAGGGCATCGATTTCATGACCTGTAACCCTTGCTCATCCAGGGGGCTTGGTTATATTATCGTCGTTGTTGATTATTTCACAAAATGGGCCGAGGCAATGCCTACATACGATGTTGAAGGTAAATTTGTGGTGCAATTTCTTTTCAATCATGTCATAGCCCGATTCAGTGTCCCGAAAGCCATTGTCATTGACCATGGTTCTCATTTTCGAAATTATATGATGATAAAGCCTCCTGCTCAGTTGGGTTTGCGTTACGACAACTCAACTCCTTATTATCCACAAGCCAATGTCCAAGTTGAAGTCGTTAACAAAGTTTTGGTCACGATGCTTCAGCGAACCATTGGGATGCATAGACGAAATTGGCATCTTATGCTATTTTTAGCTTTGCGGGCATAACGAACTTCAATTAAGACAACGACTGGATTCACACCTTTTCAATTGGTGTATGGTCTGGAAGCCACTCTCCCAATTGAGCACAAAATTCCTTCTTTGTAGCTAGATGTCAAGTTACTCCCTGGCACTTCACCGGAAGAGGAACGATTGCTTTACCTCGAACGTCTCGATGAGATTGGACGAATTTCCGCTTTGGTTATCGAAGCTCAGAAGAAACGAGTTAAAGCGTAGTATGATAAATCTATGACTCCGCATGTTTTTACCGAAGGTGACTTGGTCTTGATATATGATCAAGCCCATGACAAGCTGGGGGTTGGAAAACTCGAACCGATGTGGCGTGGGCCCTATATCGTTAAACGAGTATTAGAAAAATGCGCCGATGAGTTGGTCGATTATGAAGGAAATCAATTCGCTGAGCCCCGAAACAGGCTCTATCTTAAAAAGTATTATGCTTGATTTAGCGTAAATACTTTGTACATTAGAGTGTGTGATTCATTAGTGTACAGTTAGATTTTAATGTGATTGTTTGCTTTTGCAGACATGTTTTATTCTGCTTACCATGTGTTCCACTTGGTTTGCAGATGTCATCAAACGCTTATGTCGGTTTTGCTGATGGCACTTGTCGTAGTACACGGAACTTGTCTTCCACACCATGGGCACTTTATGCTCCTAGTGGCAAGTTAGTGAATTTACAAGGCATATGTTTGGGTTGAATAAATAACAACATTGTGGATGTTAAACTTCCCACGAAGTTTCCATACCATTTCATTTCCTGAAACAATGGTACCCACCTGTATTGTTTCTAGTAAATAGCTTGCAGTCTTATGTAAAACTACATTATCAAAAACCACATTCTCAAGAAAAGCTGCAAAACAACATTGACAAGCTTCTAACAAATTACTGTAATTGCTCACTAGTGATTTATATTAATATCTGCACAAATTCTAGGCATAGCTCACTCATTTAAGTGTGAAACTTTTCTCAACGTATCTATAAAGAAAAAGAATGAGAATCAGCCTGGCATGGTAAATTGAAAATTATACATCAAGAAGTGATAGAAACTGAACCAGCCATTGGCTCTCTATTCTCTCGTGCTTTGGTCAGATTAAAATGCCTTTTGAAATCAAGATGATCCAACATAGTTTTCCACTATGCTTTTGTATTTCATAATCAAATCTCTGCAAGCAAACAAAAACATTACTCACGAAGAGATGCAAGAAAGAAACAATTAATACAAGAACTAACAAATAGCAATAACCAATAGACAATAGTAATTGTTAATTTACACTAAATACCACGCAGGGAATACAAAGACAAACCTCCGATTGTTTAATTGTCTTTCATATTCCTCCAATTTTTTCTTTTGGCCACGTAAAGTCTGTAAAATTGCAATATAACATGTTATCCAGATATAAAACTGCAGCAGTAATTGTATCAAGCAATAAGGTATTGCCTTCGGCCCACATTTTTGCTATAGGTTTATACTTTATTGTCAACCTACCCAATGTGATTCATAAGGTAGCCAAACTGAACCCAATTCTACTTATAACGTCTCAAACAAATGCAAGAGGATTTTGAGGGATAATGCCTTTCAAAGGAGGCTAAGGCCACTTCGGAAAAGTGGATGGGAGCTAGTGGAGGGAAGTAAAAGATAACAGAAGGTAAAGGTCAAGGACAGAGTGTCTAGTATTGGGTTCTATATCTGTGGATGACAAAAGAAAGGCTGAACATTACATCCTGCAGCAAACATCAGACTATAGATGAAGGTTGTTCATGCCGCACGGGGTTTGAAATATCTGTAAAATGCACCTGGTCACCAATCCTCAAATCCACAGAGAGAATGTCGGTCCTAATAAGTTCAGAGTTAAATTGAGCCAAGTCTGATCAGCTCAAAATCAATAAAAAAGGAAACTATAAGCTTTTTAAAACAATGGTCTACCTGCTCAGGCACCTTCCTCAACAGAGCATTTACATGGTAGTAAAAGTGGCCGCAACAGGAAAACAGACCAACTCAGAACAACTAGATAGACAGAATACAAGAACAACTTAACCAATTAATATTTGCAGCAAAAAAATCAATAGAATGTGGTACGTATGAAGATAGAAGCTGTTAGGAAGGCAAAAGAACCATCACAAGAGATGGACCTGCATCCTGAAAGTGATCCACAGTAAGAAGAGAAGATGAAAATCTCCCCTAGATAAGTTCACTTGCTCAGATTATTGGTCTCACCACTGTTAGAAAACTTAACATTTGCTCTAATTTTACAACTTAGTAGGGGTTTGAAGACTTATAGTAGGGGTAATCAGTCTAGGTTGTTATCGTATATATGTGGAGATCAGATAATATTTGTGGTAGATGCCAGATTCCAGGCATAGAAAAGACAAATATCTGCAGTTCTGGCAATTTTATAAATCTGTTTAAACTTTTGGGCCTCAGACTTGAATAGTACAAATTTCTTGACCTTTCAGAAAAAAAAAGCTACCTGTTCCTTTATTATGAAGTAATTAGTAAGTGGAATGTCAGTGATATGTCTTGACTCTTTACATTAACTCCAAACGCCATCCTTAAATGTCATCATTCAAATTCTCTTGTTGGACGCAACATGCACTCAATTTCTCAATCTATGGTATGCATTGGCTACCTCAAATTTCAACATCTAATGTGACTTTAAAGTTTTGATTGAATAAAAAACCATGCCTCTATGTATGAAACACTGGAATTATTGGTATAATCTGTACATGTGGCCACAGCCCATACATATGTATCATTATGTATATGTAATTATGGCCAAGGCCATATTTTAATCCATTTAATTGTCTACTAGGTTTGAGGTTAAGGCCAATCTAGTCAACGTAATATCTAGACTCAATAACCCTCTTGGGGTGTGTGTCCTCGTTATGTGCACCCAGAACCCTGTTGAGAAATTGTAGCTGCAGTCCATATTCTCATCATCAAATTTAAAGGAGAAATTAATTGGTTTCTAGCTATTCAAGTCGGCCCCAACTTGAGATGTTGGCCTCACCTCATGAAAGGGTTTGACCCAAGGTCAAAACCCACTTGATTCGTCTACTATATATTGGCAACTCGACTCACCTTACTTATTTGGCATCATCACAAGATCAATTCGGACCTGTTCTACAAGAAGACATCTGCTCACACGTGCAAAGAAGAAGAAGATTGATCTGACCAGCGAGTTTGACTTTCTGTTCTCTGTGTCGACCAGCGTTGACTTGGATTCTTCTCCTACTGTTTGACCAAGCTTTTGATTGAGGTTGGAGGCCGAATATTCTTGGTATCTTTGACCAGCTGTTGTCCGAGTTCTTGCAGCTGTTTCTGGGCATTGTCCGAGGTTTGACCAAGATTCTTTGAGCTACTGCAGGACTGAATTTCGGGCCCTTTGACCATCTGCTGCAGGCCGAAATTCAGCCCCTTTTGTTGAGAAATCAAGGTGCTTATACAATTAGGGTTTCTTTCTCTTTACATGATAATTACTCGTAAATTTGTTGGCTTCTTTATTATTATGTTTTTCTTCTTTCATCAAGCAATTACCAAAATATAAAAACATGAAGATCACAAGAGACAAAGAACACAAGGATATAGACTCTCCAAGCCAGGGCCAAAACCCCACAAGGGGGAAAACCCAGAAAAATTCTCTTCTTATAGAATCAGATCAAAGTAAGACATCCAAGACCCAAGACCAAGACCAATACCTCCACAACAGCCTCAAGTCAGCCCTCCATTTTCTGTCAAGTTTTTCCTTCAAATAGGTCAACTCAATCTGTCTCAAACTTATCCTTTAAATGCCATATTCCACAGAGATACTCATCCATCCTGTAGCTCATAATTTACAGACATTATAGTCTTCTATTAGATTACATATCACAGACATTACAGTCCTTCTTTGGCTCGCATACCATTTCAGAAATAGCTACAGTAACTTGCATTATTTCTCAGAAAACCATCCTCAGGAGCTCGCATTCTTTTCATATCATGTCACAGAAAACTCACAGCCTTTTTCAGATTCTTGTATCCAAGAAAATTCGCAAATCTTGCCACAGATATTTCGCATGTCTTGCACAGAAAACTCCACGAACTTGCCACAGAAAACTCCACGAACTTGCTTGCCAAAATGGAGGAGAACAAGTGCCAATATATAGTCATTCGTCTATGTGAAGAGTCACATCCCTTGGGCAAGTCGACTTGGACTTGTGGGGGATAAACTGACTTTTTTGATACAAGATAAAAATATTTTTCCCTTTTTCTTACAAGGAGTCCAAATATGACTTTGACTCAATTACAAATATTTGACTCAATAAACCCTATGAGCATGAGAACATACTTTGACTAGAAATGATAATAATTCTTCTTCTTCTTTTTGCTTTTACAAAATACATTTTGATATACGTATAATGACAATTATGAAGACCAAACCTAGTTACATTTCCAACACTCCCTCTTAACTAGGAAGGTATTCATAATTACACAACCGATACAAGGATACTCTTAAATTGAAATATTCCCATAAGAAGAGTCAGATTGATAAGCCATCATCAAACATCAACATCATAACTAGCATTGTCAAATTGCAATATAGCAAGGCCTTGAATAACTAGCTCTAACTTTCCACTAGATTAGAGCACAATGCTATGAAGCATACATTTGGACACCATTACCACAGCCTCTCAAGGCACATACCCCATCCAGATGTTCACCAAGTTTGTCCTTACAGGACTATTCATATCTTGGATTCCCAATCTTTAAAGAATATCAGTCCTCTTCAGCCACCCTTATCTTGGACAGCTTGTCCTATCCTCAAAGAGTATCGGTCCACGGTGTTGAGAAATCGGGAGGATTGCAATTTAATTTAGATTTATCTTTCTTTGATACCTGCTTGTGAAATTTGTTGGCTTCTTATTAATTAAATTATGTTCTTCTTCATCAAACAATTATCAAATGTAAAACATGAAGATCACAGTACACAAGAAACAAAAGATATAGGCTCCAAGCCAAGGCAAAGCCCAAAAAATTCTCTTCTTATAGAATCAGATCAAAGTGAGATATCCAAGACCCATGACCATAGAAAAATACCAGGCTTCTAGATGCCAAGTCAAATCCTCCTTCTGCACAGTAAATCCATCATGTTAGTTTTTGTAGCAACGGATGTGTTCTAGCCACGAGATTTGGTGGAGAGGCTCGAATATATGTATTCTCCAATACCCAGAAATTGTTTCTAGATTCTAGAAATTCTAACTAGAGACGAGTTAATTAGATTTGCTAATCAGTTTTTAATATTTCCTAAGTCTAAACTTAGGAAATATGATTAATTAATCATAATTAATTAAGTCATGATGTGAATGTTCTAGAAACTCACACGGATCGACAAGGAAATAATTTGGGCCATCGATTATGTTTTAATCTTGGTCGTTGGTGCTCCAACAAAAGTTTATGAGAAGAAGTCGATGGGTAGATGGAGAAGGCATCATTGCAGTTACTCAGTTGCCCAGGCAGATCGATTTTCTCAGTGGCTGAAATCTAGTAGAGGAGATAGAGCCAAAGGGTGAGTAGCAGGTAAGAGAGAGAGGGTATCAGTAGTGGTCTTGGAAGTGCAGGATGAATTCAAGAAGAGGCGGTGTGAGGAGAAATGCAATCCACTAGAGCTCTACGCAGTCACTGCGCAAAGGGTGACGCAAAGACACCAGTGTATGGGCAGAGGGTCCATCTCGGGGTCAAGGAGTCGCTGTGGAGAGTGAGAAATTTGTAACTAAATTTCTCTCAGTATTTTTCCTCTGTTTAGGTTGTTCGAATTCTTGTACTTGAATTGTTGCTGAAGATTAATAAAGAAACCCTCATCTGCTGCACCGATTTTCCCTCATTGGTTTTTTCCGGGGACAATTGTCCAAAAATAATTGCGTCAATGTCTTGATGTGTGTGCTAGAATTTTTCTATTTTCAGCGTTTATTTTTATTCTGTAGTATTTGTTTTGTGAAGGTTGCAGTGTATATGTTTCGATATTTGTTGTAGGAAACTGCAAATAATTTGTTCAATTAATTTAACAAATAGAAGAAATATTATCAGTTGCTGCAGTAGGATTCCAGATATCGAAATTTTCACATGGTATCAGAGCGTAGATATAAGTCGGAGAGCTCAGTTGCAAAGAGAAGAAGGAGCTTCGTAGCACTGCGTAAGCAGCTGCTCAAAATCCCAAAGGTTGCGCAGTCCCCTTGGCCAGGAGGGCCATTATTTGAGGAAAAGTATATTTCTTTGAGACAGTCGACAAAGAAATTAGATTTTCCAGATTGAAGATTACCAGAGGCAGAGGGAGTTGTTGATCAGTGGTTGTCATTAATGTCAACCCAAGCAGCACCAGGGGCTACCCCAATCTTGCATGGGAATTTTGACTTGACAACTTACTCTATTCCGAGCCAAGGATATTTTGGATGGTTTATACTTATCGAGATGTTTCCGTTGATATATGGCACCACGTAATTCTTCGCAGTTTGAGAGATATTCGTGTTTGAAGTTAGTAACCCCGGTTAGTGGGCTAAAACCCCATGGGTTGTGGCATGACACTTATCATTGGTTGTGGTCATTGAATAGTCAATAGTTAATAATTTTTTAAGCTCCTGAAAACCCTCCAGCGTTCACTTGTTGAAGACCCTCTCAACCTAAGAATTTACATAAATTGTGACCCTCATATCCTCCTCATGTAAGGATTTCGCTACTTAAAACAGGTCATCGTGGCATTTTCGCTATAACTTTTTTCCTGCGAAGCTTCAGATGCTTAAAAAAAAAACCCAATTGAGCCAAAATCCTAATGAAGTGCGTGACCGAATTTTAGATATTGGTTCGCTATATTTTCAGAGATATGATCTGAGGAAGTTAGGGTTTTTGCAGGCTCCCGAATTCCATGTCAATCAGGTGACCTTGGGAAAATCGTCATAACTTTCTCACTGAGCATTGGATTCAAATTTTGTAAGAAGTGACAGAAAGAGGACGGACTGTAGTTTGTTGGGTATCGTTTTCAGGACTGAAGGTTGAAACAGTGACACGTGGCACTTCGTACAAG
The DNA here is from genome assembly GCA_034641835.2 of Pinus albicaulis. Lineage (NCBI taxonomy): Eukaryota > Viridiplantae > Streptophyta > Pinopsida > Pinales > Pinaceae > Pinus > Pinus albicaulis. The sequence goes on along the minus strand of CM076583.1, from coordinate 1,290,731,982 downwards.
TTTTCTCTACTGAACTAGTTTGTAATCAGGTCATCATAGGAGATTGGGAATAACTATTTCTTGAAGAAGCCAATATTGATCAAACCTGTGGGGTTGGAAAGAGGACTCAGAGGGCTACCACAGGGCGCAATTTCAAACCTTGGAGATCCGAAATTACATAGACAGCAGATTCAATATGGAGCTTCTAGAAGGCAAGAAAAAGTATGCATTCAAGGATCATTGCAATAAGGACAACACATCAACAGTCAAGGGTAAGTCTTCTACAACAAGGTATGTATGATTAGTGTTTGAATTTTAATTTGAATATCATCTCTGACATGTGTTTTGCAAGACAGTGTAAGTATTTTTTATGCATGTTTGATTGGGTTTTGTTCATAAATGTTGAACGTATTTTCATTTGAATTTTGAATATTACTCTGACATATGGTTTGCTGGACAGTGTAAGTATTTTGTTTGTATATTGGTTTGGTTCTTGTTCATTAATGCATGTGCAGGAAGGAGGTCACAATAGGACAACTCAGACACATAATAGAAGGACAATGCAACGCCAAAGTACCATTACTTGAATCAAGCACAACAATACCTCAGCAGCTACCAATGTTATTGAAATCGAACCGATTCCGGAAAACTAGCCAATCCGACCGATTTGGAGGCAAAACCGGTTTAAACCGGAAATGACTGGTTCGGTACTGAACTAGCCGGTTTCGGCACCGAACTAGTTGGTTTAGTACCGAACCACTCCGGACCGGTTCCACCGGTCCACAAGCCTAGCTATTAAAAAAAAATTAATTAAATTAAATTAAATTTTGTTTTTAATTTTTCCTAGTTACTAACACTATCCTAGCCCTCCCCCCCCCCCCCTAAAGCTACTTAAACACCCCCACCCCCTCTATTTCACTCACACTATTTATTCGAGTCTATTGCAATTCTTAAGCTGAGTTCGGTGAAGAGAATTCTGAGAGTTTTTGCAGGGTTGTTCTGAGGGAGATTTTTTGCAGATTTACAGAGTTGATTGGAGACTTGGAGAGTTGTTGGGTTGGCAGATTTTGGAACTACTTCAAAGTTTTTTTTTTCCCAAAGATCTTTGGGTTTTCTTCAGTGGTTTTTGCAACTGGTGGGAGATTTTTTATTTTTTTGGGGGGGGGCTGCTACATAGCTGATTTCTGAGGATTTGGAGCTGATTTTCTCCAAAATTTTAGAGGGTAAATCAAGGGCCATGGGAATCAAGCCATAATCCCATTGCAGACTTGAATGCTACTCATTCTTCAAATGAGGATAACGATGATGATCAGGATGATGATTCTGATGATGATTGATCATTGATGATTTGATCATTGATTTGTTGTAGCTGTAGCTTGTAGTATTGTAGGTTGTAGTATAATACTATGATCTATGATGTTATTTCGGACTATAAAGGACTTTTAGAGCCCACTTCTTGATGTTTGTAACATTTTTGGTTCAACGATGTTTTGCACTAAGTGCTATTTTGGTTATATGCACTATTACTCTATATATAAATGAAAACGTTTACATATTTGTGTATAAATGGTTTGGATTCATATGGATGCACATGAATATATTTGTTTTTTCTTTAAAATATGAAAATTTTATATGTTTTTGGTACCGGTTTTTTTCCGGTTTTTTTCCGGTTCTGGTCTAGTTCCGACCGGTTCTTGGTCCACAAGGTTTTCCGGTTCGATGACCAGTTCGGTTTTGATAACATTGGCAGCTGCTAGTGCTCAAAAAAGAAGTGTCAAGTCAACTATCAGGTCGTGTCAAAAGTCAGTATTGTAAAAATCATCATTATAAAATTGTAAAAGAGTCAATCTTCCTAGAGTTGGAGAGGCATTGTTGGGAGGTATAAGTGTCATTGTTGGATAATGTTATGGTTGGGTTGCAAGTCATAGTGTGATTGGGTGATTGGTCTAGTTCAAGAAAATCATTGTGAATCATATTGTATCGTGGATCATTGTCCTTGGTACGGGAGTCCACACTCTTGTCTTATTTCTGATCATTATAGGGTGGCAGGGAGGTGCTAGGTTGGTGCATAAAGTCACCTACAGGTTGGAGCCTATGAACACTTCAGGGTGGTAGGTCGGTCTAGGATGTCGAGGCATCCATTCAGTTGACTACTGAAGAAACCAAGGCCTTAGGGCGTCCTTCCAGTGGGAGCTGGAGAAGAATGTTTTTCTAGTATTCTAGGAATTTGTACCTTTCATTTCAGTTGGGGTTGAAGACTAAAGAATTTATTAGAAAAGTGTTCGGTGGTCTTTGACCCGGAGGGGATTTTGATTTTCCACCTAAAATTCGTGTGCCTATTGTGTTCTATTATTTACTATTGTTACTAGATAAACATCAAGAATAATTGAAGATTAACTAATGCTCTGAAAAGATTTAAAAGTGCTAATTGATAAGAAATACTGATTCACCCCCCCTCTCAGTATTTCTAATAAGAGCAACAATATTTTCCTTGCAGAGCAGATTTCCAGCTGGGACGCAGTATTTTGCAGCAACAAAATCAGCGTTGGGAGGAAAAGAGAAATAAGCGCAAAAAAATCATGGACAAAATTAGCAGTTAGGATGCCTCAGAATTATCTTCTAGGTTGGAGGATGAGTTTGTATGCTTGTTAGGTTCGACATCATCTAGTGTTTGGCAAATTGATAGTGGAGCTTCAGCTCATATGACAAGAGTTAGAGAATATTTCTCTAGTTATCAGGAGGAGCAGATGGATTCTAGATCACTATGGGCAACAGAACTAAATGTACTCCAGTAGGGAGAGGCACCATACAGTTTCAAACGGAAACAGGAACCAGCACTAGCACTACTAATGTACTGCATGTGCCAAGATTGGGTATGAACTTAATTTCAGTGTCCCAGTTACAGGACAAGGGGTACGATGTACACTTTGTAGGGAAGAAAGTGTATATCAAACACTCTAACTGGAAGAAAGTGAGACAGATTGGAGCTCGAAGCAACAGGTTATACAGGTTCCAGCTCGATTCTCCAATGGCACTGATAGGTAGTGATAATAGTAGTGGGAAGGAGCTGAACGAACTATGGCACTAGAGGATGGGACATTTACACCATGGAGCACTTAGGATGTTCAGAGAAACTGTAACACAAGTTCTAGTTCTCAGCACAGAGCACGATAATGTGTGTAGAGGATGCGTACTTGGGAAGTACACAAAGGAAGCATTTCCTAGAAGTGACAACAGAGCAAATGGCGTGTTGGGATTGATACACTCAGATTGTTGCAGCCCTATGTCCACTAGAGATCTTAGAGGTGGCAAATATTTCGTCATTTTTATTGATGACCATTCCAGGGAGACCTCGATCTTTTTCTTAAAGACCAAATATGAGGTTTTTGATCGGTTCAAAGAGTTCAAGGCAATCGTAGAGAACGCGACAAGGAAAATATCAAGGTGCTACGTTCGGATAATGGTGGAGAATACATTGATAAAGACTTCAAAGATTTCTGCGGGAAGGAAGGCATCAAAATAGAAAGGACAACTCCATACAAACCTCAGCAAAATGGAGTAGCGGAGCGAACGAACAGAACAATAGTTGGGGCTGCAAAGGCTATGTTGTATGACCAGGATTTGCCTAGATTTGTATGGGCAGAGGCATGCAACACAACAGTTTACGTTCAAGACAGAACACCTCATAGAGCATTAGGGAAGAAAACGCCAGAGGGAGTCTTCACAGGCAAGAAGCCTGAAGTGAGTCATTTGAGGATCTTTGGGAGTATGTCTTACTGCCACATCCCAGATGAAAAGCGCAATAAATTGGATCAGATTGCAGAGAAGGGGGTTCTCGTGGGGTATAGCGAGACTTCAAAGGCATGCAGGATCTACATTCCTAACAACAAGAAGATTGTAGTGAGGCGAGATGTAAAGTTCATGGAAGACAGAGCTTTCAGGAGATCTCGAGAGATGCCTGCAGGTGATTAGTCAGCAAAAGTTCCATTAGTCCAGCAACAGGGACAACATGCAGGACCAGCAGGAGGACAGTCACAGGGGTCGAGTACAGTGACCAGTACCAGTATCTCCTCAGGGGTTGGAGATCCAGGGAGTTCTCAGCGAACGGAGCAGCAGGAATAGGAGAAGGAACTGATTGAACCTCCCACCACTAGTGGTAGAGCCAGTAGGGAAGTGCGTCAGACCTTGAGAGACGCAGAGGAGTTTGTCGGAGCTCCTAGAACAAACAAGAGACAACGCAGTCAGCCTGACAGAAATCAAGCTTTGATAGCTCAGGGTGCAGAACCCACCAACTTTCAGGAAGCCGCATAGCATCAGGTGTGGGTGGATGCCATGGTAGAAGAATATAGTTCTATCATGACAAATGATGTTTGGGAGGTAGTGCCTAGACCAGAAGACTTATCAGTTGTAGGTTCCAGATGGATCTACAAGATCAAGTACGTTTCAGATGGCAATGTAGAGAAGTACAAGGCTAGATTCGTGGAAAAGGGGTATGCACAGAAGGAAGGGATAGACTATGAGGAGACCTTCGCCCCAATTGCCAAATATACCTCTATCAGATCCGTTATATCCCTATCAACGCATATGGGATGGGAGATGTTGATTTGGGTAGCATCGGATGTGCTTTAAGTCTCAAATTTCGCAGGGAGATTTAGACACATGTATTCCAGAGAACACCGAAATCGTTTTGGGAAATTCCACCCGGATTGTATTTTATTAAAAGAATTAATTATTTTAAAAGGACCCTAAGTCTAAACTTAGGAAAATAAAATAATTAAAGTAAATTAATAGAATATGGGTGTGAATGTTTTAGAAAAAACGGATCAAGTCAAAAGTTAATTTTAGTCATTGATTAGAGATTTAATCTCAGTTGTTGAAGTTTCAACAAGAAGATGCGGACTCCTAGAATGCAGAAAGGTGAGCGCATTGATCCGTTCCTGATTAGACTTCAAGAGAACCAAGATCAGCTGGCAGTTGTGGGATCAACTCCTCAGGCCACAGAGATGGTCAGATTAGCCTTCAACTCAGTGTTCGAAGACTATTAGGTCTTTGCCCAGAGCATCATCGGCAGAGTGGGAGTCAATGTGGGTTTCTCTTCACCTAGAAGAGATGAGGAGGCACTTACTCAAGTGACAACTTGAGGGCAGCAGCAACAATGGGAAGAAGCCGAAGGAGGAGGAGGATAATGTGGCCCTTGCATCAAAGGGGTAGCAGGAGCAGCGCAAGAGGAAGGACCTTTCCAAGTCAAATGCTTTCAGTGTGGCGAGATGGGTCATTATGCCACACAGTGTCCTCTCAAGATGAGAGACAAAGACGAGAAGCATGATCCGCAAGCCGCACCTGCCAGGATCGATGAGGAGGAGTTCGCCATGGTAGCCCACAAACCTCCATGAGGGAGGTGGGGAGACTTAGAGATGTAGACCCAGAGATCTACAGGATGGGAAGGATCCTTGAGGAGTCCACCTCTCAGATCAATACCTTGCTATGGGAGCACAAATCAGATGTAGCAGGATGGATGAGTATCAGTTGGTGCAGAGGAGTGCAGAAGTGACAGTGCAGTGGTTAGCAGCACCAGAGTCTGAGCAGAGTTGGCAGCAGTGCAAGAAGGCACAGCACAAATGTCAGCAGCAACGCAATAGCTTCAGAGGGGTAGCGTAGAGACTAGCAGCAGTCGGATCTTCAGTACCGAGATGCATCATGTTGAACACTTGCTCAGTTTTGGATGTTTTCAGTTGCAGTAAGAAACAATATTGCAGTGTAGTAACAGTTGGCAGTGGCAAGGTCAGCGGCAGCACGGATGCAGAATTTGAGAGGGAGTTGCAGTACGGATGCAATGTTGATAGTGGCAGTGTCAGCAGTAGTACAGATGCAGCGGTTGTGCAATGTTGGTGGGCAGTGGTGTCAGACATCTGCAGTGCACAGGGAGATGTTACAGAATCGGAGCAGTACTCGGCAAGGGGTATTGCTAGAGCACATTCCTCGCTAAGAGGGAGTGTTGATTTGGGTAGCATCGGATGTGCTCTGAGTCTCAAATTTGGCAGGGAGACTTAGACACATGTGTTCCAAAGAACCAAGAAATCGTTTTGGGAAATTCCACCCGGATTGTATTTTATTAAAAGAATTAATTATTTTAAAAGGACCCTAAGTCTAAACTTAGGAAAATAAAATAATTAAGGTCAATTAATAGAATATGGATGTGAATGTTCTAGAAAAAGCGGATCAAGTCAAAAGTTAATCTTAGTCGTTGATTAGAGATTTAATCTCAGTCATTGAAGTTTCAACGAGAAGATTATAAGAAGGGCTTGAAAGGTTATTTGGAAAATACACAGTAAGGATCAAGAGGTCGACTTTCTGAAGTGAGCAGTGCTCAGAGCAAATATCGATCACGAGATTCTTTGTAGAGAGGGGCAAGGATAGTATCCGGAGAGAAATCTTTCTCAGTCAAACAATCATCAGTAGAGAAGGCAGAGAAAGATCCAGCAGAGGAAGCGCAAAACCAGAGAGGTTGACGCAGAGCCACGCAGGGCTACGCAGAGGCTACGCAGAAGCCAAGAGGGAATCCAGAAATTTGTTGAAGGAATCGATTGCAGAATTCGAGAGCCGGGGTGTGACGCCGAGAGGCAGAAATTGAAGTTCCTGGGCAGCGAATCGATCAGTAGAAGGGGTGACGTTGTACCTGGGATGGTTGACATTGGGACTGCGCAGAGGCTCTCAGGGGCAGCTCATTCAACAGCTAGATCAGCCAGGATTTCCTGTGATAGTGTGAGGTAACCTCACTAATCTCTCTGTCAGTGATATTCTCTATAACTAGATTGCCAGGAGAGGCATCCAGAGATTGTATTTAGAAATTACTACTGCTTAAAAATAAAACCCTCAGTTGTTGCACCAATTTTCCCGCATTGTGTTTTTCTGGGACATTAGTCCAAAAATAACTATCAGATGTGTCTATGATTTACTCTTGTTCAGTTTTTGCTTCTGCACTTGTATTTTTCCGTAGTTTATTTAGTGAAGGTTGCAATGTGTTTAATTCGATGTTGTCGTAGAAATAAACTAAATAATTAATTTATCAGTTAGAAGGATTAATACCAGTTGCTGCAATAGGATTCCAGATTTAAGGCATTTTCATAGGAGATTCACGAGATGGACATCAAGACAACATTCTTGAACGGGGTGATAGAAGAAGAGGTGTATATAGAGCAGCTTGAAGGCTTCGAAACTCATGAGAGAAGTGCCCCATGTACACAGATTGAAGAAAGCCCTATATGGGCTCAAGCAGGCACCCAGGGTGTTAAGTCACCGGATTTGACGAATTTTATCCTAGGGATTCAAAATTCACCGAACCTCTAACGATTTTGAACAAAATCGATTTTGTTCGCCGAACTTGATGCCGAACTCGAACGCGAACATGATGTCGAATTCGAACCCGAACTAAATCCTGACCTTGAACGAATTTTTTTTAAATTCGATTAGGTTCGCTTGCCATTCAATTTGGTTTATGCAAAATTTTCTAGCTGTCACAAAGTTTTAGATTCTTTGAGATATGCCCAAACTACATAAAATAGAATCTATAAAGATGAATGTCACATTTATTTTTCAGCCTGCTTAAAATTGATATGTATATATATATATATATATATATTTCAAATTTCTATATATCGAATTTTATGCCGAACTTTATCAACAAAATTTTAGGTGTCGAACTTTATTCGAATTTCAAGGTCGTCGAACTCGAACACGAACACGAACGTGGTGACTTAGCCAAGGTGTGGTATGGTCGGATTGACAATTACTTGCAACAGTTGGGATTCATCAAGAGTGATGCAGATCCCAAACTCTATTATTTGATGGTGGAGAATGAGCCTCTAATTCTAGTTTTGTATATGGATGATCTGTCTTTGATAGGATCATCAAGGCTCATAAATCACTGCAAAAGGAACCTTGAAGCAGAATTCGACATGAAGGATATGGGGTTGAAGCACTATTTTCTAGGATTGGAAGTATGGCAAAAGAATGGGGAGATCTTCCTTGGTAAAGGGAGATATGTTACAGATATTCTGAAGAGATTCAAAATACAGGATTGCCAACCCATGACGATGCCTATGATCACCATTTGGAAGAAGATAGATGCATCAGGGGACAAGGAAGTTGACCCCATCTTGTACAGACAACTCATTGGGTCACTCATGTATCTGGTTAACACTAGGCCAGCCATTTGTTTCACTGTCAATACCCTTAGTCAGTTCATGGTGGAACCGAATAGGGTACATTGGGCAACAACGAGGCACATTCTTAGGTATGTGCATGGAACAGTCAGGTATGGGTTGAAATATACTCGAGGAGATGACGTCAGATTGTGCGGATTCATAGATGCAAATTGGGCAGGTAGTTCAGTGAAGAGGAAAAGTACTTTCGGGTGTTGTTTCAACATTGGATTAGGGATGGTCTCTTGGTGCAGCAGGAAACAGAAGTCAGTAGCACTGAGCTCAGTAGATGCGGAAAATATGGCGGCCAACACAGCTACGTGCGAAGTCATATGGCTTAGGAAGCTGCTCATGAGTTTGTTCAAGAAGATGGAAGCGACCAGTGTTTACTATGATAATCAAAGTTGCATAAAACTCTTTGAGAATCTAGTATTTCATGATAGGTCGAAGCACATTGATATCAAATGTCATTTCATCAGAGACTGTGTTTAGCGTGGGACAGTCCAGCTGCATTATGTTCCCACAGGAGATCAGGTAGCATAAATATTCAAGAAATATCTAGGGAGAGCTAAGATCATCCAGTTCAGGGAACAAATGGGTATGGTGGAGAACCCATTTCAGTAGCAGAAACAGATGGATTCTTAGTTGCAGCAGCAGTAGATGAGAGGGAGTTGCAGTGCATCTCAGAGTTGCGCAATGGTTGGTGGGAAGTAGTTGACAGCAATTTTGGAGTGTAAAAACCCTGGTAAACTTGATAAATACATATATTATTGTTGATAAAAGATGAGATATGAGATGATTTACATTGGGGAATCACCGAGGCTTTAAATATAGCCTCAAGGTGTCCCTTGGTGAAGAGGCATGATCTTTGATCATGCCCTTTCACTTAATAAAACCTAATATAACTATATCTAACTAACAATTAATAAAATTTACATAACATTTCCCCTCTCTTAAAGATGCTTTGTCCTCAAAGCATATGTAATGATGGGCAATGTTGACGAACGCCTGGGTTTCTTGAGCGGCGGGCTCTTGCTTCCCACATTTTAAAAAAATCGTGGAGCATATTCTCGAGTTCAATCTTTTGTTGATCTGGATAGTGAAAATATCTGATATCAACAGGGTCGGATCCTGTCTTGACTTCGGGTGACTCTTCGTGGCTCCCTTTTGAAGATAACATTTCTAACTAATGACATTGTACTGTAGATGTTGGCGCTCCTATTTGAATCATCTTCGTCATCAGAGAGGAAGATACGACTTGATCTTCTGGGGCTTGGAATCCATACAACCTGTGTGTCTGCCCTTTCCACTTAAAACTTATAAACTGCTTCTGATGGTTGGCAGAATAAGTACCTAGAGTTTGTAGCCATTGAATTCCTAAGACCACATCTACTCCTCGTAATGGAACTGTGTAGAATGGAGATTCTAAATGAAAGTCTTTAATCCGCAATTTGACTTTATGGCATTTTCCTACTTGTTCAATCTTCTTACCATCGGCCACCATTACCTTCATATTAGGCATGGGAAAAGTAAAGAGGTTGAGTCTTTTGGCCATGGTTGAATCTAGAAAATTGTGCGTGTTGCCTGTGTCTATGAGAACCATTACATTGTTTTTCTTAATATGTCCCCTTAACCTTAGGGTTTGAGGTTGTGATATGCCTGTCATAGCTGATAATGACACTTGCGGAATAGTTTCGCCATCCACTTCTGGAGAGAACTCTAAGTTGTCTTCTAATCCTTCTATATAGGAATCATTACTGTTAGCGTCATTAGTTGCTTCACAACTGTATAGATTTTTCGCTTTTCCATTAGCACATATGTGCTTAGGGTCCCAGTTTTCACCGCAACGCTTGCACTTGCCCTCTCTCATTCTTTGTTTTTCCATACTAGATTTTTCTTCTTCACGAAGATGGAACGAGACATATTTTGTGTCCTCTATATTTTCAGATCGAGGAAATCTTTGTCTCGAATATACTTTTTCCGGTTTTGATAATCTTTCAAATTTCTTTTCAGCAGCTTTTGCTTTTTTCCTTGCTACTTCTACGGACGTAATTTCATGTAGTTCGAGCTCTTCTTGTATATGGATTTTAAGTCCTGAGATGTAAGACTGGATTAAACGAGATTCCGACAATCCGGGTACTCGTGTTGCCAAGGTCTCCCATTCTCGAGTGTACTCATCCACATCTCCTTTTTGGCGTAATTTGATAAAGGTTGAAAAAAAAATTTCTTCTTTTATGCCTTGAAACCTTTTGAAGAACGCATCCTTAAATTTCCTCCAACTGATAGCGAGCGTCGTCTTTTTCCACCACATATACCAATTATATGCTTCTCCTTCCATTTTCATGAAAGCATGCTTAATTTTTTCGTCATCACTAGTAATGTCATAAATCTCAAAATATTCTTCTGCTTTATTAAGCCATGCAACGCTATTTTTTTCATTACCATCAAATTTGGGTAGGTCGATCTTGGCTTTGCGCTGATATGCTAATGGTGGAACAAGAAGGGGATATTGATTAGCTGGTGGAACAAGAAGGGGATATTGATTAGCGAATGCATTCCAGAGCTGCTTATTTTGAAAATCTGCATTACTATCTTCTTGATGATGTGGGGAATCGGTTTTTTCCTGATGCTCTTCTGAGTTCCCTGAATCTGCGGAATTGTTTTGTTGATTTTGTTCCTTGTTAGGAGATATTGGGGAGTGTGTCTGACTTAATTTATCTATCTTATCATTTAGCTTATTGAAGAGTTCGCTCTGCTTTTCTGTGGCCTCGTGATGATTTAGCCACATTTGTCTTTCTATTCGATTTGTTGTATCATGAACCTTTTTGATGTCGTTGGAATGCCCTGCAACTGTACTTTCAAGATCGACTAATCTTTTTCCAAATTCTTCGGAATTATTAGTGATCTGTTTCTCGAGATCCACCAATTTTTTCTGAAATTCAGCCATTGACATTGATGACGACATCGAACGCGTATGAGGTGGGGAGTATTTTTCTGCCAGTTTTCTCTTTTCCCTTTTTTTTTTTTAAATTAATTAATTAATTAATTAATTAAAAATTTTTATATAGAAATTAATTAATATCTATATATATATATATATATATATATATATATTTTAATTAATTAATTAATTAAATTTTTTTTTTTTTTAATAAACTATATATATATATAATTATTAAATGAAAATTATATAATATATAAATAAATTATATAATAATAATTTATATATTATATAGTTTATAAACCGTCACACGTTTGGAGTATATCCTTCCAATTCTCGCAATATATAGCTCGGATTGAAGGCTCAACACCTTAGGCTTGTTTTAGGTACCTACGGGACGACGAATTCGTTGAACCAAGGTTTATACGATGATATAATTCCCTTCAGACTTCAACTTTCAAGTTTTCATTTAATCATTAAATAATAGTTTATTTCAATTATCAAAAGTCACAATGTTTGACTTTTGGATGGTTGTTCCTTTTCGAATTGATTAATGTATGGAACGTCGTGAAGAGTGGTCGAGGAAGGCTAAAGAGACGGACAGGTCGGAGAAGATGATTGCCGTGGAAAGGGGTGGTGACGCAGAGGGTCAACGCAAATTATTGTTCAGATCCGACGGATAGGCCCGACCATAACGGACAGGAGAGTTTGACAATTACCTGTTCCGGTTATGCACGTATGACCTTGTGCCGAATTTGTCGAATTAACTGTAAACAGAAACAATGTTTCACAGAGATATTCGAGCAGACCAATTTTTTCCAATTTTCACTGATAAAACTAAGCCCGACCCACAGATAATCGTGGCATCCGTATCTGAAATCGATTTCCTACTTTCTGCGATGGTTAAAGCGGACAGAGATGCCTTAATATCGCTTCCAACAGCCGAAAGTAGACGATTTGTGTGTTCTCCTCGTTACAGGCGTGTGTTCAACAACAGTATCGACACACCTCCAGAAATATACACCGCTGTTCTCCTCGCCAGTCCACTTGAGCCTCAGATTCTGCCTCAGTATCGACCCACTTGAGCTTCAGAGAACAGCAACTTGAGTCGCCGCTGCTGCCTTATGATTTATTTGTCAACGTGAGCTTTTAAACCCGCTGACCACGCCGGTTTGGTAGGGTCACGATTTTTTAGAGAAGCAGCAACGGTTTTTTGTGTCAATGACAGATCGTTAAGGAGGGGGCGCGGATATGAGAGGAGAAAGGCTGCAATTTTTTTTTTTAAACTAATACTGTCCACAAGCACTCGAAAAATCTGCAATTCTAGAATTGCAATTCTGGAATTCTGTAATTCCTTAATTCTGGGTGATCACACAGATCCCGAAGAGCGATGGCTTTGATACCAATGGAGTGTAAAAACTCTGGTAAACTTGATAAATATATATATTATTGTTGATAAAAGATGAGATATGAGATGATTTACATTGGGGAATCACCGAGGCTTTAAATATAGCCTCAAGGTGTCCCTTGGTGAAGAGGCATGATCTTTGATCATGCCCTTTCACTTAATAAAACCTAATATAACTATATCTAACTAACAATTAATAAAATTTACATAACAAATTCAGCAGGGTCAGTAGTAGCACAGATGCAACGCATATCAGAGTTGCGTAGTGGTTGGTGGGCAGCAGTATCCATACATCAGCAGCGTGACAGGAGATGGTGCAGAGACAGTGTGTTGTGGCAGCAGTTGCAGCACTAGAACACTTTCCTCGCTAAGAGGGAGTGTTAGTTTTTGTAGCATCATATATGTTCGAGCCACGAGAATTGGTGGAGAGGCTAGAATATATGTATTCTCCAATACCCAAAAATCGTTTATGGAAATTCCACCTAGAGACGACTTAATTAGATTTATTAACCAATTTTTAATATTTCCTAAATCTAAACTTAGGAAATATGATTAATTAATCAAAATTAATTAAGTCATGGTGTAAATGTTCTAGAAAATCACACGGATCGACAAGGAAATAATCTGCGCCATCGATTATGTTTTAATCTTGGTTGTTGGTGCTCCAATAGAAGTTTATAAGAAGAAGTCGATGGGTAGATGGAGAACACACCAGTGTTGTTACTCAATTGCCTAGGAAAATCGATTTTCTCAGTGGTTGAAGTTCAACAGAGGAGATAGAGCTAGAGGGTGAGTAGCAGGTGAGAGAGAGAGAGGGTATCAGCAATGGTTCAGGAAGTGCATGACGAATTCAGGAAGAGGCAGCGTGAGGAGAGATGCAGTCCACTTGAGCTTTGCGCAGAGGGTGATGCAGAGGCACTAGTGTATGGGCAGAGGGTCCATCTCGGAGTCAGGGAGTCACTGTGGAGAGTGAGAAATTTGTAACTAAATTTCTCTTAGTATTTTTCCTTTGTTTAGGTTGTTCGAATTCTTGTACTTGAATTGTTGTTGAAGATTAATAAAGAAACCCTCATCTGCTACAACGATTTTTCTGCATTGGGTTTTTTCAAGGACAATTGTCCAAAAATAATTGTGTCAATGTCTCTATGTGTGTGCTAGAATTTTCCTATTTCCGGCGTTTATTTTTATTCTGTAGTATTTGTTTTGTGAAGGCTGCAGTGTATATGTTTCGATATTTTCTGTAGGAAACTGCAAATAATTTGTTCAATTAATTTAACAAATAGAAGAAATATTATCAGTTGCTGCAGTAGGATTCCAAATATCGGAATTTTCACACATCAACAACAAGAGACCAAAAACAAATCTTATTAAACCCCTCATCTATTTCAAACTTCGGCCTCCTACGAAATTTCAGAACCAATCCAAATAATTTTGTCTCCAAATCCTCTATTTATATTGTGTGAATAAAGATGTCCTTAGGGACTGGGTTCAATTGACAAGTACACCAACTTAGCATCTAGAGGGGTTTTTGACCTATATTACATATTTAAAAATCCTTTTTCCTTTTTCTTTACAATAGGTCAAAAAAGGACTTCAACTCTTTGACTCAAGAAAACCTAGAAGCATGAATAACATGCTTATCTAATAAAATAAAATAATAAAAATTGAATTTCTTCTTTTTCTTCTTACATAAAATATACAATGATATAAGTACAAAGGTCATTATGAAGACCGAACCTAGTTACATTTTCTAACACTCCGTCTTAACTATGGAGATATTCATAATTCCATGACGGGTACAAGGATACTTCTCTAATTGAAATATTCTCATAAGAAGAGTCAAGTTGATAAGCCATCTTTAAGCATCACCATTGTAACCGATGTTGGACAACTCATACTAGTATAAAACTCGCCTGGTCAATGACTCGTCGACTCATATAAGACTCGGGAATGACCCGTATAAAACTCGTATAAGACTTGTCAAAATGCAAAAAAAAAATTAAAATATGGTAAATTTTAAGCACAAAAAAGAAACTAATGACAATTTCAATCCTTATAAGTTATAAAAACCACAATACATGCAATAATTCATAACATCATCTCATATCTATAAAAGTACAACATAACATATTCGATTTTTGTAAGCAAAACATTTAGATACTGAATAAGAAAAGGAATCATGATTCCATAATTAAAATAAAAAATGTCAGCAAGTTCAAAATTTAAATACATGTCATAAATGATAAATGATTGTCTCATAACAATCTTGAGTCTCATCACTCATGGACAACTGCGCCTACAATAAGCCCTCGTGGAGCTCATACTAGCATCTGAAGGCTAAAGCTACTGTGAGGCAGGTGTATTTGGAGTCTCCATTTGAGATGGCAAACTAGAGAGATCCTCAGTCTCTTCATCAAGCCAACTCAAATCAGGGGGCTCCTCCACAACCCAATTAGACTCTAAATCAATAGTATCCAATAAAATTGGATCTGTATCCTTTGGTTGCACTTGTTTTGTGAGCATTCAAAGGTTGTAGTAGATGAAAACCAACTTCTCCAGCCTCTCATGCTCCAACCTGTTTCTCTTCTTGTTGTGGATGTACTCAAACACTAACCAATTGCGCTCACAAGAAGAGGCACTACAGGGTTGACTCAGAACTCTGATGGTGAAATCTTGTAATTGTGGTGCCTAAGTGCCACAATCTATCCACCAATGAGTTGGAAAAAAATAACAACAAAGATGATTAGTTTGCAATGCCAAACATATAAAAGAGAACCAGCAAAATTACAAGCTAAGTTCTAATAATTTTCACTTACAAGGCATTTTCTTGTCCTTGAGACGTTTGCTTGAGCTAAATCCAAACATGCCAGATGCTTCCTTGTACATATCTCGTTGTATGTTGACTTTGTCTTGAATATCTTGATTCAGTAACATCTTCTCAATGCATATCATGAAACCTCTCATCACCTCAGGATCTCTTTGAATGTTAGACCCCTCATTATAGAATAAGCTCGGATTGAGATATGCTCCTGGTGCATGCAATGGTGAATGTAGTTGCATGTCCCACCTGGAATCAATAATTTTCCATATAGGGAGATATTTAGATTCATTTCCCTTATAGAAAGTCTTGATGGCCTCTTTGGCCCTATCCATGCCCTCATAAATATATCCCATTGCAGGTTTCTCTCCATCCATCAATCTCAAGACTTTCACAAAGGGCTCAGTCAAGCTGACAATCTTAGTGACTTTGTCCCACAAACTATCACCAAAGACATGCTTTCACAGACAATGCTTTTGGTTTTGTGCTATCTTTCAAAAATACCCATTGTTGGCTACAAAACATTCTTCTCAAAGCTTGGTACTCATACAAAATGCTTTGGAGGGAAAGAAAGATTGTAGCAAACCATGTGATGGTTGGGTGACTAAGCTCACCCAGTGTGAATTCCCTCATAAGGTTCAACACCCAAGCATGAATAATATACTTGGTATATTGCTTGCATTCTTGCACAACATCTTGCACCCACTTCAACTTCCCAATGTCTTCTAGTATCAAGTCTATGCAATGGGCAGCGCATGTAATCCAAAAAATGGTGGGATATTTGGCACAAAGCAACCTTCCAGCTGCCACACAATTTGTTGCACTGTCCGTGATTACTTGGACAGCATTTGCAACCCCAACTTCCTCCACCACATCAACCAACAATGTAAAAATAAAACGTTCATCTTTTACATTTGCAGATGCATCAATGAATTTTAGGAACATGGTTCCTTTAGGGCAAGCTACAACAAAATTTATTATTGTTCTACCCCTCTGATCTGTCCAACCATCAGAGATAATTGTACAACCTGTAAATTTCCATGAGCTTTTAATGCTCTCCAATTGTTCCTTGACATACTCAAGCTCCTCATCTGCTCTTTCCCCCTAAGTACACTATAAGATGGGGCTTTGTATCCAAGCCAACACTTGCAATGGCATCCACCATGGGCTAATAAAAATATGACTTTACATAGTTGAATGAAAGACTGTTACGGTACAAAAACCTCCTCACTGCCATATCTGCCTCCTTCCTCTTCTTTTCATTAAAACTATCCAAGGTTGGTTGAGATCCTAGAGTTGTATGAGGAGTGAAGAAAGAAGAGGTGATACTCCTGTTTGCCACAACACTTGAAGAGGAGTTACCAATACTTGGACTTTGAATCTGTGTTTCACTCTGAGATGAAGATCTGCCTATCCCAACAATCTCATCCTTCCTTTTTTCCCTCTTAGAGCTTTCTTCTTTAATGGCTTCCAAAGCAGCTGTCATTTCATTAATGACTTCATCAGGGAAATTTTGACAAGATCCCACACCATTCCCAGGAATTCTAGCTAGGTGGTATTTTACCTTGTTTATGCTTGCATGCATTGTGGCATTGCAATAATTGCACTTGACATGGTGGTCATTACTAGCAATGATTCGTTGAACATGTGCCCATGCCGGATCACGAGACTTTCTAGAGCCCTTTGGTGGCATGCTGACAGATCTGGAAGAAAAAAATTAAAATTTTAAAATTTAAATGATATTTTTAGTTTTTAAATTTTTTTTAATTTGCAAATTTTTTTGGGCCGAGGAGACAGTCCTCCTTGGCCCACAGGCCCTGTGGTTGAATTTTTCAGCCACATAGCGACACTTTGTGGCTTAGAAACTCAGCCACAGGGCCTGCGGGTTGAGGAGGCAGTCCTCCTTGGCGCAAAAAAAATTGCAAACTAAAAAAAAATTGAAAATTAAATTGAAATAAAAAAATTGCAAACTAAAAAAAAATACATGGAAAATTCAAAACAATAAAACAAGGATCATGAATCATGCTTGAAGCTGGGTCTGATCTGATGAAGCCTCCTTTAGCCTCCTTTAGCCTCCTCCAAGAGCTCCTTCATTGTGCAATGGAGTCACTCAACACTCAGCCAAACACTCAAATGACAAGTCTCAAATGACAAGTGAATGACAAATGGAAGGGAGAGAGGTACTTATAAGGCATTTTCTTCCCTCCAAATTCTCTTTTCCTCCACCTCATTTCCAAACAAAAAAATTCCTCCTCCCAGAGCTCCTTCACTATGCAATGGAGTCACTCAACACTTAGCCAAACAAAATTGAATGACAAATGGAAGGGAGAGAGGTGCTTATAAACCATTTTCTTCCCTCCAAATTCCCCTTTCCTCCACCTTGTTTCCAAAAATAAAATGACAAAAATAAATAAAAATTTGCCTTTTGAGGGTCGACGGGTCTTATAGGGGTTTGATGCGGGTCTTATACAAAACCAGCGAGTCTTATATGGGTAGCCGAATCTTATGCAAGTTTGCAGGTTCTATGCGAGTGACCAGGATCGCTATAGGACCCGCAGATCTTATGTGGGTCGTGCTTCACTGATCGTAACCAACATTGTCAAATTACAACATAGCAAGACCTTTTGACTAACAAACTCTAACTCTCCACAAGATTAGAGCACAATGCTGGGAGGCACACATATGGACACCTCAGCCTCTCAAGGCACATACCCATTCAGATGTTCATAAGGTAAATCCTTCTAGGACTACTCTAACCTTGGATTCCCAATCCTCAAGAATATTGATTCTCTTCGACCACTCGTATCTTGGATACCCTGTCAAATCCTCAAAGAGTGTCGATCCACGGGACCACTTCTTATCTTGAATTCTCAATCCTCAAAGAGTACCAATCCCAGATGCTTATCCAATCCTCCATCCTCCATTCTCCCTCCATGGCCTTCACTAGACATACGACTACTAGTCCTGGCCTAGTGGACACATGGAGAAGAGAATATGATGTCCATCATCACCCCCTCTCAATCGGAGAGGAGATCCACATTCCCTCTTGATCAAGGAATAAATTCTTATTCCTCAAACATGAAGTAGATTTCTTATTCTCTTTCAATCAGGGAGATATCATCACAGTCCTTAGTTTGTCTCATACTTCATCAATGCATCAGCTACTTGCTATTTCATGGAGATCTTTGTGACACTACGACGATTCCTACTTTGCAATACATCATATTTGAGCTTCGCCCTTCTTTCACATTTCATCTTCATGATAGGGTTTCTCGGCTCCCAGCAGCATCATGTCATATCAATCTTTAAGCATCCTGGATTTTGTCAATCATTAAATGGTTTATCTATCATCTTCGAGGAGTCGAGCTTCCTCACAACTGCTCATAACAAAGTTCTGCCTCATATTCTTCAAAGTGTCACATCAACTTTTCAATATCAATTATATCCTTATGTTTTTCCGAGCCATCAAAAGTGATATCCACACAATTCACACGTAGTTTTAGGTACAACATCTTCAAGCAAATTTTCCTTCCAGCCCCTTCACACACTCAAGCAGATTATCAATATCGGAGTTTCCAAATTATAATATCTTCTAGAGTGTCATGTCAAATTCTGCTACTTGCTCCCACTGAAGTCCATATTTACATGTTCTATCTTCACATTTCAACAAGGTTCAACTTCTTCTTTCAATTATTAATTTCAGTGCCCTTAATTTTACAATTAACCATAAAATTATCACAACTTAATGCCTAGATTCTACAATTAGACAGATTCTGCAATTAACCAGACAATCAATTTTATCCTAATTTTACCAATTTAATTGCAGATACATGTCGGGATGAAGGCGATTCTAGAATGTCGTTGCTCCTGCTCCTACTACCAAACCGACCTTTTCCTCCTAGCCTATCTGGTTTCAACCTATTTGGTTTCCAGATCCAGAAGACTTCGAAATTGAGATCTTCTGGCCCTCGTGCCCAAAGCTCCAAGAACAATTGCTCAAACTTCCTCTTTGTTTGTGACTCTCTTGTTATTTTCTCCTCTGTCTCAGCTTCACTGAAGAGACCAAAAAAAAAAATCCCCCTTCCTATGCCCTACTCGTTCTCCTTATATCCCCAAACCATCCACCGTCTCCTTGTCCTCCACCGTCTCAACATATTTTGATTATAATATGGTTCCATTGCCTCGTCGGTCACTTAGAAATCCAAAATGGTCTTTCATTAGATTTTTTTTAGGCAGTCACCCTTTTATGTCTATATAACAATATTCATGACTAAATGTGCTTTGACTGAGTCGGTTCACCCAATTTAAAAGATATATAATTTTTAAAAAGGGTTTATTCAATAGGTTTTATTGAAGAGGGTTATAATTTATTCAAATGTTTAAGTTATGCATCCTTTTGAACATATTTATTTAGTTCTTTTTTGTTAATATATATATATATACATATTTCATTTTTGTTAATATAAAATATATAATTTCTTTTAATTACTGTAATAAATAATATATAATTATAATTCCCCTTTCTTTTCTATAATTCATTGTATTTACTCTATTTTTGAATAATATATTAATTATATATTATGATGGTGGTGTACATATCAAGTACTCCACTCGATATATTCATTACATTATGGTGACTTAAGTATTTACTTTAATAATTAATTCATTACCCTATACTTGGACATTTTTCATAATTAGCTAGTATGTATACTAGTGTAGTACATGCAATGCATGCATATGTAGCTATCACATGCATGCCTCGTATATATGGTAATATTCCTATGCTCCTTGAAATTCGAGATGAGTCATTACATACCCCCCTTCTTTAGAAAACTTCATTCTGAAGTTAGGGTTTATATAGTATATTAGTAATTATTTTAGCGATTAGCATAATCATGCAAGGACTGTATGTTGTGATTGAATTCTTGTTTAATGCGAGGGACACTTTAAAATTTGTGTTTTGAACATTTATAGGTTTACAACTTTAATAGTCATGCCTTGCCCCAGCCAGGCTCCCAAGCTATTCTAAAATCATTCTATCCTTCCTACTCTCTTCCGATTCCATCCTATTCGTCCTCTAATGGAATATGCCATGGCGTCAGCTATATTGACCTAACCGTTCATAAACCTCAAGGATGATAGCATCGACTATATTGACCTAATTTCCTAGTAGGCATCTAACAATCATCATCACACATCTAGGGGAGCGTGGCTCACACAGTCCTCCCATGACCCCAGGTTTTGGAGAATAAACGGTGGGCAACACCACCCCTCGTAGTAGGACCAGGGTCAACACCCTAACATGGAATCTCATTGAGCCTCAAGTGTTCTTGGAGATTTGTCATCACACGGTCGGTTTGGTAATGATACTATCTATAATGTAAACATTTGTCCACACATTATAACATATGCATCAATATATTCAAAACTAATTATATTGAGATAACAATTTTTATGCATTAAAAATATGCTACCATCTATGATATTGATCTTTGAGTTCATTTAACATATTTGGCTATGTCTAGTCAATATAAATGTAAGTTTTCTTTCACATTAAGTAGTCAAGTGTAGTCATTCTTTTATTTCCTTCTCATCATTCATGTTGATACATAAAATAAAAATTATAGACATCACATCCGAAACATATTTAAAATTAGTATCCATGTATCAACAATGTTAAGCAAATAACATACTTTATATTGGTATCCATGTACCAGCAACATTAAGCATAATAATTTGAAATCATTCTTACGTGTAACCTTTCATAGTTATACAATAGTTCAAAATGATAGTCTCAAGTATCTAGTCAAAATAAAGTTAAGATATACAAAATCAGGTTTTAAGTGCTTCAAAATCAAAACAAGCTGTCGTGTTTCTGGCATATGGTCTATGTGTCTTCTTGGGTAGTCGATCCAAGACTATAGTTGTCCCATTGGACCTTAACTTGGTCTATTAGGCGGTTCCTGCGCTGTCGAACTCTACGTTCTAGTATACGTAATGGTTGGACCAAAATGGTTCCCTCGTTCGATATCTGCAGTTCCTTCCATTGAAGGTTATGCGATTTGTCAACTATGTAATGTCTTAGTGCAGATACATGAGCAGCATTATGAATTTTATGCAAGTGGGGTGGCAGTGCAAGACAATAGGCAACAGGTCCAACTTTTTCCAAAATTTTAAATGGCCCAATAAACCAGGGCAACAACTTTGTTCCTTTTCCAAACCGGATGGTGCTTTTGTTTGGTATGATGCGGATAAAAACCTGACCCCCAACTTCATAATTCCTATCTGACCTATGAGCATTAACATAGCTTTTCTGTCTATCTTGTGCTTCCTTTAACCATTGTCTAATTTGTTTTACCTGCTCTTCCATATCTTGAATTAATTTGGTCCCATTACTACCCTGTCCTCTAACCTATCCCACCTTAGCAGGGTTCTGCAAAGTCTTCCATCTAATGCTTCAAATGGAGGCATTCTGATTGAACTGTGGTAATTGTTATTGTATGCAAATTCAACTAAGGGAAATATTTTTCCCAGTGTGTTTACTAGTCCATAACATAAATTCTCAGCATATCCTCTATTACTTGGTTCACTCTTTCTAGTTGTCCATCAGTCTCAGGGTGATAAGTTGTGCTTAAATTTAGTTGAGTTCCTAAGGCTGACTGCATACAAGTCCAGAACCTTGAAGTGAATCGTGTATCCCTATCTGATATGATCTTCTTAGGAACTCCATGAAATTTGATTATTTCATTTATAAGTACCTAAGCTACGTCAACAACCTCATAATTATCTTTTATGGGAATAAAGTGAACACTTTTCGTTAGTTTATCTACCACGACCAAAATGGCAGTGTGCCTTTGTGGGGTAAAAGGTAGCTCGATGATAAAATCCATAGAAATCACTTCCCATTTGGTCAAAGGAATGTTGTGAGGTTGCAGAAGACCTGCTAGCTGACGATGGTCAGCCTTCACTCGCTGACATTCAAGACATTTTGCAATGAATTGGACAATATCGCACTTCATACATGCCCAAAAGAAGAGTTTCCTTGTATCAACATACATTTTCTTTACACCAGGATGTGCATAATACAGTGCTCTGTGGGCTTCCTTAAGGATGGTGTTTCGGATATCCACACTATTAGGGATATACATCCTTCCATGGAATCGTAAAAGTCCATCATCCTCTAGTTCATATCCCTCAAACTTAGGTTCTTTTGGATCTTTACTATTGAGCCCAAATCTTACTTTTAAATACCAACTAACTTCTAAGAAATGTTCTAGCACTCGCTCCCTATAGTCTACGTAGATGGGTATTATGGAAAAGATCCTTGGTCTTCTACTTAGAGCATCTACCACTACATTCTCCTTCCCTTTAATGTACAAAATTCCAAAGTCATCTTAAGAATTCACTCCATCATCTTTGCCTAGCATTCAAGTCCCTTTCGGTAAACTAGTATTGCAAACTTTAGTGGTCGCTTTTGAGCATAAAGCTTCTCCCTACCAGGTAGTGTCTCCATATCTTCAACGCTAGTACTATTATGGCCAATTCTAAATCATGCATGCGGTAGAGTTCCTCATGAGGCTTTAACTTCTTGGAGGCATACGCTATTACTCCTCTGTCTTGCATTAATACTGCACCAAATCCTTGTTTGGATGCATCAATACACAGTAAAGTCTTTGTCCATGTCAGGTACTCGCAAGATTGATGCACCAGTCAACAATTTTTAAGCTAAGAGAACACAATGTGACATTCTTCGGTCCACTCGTACCTAACTCCTTTATGTTGGAGTGTTGTGATAGGCTTTGCAATATTTGAGAATTTCCCTTCTACAAACCTTCGATAGTATCCGGCTAAATCCATAAAACTATGCACTTCATGCGCATTTTTCGGTATCGGCCGATCCATGATTTCTTTTACCTTCTTAGGATCTACTGAGATCCCTTCACCAGATATAAGATGACCTAGGTAATGAATCTTCTTCTGAAAGAAGGAACAGTTGGATAACTTTCCATATAACAGGTGTTTCCTAAGGAAAGATAATACTATCCGCAAATGTTCTTCATGCTCCTCATTTTTGGAGTAGATGAGAATATCATCTAAGAAGACTTGCTCAAAATGGTCAAGGTACTTGCAGAAAACATTGTTCATAAGATTCATGAATACTGTTAGTGCATTAGTCAATCCAAATGGTACCGTCATTAACTCGTAATGCCTGAAGCATGTTCGGAATGCAGTCTTAGAAATATCATTGTCCTTAATTCTTACTTGATGATAACCCGATTGTAGATCGATTTTTGAAAAGACCAAAGCCCCTTTCATTTGGTCGAAGGGGTCATCAATTCGAGGCATTAGATACCTATTATTTACTGTAGCTCAATTTAAGTCTCGATAGTCTATGCTTAGTCGTAGGGAACCATCCTTCTTCTTGAAAAAAATTACAGGAGCACCCCAAGGTGAAATATTGGGTCGAATGTGTCCTATGTCTAGTGGTTCCTTCAGTGGAATTTGTAACTATTGAAGTTCCAGAGCCGTCATTCTATAGGGTGTTTTAAAGATTGGTTTTGTACCAGGTTTTAATTCTATTGTGAGATCAAGCTCCCTCTCAAGAGGTAATCCTAGCATTTCCTTTGGAAAAACATCTTGAAATTCAGACAATACAAGTTATTGTTCTAGGGATGGTCCCTTCTCCTTGCTTACTTCCTTTACTGCATATACCTTACGCCTTTTTCTTAGGTAACGTTTCATTTGCATTGCCTAGATGAAGCATAACGATACCTTCCTCTTAATACCTTGGATTTGAATCGTCTCTCCTTCGTTATTTATACAGAGAATTCTTTTTCTATAAAAGTCCACCCAAGCTTGGTGAACTTCCTGTTGACCACTGGAGTGGCACCTGATGATAATGTGAAGACCCCATGCCTAAGGATGAACCAGAAGACATTTGTACCATCAAATATCATCAATTCAACAGAATTTTTGAACTCTACTTCTATTTTCTCATCATCTTTCTCTTGTACCCAAATTCCATGCCCTATAGGAAATTGTAATAAGTGATGCTAGTAATGATGAGTCTGAGATAGTATTGAGTCTATAACAGGCCTAGGTAGCTTGGGACCTTGCCAACAAGTGAGTATCACTCTAGGAGGGTTTTTTCACTCAATTAATTACCATCTCCCTACCAGGACTTAATAATTAATTCAGTTTTTTCCTCCAATTTTAACCCAAAGTCGGAGTACGTCTTGATGGTGAGACCTTGGGTGAGTCCTAGTGTTTAGAGTCAAAGTATATTACCATACTACACACAAAAAAATTCATGGAATTTGGTTAGGTATAGGTAGTGATTTTTTTAATTTTTTAGATTTCCCGCAAGTCGAAAATTGCAATAAAAATTGTAATTGGATTGTAATAAGTGTTGTCTAGAGAAGTTGTATGGGGTATGAGTAATCAAAATTACACCTCTCACCCTCAACTTTCTACTATGACACACTTTGAGGGGTTAATAATGAGTTTTGGACCCTCAAAACCCACATTTCCTAAGTTTATTGGAAATTGTGGCATTTAATTAGGCTAGAATTAAATAAAATAGAGAGAAATAAATTATTCCATGTGACAAAATGACTTGGAAATTATCCTAAGTCAAAGAGTTGAGTCAACAGACATGTGGAGGATGACTTAGCACACTACATCATTAATTCATCATTTATTTTATCAAAATCGAATTTCCCAGAGATAAAGCGGCAGTTAAACACAAGGAAAATTGAATTTATTAAAGGCAGTTAAGCATAAAAGGAATGTGAAATTTTCAAATCTGAAAATTATTACTGCAGTGATTGATTTATTTTGCCTACTTATTAGATAAGTTATTTACAGATGCTTCAGTAAATTTTGAAATAAACACAGTTGCAGTACCTCACTCTAATCAAAAGCAGAAGAATAGAAATAACACATGTCGCACAATAGAAACAACCACATGAACATAGTTATTTTTGGACAATTGTCCCTAGAAAAATCCAATGTGGGAAAACCGGTGCAGCAGATGAGGGTTTGTATTTATCTTCAACAATGAAAAGATCTTTTACAGAAGTCTTGGTGAGCAAAATAAAATAGCATACACCTAGCATGAATTTACGGACACTCCGAAAGTATTCTCGACTCTCGGGTAACCTTCTACACCCTCTACGTCATCCTGCATAGTTGCTCTGCACAGTCCCTCCCTTGACTGTGTAATTCTGCGTGGAGGACTTGATGCTGTTGCTCAGCACTACCGTCCCTCCACCCTTCTGCCTTCTGCTTCTCTGTCAGCTGACTTCTCTCTCCTCCTTCTACCTCTGCAATCCTGCCTCTACAAAATCACCCACTGAAATCGATTCTCTTACTTCAGAATCGATTTCCTTTGGGTATTGGGAATGTGTCCGGCTTGATTTCCAAATGACCCTCAAGCCTCTTCTTATAATCTTCTCGCTGATGAATCAACGACCAAGATTATATCTTTAATCAATGGCTCAGATTGAAAGATGACTTGATCCCTGTTTTCTAGAAGATTCACACTCTGCTTTATTAATACCATTTAATTATTTAATTTCCCTAAGTTTAGACTTAGGGTCTACATTAAAATAATTAATTACTTTAATAAAGCAAGATCCGAGTGGAATTTCCACAAAATATCTATGGGTTCTCTGGATAACTGTTGTCCAAGCCTCTCCACCAAATTTGAGACTTGGAACACTTCCGAATGCTATAAAATCAACACTCCCTCTTAGCGAGGAAAGTGTTCAAGCAAGATACCACTGTACTGCTCTGATTCTAGAACACCTGTTGCGCTGATGATGTCCTGGTTGCTGCCCTTCGTCTCTGCGTTGTGCCCTCTATACTGTGGCCTATGACACTATGTCTGCCACTATCTCAACCGTATTGCAGCTCCCTCTGTCTCTGTAGACCACCTGTTCCTCTAATGGAAGGGGTTCTCGACCATCCCCATCTTCTCTCTGAAGTAAGTGAACTTAATCTTGCTCAGAGCCTTGGTGAGGATATTTGACACCTGTTCCCCTGTAGGAGTGTACCTCAACTGCACTGCTTCCCGTTGGACATAATCCCTGATGAAATGGCACTGAATGTCAATGTGTTTCGACCGGTCATGAAACACAAGATTCTCAGTGAGCTTGATGCAACTCTCATTATCACACAGAATCTCGGTCGATTCCATCCTCTTCTTAAGTAGGTTCAAGAGTAATTTACAAAGCCATATGGCCTTGCACGAAGCTGTGCTTTCTGCGATATACTCTGCCTCGGTTGAACTTAGTGCGACGAACTTCTGTTTCCTACTGCACCAAGAGGTCATTCATGATCCTAGACTAAAACAGTACCCACTGGTACTCTTCCAATCCACTGTGCTTCCAGCCCAATCTGCATCTGTAAACCCACTTCAATGGACCTCATTGCCCTTGGAGTACTTCAATCCATACTCAACTATCCCCTTCAAATATCTGAGAATATGTTTCGCTGCTGCCCAGTGAGTCCTCCTTGGTTCCACCATGAATTGACTAAGGATATTCACCGCATAACAGATGTCTGGTCTAGTATTGACCAGATACATCAATGATCCGATGAGCTGCCTATACAAGCTGGGATCAACCTCATCATCCTTTGTTGTGTCTATCTTCTTCCAGTTTGTAATCATTAGCATGGCCATGGGTCTATAGTCTTCCATTTGAAATTTCTTCAGGATTTCTGCAGTGTATCTTCCTTGCCCTGGGAAGATTTCTCCCTTCTGTTGCCAAACCTCCAAACCAAGAAAATAGTGCATCTGCCCAAGATCCTTCATGTCAAATTCCGTAGCCATATTCTCCTTGCAGTCCTTGATGAGCTTAGATGATCCAATAAGAAACAGATCATCTACATATAATACCAGGATTAACGGCTCATCCACTACTCTCAAGTAGTAAAGATTGGGATCTGCGTCACTCTTGACGAAACCCATCTTCTACAAATATCTATCAATTCACACATACCATGCTCTGGGGGCTTGTTTTAGACCGTACAAGGCTTTCTTAAGCCTGCAAACATGAGTCTTTTGCTCATGTGTCTCGAAGCCCTCTGATTGTTCTATGTACACTTCCTCCTCTATCAGCCCATTCAAGAACGTTGCCTTAACATCCATCTGGTGAATCTCCCATCCCCTCTACGCTGCTAGAGAGATGACAGATCTGATAGAAGTGTAGCGAGCTACAGGGGCAAAGGTTTCCTCATAATAGATCCCTTCCTTTTGTGCATACCCCTTAGCCACAAATCTGGCATTGAACTTCTCTATGCTGTCGTCTGCAGCATACTTGATCTTGTAGATCCACCTTGATCCTACAACTAATATGTCTTGTGGTCTAGGGACTACTTCCCAGACATCGTTTGTCATAATGGAGCTATACTCCTCCACCATGGCATCCACCCACACCTGATGTTGAGCTACCTCCCGAAAGCTGGAGGGTTCTCCAACCTGAGCTACAAGGGCCTGGTATTTGTCAGGTTGCCTCCGCACCCTCTTCCCGTCTTTAGGGGCTCCAACAAATTCTTTTGCATCCTTTAGAATTTGTTGGAGTTCTCTACTCGGTCCTCCACTGGTGGTGGGCAGTCTTACTTGCTCTCCTGCCTGCTCTTCTTAGGAGGAACTCTCCTAAGAATCCTTGTGCCATGGAGAGGCACTTGACCCATCCTCTGTAGGTCGTTGAGGCTGTACTAGTGGATCCTCCTCAATCTGCGTATTTGTAGCCATTTCCCGGGATTTCCTGAAAGGCTCTCTCCTCCATGAATTTCACATCCTACCTTACTACGATATTCGTGTTTCTGGAATATAGATGTGATATGCCTTCGCATTTTCACTATAGCCCACAAGATAACCCTTTTCCGCAGTCTAATCCAACTTCTTCCTCTTCTCATCAGGGACATGGCAATACACCATGCTGCCAAATATCCTAATATGGCTCACCTCCGGCTTGCTTCCTGTGAACACACTCTCAGGAATTACCTTCCCCAATGCTCTATGGGGTACTCTTTTCTGAACATACACCGATGTATTGCAGGCTTCTGCCTACAAAAATTTGGGCATATCTTGGTCATATGGCATTGCCCTTGCAGCCTCTACAATGGTCCGGTTTTTCCTTTCTACAACTCCATTATGCTCTGGATTGTATGGAGTTGTCCATTCTGTCTTGATGCCTTCCTTTGCGCAGAAACAAGTGAAGTCTTTATCGATATACTCTCCACCATTATCTGACCGTAGCTTCTTGATCTTCTTTCCTGTTGAATTTTCTACCAACGCTTTGAATTCTTTGAAACGTTCAAAGGCTTCATCTTTGGTTTTGAGAAAATAGATCCAAGTCTTTCTGGAATGATCATCAATAAAGGTAGCAAATACTTTGCACCACTGAGAACAGTTGTGGACATTGGACCGCAAATATCTGAGTGTATCAACTCCAATACGCTCTTGGCCTTGCTGCTGCTTCTTGGAAATATTGCTTTAGCATACTTCCCTAGTACGCATCCCCTGCAGACTTTATCTCTCCTCGTGCTGAGTTTAGGAGCTCCTATGACAGTCTTCTTGAGAATCTTCAAGGCCCCATGATGTAGATGGCCCATCTTTCTGTGCCATAATTCATTTAGATCTCTTTCATCCGTACTACCAATCAGAGCCACGGGGGATTAAAGCTGGAGCTTATATAGTTTATGACTCCTTACTCCGATTTGTGCCTTCTTGCTCCAGCTAGATGTTTGACATAAACTTTGTTTCCAACAAAGTATACGTCATAACCCTTGTTCTGAAGCTGAGACACTGAAAGCAAATTCATTCTCAACCCTGGTACATGCAGAACGTTTGTGGCCCGAATCTTGTTGCCAGCTTCTGTCTGAAATATTATGGTACCTCTTCCAACGAGGGTACACTTGGGCCTTGTTTCCCATAGTAATCTGGAAATTCATCTGTTCTTCTTGGTAGCTCGAAAAACATTCTCGAACCAACGTCATATGAGCAGACGCTCCACTGTCAATATACCAAACACCTGGAGGAGTTGTGCTTGACAACACAAGCGAGATCCTCCTCTAGTCTGGATGTCAGCATCATCATGTCATGTTCCCTCTGCGTTTCTGAGTGCTCTGGAGGACTACGTGAGTACTTCTGACTGCGTGAACCCTTTCGAATGTCGAATCTTTGGTCCATAGCAGATCCTCCCTTTCTGTCATTGACCTTTTGCTCTGATACCATGTGAAATTTTCAAATCTGAAAATTATTACTGTAGTGATTGATTTATTTCGCCTACTTATTAGATAAGTTATTTATAGATGCTTCAGTAAATTTTGAAATAAACATAGTTGCAATACTTCACTCTAATCAAAAGTAGAAGAACAGAAATAACACATGTAGCACAATATAAACAACCATATGAACATAGTTATTTTTGGACAATCATCCCCGGAGAAACCCAATGTGGGAAAATCGGTGCAGCAGATGAGGGTTTGTATTTATCTTCAGCAACGAAAAGATCTTTTACAGAATTCTTGGTGAGCAAAATAAAATAGCATACACCTGGCATGAATTTTCCGAACACTCCGGAAGTATTCCTGACTCTCGGGGTGACCTTCTACACCCTCTGCGTCATCCTGCGTAGCTACTCTGCGCAGTCCCTCCCTGGGCTGTGTAATTCTGCGTGGCAGACTTGATGCTGCTACTCAACAATGCCTTCCCTTCACCCTTCTGCCTTCTGCTTCTCTGTCAGCTGACTTCTCCCTCCTCCTTCTGCCTCTGCAATCCCGCCTCTACAAACTCACCCACTTAAATCAAATTCTCTTACATCAGAATCGATTTCCTTCGGGTACTGAGAATGTGCCCAGCTTGATTTCCAAATGACACTCAAGCCTCTTCTTACAATCTTCTCGCTGATGAATCAACGGCCAAGATTATATCTTTAATCAATGGCTCAGATTAAAAGATGACTTGATCTCCATTTTCTAGAAGATTCACACTTTTCTTTATTAATACCATTTAATTATTTAATTTCCCTAAGCTTAGACTTAGGGTCTACATTAAAATCATTAATTATTTTAATAAAGCAAGATCCGAGTTGAATTTCCACAAACGATTTTTGGGTTCTCTGGGTAACTACTATCCAAGCCTCTCCACAAAATTTGAGACTTGGAACACTTCCCAATGCTATAAAATCAACAAGGAATATTCTACAAGATCAGTTGACTGAAGACCAAGTGGGGACCTCTTCTTACGAGCTATCTAGAGTGTAACAATACTCAACACTTCACTCAAAGGATTTACGCTATTCCTTGAGCTTAGACTGTGCAGTTACTCAGAGGAAACATGCAGTTCTCAGGGGCATATGCAGAAGTTCACTGGGATCATCTACAGGTAAGATTTCAGTTTGCTCGAGTTTGCAGTGGTGGACTTGATGTAGCACAAGACTTCTTCAGCGATGAAAAGATCTTTTACAGAAGTCTTGGTGAGCAAAATAAAATAGCATACACCTAGCATGAATTTTACGGACACTCTGGAAGTATTCCCAACTCTCGAGGTGACTTTCTACACCCTCTGCATCATCCTGCATAGCTGCTCTGCGCAGTCCCTCCCTAGACTGCGTAATTCTGCGTGGAGGACTTGATGCTGCTACTTAACACTGCCTTCCCTTCACCCTTATGCCTTCTGCTTCTCTGTCAGCTGACTTCTCCCTCCTCCTTCTGCCTATGCAATCCCACCTCTACAAACTCACCCACTGAAATCAAATTCTCTTGCTTCAGAATTGATTTCCTTGGGATATTGAGAATGTGCCCGGCTTGATTTCCAAATGACCCTCAAGCCTCTTCTTACAATCTTCTCGCTGATGAATCAACGGCCAAGATTATATCTTTAATCAATGGCTCAAATTAAAATATGACTTGATCTCCATTTTCTAGAAGATTCACACTTTGCCTTATTAATACCATTTATTATTTAATTTCCCTAAGCTTAGTCTTAGGGTCTACATTAAAATAATTAATTATTTTACTAAAGCAAGATCCGAGTCGAATTTCCACAAACGATTTCTAGGTTCTCTGGATAATTGCTATCCAAGCCTCTCCACCAAATTTGAGACTTGGAACACTTCCTGATGTTATAAAATCAACAACGAATATTCTACAGGATCAATTGACTGAAGACCAAATGGGGACCTCTTCTTACGAGCTATCTAGAGTGCAACAGTACTCAACACTTCACTCAAAGGATTTACGCTATTCCTTGAGCTTAGACTGTGCAGTTACTCAGAAGAAACACACAGTTCTTAGGGGCCTACGCAAAAGTTCACTGGGATCATCTATAGGTAAGATTTCAATTTGCTCGAGTTTGCAGTGGTGGACGTGATGTAGCACAAGACTTCGTTTGGCTTATGGATGAGTTCACTGGATCATATGGGGAATTCGATTTCCCTTGGTGTGCACAAAAGAAATTCGATTTTGCTTTGGGTGTCTCAGTCTTCTCCACATCGAACTTGGCTTATCTTTCCTTGGGATTTGCTCCAAGTTCAGTTCTCACAAGAATTTGTCCTTGGGAATTGCTCCCAACCCTCTATATAATAAATCCATGGGCTATTGTATTGTATCATGTTATGAGCTATTGGGCTTGAGAAAACTCTGCCATTTTGTACTTGCATATCAATAAAATCAAGACTTTGGGCTTACGAAGCAGATGTTCTCTTGGCGTAATGAGGTGATTCCTTTCTGTGTTTGCATTCATCATGCTTGCATTTCCTTACGTGTTTGATCTATGTTAATTCATATTTGCCATATAGCGTGGATTTGTGCATGCAAGCTCCCTTGCATGTGTCATTGTTTCAAAACATTAACTTAGAAGTAAGTTTTTTAAGGCAATTTAGGTGGAATGCTTAGTCTTTCTTGTTTCATTTAATGTTCTAATCCTCTTGTGAGTTAACGTTTGAATTAAAGTGTGTCCGAAAGATCCATTTTTACATTGTGTAGGAAATCCGTCCGGGCATGGGAAATGTTTCCAATAGACTAACTCATTCCTAGACTCACAACGACCCAAAACTCAGTTTCTCCAACTCCGAGTTTTGCATCAATCGAAAATCAAAAGGGAGTTCCCTCCTCTAAGCTAATTGATCATCAAATTTAAATTTAAAAATCCAAATTTTTTCCTTTGTAGAGCGTTTTAAAGCCATATTTTCTACTTCAAGAGCGTTTTCTAGACTAGGCAAGAATGGGGGTTCACTCCCATTTCTTTGGATAGCATCTTTGTATATTAATTTGTACTTTAGATCTTGATTTTTTCGTTCTAACATTTGATTTTCTTTCGCAACCCATAAGCTTGAGCGTGGACAACAAGGAGCTTGAGGAAAACATGGTGAAAAACTATTGATCCTCCTTGCATGCAAAGCCTTCCACTACCTAAAAAATCGATTTTTAGGGAGGCCATGAGCACCTTTAGGACAGCAGCAACATCATCTTGCTCGTGGGCCTTGGAGCCTTGTAAAATTTATGTTTTAAAGGTTTTCCCCATGAGCTTTTGTTGTCATCTTTGAGGAGGAGATCTAACTTTCTCCAAGCTCGATCATTGTAAAAATATCTTCTTTTGGGCAGTCTTCTTAGAGGCTCTTTTTTTCTCATTTGTAACTGCTAATAAAATAACCTTTTTTCTTTAGGGAGCTTGGGATCTTTTTCCCATGGTATCCCCCTTCCTTGGTTGAAGAGGAAGGAACTTCTTGGGTGGATTGACTCATTTTCTGATTTTCATTCCATGCATGCTAAAGAATTAACAACTAATGCACTCTACATCCATCTCACTAAATCTTGGGGTAATTAAACTTACATGCATGAGCTCCTAAGGCTTCATTCTTGAGGAAATATCCTTTCATATGTGTGAGCAATTTACATGGTTGGCAAGTTTCAATTAAGTTAATGTTTATGCTTCATTATTTAGTCCATGCATGTTAATACATTTGAGGAATTATTGAAGCATTTTCTTAAATCAAAGAGATTGTATCTTAATGAGAAATTGTTTCATTCCACTTGCCCATTTAATGCTACAACACACATAAGTTTATTTGTCTCTCAAAGTTTGGTTCACTATTGCAAGTAAGCATTATCTCATCTCTTGTGGAACATTGCATGTATCATTTAATTGGGATAAATCAACATCGCTCTCATACCAACACTAATTAAAATTTTACCTCCAACATAAGTTGGTTGTATAGACCTTTAGGGACCCTCGACTCCTCACTGTGAGATCCACGTGATTTGGGTGAGGGTGAGGTCGGGGATTGAAGAGTTGATTTGAAATCTTTGTTGTAAAGATAGTTAACTAAAATTAACTAAGAGCACTCTTCATCACACTTCCATTAACTTATCTTTTGATGGTTGTTGATCTTATGCAAATATTGTGATACTTTCTTTCCATATTCGCAAAGTCTAATTTCATATTTAGCATCTAATATTTTTTAGTTGTTCCTAACTATGACATAATATGTTTCAATGTTGTGATTTGGTTATCTCATAATCATTTTTATTTTGCAAATATCTTGTGCTAACAGCTTTTGTTTCCATTTCAAGATTACTTTGTTCTCATCTTTTTTGAGCATTACTTTTACTTTTGAGCAAGTTATTTTTAAGGCACTGGTTGAATGGTTTATCATTATTATTTCTAAGTTGCGCATAAACGCTCATAAATCTCTAAAAATGTAACCTCTGTTTCACTCTAACAAAGTCTCCTAGAACCTCACATCCTTTTAACTTAGTTTCTTCACTTTAGGGACCACCCCCCTTAGCTGACCTAGGAGAGAGCTAAAATGGAGAGAGTCAGGAACAGTGTGACAGCCCCTTCTTTGAGATCCTTGCCACCAACCACACCTTGTGGGGTTCAAGGCTTTTTCCACTGACTTGTAGGTAGGTGTAGGCGACAACGAAAGCAATAACACTTCCAACCAATCCATCCCTATGACAAGGTCATAAGTTTCTAAGGTTGTGACATATATTTTTAACTTAGTCGAATAGACCCCTAGATCAACTTTGCATTCCTCAGCACTTGATTCTATGGGTTGAAGTTCCCCCGAAGCCATTTCTAGCTATCTAAAATCGTTTTGCTTGCATGTTGCCAACCAATATTTATCTAATGCATATGAAAGAATGAAACTATTAGTAGCACCAGTATAAAATAAGATTTTGAGTCTTATGCTATTAATAGTACCTGAGGACTCCACTACAATGGATTGATGTTCTGCCTGGTTATTGTTAACTACTGCATGGATTCTATGATTGTCGTTGGTATTTAATGATGGCTCTCTTCCTTCCTTGTGCATCACACTTGACGAAGCCTCTGAGAAATCACGCTAAAAACGAGGTCCTCCACATCCCCAACAATTAGCCTAAGGTGATCCCTTTGTATCATATTATGAGTTTCTTGAAAAGGAGCTTCGTCCTCTTGTGCTGCTTACTCTTGTGCTTCTTCCACTACTATTAGTTCCTCGAGAATTCCACTGATTTATTTTAGATCTTGATGATACTACAGATACAACATTAGCTTCCTTAGGAGCCCTTGCTCCTACTCCTCTTGGAGTAAATCTATTACCATAAGGAGGTGGTTTCAAACTACTTCCCTATATAAGTTTCGGGGAGTCTTTCCTGGAAATCCTAGATGTGGGGGTCCTATCGGCTTAGCATCCCTTTTGATCCCTAGGGCCTAGATGCTCCTCTACATAACGGGCACATTAATCCATACACAAAACACTCAGCTTGGCGTTCATCAGTATCCAAATAAGGAAGATATTTTAAGAGTTCCATAAACCATATTCATATTCTTCCATTGTTTTGTTACCTTAGATTAATGTGTGGAAGGCTCTGAGCTATTGCTCTTGAATGCAGGGTAGCAAGTACTTTGCGCAAAAAAATCTTTGAACAACTCCTAGGGAACATTGTTTGATGTGAGATGCAGTTGTTTTTCCAGATTTCCCCACCAAATCAAAGCACTTTCTCTTAGCTGAAATATAGCGATCTTTGTCTTGGAGGTAGAAGAATATTCTCTTAGTGCAAAACATCTTGTCATTCCTTCTAGCCATGCTTCAACATGCTCTCAGGCTCGTCCTCCTGAAAATTCTGGAAGCTTAATCTTTTGTAGCTCCCTGGAAATGTCCTTGTGAAGTTGTCAATAATCAAATCCTTTGGACCCCTCTGGGTTTCCCTCCTCGAGGTGAGGTCGCTCTTCCATGGTACTGGCTATCGACGGTCGTTTTAATGTTTCCAAGATGGCTTCCAATGAGCGCATTATAATGGTTAGTTCAACCACTGTAGCAGTTGGTGTTGACGGTATTGCTGATGGTGGCAATGGTGGTGGCGATGGTGGCAAGGATGTTGTTGGTCGGCATCGTTGTTGATATGTCTCTACCATCACAACTTCTCCCTGGTCACAAAATATGGTTATGAGTATCTGAGATGCAATTTAGATTAGCAAATACAACTTCGTAAATTCAAGCTCACATGTGGATATAGGTTTTCTGCTATTATTACCTGTAGACAGGTGTTACTGAGACTGAGGTCAAAGAGGATGGTATCGTTACCTCCTTGTCCTAAATTGAAGAGAGATATGTTTTACTATACATCAATGCAAAACAATACTTATCTTGTTAACTGTTCTTTATAGTTCATCAAGGGGTTTTAATTTTTTTAGCTCAATGTTTCTAGTATTTAACAAACATTGTAAAGCACTTCATTACATAATGTTAAATTTTAAAAATTAATAACTTAAATTTAAAATTTAAGAATTAAATAAAAATAAAATTTTAGTAATTATAATGATATATATTAACTTTAAATTAATACATTTTGAATTTAAAGCACTTTTCGATATGGCACTTAAACTTAGTAAAAGAAAAGAGAACTAGATAAATATGCTACTTAATTTACATTCTTGCTCACATGCTTAGTTAAACCAATGAAAACTAGATAACTTACCAAAGACCTCAATTTGAGCGTTCTATTAAATACCCACGAAGGGTTTTCCGTCATTGCAGTGTCAAGAAGCACGTCTAGGAATTCATGGCATTGGGTTTTCCGTTCTTTGCATACAGGGTTATTAATATACACTTCTAATAAATTAATTAATGTCGAAATTAATTAATTATTCAAAAGCTTTGATCAGAAAATGACGCCCACTAACCCACAAATTTACATAGAAGACAATTTTCTTTCTTTCAATCATTCCAAATGTTTCATGCAACAAGCATGCTTGAAACTTGAAAGTTATATTAACTTTCCTTATATGTAGGGACGTTGTTAGTTTTAGTTAACAATGGTACGTTCTATGCTTAGCACAATTACATCAATGTCCTTTAAGCAGCCCAATGACAATTTCCAATTTAGTTTCCAATAGGAATCACATTAACCATAAATCACATTGACAGTAACTGAAGATGGAACATAAAATAAAATGCATAAGACAAGCCAAGACAAGAGGACACCAGATTTGGCGATTTCTAGGGAAAAAACCCCAATGTGGGGAAAACCCCTTGATCAAATCTTCTTATTATTATATCAAATGTTCAACAGAGAGAGAGTATAGTCAAAGTTTACTTGCCAAATCAAAGTCAAAATAGCCATGACAAATCTGCAATCAACTGCAGTGAAATTCAGGACTAACCAAAAACTCAAAGATGGTCAACGCAACAGTCAAACAATCAACTTGAAGCTCGGTCAAACCCAGTCAAATTCAACCTTCCTTGCTGGTCAAAGTCAGCACAAAACATTCCTTCAAAGTCCAGTGAAATTCGGTCAAAGGAGAAAGAAAGTACCCTGTAATTTTCTACAGTCAAAGTTGCAGTCAACCCAGAAGTCAA
This sequence comes from Pinus albicaulis, assembly GCA_034641835.2. Classification (NCBI taxonomy): domain Eukaryota; kingdom Viridiplantae; phylum Streptophyta; class Pinopsida; order Pinales; family Pinaceae; genus Pinus; species Pinus albicaulis. Next base: position 1,290,694,775 of record CM076583.1, on the reverse strand, counting down.
CATTGGTCAAAGTTCCCAGATTTTCTCGGTTTATGTGCCCAGTAATGCATCCTAGAGAAGCAGAAATAATCCTCCAAAAATCACAGTCAAAACTGGTCAAAGTGTCCTTGGTCAACGTTGATCATACTTGGTCAACTCTTGAAATTTTCGGCCTTGCAATTCTGTCCTGAAATTCGACCTCCTTTGTGCCACACATGAGAGAGAGAGAGAGAGAATGCCCAATAGCTATACGAACCAATGAGAGAAGGAGAGATGTGTGTGAGTTGATGATGCCAAATGAGGTGAGAGGACAATTGTATTTATACAAGTCGTTAAGGGTGAAGTGTCACATCCATTGGGCTTCATGAGCCTACATGATGATGGGGTCGATCTTGACATTTTCACATGTGTGGTCACAAATTCCAAAACATATTTCTACTTGTCCAAATTTGATGATCTTTAGGTCAATTTTGGTCCTCTAGAAAAGACGAATTTAATGCAATAATCATCTCCATTAAATGAGTTGTCCAATAGTGGAATTTGGCCCTAGTTTCCAATTTTAACACTCCCTCTCAACTAGGGAGAATTCCACCTGTCAATTCATTTGTCATCATCGATAATCATGCCATCTTGTCGTCATGTACCATATCTGAATCTCGTCTCAATTTTGTTGAACAATGATGTACTAATGAAGAAGAATTGATCAAGAGTGAGTCAGAAGACCTTGCCACTCTCCACTGACAAAAGTCAATCCAGGGGTAGAACCCCAATCAAATTTGATCTTGAATGATCAAGTTGTTGAACACCATGCATCATAGTCGTAGGGAGTACGACAATACACGATGCGTCCATCTGCAGTGTTATGGTCCCTATCAACTTTTCCCAACTCATTGGCCAGACGAGAGGTACTTCCTAGGAGTCTTAGACTATATGGGTAGGATGTATGCTGGGGCATCAACAGGGGAAGGTGAACCACTCATCCTGCTCATATGCCATAGGTGAAGGTGAACCACTCGTCTTATGCGTATGTCAATCGTAGGGGAAGGTGAACCACTCACCCTACATACATGTGATTGTAGGAGAAGGTGAACCACCCACCCTACACACATGTCAACCATCATGGGGTATCACAGGGGAAGGTGAACCACTCACCTTATGGTCACTCATAGCTCCAAGAAGTACCCCAAGCCCCCAGGAGCTCATAGAGCTCAATGTTCAACTCAAGTGGGACCCTCATAGAAGGGTCTTTCCACGACTCCAAGTCTCTCTCGGAAGGCTAAGAATTTGACCTTTGCTAAGGGATTTATGAGGATGTCTGCGACCTGCTCATCAGTCCTGATGTGTTGGAGCCTTATTGCTCCCCGTTATACCATATCCCTGATAAAGTGGTACTTGATATCAATGTGCTTGGAGTGGTTGTGGAACACGAGATTATCTGAAAAGCGAATCCCACTCTGGTTGTCGCAGAAGATCATGGTGGTATCTAGCATGTGCTCAAATAGCTCACAGAAGAGCTTCCTCAAACAAACAACTTCAGAACAGGACATACTAGCAGCAATGTATTTGGCCCCGGCGGTGCTTAAAGCAACTTATTTATGCTTCCTACTCATCCACGAAATCGAAGCAAACCCAACTGAGAAGCAACATCCTGATTTTTTCTTTCGATCCACCACACTACTAACCTAGTTAGCATCAGTATATCCATGTAGTTTCAAATTCCTGACAATGTATCTCAGTCCATAGTTGATTGTGCCATGAATATATCTCAAGGGATTCTTAGCAACAATCTAACGTATGTGGTGAGGCTCGACCATAAATTGACAAAATGTATTCACAATGAAGCATATGTCAGGACGGGGTTGTATCAAGAACATCAGGGCCCCCACAAGTTGTCTATATTCAGAAGGGTTTGCCAATGCGGACCTAGTGGCACTACCACATAACTTCTTGAAGTTGAGTTCCATTAGAGTAGACACAAACTTGCAATCCACCATCCCACATCTCTCAAGCAAATTCACAACATATTTTCCTTGAGAAAGGAAAATCTCACCTGACTTTTGCTAGACCTCCAGGCCTAGGAAGTAGTGCATCAGGCCTAGGAAGTAGTGCATCAGTCCTAGGTCCTTCATCTCGAACTCGGAAGCCAACTCCCTCTTGCATTGATAAATGAGAGGATCTGCACCTGTTACAAACAGATCATCTACATAAAGGACCAAGATGAGAGGCATGCCCTTTTCAACCTTGAAGTATAAGTTAGGATTAGCATCGCTCCTTGTAAATCCCAACTTCATAAGATAGTTATCAATTCTATCATACCAAGCCCTAGGGGCTTGCTTCAACCCATAGAGGGTTTTCCTCAACCTACATATGTGTGTCCTTCAATCTTGAACTTCGAAACCATGGGGTTGTTCCAAGTATACTTCCTCCTTGAGTGAGCCATGTAAGAAAGCAGTCTTAACGTCCATTTGATGTAGGCTCTGTTGACCACTGGAGTGGCACCTGAAGGTTTTGAAGACTCCATGCCCGAGGATGTACCATCAGAGTTCTTATTATCATCAAATTTTTTTAATCTAGCTTCTTCTTCTCATTTTTTTCTTCAGTCCTCAGATTCTGCAGCCCTATGGGGATATTGTATAAATGTCACTAACATGATGAATAAATCCATGTAATAGGCCTAGGGTGTTGGGACTCGATCAACAAGCGAGTACACCTTGGAGTGTTTTTTTTATTTGGTTAATTATTCCTACTTTTTAGTGGCGAATAATTTTCTAGGTTTTTTCATTCACTGGCCCCTAATGCATCTTAGTGTCTAGAGTCAATGTATTTGCCATGCTAGGTCATCTCTGAAATTTCGCGGAATTTTATTAGGTTTAAGTAGGTTTTTTTAATAATTAAAAGTTTCTCGCAAAATGAGACTTTTTAATTAATTTCTATGTAATGATGTAAATAAGTGGCCTCGGGAAATGTCTGGGGCATGTGACTACTCAAAATTCATCCTCAAAGGCCCAACATTATCCTAGGACCCACTTTCAAAGTCAAAAGTGGATATTAGTCCCTCAAAATCCAATTTTTCTAATGTCGGTGGCAAAAATGACGAAAAAATTCAAAAAAATTAATAATTGGAAAAATTTATAAATTTTTCCAAAGTCAAAGAAAGCCAAACAAGTGACATGGCAATTCCAGTAAAGGTCAAACATGATGTGGTAGCCATGTGGGGCACAACACATGCAGTAATATTCCCAATTAGCTTTGCTAATTGGAATATTTCATTTTTGCTTTATTTTGCCGCTTTAGCTAGAAATAATAAATAAAGTGAGAAATAAGAGGAGTCACCTCACTTTAGTCACCTCACTTTATAAATAAAGTGTTCTTTTCCTAGTTGATTGACGTTATAACTTAGAGAAGGGGCCTTGGGGGTCCACATGAGTATGATGAGGAGGGCATCGGAGTGCTAGCCCAAGGTTAACGCTACTTGTGCAGGTCAAAGGGGTAAGTAGGAAATGGCAGTTAAGTTTTGGAGGGAGTTTGGCATTATAAAAGGAGGGTTCTCACCTCATTTGGACATGCATTATTCTATATTGATATTGAGTAGCCAGACACGCCACGCAGCACGCTAGGTTGTTTAGTTGGTGCACGCGTTGTTTGGAGTGCAGCTTAGGAGTGTCTCCGGTCGGAGATCTCACCCTTAGCCTCGGGGGACTTCGAGTGCACACTTGCTGAAGTAAGGTTATTTACGGATTTCACCCGTCAGCTGTGAGAGGGGGACTTGAGTGCTTTCGCCCTAGTGAGGTTATTTCCTCGAGTAACACCCTTCGATTTCGGTGGGAATTGGTAGCATTTTCGGTGGAGATTTGGAGAGGAAGAAGCCCTCTTGTGTGTACATGTGGATACGAGTAGAGGAAACTTTGTTCCCGAGGAGGGAAAAGGACGTTGATGCACCTGTGGAGAGTAGAGGGACGTTGTTCTCGGAGGGACGCGAGTCCAAATGCGAAAGCGAGGGGAAAACGTTGTTCCGGGAGGAGAAGAGGCGCGAGATCGATCCGGAAGTGAGGACGACGTTCCCGAGCGAAGGAAGAGGAGGGACGCGGATACTAGAAGGTACATTGATAGATCTAGCCTTGGAGAGTGTAGATACGAGCGGATATTTGCGGTCCGGTTCGGTAGGTGGCGAGATCCGGAGAGCTAGCATTAGATCCCGGCCAGGAGATTGCGGATCCGAGGGAGATATTGGTAGATCCGGCCATAGATGCGAAGAGATAACATCGAGATCCGGCCTTGGAGGTTGCGGATCCGAAGAGATATTGCCCGGATCTAGCATAGATACGAGGAGAAAACGATGGATACGATATAGGGAGGACGCGAGATACGGAGGAGACCCAGGACACGGTCTCCCGGATTCGTCGAGGCTTCGGATCCGGTAGAGTACGAGCACTATGAAACGGCGATCACATGCGGGAGGACGCCGATGCGATGAGCGGTCGAGGTGGCATGTGAGCTTCGGGGAGCAGCGACGTTTTTGGCCTTGAGGAGGCCGAGCTTTTCATCCGGAGGATTTGGTGACCGGCACCACATACGATTTTTGTGTGTCACTAGCGACAGACGGCGTTTTCATTGGTGAGGAGTTTGGAGTATTGATATCGGCTATCTTTTGGTCTTCGACTCATAGTTCCCAGTATGTGATCCGACTTCGACCTTCGGAGACGATCTTCGACGGCTAGGGCTGGCGCTCCTTGTTACGGTCATTATTTGTGCGAGAGGGCCTCCACTTGCCTAGGGCAAGGATAGGTGCATTTATTACGATTTTCTTGTACTCCTCTCTATGTACTTTCGGATGTAATAAAATGGCTCGGTTTTCGGCATTACTATGTGTATTTGTTCCATGATACGGATTTAGGCATTGTATTTCGATATCCGTACGGCATATTTTTGTTTATTCTTTTGGTTATTACCCTTTGGGGGATATTACGGTGGTATCGGAAGCATAGTGCAGCTCGGCACTGTGAGTGCTATGACATCGGGGAAAAAGAGATCATACGCGGGGCAATAACTTTGATTTGCAATACCGAGAAGCAACGATTGGAAAAAGGGCCAAATAAAAAAAGGTCAAATTTTGAAGTTTGGAATTAGGAAAAAACGTTTTTACGGGTTTTTTACGGGTTTTGGACAAAGATCACCCTTCCCAAATCCTTGGAATTTTACGAGTAATTTTCAATGGGTAAATCGGAGGTCAAAGTTAGCGCGGTATGGTTTTGCGATGGCCCGAGTGCGGTTTACGAGGCTTTGTGAGGGACACGGAGAGCGGTGGGGGCACGATGGCGCGGACGTAGATAGGAAGCTGGATGTAATCCTCCATCACATGCTGGGGATATATCACGAGAGGCTCTTGACCATGGAGATCGATCGAGAGAGAGAACTCCCTAGGGGTTTCGAATCGTTCTAATCACTCAATGCCGCTCGGCATGGCATCGTGTACACCCACACGTCCCACTATCTGCCACATTCTTGCCCGAGGAGGACACGGGGAATAGCGATGCGGCGAGAGGTGGAACCGGCTCAGGATGGGCGACATTCTTCGCGAGTATCGAGGAGCTTTCGGACGACGGGGATTCATGGATGCTTTCCCCTTCGAGAGATATATCTGTCACCCGGTATGGCATTGGGACTTTATGATCAACACCGGGGGGCACCGGCATCATCATGAGTGGAGACTACCACCTGCCAGCGAGTAGAGATTATGTTCGGCTCCGAGCGTGATAGTAGACCTCACAACTTTCGCGAGAGGGAACAAGCACTCACATGATAGGGGCTTACGGGCGCACGGTGGACAAGTTGGATACCTCTTTCCGGCTTGACCAAGTATCGGGGGAGGAAAACGCATTAAAATGGTTACCTCACACTTGGAGGATGAGGACACACGGAAGGATTGCGGGAGTGTCGAGGGGTTACACCTAGTGTGACACTGGATTCGTCCCTCATTGGGGACATCATGTGGCCCGGAAGTCTTAGCAGTTGCATATCGTAGTGGGGGGAGTAGAGCCTACACGGTAGAGCCATCCATCGAGGTGATGGCGGGCTATGTCGAGTCTTCGGGTGGTAGTAGCACACAGCAGGATGGGCGAGATATCGGGGGATATATCCACTATTGATGAGGCACTAGGAGATACGAGAGGGTATCGGATGATGGTCGCAGAGACGACGAGTATCATCGGCTTCGGACGGACCTTCGAGTTTTGAGAGAGAAGGCCGCGTCGATCGGGAGACCCATTTTGTTGCGAGGACCGCGAGTTTGGAGGGTATGAGAGCGACTTGTGCCCGAGTCGGCTAGCCAAGTTGGGTCCACATTGGGGGAGCAATTTGGATTCCCGATGGTACAACCCGGAGGGCACATTGGAGCGTCGAGATCATTCCCCTTGCGGTATGCATGGATGGGGACGGCGGTCTTTGTTGAGTCATCTCTTCCCGTTGGAGAGAGAGAGCGGAGCCACCTAGTCAAATCTCATATGTTGACTTGGATAGCGGTATGAGACGATCGGAGTTGATATAGGGTCGACAGCATCCACTGTATGTTGAGATTGGATGGAGAGAGATTTTGAGTTGGTACTCGGTGGAGCGGGCTATGGAACACAATGATTTGGTTCCCTTCTCACAAGAAGCGAGATAGAAGAAGATGGAGGACATCTTCGGATGGATAACATCTCTCATGCTTGTGTTGGACATCCCCTTGAGCCATACACATCATGATGGGAGGTTTTTTGCCTACCACCTATTTGATTCTTGATAGGGTCTCATTGATCCTTGAGAAGTTTATATTCCAAAATCCCATGAAGTGCAAAATCAGAAATTTGATTTGGGAGGATGGTAGCCCTCATGGGAGGAGTACCCAGGATGAGGAGAAGAAGGCATCCTAGCAAGTGATTGAGTGGATGGGGATGATGAGCAAGGAGCTAGGAGACTACTTGCGATACGCTGACACCGAGACGACGGGGAGGCTTGGGCGTATTGTGGTTACTCTTGAAAGAGAGTTTGGCCATCATTTGGCAAACACTCGTCTAAGAGTAGGAGGATGGGGAAAAGATGGATGGATACTTGCATCATTGAAGCGGCATAGAGTATGGATGCATGGTGTTGATGTGTTACTCATATCATTCATTGTGTCTTCATCACATGAGTTGTTTGATGGAGGTATGGAGAGAGCATCACAATGTCTTGTTGCTTGGTTTGTTCCTAGGAGAGCAAGGGCGGAATCTTGCTCTCACACTTTGTATGATGTTGTAGGAAGAGGGGATGGCACTATCTCCTTGGTCTTTGATGATGATTGGGAAGCACTTCCCATCTTGGAAGGTATTCCATATTTGTTACGACATTATTAGAGGAATCTTTGACAAGGAGCATGTCAAAGAACGAGTCTTGTGATTGACGAGGAGCTTATTTGCATGGGCTCACGACGTCGTCACCTTGGAAGACGAAGAACATTATGGATGAAGTGTGCGCGACGAGGATATGGTGGATCTATAACCCATAGGTCCCGAGGGATCACTTCATATTCGTTGCACTTACAAGGAGTAATGATGATAGAGACATCTATGGCATATTCTTCTTGACTTGGGTTTCCAAGCATAAGGAGGATTATCTTCTTGCGGCACATGGTTCGAGACTTCTTCACTGAGTCAACACTTTATGGAGGACTCATTCATGGACCCATGTACCATCTTACTTCCGGCGTATGGTGAGGGATTTGTTTATACATTCATTGATTTGCACACTCTTACCATTCTTATGCGATTGCATTGCTTCACAAGAGGGCAAGCTTGTCACATTGCTCCATGAGTTGCTATTGGGCCAATCTACATGATGGAGAGGCGACCATCTCTTTTGTGGCTTTAGGGCAAAGTGTTTTATCATCACATGTATGTTCATTTGCGGCACTATACTCATGTATCATCACAGAAGACATGCATGGGTAACATAAACATTTTTGCCTCGTACTCATCATAATGACAACTTGTAAAGCTATCAGCTGACGTATTTGTTAGAAGAGCGACCTCTTTTCATCACATGTAACCTTCGGCGATTTCCTTCACTTTTCTTTGCTGATCATCGTCTTCATTTCTTTGATAGATATCAGATTTGTATAGGAGGCTTGATTATGAGGGAGACACGTGAGGAGGTTTGGATGTGTTCGTGTAGTGGGAAAATTCTCACAATTTACTGCACTACATGTTCTAATGGGAGCATGGGAGGAGGCATGGCCACACCGCTACCATGTATGCGTTCTCTTTTGATGTGGGCCATGAGATTGATATTCATCCATTATGCTGACATGCAAGTGTTTGAGACCCTATATTGTTGTTGTATATTCAGCCATTTACTACCCATTAGTAGATGTGATGGATACGGTACATTGCTTGCCATGTGATTTTACGAGATTGCGTGGATGAGACTAGCGATGTATCCTTGTGAGGATTGTTTGCATTATGTATCCTCATGCAACACCTTCGTACAGACTTATCTCATTAGGATGATCCATCAGAAGAACATGTCCTATTCTTCATCGGATGAATTGTTTCTAGGCTTTGACTTGTTCTTCGTTGTTGGAGAGGACCTTCTTTGGAGGATTGCTCTTCACTTTGCCATTGGAGGACAATGATTTTGTGACCCAAGATCGACATACACTCTACACTTGTCATGAGTGGAGAGAAGGACAGACATGGGGGTAAGCTATGATGCTTGCCAAGATCGAGACTTTCCGCCCACCTTCATTACCGGAGCTTGAGGTGGAAGGAGATTTTCGAGAGTTGCCTTGTCGGGAGGTGGCTCATTTTGTTTGGATGATTGCTTGGGGATGGGAGGATCCACATGAGAGAGATGTTCCTCACTTCATGCCTTGAGTGGAGAGAGATGATGAGTGAGCTGGTACACGATCGATGGGACAACTTACACATTCATAGATGCGGAAGCGACGGCGGTCATGGTCTTTAGTCATAGCCGAGGCGATAAACAGCGGACCAAGTCATGGGACTTGTGCGATTATTAGCACGGTGGAGATGGGATCGCGGAGGACTATTGATTGGGCGGTACCATGAGAGGCCGGTTTGGGATCCTGGCATTGAGATATCCCTCCATATCGGGTGTAATGCGAGAGAGCGCGGAGAGGTTTCGGTGGGACCCGAGGCACATTTTCTGATAATGGCGGGGAGCATCGGCTAGAGAGGAAGTAGGCTTGTTCAAGCATTGCTTGAGAACAAGCCATTTTTTGCCCGGATGAGGATGCCACTTGGGGAAGGCGAAAGCGGACTTTACGACATCCATCACTTCGAGTTGCTTGAGGACAAGCAACATTTTGCGGGGAGACGTAATATTCCCAATTAGCTTTGCTAATTGAATATTTCATTTTTGCTTTATTTTGCCGCTTTATGTTAGAAATAATAAATAAAGTGAGAGAAATAAGAGGGGTCACCTCACTTTAGTCACCTCACTTTATAAATAAAGTGTTCTTTTCCTAGTTGATTGACGTTACTAACTTAGAGAAGGGGCCTGTGGGGGTCCACATGAGTATGATGGGGAGGCATCGGGTGCGACGAAGGTTAAGCTACGCAGCGGTCAAGGGGAGTAGGGGACGTGATTAAGTTTTTGGAGGAGTTTGGCATTATAAAAGGAGGGTTCTCACCTCATTTGGACATGCATTATTCTATATTGATATTGAGAGCTAGACTTAGTAGCCAGCACTTGCCTTAGGTTGTTTTAGTCGGTACGCAACGCCTTGTTTAGTCTGGCAACGAGTGTCCCTCAGGTCGGAGATCTCACCCATGTCCCAGCCTCGGGGACTTCGAGTGCTGCCACGCAGTAAGGTTGTTACCGTTTCACCCTATAGCTTCGGGGGACTTCGAGTGCTGCCCTAGTAAGGTTATTTCCTGAGTAACACCCTTCGATTTCGATGGGGGTGGTAGCATTTTTCGAGTGGAGATTTGGAGAGGAAGAAGCCCTCTTGTGGCTGCGCGCGGTCCGAGTAGGGGAAAACGGCTGTTCCAGGGAGAGGGAAAGGACGCCCCGATGCGCGCGAGAGTAAGGACGACATTTCACGGGAGGACGCGATCCAGAAGCCGACGCAGGCAAGCTTGTTCCCGGGGGAGGAGAAGGACGACGAGATGCGAGTCGCGGAAGTGAGGACGTTGTTCCGACGGGAAGAGGAGAGACGCGGTCCGAAGAGTACATTGATAGATCTGGCCAGCAGGTAGTCAGATCGAAGCGGATATTTGACGGATCCGGTTCGGGTGGGTGGCCGAATCTGGAGAAAGCTAGCATTAGATCCGGCTGGGAGATTGCAGATACGAGGGAGATATTCGCGGATCCGACCCTAGATACGAAGAGATAACATCGAGATCCGGCCTTGGAGGTTGCGAGATGCGAAGAGATATTGCCGAGATCTAGCATAGATGCGAGAAAAGCGGATAGATCATGATATAGGAGGACGCGGATACGGAGGGGACGAGACACGGATCTGGATTGTGAGCCGGATCCGGTGGATCTGAACGCATATAGGCAATCCATGCGGGAGGGACGGTACGAAGAGCGGGGTCATGTGAGCGAGGAGCTTGACGAGCGTTTTTTGGCCTTGAGGAGAGCCGAGCTTTTCATGCGGAGGAGTTTGGTGACCAGCCACCACATCTGTTGTTGTCACTAGCGAGACAGCGATTTTCATTGGTGAGGGTTTGGAGTATTGATATGCGGCTATCTTTTGGTCTTGAGCTCATAGTTCCAGTGCGATCCCGACTTGACCTTCGGAAGCGAGTCTTCGACCATTAGGGGCCAGTGTGTCCTTGTTGCGGTCATTATTTGCATGAGAGGGCTCCACTTGCCTAGGGCAAGGATAGGTGCATTTATACGATTTTCTTGTACTCCTCTCTCATGTACTTTCGATTAATAAAATGGCTCGGTTTTACGGCATTACTATGTGATATTTGTTCCATGATACGGTTCGGCATTGTATTTTACGATATCTGTCGGCATATTTGCATTTTTACTGCGGTTATTACCCTTTGGGGATATTACAAACATCAACCACAACTCAAAGTCAAAGCAGGTCAAAAGGTGGTCAAAGGCATCACGTAAAGCTTATGAAATGCCACGTATGGCTAAAGTCTCAATTCAATACATTAGAAGTAAAGTACAATGATATGTTGGAAATCAAGTGCAAAGTGAGTGAGTGGGAAGTGGAACCAACCTCACTCCATTTTAAACGCATAACTCAGCCAAAAGCAAATACACATATGCCAAATCAGATTACACACTAGCCCCATCAAATTTTTAAACGCAATTGTCAGAGGTATATAAAATATACGCAAATTTGGAAACAATTTGTTAAAGGTACATGGGGGACATTTGATTAGATTAGATTAGATTAGATATATTTTAATGACGTCGACGAGACCCAACGGTATAAGGGACCCAAATTCCACATCATACAAGACATCAAACCCTCAAGTTTCCCTCTAGAAAAACCTTGTTTCCCTTTAGAACAGCCCTTTTGCCGTGAATTTTGATCAAGAAATTAGCATTTTTGTGAAGTCTTGCTTCCTCGAACAACATGCTCAAACTGTCTGTTGAGATTTTGGGGTAGCATCGGATGTGCTCTAGCTCCCAAATTTTCTGGAGAAGTTGGAGTACATGACATCTCCAAGACCCAGAAAACGTTTGGGGAAATTCCATCAGGTTTAAGAGATATTAAAATAATTTATCTTTTTAATTAAGGACCCTAAGTCTAACTTAGGAAAATTAAAAGATTAAAGTGAATTAAATTAAACATGTGATGAGAATGACTTAAGTGACGCAGATCAAGCAGCTTCTAATCTTAGCCGTCAATTAGAGATTAAATCACGGTCGTTGGTTTCCCAACCAAAAAAGTATAAGAGAAGGGCTTGGGGTCAATTGGAGAACACACACATTGGCGGAGCACTGAAGCTAAGCTGAAATTCTAGGGTTTGGTTTGTTAAGAATTTCAGGAAGAGTTTGCAGTGCAGCGAGGGGCAATATTGGCAAGGGGATGATCCGATCCCAGGCCAAGAGTACAACAGCGGCAAAGAGGCAGCATATCCAGCAGCGCAGAGGCAATCAAGTGCTACGCAGTCCAGCCAGAGCTCGATCAGGGGCAGCACAAAGGAAGCAGGAGCCACACAGGGCTGACGTAGGCCCAGTTAGGGCAGCGCAGGGGCAGCGTAAGCCTTTCAGGGGTGACGCAGGCCCTTCCAGAGCAGTGCAAAGGCTGACGCAAGCCAGTAAGGCTGATGCAGAGGGCTAAGGAGCAGCACTGGGGTTTCCGGTGGGCCAAATAGGGCTCAAATTCATAATTCTCCAGTTAGGGTTGACTCGGCCATATGTTTTGTCACCGAGAGAAAGAGGTATAGCTACTATGATTTTCTCTGTAGGGCCAACTTCGTTTACTTCGTTGTTTTTCTAAATAATCATATTAATAACTTGTGTAAATAATCAAGTAGGAGAAGTAAATCAATGGTTAGCAGTAGGGTTTCTTAGATTAAGAAATTTTCACATGGCATCAGAGCATTGCAAATCAAGTTGGATCTCCAGTAAAATCGGCTAAAGAAACTTGTGCTGCAGAGAGCAGTTGAAGCAGCGGAGATTCGGAGAAGGCAGCGCAGCTTCAGGAGGATGTAGTCTCAGCAAAGGCTACGCAGGGGTTGACGCAGTCCCCACTGGGTGACGCAGAGATAGCGCGGAGCCTTCCAAAGGGACGCAGGAGCAACCTGCGTTGCGCAGCCGCTACGCAAAGGCTGCGCTGAGCCAGTTTGCTCACGCAGAGGCCAGCCGGAGGGACGCAGTCCAGTTTTGAGTTTTTGTGCAGATTTTTTGTGGTCTAGAAGCAGAGCTTCAGATCTTCAGCAGTTGCTATTATGGTGGAGATTCTGTCGGTTCAAAATCGTGCCTAGCCAAGTTGACAAAAAAGTGGGAAGAGAACAGCCGCTCAGCAGATTTTTTTGCCAAAGAAATTTGAGGATTGATCGTAGGGTGATCGAAGAGGGCTGATTCAGAAGATTTGGCAGATTTCCAAAGGAGGAAATCAGTTGTCAGAGGGAGCAGAGGGTGCCTTTCTCGCCAAGGACCCTAGATCCGAGTTTCTGTTAACGGTAGCAACAAAAGCAGGGAGAGGAGGATCTACTTCGACAGATTATTTCTGAGCAGATGGCGCCATATGGACTGCGTGATCAGGATAGGTTGGATGGCTTGTCCAACTTTGCTATCTAGAAGGCCAAAATCTTGACGGTCCTGGAGGCATACGAACTACGGAGCATGCAGAGAGCGTCTTGGCTACACCAACCGATGCTCATCTTCTCGTGAAGCATAATGAAGTTGAAGCGCATGCTGAGCATTTCATCATGGACAGGGTCAAGGATCATGTGGTCCCACACATATCCGAGAAGAAGGCGGCTAATGGTATGTGTAAAGCATTAACCACACTATATCAAGGGAAATCCATCCAGAAGAAGATGCTTCTGGAGAACCAGATGAGGTTCTTTATGATGACTAAGGGAGAGGAAATCGATCCTTTCTTCTTCAGGTTGCAGGCGATTTGGGATCAATTGATTGCCATGGGGGTCAAGGTGGACGATGATGTTATGGTCAGGACTGATCTAAATGCAATCACAGATGATAGGGAAACGTTTGTCCAAAGCATCTTGGGCAGACAGGACCTTCCAAAGTGGGATGACATGTGGGCTATCCTACGACAAGAGGAAATCTGTCGAATGACCAAGAGACAAACTAGCACCGGGTCAAGCAAAATGAAGAAGGAGGAAGAGGAAGATACAACCCTGGCATCTAAGAAACAGCAAGGGAAAATAAGCGTGATCTATCAACAATCAAATGTTTCTGATGTGGTGAACTTGGACACTTCGCCACCAATTGTCCTCTAAAGAAGAAGGACAAGGAAGCTTCTAGTTTCAAGGCTACGGCAACTAAAGAAGACGATGGCTCTAACGATGACGTGGACATGAGCGCTCATGTACCTCGAGAGAAGAGGTGGGGCGATATTGATCTGTAGTGCAGCTACAGAGTGGAGGCAAGATCCTTGAGTAGCCCAACTCTTGGATCACATTCGTGCTACGGGAGCCTTAAGACAATAGCAGGAATGACTGGAGCAGTGGGTGCAGAGGATCACAGTGAAGTAGAGGCAAAGGCTGGGATGTTGTAGAGGGAGCAGCCCAGTGCAGAGGCAGTAGCAGCGTAGAAGCAGTAGCGCAGAGGGGCTAATGGGACTTCAGCAGTGCAGAGGCAGTAGCAGCGTAGAAGCAGTAGCGCAGAGGGGCTAATGGGACTTCAGCAGTGCAGAGGAGGCATGCTTACGCAATGCAGAGCTGCAACAGTGCAGTGGCTTCAGGAGGACAGTGCAAAGCAGCATCCTAAGGAGCTTCAGTGATGAGATACAGCCCAACTGACTTGTCTGTCAGTATTTGGGCAGGGATGCTTCAGTTGCTTACTTCTCAGCAACTGAGTTGCAGTGCAGCAGTTGGTAGCACAATGCAGCAATTTGAGAGGGAGCTGCAGTACGGATGTAGCAGTGACTGTGGTAGAGTCATGGGCAGTAGTACAGAGAGCAGCAGCAGCGCAGGGATGGAGAGGCAGCAGGCCAAGCATCAGCGCGGAGACCGATGAAAGAGATCAGAGCAGTACTTCAGGGTTGATGTATTGCTAGAGCACATTCCTCGCCAAGAGGGAGTGTTGATATTTTGGGGTGGCATCGGATGTGCTCTGGCTCCCAAATTTTGTGGAGAAGTTGGAGTACATGAGATCTCCAAGACCCAGAAAGTGATTGGGGAAATTCCATCAAGTTTAAGAGATATTCAAATAATTAATCTTTTTAATTAAGGAACCTGAGTCTAACTTTGGAAAATTAAAAGATTAAAGTGAATTAAATTAAACATGTTGTTAGACTCCTGTAATTCACAATATCACAAGGTGACTAATTATTTCCCAGATCTTTCATATTGAAAATAATATTCCATAGCTGTCATTTATTTCCAGAAAAAGGAAAGGAAATCCTGACTGTCAAGAACTCCAAAGGAATCAATCTGTCTTTTCAGTTCAGTTGGAAGAGGAGGGTGTTGTTGTTAAAGTGTAATGGTGAGCAAGCTTCATTCCTGCCCACATTCATTTCATTTACCCTCTTTTACCCTTCATTTTTCCAAACTTTAAAGCCCCACGCTTCATTTCTTTCAAAACTCCTTTTTTTTAACTATTAAAATTTGATTTTTATAGTTAAAAAAAGCAACTCTGCCCACCCACTAACATCCATATCATATTTCTTGTTTGAACTTATCTTATATTTCTTTATTCGTAGCTCCACCCCCCACAGCAAGCCTTTTAATATATCACATATATAGTATGTGATATCATCACCACACTTATCATATTATGAACCACTTACCTTTACCGCATCGCAAGTCCGCAAACTCATTCGTAACACCATTGCCGAAATCCTATAAACTGCGCGATGCAATATTGGTGGGACCCCATTGCATATCGCAATCAGCAATTTTTATGTGTATTTTTAAGTTGTCGCAAGTTAAGGTTTGTATGTTGCGATGCGATATCAAAAGGACCAACCTTTCTGTGTCACATCATTTCTGCCTGTCACACCTCGCACTTCGCAGAGTTTAACATTTACGTCCCCACCGCTCATAACAAAAGCGTCGATCTGCGGGCTGCAGGCGGGCCCACCTCTTTGCCACATCACCTCCGACCCCACCATCCACTCATACCCCGCTACTCTCCCCGCCATCTCCGCTCACCCCCGCATATCGAATGGCCCACAGTGCTTTTTGGCCCCCCCTCGGTATCAAGCATTAACAAAGAGGGGGGGGGGGGGGGGGGGGTCTGAAATGGGCGCTATCCCATACCGTCGTCCCTGCTACGTGGCGCGCCCATGCCACTTCTCACCCCCCCCCCAACTCCGATACCGCCTACCACTCCACTACCCCCCCGAAACTTGCTTTTCCCTCCGCCCCGATACCACTCCCGCCATTGCTGCATCACGTCGTTCCCCGCCATCGCTACTCCACATCGCCCTTCTCTGCCATCTCACCCAAAAGGTTATTATTGAAACACTCTGTTAAAGGAACAGTGGGTTTTCCATTTCAAAATCCACTGCAGCAATAACCGACACAGAAGGGACAGAGGCCGTTTAACAGAAAGTGGCAATCATTACAGCCAGCACATTCTGCTCAGCAACCTTTTTACACCAAGGTAGAGCCAAGATGTCAGAACCATCATTGCCTCTTCAGCATCAAACAAGTCAGATTCTAATCATTTCACAATCAATAAGGGACTGCTAAAGCCACTGTTTTGGCCAGACTTATCTTATCACCGCTTGCATGGTTCCACTTGTCAATTTATGCTTGAATGTAATTAATGACAATCACTGCAGTAGATTGAGTAGCCGACTTAAGTTTTATTTAAATACTGCATGCATTAGAAGTACAGGGGAGGCTCCGGAAGGGAGAAAACCATTGTAGAAGGCTCATCTAGTTGAAAACACTCTTTTTTGGATGAATGAAAGGACACTCTTCTCCAGATTCTTGTGTTATGACCTGTGGTGAAGTGCTTTTCCATGTAATTTGTCTTTCTCTTGTTTCACATATTGTTTTCTTTCTTTACTGTGAATAAGAAATTTTTGTGTAGGATTTTCCATCGGGCACCCTGCTCAGTCTTGAAACAGTAATTTATGTTTTCCTCTGAGATTTGAATGTAGAATTCGGATAGGGTCTGCTCAGCATTCACATTGAAACTTAATCTTTTCTCCTTTCCCATTTCACAAACTATAAGAATCCATTGGCATGACTAGCTTTCCTGGTTACACATGATTTCGGTTATTCATCCATTTAAATCTGTTTACACTTGTTTGACTCCATAACCCAATGGCTCTCTTCTGTTGTCCCAACCACAAAATTTCAAACAAACCCCATGCACTAATAGCTAGCCTAAAATGCTCAATCAACAAAGCTAAATCCTATAGAGAGATCCCTCTCTAGGTCTAGGAGGGCTAGATCCTAGGCCCAAAGTGGTTTTGATGTTGCCTCTGGGATTCTGTCTTCAGCCTTCGGAATTACGGAGAGCTAACACATGTGATGAGAATGACTTAAGTGACGCGGATCAAGCAACTTCTAATTTTAACTGTCGATTATAGATTAGATCACGATCGTTGGTTTCCCAATGAAAAAAGAATAAGAGAAGGGCTTAGGGTCAATTGGAGAACACACACATTGGCGAAGCACTAAAGCTAAGCTGAAATTCTAGGGTGTGGTTTGCTAAGAATTTCAGGAAGAGTTTGCAGTGCAACAAGGGGCAGTATTGGCAAGGGGATGTTCTGATCCCAAGCCAAGAGTACAACAGCGGCAGAGAAGCATCATATCCAGCAGCGTAGAGGTAGCCAGGTGCTATGCAATCCAGCCAGAGCCCAGTCAGGGGCAGCGCAGTGGCAGCAGGAGCCACGCAGGGCTGATGTAGACCCATTCAGGGCAACGCGGGGGCTGTGTAAGCATTTCAGGGGTGACACAGGCCCTTCCAAAGCAACGCAGAGGCTGACACAGGCCCTTCTAAAGCAGGGCAAAGGCTGACACAGGCTAATAAGGCTAACACAGAGGGCTGAGGAGCAGCACTAGGGTTCTCGGTGGGCCAAAAAAGCTCGAATTCATAATTCCCCAATGACGGTTGATTCAGCCATAATTTCTGTCTCCGAGAGAAAGAGGTATAGCGGCTGTAATTTTCTCTGTAGGGCCAACAATGTCTAGTGCCCAGAAAATGTTGTATTCAGAATCTTCTTAATAATAAAACCCTCCAAAGCTAGCTGCACCGGTATTCCCACATTATGTTTTTCCAGGGATATTTGTGCGAAAAATATGTGTCACTTTGTCATATGAGCGTGTTATTTAGTAAATGATCTGTATGTGTAGGCTGCTATTTGTGTTTACTTCGTTGTTTTTCTGAATATTCAGATTAATAACTTGTGTAAATAATCAAGTAGGAGAAGTAAATTAATGGTTAGCAGTAGGGTTTCTTAGATTAAGAAATTTTCACACTGTCCACCTTTAGACCACTTTCAAACTGATTACGAATGTCCTCATAATCCAAACATTCCATGATAAGGTGCCACTCGGTTTCAACTGCTCCTATCCTACAAAAGATACAAATTCTTTCTTCCCATTCTTCCTTGGGGGTTATCCATCTACCTGTTTAGCACCTAAGATGGTGAGATCCGGTCCTCAGTGGTGCTATTAAAATTTTAGCCTTTCCCTTGATTGCAGCACTCGAATAAGTCTTTTCTTCATGCGATTGTGATGGGTTGAATTTTTTGACATGTATCACTTTTTTTTGCCAACTTGTTTTTCCCACATGGAAGTCCTAAATTTTTTAAACACCCAATTTTTTATCTCCTCTTTAGAATTAGGACAATCTTGCCAATTAATTCCCCATTCATTTTTCTTCCTCCAAGTTTTCTTCCTACGCTTTAGCTCCTTTGCAGTAATCATCTTGGGTCAACGATGTGCCTCCATGTTTTCCACCTTTTTTAGATAACTTAACAAATGAATGATTGTTGAAGCCTCCATCGCGAACATTCCAGCCTCAGCTAGCATGATCTCATATGGGACCGTTTCCTTGACTTTGAGATTACTAATGATTAAGTGCTTTTGAATTCTTTCTATTTGACTCCACTTGTGATTTGACATGCAGCTCCCCCAAACTTCACAACCATATAGGACATCTAAGGTAACCAACACTCCAAAAGGAGGTTTCTTGGTTCTCCAGTCCCATAATTATGCTTTCCTGCATTTGTTCTCGAGAAGGTAAGAATCTCTCCAACCCCCTTGGATCCTTTTAGTTATGCATTTCTCCCAACTGAATCTATTGTGAAAAACAATTCCTAGGTACTTGTACTCTTCCACTATCTCAAGGGGTTTCTCCTCAACTATGAAGCTAACCTGTTGCTTTTTCTATTTCAAAGAGAAGATCATGAATTTGGTTTTGCTAGTGTTTACTTGCATCCCAACTTCCTGACATAAGAGCTCTAAGGCTTTCAAATGCTCTCTCAAACCATGGGCAGATTTGCAATTAAGATAAGATCATCAGCATAGAAAAGTAGCTTCACAGCATACCCCGCTAGTTGAATACCCTCTCCACTGGTGTTGTTTAGCCATTCTTCTAGCTTATCAATATATAAACCAAATAGAGAGGGAGAAAGGGGGCACCCCTGCTTAACCCCAATGTCACTACCAAAGCATTCCGAAAAGCCCTCTTTAGCTCTAATTTTAGCACTAACTTTCTCATACAATTTATGGACAATAGCTCTATATTCATTTGGGATTCCAAGCTCTTCCATTCTTGTCCAAAGCTTATCCCTAGGAACAATGTCAAATGCTCTTTTGAAATCCACAAAGCAACAAAAGGCTTCCCCACGTTGAATGTCCGATACGTTTTCAATGAAGTGCCTAAGAGTGATGCAATGATCAATTGTAGAATGCCTTGGCCTAAAACCAACTTGTCCTTTTGCTCTTTTACCCTCTTTTTCTGCTCAACTGCTGATTCTACACTCCATCATGCTCCCAAACAATTTTTCAAGAAGAGGATTGACTATAATAGTGCGATAATTAGAGGGATTATTGATGTATCCACTTTTGTAAAGAGAGATAGCGACACTTGTTTGTGAAAACTCAGTGACCCAAATCCTATTGCAACACATGATAATATTTCTTCTAATTGTTAATTCTACTTAACAAATTATCTATTGTTTCCTACAGAAAATATCGAAATAAATCCACTGCAACCTTCACAAATAAACTGCGTAAGAAATAAAATGTTGGAAGAAAATGCTAGCACACACATAAAATAACACAACTATTTTTGGACAATGTCCCCGAAAAAACCCAACTTGGGAAAATCAGTGTAATAACTGAGGGTTTTAATATTATGCGGCAGTGAAATAATTTGAGTACAACTAGATGCCAAAACTGGCAATCCTACAGAGAAATACTAGCAAGAAAAACTAGTGAAAAAATTCCTCACTCCACAGGTGAATCCGAGCACTGACCTCAGCTTAAAAATGAATCCTCCAGACTCCAAGTTGCCTCTGCACAGTCACTGTGTCACCCTCACGTAGTCTCTGCTTCACCCAGCGTGGAACAACTTCTCAAGCCGTCTGCTCAGCGGCTGTCTGGGAGACTGACTCTCCTGCCCTTTGGAACCTCTACCCAACATCTGGCATTGAATCACGGATTCTCCCCAACAAATACGGATTTGCCTCTAGAGGCTACTGCGCTGCCTCTACATCAGCTTCTCTGTGGCACTTTTGCCTCTCTGCAAATGCACTCACCGAAACTGGAATACCTTCTTCGTCTTCACTATCTCTGCCCCTCTCTCACTGAATCTCTCTCCAGCAACAAACAATTATTGCTCTGGAAATCGATTTCCCAGTAAAAATGAACTGCTCAAGTGTGTGATCTCCAAGCCCCACCGACTCCTCTTATAATCCTCTGTTGAGACTTCAACGACCAAGATTAGATCTTAATCGATGGCTAGGATTAACTTGAAATCGATCCATGTGAGTCTCTAGAACATTCACACCATGACTTAAGTAATTATGATTAATCAATCATATTCCCTAAGTTTAGACTTAGGAAATATTTAAAAATTGATTAATAATCTAATTAAGTCAGCTCTAGGTGGAATTTCCATAAACGATTTGTGGGTTTTGGAGATCTCATGTATTCTAGCCTCTCCACAAAATTTCAAGGCTAGAACACATCCGATGCTACAAAAACTAACACTCCCTCTTAGTGAGGAATGTGTTCTAGTACTGCTGCACCTCTGGTAGCAATACTCTGCTTCTGCACCATCTCTTGTTACGTTGCTAATGTCTGGCAATTGTTGCCCACTAACCACTGCACAACTCTGATAGGCACTACATTTGTGCTGCTGCTAACCCTGTTGAACTGCTGCCAACACTGCAACTCTGTTATTGCTGCTACTGCAACATCTGCAACTCCCTCTCATTTGTTGTTGCTGCAACTGCAACATCTGCAGCTGAGAACTATCCAAAGTATTGAACCATCAGTGTTCAATATGATGCATCTGTCACCCGAGTCTTGATTGCAACTAGTCTCTGTTAATAGGTAGCATCCATACTGACTAAAGCGTTACCAAACAATACGCCTGAGTACCTGAAACATAAACTGGGTTTGGTAGACATCTCTTCCCTAATTGAGAGGGATTGATCTTGGATAATTCTTGTCTTTATGGGTCATGCACTAGACCAAGACAAAAAGTCGTAAGTCTTAATGAAAGCCATAAAGAAAAAATGGAGCTTGAAGGATTGGATAATTATTCTAGGATGAGACTTCTTATGGATTGTAGAATCCAGGAACAAAAGTTGTTGACCGATACTCTTTGAGGATGAGGTAGGGCATCCAAGATAAGAGTAGTCGAAGAGGACTGATATTCTTTGAGGATTCAGGTTGGAAATCCAAGATAAGAATAGTCCTAAAAGGACATACCTGGTGAACATCCGGATGGGATATGTGCCCTCGAGGTAGTGTGGCAACTCACGTAAAGCCTCCCAGCATAATGCTCTCGAATAAGGATGAGCTTGTCTAGCTAAGGCATTCAAGGATAGTGTTGGTTATGATAAAGATGCTTGACAAAAGGTGGCTTATCAATCCAACTCTTCTTATGAGAATGCTTCAAGATTGAGATTTCTTGTACCATGTAATGGGATTATGAATACCTCCCTAGTTAAGAGGGAATATTGAAAATTGTAGCTAGGTTCGGTCTTCATAATAACCTAATTATAATCATGACATTGTATATTCTTTATAAAGAAAGATAAATTATATTTACTTTTGGAGTATGGGTTTCATACTCAAGTTTGAGTCAAAAGCATGTTCTTCGTGCTTTTAGGTTTTCTAGGTATTTCTAGCATAAAGAATATTATTGGTCATGTGTCATAGTCCCATTTAGACTCTTTATGAAAAAGAAAGATATTTATTTTATCAAGAAAAATCCATCTTGTATCCCAAGGCCAAGTCGGCCTAAAGGAGGGCTATTCGACCCCTCAAGGAGGCTATAAATACAATGAGCTCGACCTCATTTGTCACACTCACTCAAGTCAAGTTCGATCTACAATAGCGAAGGAGAAGAAGAGCTAGAAGGACGAAGTAAGGAAGGAAAAAGCGAAATTTCTTGGGCTAAATCTCTCTCTCTCTCTCCACACGTGTGAAGCTAGGGTTTATGCGAAGTTGCAGCTGCAGGAGGCCGAAATTTTGGGAAGCAGTTGCAGGGCTAAAATTCTAAGACAAAGTTGCAGTAGGTCGAATTTTGGAAGCTGCCTTAGAGAAGATCTTGCTAAGGGCTGACTTAGTGCTTGGCAGGGTGGTTGGCTTTGGTCTTTGGGTCTTGGAAGTCTCTTTGCAAGCAAATTCTAAAGAAGAAGATAAGAATTTTTCTGGGTTTTCCCCTTGGAGGAATTTTGCCTTGCCTTGGAGCCTATATCGTGTGTACTTTGTCTTGTTGTGATATTCATTGTTTTGGTAATTGCTTGATGAATAAAAGATCTAATAAAGTAATAAAAGGCCAACTCAAATCACAAGTAATTATCAAGTTAAGGAAAATCATATATAATACATAAGTCTCTTGATTTTCCAACACTCCCAAGGTAGTGGATGCAGGTGTTCTACCACTCGACTCTTAAAGGTCAAGGTGGGAAGGATCGGTGGAAAATAGGAAATAGTGAGACCCTTACCTCTCATGGTAAGTGGTATCCTTCCTATTGTCGATCGAATATATAGGGTGGCAAATTAATCTCCTATTATCTGCAAATACAGGGTGGTAGTCGGAGCTACACTATGATGATTCTTCTTCTTTAGATCAAGACATCATTGTTCAGCTGATGATTAGAGGAAACAAGTTGAGATGAGATGTCATGAGATGGATGTCTTGTTGACGTAGCTGAGATGAAGGTCATGGGATTTGACCTAGAGACTAGTAGGGTTTGGAGGATCAATCTCCCCTACCATTGACTGTAGATTATTCTTCTTCTATACGAGACCAGATGCAATGATGCTGCAGTTGCCTACCTTCTTATATAGAGACATGCCCTCTGAGATGAAACTTATGATGTAAATGGAAATTCCTCCCTAGCTGAGAGGGAGTGTTGAAAATTGGGCAACTTCGGAATGAATTTCCCTTAGGAAACCCTACTTCCCCAAAGAAAATCCCATCATATCCAAAGAAGAATTCAAATTAAATATTGTTTATTAATATGTGAACTCTCCTCCTACTATTTGTTGTGTGACGTGTCAAAAACCTTGGGTAAGCAATTTGAATTTGTGATATTTCAAGGAGGGAAATAATAAAGGAAATATTTCAGGGAGGGAAATATTTGAATTTTCAAATTCGGCCACCCATAGATTAGGTTAGCTCACACAAGGGACGTAACTCTTCATGAGATGAAATTAACTATATATATATATATACACCCGTCAATACTCCTCCATGGAACACAATCAAGCGGTGAAGATTTATCTCTGATTTATAGTTTGCGTGACAAGGTTATCTTTGTGGCTCTCTTTATGTGATTCACTTCATCTCTATGACACGCTACAACAGACATTGTATCTTTTTGGATCGAATTTCCTTATGGCACGGAATTGTATATATAAGTTCTAGGCTCGCTCTTCACAATAAATCACTCTAGCATAATTCGCATACTACATCTTTGTGATCGCGTTTTACAGTGACTCTCTTTGGATACCCGTTATAGTGTTTCTCCAAACAATGGTTCTCTATCGTGGCATCGTATCTAAGTTCACAGTAGCTCGCAATCCAAGTACCTCACTAACCCGCAACCCACTTTCGTGATTTGCATTCATGTGCATCGCATTGCTACACAGTCACATAGGCATCGCACACAGTCAGACACCAAGACATCTCACTGCGATCGCATTTTTTTTGTGACTCGTATTTCTGTTGACATTACAGTGGTATCGAAATTGGTCTTACTATGGCATCACATTTGGTATTGCAGTGGCATCGTAATTATAATGACTGTGCCTCACTTGACTTTATTTCAGTGACATCACTCTCATTGTTCTACTCTGTTTGTAGTATTGTGGCTCTGTAATATATCGCTCTTTGGTAACTCGCTTTATGTTATGGTTACAGTATCTGCATTACATTATGTGAACTATGGTCCGCGCTACATTCTGGTATGGTTTCACCTTCTCTGTATGGTCTCACATAATTTAGTGATCTATGGTTAGCATTACAATATGTGATATATTCAATACCCTAACCAGTTAGGGTTATTCAATGACATATAGAACAGTAACTCTTGACATTACAGTGACCTTAATATAGCAGTAAATTTGTTTTATGTCAATGACTATAACCTAGTACGAACAGTACCTTTGTTGACAGTGTCAGAACCATCACAACAGTAACTTTGATATGACATAGACAGTGACAGTGACCTTGCATTAATATCATGGCAGTGACCTTGGACAATGACCTCCCTCTTCTTATAATGGCAGTGACTTGTTATGGATACATGATGACAGGAATTCATGATGGAAAAAAATCTACAAGGCAGTATTTCTATAGTGATCTATGATGTATAGAACAATGACCTTGCTCCATGATGATAGTGACCTTGTTATAATAACAGTGAGAGATATGATGACCTAGTATGTATGGTCATGACTTGATATAGCCCAACAAATGTGACAATGATTGATGATGATATTGTTTCTTGCGACAGTGATGTGTCAGAAGCTTTCTTGGACTCATTTGGTTATCGGAAGTCAGTTCACAAACAGAGTTGTGAACTAACTTGGATTAGCCCTAGAAGATGATGCAGGAGCATGAGGCTCAAAGGATAAAGACTTCATTTTATTCCAAAAATCCAAAAAAAAATTACAAGCAAAGGAGTGGGATCCTTTAGCCTGCAACTTACTGTTTTGATAGATAAGATTTTACTAGTATTCAGGGATTTGGATAGCTTTATATTGGATTCATTGAATTTAGTTTTTTAGTTGAAGATTTTTAGGCAAATATTATCTAATACGATTTTATCTAAAATTGGGCAAATTGATCCATAGAATTTGATCAATTTGTTTGTTTGAGAGGATATTTAAACTGTAAGTTAAAAAAATGTATTGGAAGAGGAGGATTGAATGGAGAATTAATCAAATGATAGAACATGGAAAATCCTCTGTACCTTTGAAATTGTCTATGAAATTGACCATTCAAAGAAATTTTATTATTTCGAAATATTTCTGAATTTATTGGATCCAATTCAAGTTATGTGGATTTGATGTTTGTGTGTAATGTTTGATTAAATAGTCTGTGTCTACCGTGGATGAAAACGGATTGCTTGCGTTGTCAAAATTGTTTGCATTGTCAAATTGAAAGATTGTTTTTTAGTTGTTGAAGCATGGAACCATGGCTTCTGGGAAGAATGATCTATTCTAGCAGAATCAAGTGAAATGATAATGCTGTAATACATAGAGAGAAACAGAGAACAAGAGAAATCGCGAAGAAAGTTAAGTGGAATCAACGGTTATCACAGCATCGAACTAGATCCGATGGAAATATCAATTATAGTTGCAAGGAGGTTAAGACTTTGAATGGACCCAATAATTTTATAAATTATATTTCATGGTTTGATCTGTCCATCCAGGGGTTCATAGATCTAACGGTCTTCGCAATTGGTCCTTTGATCCAAGGATTATCGCATATTTAGATGCGTATTGTTTAAACAGAACTTTGGATGCGATAACTCAATGAAACCCGATTTAATATTGTTTTAATTCTGTCAATCTAATCTGCAATTGTTTGTCAGGCATAACTTTATTAAGGTTGTTTTTTTTACAAGGGACATAATTATGTTGCTAACATACAAAAGGGTTTTATGTTACCGTCATTCAAAAGAGTTATAAAAAGGGTTGAAATCCACTATTAAATTATGTAATGGAAAAGAAATACGATTATTAGTTAATTGTATTTCTATTATTTACAAAAAGCCATAAAATTGGGTTTTAATGGAATAAAAAATTTGTGAAACAAATTTTTAATGCATTTGTTTTGAGTTATATAATTGTAAGTTGATGACTGATTTTGGAAAGGAAGATCGTGAAGAAGTTCCACCAAAATTAGAGGAAATTGTCATGAGATTTGAAAGTTTGTCATTAACACCTACATCCAGACCACCATTAGTGGTATCAAAGCAGCATTTAGATACTGAGCGAGATCTCAAAGATCAGGATAAGAAATCCAACATGACTTACAGAGTTGGAAGAGGAGGTGGTGTTGGTCGAAGAAGAGAAAGACCAGTTGCAAATGCTGAAGTGATGGAGGTTATGCAACAGATGCAAGCCAGATTAAAAGCAATGGAAATGGGAAATCAAAGAGATGCAGATGCCGGAGATGTCAGTGAACCTGAAGTTGAATCTGCAGAAGAGGGAGAGCCAGCAGAAGTTACTCCTAAAATGAGATTTTTCAAATTAGTGTTGGGATCCACATCTAAACCCAAACTTGAAGTTTCAGTTTTTACAGGAAGTTTAAACCCAGAAGAATTGATAGACTGGGTAAATGACATGGAAAAGTTCTTCGATTATGAAGAAATGGATGAAGGAAAAAGAGTGAAGTTTGTTGTCACAAAATTGAAAGGTCATGCAGCGCTTTGGTGGGATGGAGTGCAGGCAGAAAGAAGGAGACTTGGTAAGCAGCCAATAAAGAATTGGAACAGGATTGTGGCAAAGCTAAGAGGTAAGTTTTTTCCAAGTGATTATCAGCTTTCATTATTTAGACAAATGCAGAATCTCAGACATAGATCAATGACAGTCAAAGAAAACACAGAGGAATTTTACAAAGTGAGCATAAGAGCAGGACAAATTCAAGATACAGCAGAGAAGATTGCAAGATATATAAATGGTCTCAGAATGGAGATCCAAGATGAGATAAGTTTGTTGTCTCCTAAAACAGTGGAAGAGGCTTATCATATGGCCTTGAAGGCTGAAGAAAAACTCATAAGGAAGCAGTCTGCCAGAAGTAGAGGTACTTTCCGAGGAAAAGGAAGTCAAGGTGGTAGAGGAAGATCTACAGCACCGAGAGAAGGAGCTAGCAGTAGCTCAAGTCAGCATACACACACAAAAGGTGATGCAATTGGCAGAAGGAGTTTTTCTAGAGGAAGAGGAGGCAGAGGCAGAGGAAGAGAAATCAAATGTTATAGATGTAATAAGCTGGGACACAGAGCTTATGAATGTCCAGAGAATGTGGGGACAAATCAGGCAAATGTGATTGTTGCTCAGAATGAGGAGGAAGCAGCAAAAATGCCAAAAGCAGCAAAAGTGCCAGAAGCAGCAAATACACCAAAGAAAGGAGAATCTTTGGTAGTTAACAAAATTTTGTTAAAACCAGCGAAGGAAGTTGTTGAACCAACACAGAGAAAAACTTTGTTCAAAAGTGTGTGCAAAGTTCAAGGAAAACGTTGTCAAATGGTAATTGATAGTGGCAGCACTGATAATTTGGTCTCTACAGAAGTAGTGGAGAAATTGAAATTGAAAACAAAGAAACATCCAACACTCTACAAGGTGTCATGGCTTCAGAAAGGACATCAACTGTTAGTAAATGAACAGTGTGAAGTGGAATTCCAGTTGGGCAGCTATAAAGACAGAATTATGTGTGATGTGATGCCTATGGACGTATGCCACATATTGCTGGGTAGACCTTGGCAGTATGACAGAGGAGCTATGCATGATGGGAAGAAGAACACAAGTTTTGTAAAGATGGTATCAATCATACATTGTTGCCGATAGAAGAAGAAGATGCATCAAAAAGAAGATCTGATCCGAAGGCTTTGTTACTAAGTGGAAAAGAATATCTGCAGTAGATTGAAGATGATGAGGTAAACTTTGCATTAATTTGCAAACCTAAGGTAGTAATTACCTCCACTAAAATTTATGATTTACCAATTGAAATTCAAGAGATGCTGGAAAATTATTGTGATATCATTGTAGATGAGAAGTGTTTATGGGTGAACAGGTAAAACAACAGTTACAGGACAGCAACATCAAATACAAAACCAGAGCAGATTTGAAGAAGAGAAAAGTTAACTTTGAGGTTGGAGATTTGGTTCTAGCACACCTGAGGAAGGAAAGATTTCCAAAAAGGGCATATAACAAATTGAAATTTAAAAAAATTGGGCCATGCAAAGTATTGAGAAAATTCTCTGCAAATGCTTATGAAATTGAATTACCCCCTGACGTTGGAATATCTCCAATTTTCAAGTTGTTGATTTATACAGGTATGAAGACAGAGACACAGGTGATACAGCTGAAGGCGAAGAAGAGATTGACAGGTTGAAACAATTACCCACGGCAAAAACATTGCAGCCAGAGAAGATTTTAGACAAAGGATTATCTAAGAAGACAAGAGGACAGGAATACTTTGAGTATTTGATCAAGTGGAAAGATCAACCAGTTGCAGAAGCTACTTGGATGACAAATACCATGCTACAAAAATTAGGCAGTTTTGTGGAGGAACTCATGGACAGGAGCCCATGAAGAATTTTGTCCTCAGGAGTCTGATGCAGGAGCATGGGGCTCGAAGGATAAAGACTTCATTTTATTCCAAAAATCCAAAAAAAATTACAAGCAAAGGAGTGGGATCCTTTAGCCTGCAATTTACTGTTTTGATAGATAAGATTTTACTAGTATTCAGGGATTTGGATAGCTTTATATTGGATTCATTGAATTTAGTTTTTTAATTGAAGATTTTTAGGCAAATATTATCTAATACGATTTTATCTAAAATTGGGCAAATTGATCCATAGAATTTGATCAATTTGTTTGTTTGAGAGGATATTTAAACTGTAAGTTAAAAAAATGTATTGGAAGAAGAGGATTGAATGGAGAATTAATCAAAAGAGAAAAACATGGCAAATCCTCTGTACCTTTGAAATTGTCTACGAAATTGACCATTCAAAGAAATTTTATTCTTTCGAAACATTTCTGAATTTATTGGATCCAATTCAAGTTATGTGGATTTGATGTCTATGTGTAATGTTTGATTAAATAGTCTGCGTCTACCGTGGAGGAAAAACGGATTGCTTGCGTTGTCAAATTGAAAGATTTCTTTTAGTTGTGGAAGCATGGAACCGTGGCTTTTGGGAAAAACGGTCTATTCTAGCAGAATCAAGTGAAATGATAATGTTGTAATACATAGAGAGAAACAAAGAACAAGAGAAATCGCGAAGAAAGTTAAGTGGAATCAACAGTTATCGCAGCATCGAACTAGATCCGACAGAAATCGCAATTATAGTTGCAAGGAGTTTAAGACTTTAAATGGACCCGATAATTTTATAAATTATATTTCATGGTTTGATCTGTCCGTCCAGGAGTTCATAGATTTGACGATCTTCGTAATTGGTCCTTTGATCCAAGGATTATCGCATATTTAGATGTGTATTGTTTAAACAGAACTTTGGATGCGATAACTCAATGAAACCGGGTTTAATATTGTTTTAATTCCATATATCTAATCTGCAATTGTTTGTCAGGCATAATTTTATTAAGGTTGTTTTTTTTATAAGGGACATAATTATGTTATTGACATACAAAAGGGTTTTATGTTACCGTCATTCAAAAGAGTTATAAAAAGGGTTGAAATCCACTATTCAATTATGTAATGGAAAAGAAATATGATTATTAGTTAATTGTATTTCTATTATTTACAAAAAGCCATAAAATTGGGTTTTAAGGCAATAAAAAAATTGTGAAACAAATTTTTAATGCATTTGTTTTGGGTTATAAAATTGTAAGTTGACGATTGATTTTGGAAAGGAAGATCGTGAAGAAGTTCCACCAGAATTAGAGGAAATTGTCACGAGATTTGAAAGTTTGTCATTAACACCTGCATCCAGACCACCAGAAGACCTGATGTAACGATGTATCTCGTTATGGATGTATTTTGTATCTCAGCCAAACAATTGATGAATATCTAATAGAAGAATAATTTGGTTGGGTTTTCCCCCTTGTGGGGTTCTTCCCTGGTCTCTGACCTTACCCTGGTGTCTTTATTGCGTATACTTTTCTTCTACTATTCTTTATTGTTCTGTTGCACTGTTGATGTTATTGTTCTTTCGACATAATTGCTAATGATGTTATGATATTTTGGGGTGAATGCAATACGTAAATGATGAAAAGTTTGTAAATGCAATTACCTAAAGCAAAGAATAATCTAGCCCTAAAAATTAACATAAATATGGTGCATGGGCCCATGCTCCTACCAAAAAAATAAACATAAACATCTCCAAACTCCTTCTAAACTCTGACTGGTTAAATGAAACTTTTCAGGGATACTACCTTTATGATCCCACAACTCACAAAATCGTTGAATATAATAGGCTATTTTTTATGTGGATCCTACTAACGCTTTGCTAGGATCTCACTCATTACTTCTTTTAGCAGAGATGGTTCTCGACAAACTTCTACGGATCATGCTTCTTCTCATCACCATGTAGGTCCTCTTCTAGATTTATTCCTACCATGTTTTAATGGACCTTTCTCCTTCATAGTATGATGTTGGTCTTCTCTCAACTTCTATGAGTACTCTCTTAGATACTCCTATAGTATCTAGGTAGATTATGACCAATGAAGACCTTATTGATGAATCATCGAATATCGCTATTGCACATGTATCTTCACTTCTTCAAGATACTCTTATTAGTGGCTCATCAGATCCTCATGTTGCAAATGACAATGTTCTTGTCATTGGCTAATCCAATGCTCATGTTGCAGATGACTTCTCACCTGTTTCAAATGCTCTTGAAAATTCAACTGCATTATTCAATGATGAAGAGGGAGACAACTTGCATGAATCCCCGACACTTGTTACTTTTCTTTCAAATAAGCCAAGGCCAATACCTACATAGGCTATCTCTTCTCTTTTTGATGTAGTAGAGTTCCATATTGTTCCATCCACATGTTATCAAGAGGAATCTTCTTCACCTTAGGCCCTTGTTACTTCGATTACCCACTGTTTAAGGACAATTTTGATGTTGCCAAGTTTCTTATTACCCCAATTGACCACAATCAAGAGGAATCTTCTCTACTGTGGGCCATTACTCAATTCTATAATGTGCTTACAGAACTGCAACATCTCCCACCAAAATCTCTCTAGAGTTCAGTGTTATTCATTGATGATCTTGATGGATTTATCAAAGAGCGGTGTGGACTTCAAAGGGGGTGATCTAGCCCTCGCTCAACATTGAAGGGGGAGGTAAATTTTGTAATCTTGTAATGACATCTCTCTATGCCTCCCTATTCAACTCAAGGGAGGTGTTATGATTATTGGTGTAACCCATACATGTGACCACAAACCATTCAGTCAAACCATTCATGTGTATCATTTCGTACTTATAATTATCAATTATGGTTAAGGCTATATCTTATTTCATTTATTGTATAATAGGTTGGTGGTTAAGGTTGACTTAGCCAAACTTGATATGTGTTGATTTTTTTCAAGGGTCTCCTAAACTGATAATTACTTTGTATGATTTCTTAATTTAATCTTTCTTACATTCACATTTATCATAAATTAATTAGACAAAAGACATCAACAACAGAAACAAAATGCTAGTAGGATCATTAAGAGACAGCCAAACAAGAACACAAGATTTTTACCCTAGGAAAACCCAGATGGGGGAAAAACCCAACAACCTTTTCCTTAGAGAAATTATTCAATTCAACATAGACACATCTAAATATAAACTCAAACTAACAACCCTACCCACACCTGTTCAAACTACCAACAAGATAAATCCCTTTGTTGCTTATCAAGATCGGCTTACTCTGCTTTGGTAGAACTGATCTTTAGCCTTCCTCTTTTCTCAAGAAAAGCTTGATTCTGCTCCTTAGATAAACTCAGAAGCTCTACTACAAATTAGTCCTTTATCTGCTTCAAATACAACTTCTTTGTTGGCCTCAGATATTTTCTTGCCTCAGACCTTTTCGTTGGCCTCAAATATTTGCTTGCCTCAGACCTCTTAGCTGGCCTCAAATATTTGCTTGCCTCATACCTCTTTGCTGGCCTCAGATTCCTTATTCGTTGGCCTCAGATATGCTTCTTTACTTGCCTTAGACAGACCTCTTTCATTGGCCTCAGACCTCTTCTTTGTTGACCTCAGATGGACTGAGTTGCTTACCATGGAGGCGATCGAAATGGTGTCTATATATAGTGTCTTGAGAGGCCAAATTGGTGCCTCTAGAAGTTGGGCCGGCCCGTCTTGTAGGAGGGTTGACCAAGTCATATTTGGAGCCAAAATTTAAATTTAAAATTCATAATTTTTCACTTTTAAATCCGACATGAAGAACATGTCATATATTTTATCTTTTGACAATAGCATGAAGAACATGCTTTATATTTAACATTATAAATACATCAAGGGCTAAAATATTGATTATGAAGACCGACCATAGCTACAAAATTCAACACTCCTTCTTAGCTAGGGAGGTATTCATAATGACTATGTCGATGTTCTCATATTGACAAATTTCTCTAAGAAAAGGTTATAACAAATCTAGTTACCATAATCTAGGCAACAATTGTGACACACGGTAAATCAATAGCATCAATAGGTTACCGTAATCTGGTCAACAACTGTGACACATGGTAAACCAATAGCATCAATAAGTTACCATAATTCTTTTCGGTAACTGAGACCTATGGTATATCCTCACCCTAATCCTAGTCGGTACTTTAGACACATGGTACATCATTTAGCATCAACTAGTCACCACAATTTGGTCACAACCTGACACATGGTATCCAAAGTAGTCTTGGTTCACCATCATTCAGGTCAATATCTTTGACATATGGTGAATCACCAAAGGCCACACTCTAACTGAGTAATTCGGGGCCTGATGCTAAATGAACCTGATGCTCCAAAACCATTCTTCCTCATTCAAGTCAACATACTAGACACAGGAAGACCGGTTGTCCTCTGTCAGACCATTCTCCCTAATTCTAGTCAATATACTTGACATAGGGAGAATGCTAGTCCATGATGTTATCTCATCAGCATTCCCTCTCACTGAGAGAGGAATTCTCAACAAGTCCAAGCTTGTCCCTGAAATATATGTAGACTTCATCCTGGGACAGAGGCATTGCTAATAGTCTGTTATATTGTAGAATAATACTGAAGCCACTTTGCTTCTCTCTGTACCATGTCTCGATACTGGATCTCACGGTGCTTCGACCTGTCATCATGGTTGTCACCTGCACCTGATCAAGATAGTCTTACAAGTGGCCTTTGAACCCATACTACTTCTTAACTCTCCAAACCAGCTGCAACATATGCGACTTCTGTAATACTAAGTGCAACAAATGTTTGCTTCCTACTCATCCAAGAAATCATAACGGAGCCCAAACTGAAGAAATATCCTAATGAACTCTTTTTGTCTTCAGCACTCTCTCCCCAATCTGAATTTGCAATTGTACTTCACTATTTGAGACATATCTCAAATCATGACTATACGTTGTTGGTACTTAAACATATGTTGAGCAACATGCCTTGGTTCAACCATAAACTGATTTGCTTCCTTCACTGAATCCATCACCACAGTTGCTTTCTTGTCACCTTTACTAGGTGCTCCCTCTCACACTGAAACATATCCTACTGTGGTAATTCTAGTTGCTCCCTTAGCCTGATAGACCATCATTTCGAACTCAGAGGTCAACTCCCTATGAAGCTAAAACAAGGGTTCCTGACTGCCCCCTTTGTAAGTAAATATTTCTGCCACAGCTGCTCCCTCTGACGCATGATTCTTTCTACTTTTGTCAGAGACAAATCATATAATAATAAGATCAACCAAGACTCATAAGATATTCATCAATCCAAGAATATCAAGCCCAACGTCTCTACTTGTGATCGTACAAAGCCTTCTTCAATCATGAGACGTCTTCTCATGTACCTCCAAGCCTTGAGGTATCTCGATGTACACTTCTTCCTCTGCAATTATTTTATTGAGAAAAATGATCTTTGCATCCTCCTGGTGCAATTTCAAAGCAATGATAATAGTTCTAACAGAAGTGTAACTCACAGTTGGAGCAAACATCTTGTCATGATCCTCTCCCTCTTTCTAGGAGAACCTTCTATTCTCAACTCTCACTTCATAGTTGTTTATATTGTCAATTGTTTCATGCTATACCATTGACTTCTCTTTGGCACAATCAACGTATACTTCAAACTTGCTGAGTTGTCTGCTCCCTTTGAGCTCGGATTTCATCTAGTACAATATCTCTCAACACAAATCATGATTCTCGGAAAGTACTCTTGCTTTGCTTCGTTCTTCCACTTCTTTCATTTGCTTGCCAAAGCCTTGTCAGATTTTACTATGTACTTGCAATCCTCACTGGGAGGCCATGGAAGAACAATTACAACCAAGCAAAGGATACAAAGACAAGACAATAACTAATAATAATCAAAGAGGAGAGATATACAATACTTATCTTTTGAGAATTATAGGGTAATGTCAGCGCCCTCTTGATCTTAGCCCTCTTGCATCCATGATGTTATTCCTTTCTTCCTAGGGTTTCTTCTTTTAGTGGAAACATCAATCTCCAATACTTAAGGTCTAGTTCTAGGGTTTTGTACAAACCCTAGACCTTTCTTAATCATTTTTCTTCAAGACTTACCTAGGGCTTTCTTCATTTTAGGGATAACGTCGAGCTAGGGTTTTATCTCCAAACCCTAGGGATTCACTATCCTTCAAGATTAATCTAGGGTTTACAAACCCTAAACTTTCAGAACTCCTTTTGCAAGACCAACAATCTTTGTAATGTGCCAATTCCCTTTTCCATATCTCTCCAAATAATCATGGATATACAAGACTTATTAAGGATCTCAATAAATGTGAGATATCTTTCTTAGGAGAGCATATTTGGTCAGTGCTTTGCAATAATACTTTCGCAAATATGTATCTTCAGCTGATCATTGCTTTTGACTTTTTCAACCCAAGAGTTTAAAATCAAAATAATAAGGGTACACTAAGTTCTGCAAATGACTCATCTTACTTTTGGGTTTTCAGACTTGAAAAAGAGGACTCATCCTCTTTGTCATATTCAATGTACCAGCTTCATCAAGGTGCACTTTTCTTTAAATCTAGGGCTGAGTATCCATATTTACAAAGTATGTCTCATCCTCAAACACCTTGGCATAATCAATGCAATGCATCTTCAAGGACTTTTACTTATCAGTGCAATGTGTCAAAAAAACAATGTAGCTTCAAAAACAATGTCCTTCTTCAGAAATACAATGGCAACAAGCTTCAGAACATGTCATATATTTTACCTTTTGACAATAGCACGGAGAACATGCTTTATATTTTAAATTATAAAAAGATCAAGGGCTAAAATATTGATTATGAAGACCGACCATAGCTACAAAATTCAATAATATGTAGGCTCAATAACCCTCCTGGGATGTGTGCCCTCATTATGTGGTCCCATAACCTCTCTTGAGAGAACGTTTCACTTGAGTTGTGTATAAATACACAACTCAAGCTCTCATTTGTATGATTTAATATTGTGATCTTCTTGATCGACTATGATAAGTCTAAGGGTGCTTATGTTTAGCATTTTTCTCTTGAGATTAGCACTTTTTATCGCTGCACCTGTGCATTTCTACTTTCAACACACTTGTACTCAGATTTTGTATTCTATCTCTCTAGGACACTAGACCTATCTCTCTCTAGTGCACTTGTGAGGAGGATCAGAATTGAGTGAGATTTGGTTCTGTCAATTCTCTTGTTGAGCCATGTAAATCTCAACGTGGAATAGGAATTAATAATTTCAATGCAACATTTCAGCTTGAATTCATTAGCAATTTGTATAGTGTTTAAATTCCTCATAAATTATAACCCACAGAAAATTGGATGTATGTTTCTATGTTTTGTTTTAAGCATCTGTTCAAACCTTTACTTATTATACTGCAGAAAAATGAGATTAGTCTGTTTTCCATAGCTCAGATTATTTACAAGGTGAGCTACTTTGCTACAGCTCAAATGTGCAACGATAAACAGGGTACAAAGAAGTGTGAAAAAACCAGAAAGCAGTTCCTTCAAAATAAAGATTCCTTATTATTTCTTTTGAAAGGGCAATCTCTGCAATGCATAAAAACAAAGAATTAAGGCCATGAACCAAACCATAGTATCACTGGGTCCTGCAAAGGTGTTCAGTAATTGCTGGCATTTCTCAAACTGTGCTGTCAACTCATTAACCTGTCGATTACAGCAAAGGAAAGAATTTTACTATACAAATGAAATGTAAACAACATATCAAAATAGCAATAAGGGGAGTGCAACACTTATCTCCCAAAAGTACAACATTAAACCTACAACCAAGGGAAAATGATGAAATTAATAATTCATGTTGAGACATAATATAAAACTATAAACACATTTCCTTTCACTTTCTCTGCAGTTAATATGAGAGTAGTTAAAAGTAGGCAAACCAAATTTCAAATTCAATAACAGTACAATGTACATTACTTCTTCCATAGGTACAGCCCATCAGGAACCCCCTCAAGAACAGTGCACCACTTCCATTCTACTAATCCGTTAGCCACGAAAATCATACTAAAATAGAATGTAAGTTGAGAAGCAAATATATGGTATTGTCAAATTCCAGTGTTTTTCGAACCTTGTAATTGCTACACATTTAGTATTCAAAATGAAATTTGAGGCATCTAAAATAATCATGCAGAAAGACCAAAGATTTTGTAGCATACTTACCAGTCTCCACATCCACAAGAGATTACATATGCTGTAGCAGATGAATATCAAGAAAAGGATGATGAATATTTATGATTAATATGAGAGATGATCCAAAAGTTTACAATGTGAGGAATTGCATCAATAAATTGCATAAAAGCAAAATCTGGCATTGTGGATGGTTAATCCTTCCTTTTTAGGGCTGATGTCATCCTTGTTTGTTGTTTACGAATGTTTTTTAGCTGTAGTTTCACATTAAGTGACCCTAGGTGTTTAATGGAAGGCCTTTGTTCCTTTTTGTTGATTATCCTTGAAAGGCTTTTTCTTTGGCTACTATATGACATTGTGAACCCTATCATTGCAAATCAATCAAACCATAACTTATACCAACCACATCTCTGGTCTAGGTGTAGAGTATTTGAAGCTTGCCATAGAATATCTAGGTATTTTCTATGGTATGCTGAAGACTTTATCATGCTTAATGGACCTCTTATCCATCACCTTGAGCCATAGCATTAGAATATCTTTTAGGTCATCTAGGGAAGCCTCCCTCATGGTCAAATGCCACTAAAGAGCAGGAGAAAGGTTGTTGAGGTGACAATGGTAACCCTTTCTCTTGTTGCCATATTATTTGGCCCAGCCTAGTGAGGCTTTGCATTGGGTCTGCTAGATTTTGCAGAAACAAGCACTAAAACCCACACAAACCAACTGATCTATACACCTCATGGGTGTATAATATGTAGCTTATTTACAATGAGTTGCATATGCCGCATGTGATGATGTCTCTAAGTAATTAAACATGACCTATCATCATGATTAGGAACAATTATTTTCCAAATTTTATCAATCAATTATATATGAGTGTGTGTCATCAAGGCTTTGATTGGTTGGTCAAGCGAGGTTGGTGATAATACCCTTAACATGGTTTATTTTCCCAAAATGAAGTGACATTTTTACCACACAATCTCACACCTAGAGATTTAATGTCCAACACCTAGATGAAGAGTCGTGAAACTAGGAGTTGGCCATTGTCACCTCACCAACACTCTACCACACTTTAGAAAAAGGGTGGACCTAATTTAAGGATGGTTTACCTATGGTTGCCAAGCTCAAGGTTGCTTGGAAGCGGGAGCGGGAGCTACAATTTTCAAAAGCTTTCGGGTCAAGAGAGTTTTCAGGAACTTTTTTTATATATTATATATTTTGATGCATATATGTCAACAAAAGCATGTAGAATGATGAATTAGTTATAAAAAAGCATAAAAACATGGATTAAACCATATAACATTAATCATCTAGTAGTTATAATCTTCATCAACCCATATAACATTAATCATCTAGTAGTTAAAATCTTCATCAACCACATGTCCACAACATCTCGATTCTCATCAACCTTAAAGTTTCAAAGTTTTAAAATTCAATACATAACATTTGTCATCACTAGAGTTTGTACTTGTAACCAATGTTCCACCAAGTACCCTGGAGGTGGGGGCGAGAGAGCGGGGATACGTGGGAGCGGCCTATGCAAAATCTCCCCACCGATTTTTAGGAAACATGGGGGGACGTCAGGGTCTTAAAAACTTATAGATATAAAAATATATGATATATCATTGAAATTTTAATATTTACAGTGTAACTGTCTTTATCATTATATAATATATAACACTTACATCATGAAGGATATCATACATGTAAGTTTGTAACTGTGATGTTAAAAAGCTGGAGACCATGGCCTTTATGTCAAATAATAGAAGATATGAAGGGAAGAAAAATACACTATATTCTTGTGAATTTTGACAATGGTTTCCTTTCTCATAACTAAAGGTGGCACGAACTTAAAATAATCTACTTCTCAGCAAAATAGTTTCATGTTTAGATCTAATCGAAAATTACTCATGAGAAATTTGAGTGTGAGAATGATTTAAATGTTCAGCACTGCCTTCATGTTGAAAGAGGGATTGATTAATGTCAATGTTACACTCTTCTGTTGTTGTAATTGTGTTGTTGTTGTTGGATTCATTTTCAAGTCCATTCTTTTTTGTGCTTGTATCCAATTTGGATTGATCCTTTTCCTTGCCCCACAATACAACATAAAGTCGTGCAGCGGCGACAGCTTCAGCCTAAATGAAATGTGAAATGAACAATGAAACATTGAAATAAACTTTTGAGTTAACTCAAACCCTTAGAAATTTGGTAATTTTTTTTTCATTAAAAAAATTTGAAATTTTTTGATTGGGGAAACGACACCTCGCGTCCCCTCACGTCCCCTTTTTCCTAGGAAACGACCCCCAATGGAGGATTCAACCCCAAATATCTAGGAAACAACCCCTTAGAAGTTTCCTCGCGTACCTTGTTTTTTGGGAGCTTGGGGAAACGACCCCCAGTCGTCCCCAAGTCCCCGGAGCGCGAGGGAGCTAGGAAACTCGACCACCAGGTGGGGGGACGCGACCTCATGGAACACTACTTGTAACTATTACCAAACTATAACAAAGAATATCAAACATGAAATGAAACATTTCACGAAGCATCATATTCATAATTCATTACCAACGAGTTATGAGCGCCAACTTCAAACTTCAAACTTAAATTGTCATATATTGTTTACAAAAAATACCATAATAAATATGAAAGAGTCAATAGTTATAAAAAGTACTAGAAACTAGAAAAGACATGTAAATATACTATCTACTAAAATTTATTCTCACCACAAGAAACTTCTAATTTCTTTTCTCGTGATCTATGAACAATGGGAATCTCCGTCTGCATAGTCTGACCTTGCAATGGTCGCGAACCACATCCAAAACTAAAAGGCACATGACCTCCATGCAATGCTGCAAATGGATGTGGTGGAAAATTTGGTGCAACTTGAGCCCTGCTAGTGGATGGGGGTGGCATTGCCATTGATGTTGTTGTTGCTACTTGATGATCGTCATCCTCGTCGGCCAAAAGTTTTGCTTCCAAATTTTCCAAATGTAAGGCTCCATCCTCCAAACTATCCTCCTTCGGGTTTTTGTCCCAAGTGATATATGCTCCATCAAATTGAGCCCGCTCACAATAATGTGTTAAAAACCTCAAGTTGTAGTGTACATAAACCAATTTTTCTGCCCAGTTTTCGTTGGGGAAGTTTCTTTTGACATTGTGGATGAAGTTATAGGTGCTCCAACACCTCTACAGAAAAAGTATTAACCACCTGTGAAAGCACTTTAACTACCAATTTCACCAAAGGTCCCCCAAAGCCATACATGTTCCACCATTCAACAGGATCCAGTCTATCCTTATCATCAATTCATTGCAAAGTACCAAACATTCCAGTTTAACTGAATTATTTGCTTAATTCTCCACGCAGTCTAGCACACTCCTCCCTAGCAGGGACCAACTTGTCTAATGTTAGCATGTACCCATTTTTTAGCTTTGGATCTGTATGAGGTTTTCTCCTAACCCAATCCTTAGGTAACCCCTACTGAAAAGTGTAACTAGGATCGGTCTTCATATTGAGTATGTAATTATGTATTAATGTAAAAGAAGACAAAGATAATAAAATATGTTCTTTGTGTGCTTGCCTCATGGGTTTCATGAGCAAGGTTTTATTTTAGGTCAATAGACTTCTTCTTGATGTCTATTAGGAATTATCTTCTAGTTATAAATGTAATTAAGAGTCATGTATATGAAGAGTCTAGTCAACAGAATATGCCTCAAGACCTTCTCATGAAACCGTGAAGAAAATGGCTCTAGAAGGATGCTCAAAACAGTCCTCAAATAGCCTCGTTAACGCTGGAAGATAAGCCTCTCAAGTCAGATTGAAAATACAGCTGGAAATTTGGCTCATGAATAGTCACAACTATTCATGGTCAGGTCGGCTTATTACAGGGTCCAACAACTATAAATACCCCAGAAGACTGCGCAGAAAAGACAGGAAAAACAATATGCACATCTCTGAGTTTTTCGGACTGCAATTGCAGATTGGAACAGTTCAAATGCCTCTGTGGAATTCAGATAAGTCTGAGATATAAGATAAAGGATTGCGGAATAAAGAAAGGATTGCAAAGCAGCAATATACGGCAAGGCAGGGACAGCATACAAGAGCGTAATAACTGTGACCATTGCAAAGCATTCTATGATTTTATGCGAGCTACAGGACTGTGATAAAGTGCGGATTAAAGTGATATTATCGTGCTAAATAAGTTTGAGTTATGGTGCATTGAAGAGCAAGATAAATAACTGCGTTAAGGGAATATATGACTATGTTAAAGGGTTGTTGTGCAATAGTAAGGGCTGAGTTAACTTGAGGTCTAATATTGAAGAAAATAAGACAAGGATACACTCAGCAGAGTTAAGTGAAGATACAAAGGAAGAACACTAGTAGAGACCGAGTTCTCTAAGGCTGGTGTTGAACAATGTTGATCGGTGCAAGAAGGTGAAAGAAAGAAGGATAAGCTCAAGGAGCCATTGAAGAAGCAGTGACAAGGTCTTGAAGACATAAGGTCTAGGGTCTGTGTCATGGTCATGGTACTAGTCATTTGAAGACTATAAGAAGAATTTCTCGTGGGTTTTCCTCTCCAACAGGGAGAGGTTTTGCCCTGGCTCGAAGAGCCTAAATTTGTGTCTCGTGTGTTTTGGTAATTGACTTGTTGAAAGACTAAATAAGAGAATAGGAGAAGACATAAGTAAACGTAATAAGCTCACAAGTAATTATCAAGGAGAGAATTTGTATTAATCATCGCCCTACCAAATTCTCAACATGGTATCAGAGCTAAGGTGCTAAACACAAGGGCTACTTGACAAGAAGACACTCAAAGAAGCAAAGATCAAAGTCTGGGTTAAAAGGTTAGATCAGTTCGCAAGGAAGATTCTTCAAAGTATCCACTAATCAAAAGGATAATCTTTGTCATCAAAAGGTTATATTCAAAACATTGTTGGAAGAGACATCATCTTTTTGGAAAACATCCTTTATCATCAAGGATTCAAGAATTCCTTCATCGGAGAACTCAATCTAAGGAGTTCCTATCTTCACCATTATCA
Source organism: Pinus albicaulis (assembly GCA_034641835.2). Lineage (NCBI taxonomy): Eukaryota > Viridiplantae > Streptophyta > Pinopsida > Pinales > Pinaceae > Pinus > Pinus albicaulis. The sequence continues at coordinate 1,290,652,950 of CM076583.1, read as the reverse complement.
AAGAAGCTGCGAAAAGGAGGAAGTCACTCTACTCAAGTAAGTATCTGTGACCTTATTTATATCTGTCAAAATGACATTGTAAAGAGAGCAACACATTGGTTGGGTCATCAAACTTTAGTGCATGGAAGAAGAGGACAGATTTGAACCTAATTGAAGACAAAGTTATAGGCTACATTGAAGGATCTACAATTCAACCCTCCAAAGAAGATGCTCCAGCTCATGCCAAGTACATGAAAGGAGAAATCAGAGCCCAGAGGATTCTCATAGAATCCATTAAGGACTCACTCATACCCTATGTATCAAAACTAAAATCTGCAAAAGAAATATATGAGAAACTGGTGGAGCTATTCTCTCTAAGTACTGCAGGAGAAGTAATCTCTCTGGGACAAGAACTATACAAGATGAAATTGTCAAGAGAAGAAGGAATCACTTCATACTTAATGAGGATTTCTGAAATAAGAGACCAACTGCAGGAATTGGGAGAAGTAATGTCTGATACTGAGATGACTACGGTGGTGCTAAATGCTCTACCAGAAGAATGGGGAAACTTCACTTCAAGCTTATATGGGAAGAAAGAAGCAACACCATTCCACGATCTATGGTCTCTATGTAAAATAGAGGAAACAAGATTGAAAGCCAAAGCTGATACAGGATCAAGTGAAGGGAATCAAGCCTTTGCAGCCATGTCTAGGAAGAAAGGAAGATTCGGAAAATTTGGTCCTCAGAATAAAAAAGAAATATGGACAAAGTACGATGCTTTGGATGTAATGAACTTGGGCATTATAAAAGAGATTGTCCTAAATCTGGAAAGGACAAGAGGAAAAAAAAGAAGCCCATGTCACAAATATAAGGGAAGAACCTGATATAAAGAAATCTAAGAAAGAAGAAGCGAGAGATCTCTATTATGATTGAGATCATCTTCCTCTTTAAGTGATTTCTCTTGGTTGTAAAATAGTATGACGAGAAGTTGTGTATATTAATAGCATCATAATAAAAGCATGGTAGGAGCTCTTGGTGAAACAGCTCCTGGAAAAACTCGTTGATAACAATACTGATGGAAGGCAGTCATCAAGATCAAGGGTCATCATGGAAACAACTGCTGACATTTTTCTAATGGAGTTCTCTATGGATTCACTAATTAGAAAGAAAGCAGAAAAGTTTCATCAAAAATTCTATGCTACAGAATTCTGGGAATAGGATGTGATGACATATTGATGAAGCAGGTCAATGGAATGAAGTTCCTCATTCTAGTAAAATTGCTACAAGATGACTGAAAGGAAAAAGGTATGAGGTATATATATTTATATCTAAGTTGCACGAAACAGAGAAACGGAAACGAGTTTCTGAAACAGGAAGCAATATGAAACGCGACCTCCCCAAATTTTGGAAACGGGGAAACGCGATATATATATACATATTAATTTATATTTATATTAAAATTTAGGACATTTAAGAAATGTTATGTGAAATCATAAAACATACATGATAAATTCAAAGCATAAATTATTACAAGTTACAACACATCTACTCATGAATGATAACAAATAATTAAAATAGCAATATCGGAATATCCAAAACCAGCCTTTATTATATATCAAAATCTCAAAATCAGCCTTTATTATATATATGAAGTTGCAAGTACACTAAAGTCAAAAGACTAATACTCATTATCAGAATCCTCATCAAATATAGCAGCAGAAGCATGCTCAACAGTGGATGGTGTACTTGAAGAAGATGTTTGTCCAATTCCACTTCTATGATCTTGGTCCTCAATATTCAAGGCAACAAAAGAGAGATCTAAATCAGGATTTGCTGGATCCACATCCCAATCTTTAAAAGGACCATTGCCATATTTTGGACCCCTACAAGATGCAAGGCGAAGGTTGGAGTGCACATAAACAAGATCCTCTGCCCTCTGTGAGCCCAACCTATTGCACTTCACAGAATGAATAAAAGCATAGGTGCTCCAATTCCTTTCTGCTGATGAAGAGCTTGCCACTTGTGAAAGGAGGCGAATGGCAAGATTTTGCAAATGTACACCCTTTGCTCCATGACAAATCCACCACCTAATTGGATTCATGGTGCTTCTCTCCTCCAAAGATGATATATCTAAATAATCATCTATTCCAGCAGCAAAACTGGCAAATTCTTCCTTCACCTCCCTGTGTAAATGTGCTATAAAAATTCTCATAAGGGCTTTTTTCACCCCATTAGCCACCTCTCCATCCTTATGGGGTGCCTTCCTCTTCCCATTGCTTTGAGCAATAAGTTCCTCATCATAAAATTTTGGGTTCAAGGCATGTGTTAAAGTGTGCAAAGGAGTGTTGAAATTGTTCCACTTATCAACAATGATTTTCTTGATTAATTCAACAAAATGATCATCTACAAACAAAAGCTCTGGAGACCCTTGTGAAATGATTTCCATAGTTTTCTCAACCATGGAATCCATGCCATCATATGCCTCTCCTAAGAAAGGTTAGTCAGGTTAGTCATTGTCAGCATTCCGAAGAAGCTCAAATGAAGGGGTTGTGAACATTAGCAAGAAATACATCTTGCTCCACCAATCCTCATCAAGGCACAATCTACACACCGTATATCCCTGCTCTGAATCTGCCTGTCTCCACGTAGCCTAAAGTTGACTCACCACCATAGACACTAATGCTTGCTTAACCTCAACAAGGCAGCGCAACCTTATGAAGATTGAGGCATATCTTGTCTCAGCAACTTTTAACAACTCCAATTTGGAGTACTTTCGAAATATTGCTTGAGACTAGTGGTTGTTGGTGATGAATTTAACAATATCCCTTGCTTCCCCTATGAGTTACTTTACCCATGGGACTTTGTTGTCGAACTCCTCTAAGATCAAATTCAGATTATGGACAATGCAGGGTGTCCAAAAGATGTGGTCATACCTCCCCTCAATAATCAAACCTGCAGCTTTGCATACTAGTGCATTATCCGTAATAACTTGCACCACCCTGTTAGGACCTACTTGTTCAATAGATTTGATAATAACATCAGCAATGAATTGTGCATCTTTTACCTCTCCCGAGCAGTCTTCCGCCTTTAAAAACATTGCTCCTTTTGGTGAAGTGGCAATGATATTTATCAATGTTCTATGCCTTGTATTTGTCCATCCATCTGAGACTATGGTAACCCCAGAGCTACTCCAAGAAGAACGAATTGGTGATAAGACATCCTCCACAAGATCCTTCTCATTTTTGAGAAGCTGAGTTCTAACTTTCTCATAGTTGGGCCCCTTGTGCCCTTGAGGAGGTTTGTTAACTGCCCTTATCATATCTTGTCAGTAAGGAGAGCGAACAACATTGAATGGGATACCACATGCATAGATGCACCTAGCCACTCTGGAATCAGCTTCTTCTCTTGCTTGCACTGTAATATTCTCAAATGGGAAAAGCGGGAATATAGTGCATAAAATGAAAGCAACAGCAAATATTTAACACATGAAATCATGAGACCAATATGGAGCCATTATATTGATCATATATGCAGCAAATTAGTACAAAACAATGAGACACAAATCATAGAATGTGATCACACAAGCCTCCAATACATAAACACTCTCAAAGTGAGATGTTGTTGCTATACAAAATGTCGGAGAGGCTGCTACAGCGCAGTCATACTAAGCATAACTATAGTTGGAGATCATACAATGATATAAAAATACTGATATAGGCCAAAATAGACACTACACATACAGATCTGGGCACTGGATCAGTTTTCAAAGAAAACCCAAGAGGGTTTCTGGAAAATGCACACAATGTGCCAATGTAAGTTGCAACCCTAAGGCTGAAGGTATGCTGCAACAACAGAAATGAGGAGATAAGGCTGAAGCTGATGTAGAAACCTACAACTCTTCTCCAATAGATCCTCCAGATGAAAGAATGGTTCCTCTATTGAAGAAATCACCTCCCAAAACAACCACTGCAACCACCCTGCAACTCCTCCCTAAAATAACGCAGATCTGGACTGAAGCTGTGTTGTAGGGGATAAATACACCTTGGTCTGATGCCAAATATGTTAATAAAGCCCAAGGGGCTTCTTTACAGGCCTTCCAATGGATGGAAACCTTCCTCCACTGCAAACTAGCTCTGAAGTCACCCAATATAATTCTCCACTGTTGCACCCTGCAACACAGCACAATACTCTGCAGAAACTACGCTGATGAAGAAAGTTGTAGCTTGGCCTTAAGCCTGAGTGTGGAAATGTAGTGCAATACTCCTCCAAGAGGCTACCTCAAGGGAAGAGGTGGGATTGCCGCTCGAGAACACTCTGTGCTAAACAGCACTGCAAGCTGAACTAAACAGCTGAAGAATGCAAATAGTCATGTAGACCATAAACAAAATAATATCAAAACTCATTTCGAAGGTTGCCTTACCCTTCCTTATAAACTTGGTGAGCTTCCTCACCCTGGGCCCCATCCATTAATGCCACTACCTCCATGCAAGGTGTCTCCAACGAAAATTGCGTTGTCCCTCATTAAATGTCCACTCCTCCATAACAGCGTTGTTGATTTGGTCAAAGTTGACCTATTCAACATGCTCCATCCCCTATTCACACTCAAAGGTGCTTTATTTAGCTACTTAGATGGTCTCCTTTCACACTTGAAGTGTTTTTATTGTTGCTAAGGAGATTTATGGGCCTCCCTACCCACTTATTCACCTACCTAGTGATAAAACAAGCTATAATATTCCATTTAGCTAAAAGCTAAATTTTAGGAATATTACAGTCCTCCCCTCCAAAATGTTGCTTGTCCTCAAGCAACTATAAGAGTTGAGAAAAATTCTCCCCTCCTCCTCTTGTGGCCTCCTCATCAAATAGTCTCCACCATTGCTTTAGATATTCTACAACAATTATGTCTCCCAATGGTTCCTCCCTTATGTGGAAGTTGGCCTTTGGTGGATAAACCAAATAGCTCTCATCGTGAGAGAATGGAAGGTCTATATGGAAAGCTCCTTGTTGTCCAATGGCCTCTTCAAGGTAGGAGTGATGACAAGCATATGGGATCTCATTCCCAATGAGAGACTCCCATCTCCATGCTATCATCCAAATGAAATGAATCACCTTCCAGCATGGTAATTCATAGAAAAGTTCCTCCCAAATGTTCATGAGAGGCATCTCCCAAATGCTCCAAACAATCATATGGCTCACCTCATAAAGAAACAAGTGATCTACTGTAGTGGCCATATCATCTCCCATACTCCCCTTGAAGCATGAAGCATAAAAAATGTGGGAAATTTCATTCCCAATGGACACATCCAATCAATGTGCCTTCCCTCCAATCATGTTCCCAACAAAGATAAGAACATCATCAACATATGGGATCACAATCAAAGTCATGCTAGCTGCCATGTGTAGTACTAGGGAGGGGCAATGGTCCCTCAAGTGCAACCAGCGCAGTTTTGCTCCTAACTGCCATAGAATATGATATAACAAGTGTTTCCCCCACCACTTGTTTGCTGCCCCATTCTTCTTGCATGCTTGGAGAAGGTGTATGATGTTTGGTGTCAATGAAGCACACCATGAAGAATACATCATCTCCCCAAAATCTTCTAGGGAGTGGCCAACATCATCACTGCTTATGGCCCCAAGTAGCCCATGAAGCCAATAAAAAAGAGTGCCCCCTCTTGGAGCAGTGCCCTGCATATGAGTGGTAAGAAAATGCAAGTATATAGTAAATATATCATGATGCTCAGAAGTAAAATCCTTACCATACACTTGGTTCAAACTAGTTAGGTAGCTCATGGATGAGCTCCCTCTCACACCTAATGAGTAAGGAGGTTGTGATGATAACTCTTCCCAAGAGTTATGTTTCTCCTCACTCTCCAAACATTCTATGCACTTCCTCATATGATAGTGCATCTCCTCTTCGAAGTCTTCCCACATGAATCCCTCCAAGATAGTATGGCATGCTCTAATGAAACCAGTGGGATTGCAAAGCAAGATCTCATAGGCTGCATGTAGTAGTTTATCCTTGAGCTTTGATTCTCTAGCCAAGAAGATCCTATCTTGATAAAAGATGACCCCATCCCTCACTGTATATTCCCCATCTAGAAACTGGTCATCAAGTATCCTGCATGTAAGGAGATCCTTGGAGTATTCCACCAATAGTTGGGATCTCCAATAAGGATCTAAACTCCCTAATGACAACGTTGCTAATCTATACTCTGTAGCCCCTGTCAAGTGGCAGCCCTCTTCCTTGACATCTATGCCAAAGTCAAGCACCAGTATGCTGCTAACATGTTCTTGCTGCCCCTCCTGTAGCTGCTCATGCTCAAGTGAAGGTTGAAGCTTTTGGAGGCTAGTCTTCCATAGGAAGCTATCAACTCTCCAAAATCTCCTAAGTCTGGCCAATGCATGCATGAGTGGCCACCATCCTCTACCAAATGGAGAAGATTCCTTCCTATGTCGAAGTATCCTCCTGTTCTCCCATGCCATGGAGTGGTCTCCTTGCACCATTATGGTGCCATCCTCCATCCCCGAAACATCTTCTCCCAGTGCAGAATAGCTGATGAGAGTGGCTAATGATGATATTGGGAGAATATCTCCCTCCTCCTTGAGCCTACCCAAGACTCTCTACGCTGTCCCAAATCCTCCCAAGGTTCTCACCGCTCCTGGATCAATGAGTGGTGCAACCTGTTGTGAGATGTCTCTCATCTCCTGATCTCGTGGCCTCTTGGGTGGAATGCCTCCATGTAATGAGACATCAAAGTCTGAAGTAGATTGTATAGGTGAGTGGACTGATTTGTCCCTCCTTTCACTGCGCAAACCAATCTCCTCCTTCTGTATATAAACCTCCTGGAATAAACAAGGGTGCATGCTCCTCATCCTTTGATGTTGATCCACCTTTTCTTCTCCTCCTTTGATCAAGGTTTTACTGCCCATCACTATTGTCACATGTTGCTCCTTGGGAACCTTTTGCAAAGATGCAAAAGCTCGTCTAATTGAAGCAATAGCTTCATGTCCACCTCCATGTGGTGATGGTTTTCCTCCTGTAGTGACAGCGCTATTACTTCCTCTTTGTTCTTCCTTCTCATCAATATTTGAGAATACCTCATCATCAATGAGAGACCCTAGATCTTGGTCTTCCCTTGAAGGAGGAATCTTCATGTCTTCCTTTTGAGAAGAAAGCTCTTCCTGTAATGGGGATCTTGTCCTTGGCAAGCTATCACAAGTTTTTATCCCCCTCAATAGAAATTTGAAGTGGAGTTGGTGTAATGGATCTTTCCAACTCAAGCAAAGGTTTTGAATGTTTAGGTTTTGCTAGCACGATCAAAGATAATTCAAATTGTTTTCCATCAAATCTCTTCACTAATCTCTTAGTGAACCCTGCATAAGTAGCTATATTTGCATGATTAAATGAAGAAGATTCATAAAACCACCAAGTATAAGCCTTACCTTCATGATGCAGTGTTGCTATCCTAAGGCCTTCCTTTTATGAAACTTGATGTAGCTGCAAATATGAGTCTAGTTGCTCTATCCAATCCTTGGTTGTGCATTTAGATGACCCATCAAAATTTGGTAGAAAGAATCTACCTCTTCTGCTTTTGTTGTGATTGTTGGGCCTTCTATTCTCCTTGAGTTGGCAAAACCCTTGGAAGTTCAAGTGCTCCTTGAATCTCCAAGATTGAGATTCATACTCCTGAAGATAGTCACTCAAAGTCTCCTCTTTTGGTGCATCTTCTTCCTCCATTTCTCTTGCTGTGAATATGGGCATAAAACTGCGTTGTGGATCAGGTTGTGTGGCTAAATGCTCACACCCATCATGTAAAAATCTATGGTTTGCTTCATATTCAAACACCCTTGGAGATTCCCTACACATCTCCCTTCTCATCTTCTTGATATCTTCGTTGATCCTCTACATAGTTTGAAAAAGAATCTTTGAGAGCTCCTCTTCCTCCCTTCCTCCAAATACTGGAGTCTTGTCTTTGTCCCTTCTGTACATCTTCTCTCCCTGTGAGAAGCTTCTCCTTATGGTGACATATTGGCTGAATACACAAGCTGAGCCAAGATTATGCTCTGATACCACTGTAATATTCCCAAATGGGAAAAGCAAGAATATAGTGCATAAAATGAAAGCAACAGCAAATATTTAACACATGAAACCATGAGACCAATATGTAGCCATTATATTGATCATATATGCAACAAATAAGTACAAAACAATGAGGCACAAATCATAGAATGTGATCACACAAGCCTCCAATACATAAACACTCTCAAAGTGAGATGTTATACAAAATGTCGGAGAGGCTGCTACAGCGCAGTCATACTAAGCATAACTACAACTGGAGATCATACAATGATATAAAAATACTGATATAGGCCAAAATAGATACTGCACATACAGATCTGGGCACTAGATCAACTTTCCAAGACAACCCAAGAGGGTTTCCAGAAAATGCACACAATGTGCCAATGTAAGCTGCAGCCGTAGGTCTGAAGGTATGTTGCAACAACAGAAATGAGGAGATATGGTTGAAGCTGATGTAGAAACCTACAGCTCTTCTCCAATAAATCCTCCAGATGAAAGAATGGTTCCTCTACTGAAGAAATCACCTCCCAAAACAACCACTAACCACCCCTGCAACTCCTCCCTAAAATAACGCAGATCTGGACTGAAACTGCACTGTAGGGGATAAATACACCTTGGCCTAATACGAAATATGTCAATAAAGCCCAAGGGGCTTCTTTATAGGCCTTCCAATGGATGGAAACCTTCCTCCACTGCAAACTAGCTCTGAAGTCACCCAATATAATTCTCCACTGCTGTACCCTACAACACAGCACAATACTCTGCAGAAACTGCGCTGATGAAGAAATTTGTAGCTTGGCCTTAAGCCTGAGTGTGGAAATGTAGTGCAATACTCCTCCAAGAGACTACCTCAAGGGAAAAGGTGGGATCCCCGCTCGGGAACACCCTGTGCTAAACGGCACTGCAAGCTCAACTAAACAGCTGAAGAATGCAAATAGTCATGCAGACCATAAACAAAATAATATCAAAACTCATTTCGAAGGCTGCCTCACCCTTCCTTATAAACTTGGTGAGCTTCCTCACCCTGGGCCCCATCCATTAATGCCACTACCTCCATGCAAGGTGTCTCCAACCAAAACTGCGTTGCCCCTCATTAAATGTCCACTCCTCCATAACAGCGCTGTTGATCTGGTCAAAGTTGACCTATTCAACATGCTCCATCCCCTGTTCACACTCAAAGGTGCTTTATTTAGCTACTTAAATGGTCTCCTTTCAATCTTGAAGTGTTTTTATTGTTGCTAAAAAGATTTATGGGCCTCCCTAACCACTTATTCACCTACCTAGTGACAAAACAAGCTATGATATTCCATTTAACTAAAAGCTAAATTTTAGGAATATTACAGCATAATGGAGGAAGAAGATGCACCAAAGGAGGAGACTTTGAGTGACTATCTTCAGGAGTATGAATCTCAATCTTGGAGATTCAAGGAGCATTTGAACTTCCAAGGGTTTTGCCAACTCAAGGAGAATAGAAGGCCCAGCAATCACAACAGAAGCAGAAGAGGTAGATTCTTTCTACCAAATTTTGATGGGTCATCTAAATGCACAGCCAAAGATTGGATAGAGCAGCTAGACTCATACTTGCAGCTACATCAAGTCTCAGAAAAGGAAGGCCTTAGGATAGCAGCGCTGCATCTTGAAGGTAAGGCTTATACTTGGTGGTTTTATGAATCTTCTTCATTTAATCATGCAAATATAGCTACTTATGCAGGGTTCACTAAGAGATTAGTGAAGAGATTTGATGGAAAACAATTTGAAGCATCTTTGATTGAGCTAGCAAAACCTAAACATTCAAAACCTTTGCATGAGTTGGAAAGATCCATTACACCAACTCCACTTCAGATTTCTATTGAGGGGGATAAAAACTTGTATGATACCTTGCCAAGGACAAGATCCACATTGCAGGAAGAGCTTTCTTCTCAAAAGGAAGACATGAAGATTCCTCCTTCAAGGGAAGACCAAGATCTAGGGTCTCTCATTGATGACGAGGTATTCTCAAATATTGATGAGAAGGAAGAACAAAGAGGAAGTAATAGCATTGTCACTACAGGAGGAAAACCATCACCACATGGAGGTGGACATGAAGTTATTGCTTCAATTAGACGAGCTTTTGCATCTTTGCAAAAGGTTCCCAAGGAGTAACATGTGACAGTAGTGATGGGCAGTAAAACCTTGATCAAAGGAGGAGAAGAAAAGGTGGATCAGCATCAAAGGATGAGGAGCATGCGCCCTTGTTTATTCCAGGAGGTTTATATACATAAGGAGGAGACCGGTTTGCGCAATGAAAGGAGGGACAAATCAGTCCACTCACCTATACAGTCTACTTCAGACTTTGATGTCTCATTACATGGAGGCATTCCACCCGAGAGGCCACCAGATCAGGAGATGAGAGACATCTCACAACAGGTTGCACCACTCATTGATCCAGGAGGGGTGAGAACCTTGGGAGGATTTGGCACAATGCAAAGAGTCTTGGGTAGGCTCAAGGAGGAGGGATATATTCTCCCAATATCATCATTACCCACTCTAATCAGCTATTTTGCACTGGGAGAAGATGTTTCGGGGATGGAGGATGGCACCATCATGGTGCAAGGAGACCACTCCATGGCATGGGAGAACAAGAGGATACTTCCACATAGGAAGGAATCTTCTCCATTTGGTAGAGGATGGTGGCCACTCATGCATGCATTGGCCAGACTTGGGAGATTTTGGAGAGGTGATAGCTTCCTATGGAAGACTAGCCTCCAAATTTTCAACCTTCACTTGAGCATGAGCAGCTACAGGAGGGGCTTCTTCTCTTGCTTGCACACTCACCAGTTTAGCAATTCTACTATCTTGCATTGTACCAGATGCCCCTCTGGATGGTGGTTGTTCTGGTTGTTGAGTGCCTCTCCTCTTCCTTGCTTCAACTACAATCCTTGGCTCAATGTTTACTGGAATTTTAGCTTGACTAAGATCATCATGCTTTCTTTTAATTCCATCAGCTTGATCTTGCTCTCTTTGATATTCCTTCCTCGCCACAGGATCTGATGTTTTTGTGCAACTAGCAATCCCCTAGCCTCCTCCATGCAAAAGATGTGCCTTCACTCTTGGGTAAAAGCCCTTGTAAGAATTATTGCAAAGATTACATCGCCACTCCCATGAGCCACCACCTCCACATCTTTGCAACTTCTCAACATGCCTCCAAAGAGGATACTATTCAGCCCTTGGGTTGGCCTTGGGGTTTGAACTTGAACATTGGATGGAAGCCATTGCTGCAAAAAAAAATTAAGAAAACATATCTATAAATAAAAAACGTTTTTTATAATTTTGGTAGCATAAACCCTTGAAAAATAGACGAAACAATGGGAAAAAACCAAGATATTGAATGTGCTTCTTACCCAAATTAATTTTGTGTTGCTGAAGCTACCCCAAAATGCCAGAAAAAACAAGAGAAATATGGTTGTAGCTGAGCCAAAAACCAAGAATGTCGTAGTTGGAAACTTCGCACTCCAAATCTGCTTTTGAAATCTCTTTCTCTTCCTGCTGAAATCTCCTTTGCTCACTGTTGAAAACACCCTAGCTGAAGCACTACTCTCTTTCTCCTTTCTCCTCGCTAAAACCGCTCTTCTCCAAGTGAAACGACTTGCTCAATTCGTGTGATGAGAGAATGAGGTGAATTGTCTTTTCATAAGTTTAGAAATCCATCTAGAAGCATCCAAAAGACAAAGTAAACAATTAAAATAATATTGAAAGGCACGCAAACCCAAAAAAAATAAAAAATAAAACCAACTTAAAACACTTTTGAGGGAAGAAAACGCGGTCGTACGAACTGGAAACGCATTTCTAGCCGTACTGGCAACGTTTCAGTATGCTAGAAACGTGTTTCCAAGCCATACGGTATGCGAAAACACGTTTTTGTTTCATTTTTTGGGTGAAACAGGGGTGGGACCCACATTTCCTACAACATAGATTTATTATTTATATGTTGGACACTGGATGATGTGTAGTCATGTCATATGGTTGCAGGTAATGAACTTTAGAAGTATGATCTCTCACGGTGCACAGATAGATGAAATCAACATAACATATCCTCATATGGAATATGAGGTGGTTGTATATGAACAAGGAACTGGAAATTGGAAGTTCCTGGGAATGAAGATGTGCAGAAAGGAAGAGATCACGAAGTGCAACCATGTCAAGAGGCAGTTATCATCTGGAAGCCAAGAAGATATGACTAGAATATCTCCTAGGAGGATATGTAGACTCTCATAGAAGTCTGGTAAAGAAGAAGACCCTTGAAAAGACATATCATTAAGAGATGTGTCAATCTGAATAGAGGATGTTGATGCCTACAGGAAGATGTCATGGTGAAAGATCATCACTGAGGTAACTTTTGTTTTTAAAATTTCATACGTATATGTTTATCAGGATGAATTTGTGGAGGGCCACCAATCATGTGAAAGGATGTAAGATCCTTGGAGATGGTTCGAAAGAAAGCAGCATGGCATAAAAGGTGGACCAAATAAGGAAGTTCGATAAATCACTTTCTGATAGCTGACATGACTCATGGATGAAAGTGATGGATGATCTATGCCTTATGAAGACAAAGGATGAAAATTCCTCAATATCGAAATCCATGACATCGAGGGGAGGAATTCTTCATGAGCAGCTGGGTGTCTCACCATTGCTGCTGCAGGTCCCTGGTTCAGAGAGAGCCTGGAGGTAAGTTTCTTGCTTGGAAGAAACTTGAAATATGTCCTTCCTAAGTTAAGACGAAGTGATGTATATGATTCTCTAATACATGCGCCATGCACTAGACCAGGACTAACAGTCGTAAGTCTCAGTGAAGGCCACGTCGAGAGAATGGATAGGCATAGCATTCTGGTCTTCACTTGGGAAGACAAAATAGAGGATTGGGTAATCATCTGGCATTCGATACTCTTTGAGAATGTGATAGGTCATTCAAGATAAGAGTAGTCGAGGACAAATATTCTTTGATGGCCAGCTACCCAAGAGAAGAATAGTCCAAAGAAGGTCATACTTTGAGAGCACCTGGGTGGGGTATGTACCTTGGAAAGACAATAACTATTGTGTCTATAAGTCATGTGTCTCGCCAGCGTTGTAGCCCATTGTCTCGTTGAGAGATGGGGTTGTTAGTCAAGGCCTTGCACTAGGACAATGTTGGTTGATATGATGCTATACAAATTTGATTACCAATCCGATTGTTCTTATGAGATTCTTCAATTTGAAAGTGACCATGTACCTCTGTGAATACCTCCCTAGTTAAGAGGGAGTGTTGAAAAGTGTAACTAGGATCGGTCTTCATATTGACTATGTAATTATGTATTAATGTAAAAGAAGACAAAGATAATAAAATATGTTCTTGGCATGCTTGCCTCATGGGTTTCATGAGCAAGGTTTTATTTTAGGTCAATAGACTTCTTCTTGATGTCTGTTGGGATTTCTCTTCCTGTTATAAATGTAAATAAGAGCCATGTATATGAAGAGTCTAGTCAACAGAATATGCCTCGAGACCTTCTCATGAAACCGTGAAGAAAATGACTCCAGAAGGATGCTCAAAGCAGTCCTCAAATAGCTTCATTAACGCTGGAAGATAAGCCTCTCAAGTCGGCTTGAAAATATTGTTGGAAAGTCGGCTCATGAATAGTCACAACCATTCATGGTCAGGTCGGCTTATTACAGGGTCCAACAACTATAAATACCCCAGAAGACTGTGCAGAAAATACAGGAAAAACAATCCGCACATCTCTAAGTTTTTCGGACTGCAATTGCAGATTGGAACAGTTTGGATGCCTTTGTGGAATTCGGATAAGTTTGGGATATAAGATAAATGATTGTGGAATAAAGAAAGGTTTGCGAAGCAGCATTATACAGCAAGGCAGGGACAGCATACAAGAGCGTAATAAATGTGACCATTGCGAAGCATTCTATGATTTTATGTGAGTTACAGGACTATGATAAAGTGCGGATTAAAGTGATATTATCGTGCTAAATAAGTCTAGGTTATGGTGCATTGAAGAGCAAGATAAATAATTGTGTTAAGGGAATATATAACTGTATTAAAGGGTTGCTGTGCAATTGTAAGGGTTGAGTTAAGCTAAGGTCTAACATTGAAGAAAATAAAACAAGGATACACTCAGCAGAGTTAAGTGAAGGTACAAAGGAAGAAGAACACTAGTAGAGACCGAGTTCTCTAAGGCTGGTGTTGAACAGTGCTGATCGGTGCAGGAAGGTGCAAGAAAGAAGGATAAGCTCAAGGAGCCATTGAAGAAGCAGTGACAAGGTCTTGAAGGCATATAAAGGTCTAGGATCTATGTCATGGTCATGGTACTAGTCATTTGAAGTCTATAAGAAGAATTTCTCGTGGGTTTTCCTCTCCAAGAGGGAGAGGTTTTTCCCTAGCTCGAAGAGCCTAAATTTGTGTCTCTTGTGTTTTGGTAATTGACTTGATGAAAGACTAAATAAGCGAATAAGAAAAGACATAAGTAAACGTAATAAGATCACAAGTAATTATCAAGGAGAGAATTTGTATTAATCATCACCCTTCCAAATTCTCAACAACCCCATCCCCATGTGCAGGTTTGGCCAACCAAAATGGAGAGTAGTATTTTGGCACAGGATTGCGGGGGATCGGCTCCCCCCCTCGAACCCACTCCCGAATCGCGCTCCCAAACCGGGAGCGAAATTTTCTCTCCCCAACCTTTTTTGCAATTATTTTTTTAATTCCAAATGCAATTTTTTTGAAAAGAAACAATAATTTTTTAGTGGGGCAGCCTAATGATCAAGCCTATGACCCTAGTATTGATATGTGATTCATGGTAATGTTAAATTATTAAAGTAAAAGGGACATTTGTGCTTTTTACTTAAATTTTTAACATTACCATGAAATGACTCAGGATGTTTGAGGGTGGTTCCGACCTCATTGGATTTCATATGGAGAAAGTAGAATTTTAGATCTCATTCAAAATCCAATAGACTTATCAGTTTTTCAGAATTTCGAGATTGGTGGGATTGCAATGTTTCCACTGGATTTTGTCATGTATTAGGGTATGGAACTCGTATTTAATCAAGAGCACCAATCCTCTATGTACCTTGATGTTAGTAACATTGGTTGTCGAACTCCTCTATCATGACCCTACTAAAAATGTACCCATCACTCAAACAAAATCTTGACTTGACATGCTATGTTTTTTCTATCTTATGTTAATGCTTAGAGAGTTATATTAATGACAAAGATCCCTATACAGATCTAGAGGTAATTAAAAGGATACCTCTGGATATTAATGCTTAGAGGGTGATATTAATGACAAAGATCCTGATTTTCCAACAAGAGTAAAAACTTAGACATTTCTCGTGGCGGCAAGAGGCCCAAGCATTAGCTTTAGATAATAGATTTACTTGTTTTTTCTAGTTTCTATTAGTATTAATAGTTGTTGAATCTTTCATATTTATTATGATATTTTTTGTAAAAAAATATATGACAATTTAAGCTTGAAGTTTGAAGTCAGCTTATAACTCATTGGTAATGAATTATGAATATGATGCTTCATGAAGGTTGAAAGTTGTTTCATTTCATTTCATTTTATAACATTTCATTTCATGTTAGATCTGAGACTTTTGAGATCCATAAAGTAGATAAATGTCTTTTCGGATTAATCACATCATTAGGATTTGGTCGACACTTTGGTCCTGACGATGAACCACATTAGTTGGTTCGAAACGTCGACCAAATCTTAATGATGAGATTAATCTGAAAAGACATTTACCTATTTCATTTCATGTTAGATATTCTTTGTTGTAATGGTTACACTTAGCTTACAAGTACAACTTTGGTGATCAATGATGATAAATGTTGTATATTGAATTTTGAAAGCTTGAAACTTTAAGATTGATGAATCATGAGACTCAATATGTTGTATGTTACTAACTTGTGGATGTGGTTGATGAAGATTATGACTTCTAGATGATTGATGTTATATGGTTCAATCTATGTTTTTATGCTTTTTTATATCTAATTCATTGTTCTACATGCTTTTGTTGACATAAATGCATCAAAATATAAAAAATATATATATTATATAAAAATTCGCTCCCCGGTTCGCTCCTAAACCGAGAGCTTCTGAAAATGTCGCTACTGTTCCTGCTCCCAAGTAACCTTGTTTTGGCATAAGGACATATTCCAAGGCATGGAGTGGAACATTAAGATTATCCCACCTTTTGACTACATGTTTGTGAATATGATCATACAAGATGGCATCTTTTGGCTGAACAATATCTTTGATTTTCCCTAGCATGCTATCCATTTGCTCATACACCTCCCCAATCACTGGCGCATTTGTATCTGCAAAATGAATCATGTTATAAATGGGCTTGGTGAATTGCAAAACATATTTCACACTTGCCCAAAACTGAACATCAAGAACGGTGTCCACCTCTTGAAAATCTTCCCTATCAAATGCGGTTGCAGCCCCATCCTTTAATACCTGCCATGATTCACTTGATACCATGCTAGCCAATGCATCTCTTACCTTCAGAAGGCGCTTGAAGGTGAGGTAATAGCTAGCAAATCTAGTCTTTGTAATCTTCAATTAATCCAAACTTGAGTCACTTCGGAAAAGGCCATGGGCATCACTATGATTGGTAGTAAATCTTATCATATACTTGCCTCTCTTGTACAATGAACCAATCCATTTGTATTCACCTTCTTTCATCTTAATAATGGCATGCATCAAAATGTTCAATGTGTGAACCAAACACCCAGACCAAAATATGTTGGGGTGTTTATCCTCAATGATTGCTCCTGCTACCTTAAAATTAGAAGCATTATTAGTAATGACTCACATGACATTGTATGGCCCCGTTGGGTGTGGAGCCTGATTATCATCCTGATTTAAAGGTCTTTGTTTCAGTCAAATGTATACCCCAGGAAGACTGTACACCCCTCCATGCGGGGAGCACTTGTCCCCTCCGCGGGGATTCAGGGGGGCCGATCCCCACGGCTAGGCAATTCGGGGGCAGCTCCCCCGAAGCTAAAAATAGATGTAAATTTACCTTGTAAAATATTGTAATTTCATAGTCAATCTGGGTCGTTCAGTAGGCGGATGATCTGACGGTAGAAGTTATGTTTAATTTAGGGTTTTTTGCCCTAGAAGGCAACCCTTCGATTCATATGAGGGAATAGTATTGCGGTTGTGTGTGGCGTGTGTATTCTGAGCGAGAAAGGGGGACTGTGTGAGAGGGTAGAGGATATTAGAGCGGATCTGCTGTAGGTTGTGTCTCTTCATTTTGCTAGATAATATAAAGGAAGGACTGGCTATTTCTTCGTGGTCGTAGACCAAGTTGGGTGAACCACATATATCTGTGTCTCTCTTGTTTTATATGTTTTCTGTGTTTGTATTTCTGCATATTTTTGTCCATTGCTCTGTAATATATAATTTTCTAACAGGCCCAATAGTTTCAATTGTTTGAATTAATGGTTGTGTAATGTTGATGTTGGTCTTGAACTTATGTGAGTAGTCATTAGATGAAAGGAAGACTGCACCAATAGCAAACACAACAAAAACACTTATCAATGGCTTTCCTTTTACATTTGTCCAACCATCAGATACAATGGATACCCCATATTCATTCCAAGCATTTGTGAATTTCCCCAAAGCATTTTTTATTTTGGCCTTTTCTCGATCAAGAGGGGTCTCCTTAGGGTTTGTTGGGCTTCTCCAAGGAGGGAATTTCTCCCTCAGCTGCCAATCTTCAACACTTCGAAGTTTGTAGAGATGAGTAGGCACAACTCACCTTGAAGAAGTCTCAAGCAGTATACAAATAGAGAGAGATAGCAAATATTTTACAAGATTGAGATCAAGTGTGGTTATATCTATTGAAAGAATGTTCAAGAAACTGCACAGGAATATGAAGACCATCAAATATGGACCATCCAAGATATTGGAAACTATTGGCAAAAATGCCTTCAATTTGGAGCTACAACTATGTAGGTAATACTAAGTGATGAATCCAGATCAACTAAGATGTTCAAGCCATCCTTCTTAGATGAAGAGTCTAATGAGGAAAATCGGGCACTCACACCAGAAGACTTGGTATAAGACCAACCAACCATGTTTTTGTGAAATTTCCACCAATGCACCAACTAGAAATTATTCTCGTAACTGATTAGCAATTTATTTGTTTACGACAAATAGTAAATAGCTCATTGATGCATTCTTCACAAATAAAATATGTTGCAGAAGTAAAATAAGGAACTGAGAAATAGAAGCACACAAAAAAAAATTGACACAGTTATTTTGGACTAAAAGTCCCCGAAAAAACCCCGAAGGGAAAACGGGTGCAGCAAATGAGAGTTTATTTAATTATGCACCAATTTGGAAATTATTACAACTGGATGCCCAGCTTGCAATCCTCTGCCAAATTTACTAGAAAATATATTCTCGAGATGATTATCTCCCTCTGCAATCAACTCGCCCTGCTCGCACCCCACACTGGCAACTCGTTGTCTACATGAAATGCACACTACTATTTTGGATCAGCTCACACTGCCTGGATACTGGCTCTGACTAAGTTTTCCTACCTCCCTTTGCCTCTAGAAGTGACTTGCTCTATCTCCTGGAAGTTGATCTAGCCTCTGGTAACTGGAAAAACCCTCTTCCGACAACTCGCTAAAGGGTTTTTGACTATTCACACTGCTTGTACGACCTCCCTGCAGATTAATTTCGGCCTCCCTTTTCCTACCACTCTGGCACTAGAAAACCACTGGGAAACTCTCTGGAATCCTGCTCCCAACTTATCTGTTGCTCCCTCTCTCTGATGCTCTCTTTGGCTCAAATTGCACCTATTGACCACTAGAGTGGCACCTAAGGATAATCTGAAGACTCCATGTTCAAGGATGTAGCAAAGGATGCTTGTACCATCATAGATCATCACATTACTAGAGTTTTTCAACTCTATTCCTTCTTATCATTTTTTGTTGTACCCAGATTCCATAAACCCTACGAGGATGAAGTAAAGTGATGCTAGTATGATGATTTTAGACTCTAGAGTCATGTAACAGGCCTAGGTAACTTGAGACTTGGGACCTTGTTATCAAGTGAGTATTACTCTGGGAGGATTCTTTTACTTAGTTAATTATCATCTCCCTTCTAGGACTTAATTGTTAAGTGTGGAGCCTGATTATCATCCTGATTTAGAAGTCTTTGTTTCAACTAGATGTATACCCTAGGAAGGTTGTACACCCCTCCACGCGAGGAGGTGCGGGGGGGACTTGCCCCCTCTGCGGGGGTTCGGAGGCAACGCACCTTAAGTTAAAAATAGATGTAAAATTTCCTTGTAAAATATTATAATTTCGTAGTCAATCTGGGCCATTCATTAGGCAGATGATCTGACGGTAAAAGTTACGTTTAATTTAGGGTTTTTTTCCCTAGAGGGCAACCCCTTTGTGGTATGAGGGAATTGTATTATGGTTGTGTTGAGAGTGTATTCTAAGCGAGAAAGAGAAAGGGGGACTGTGTGAGAGAGTAGAGGATATTACAGTGGATCTGCGGTAGGTTGTGTCTCTTCATTTTGCTGGATAATAAAAAGGAAGGATTGGTTGTTTCTCTGTGTACATAGCCAAAGTTGGGAGAACCCCATATATCTGTGTCTCTCTTGTTTTATATGTTTTCTGTGTTTGTATTTCCGCATATTTTTTATGTGTTCCATTGCTCTGTAATATATAATTTTCTAACATTAATAATTAATTGAGTTTTTTCCTCCAAAAATACCCCAAAGTCGCAGTGCGACTTGTTGGTGAGGCCTTGGGTGAGGCTTAATGCCTAGATTCATTGTATATTACCATACTAGATAACTCGTAAAGTTTCGTGGAATTTGGTTAGGTATAGGTTGTCCTTTTTTTAATTGTTTAGGTTTCTCGCAGGGTGGAAATTGCAATAAAAATTGTATCTCAAATGTAATAAGTGATGTCTAGAGAAGTTGTATTGGGTATGAATAATAAAATGTGGACCTCTATAAAATGTGGACCTCTCACCCTCAACTTTCTACTAGGACACACTTTGAGGTGTTAAAAATGTGTTTTGGAACGTCAAAACCCACTTTTCCTAAGTTTAATGGAAAAAGTGGCAATAAATTAAGCCAACAATTAAATAAATAGAGAAAAATAAATATCCACACATGTCAAATGATGTGGAAATGAGGTGGAAAATCATGGAGGAGTTAAAGTGAAGTCCCAAGGTGATGTGGAATCCTAAAATCAAGGAAATGACATTGGCTCAAATAAAATCAAATTTTTGGAGGGGACCATGGGTTTCTCAAAGGGGAAAACGCATTAAATGAAGGAAATTCGAATTTTCTTTGGCGAGCCATAATTTTGGTGGTCTTTGACTTAGAGTTTGACTGAAGATGAGAGAAGAGTGATCTCCTACCACTCCACTCCCATATACACTTGTCCCTCTTCAACACAAGTTAGCTTCTCTCATGAACTGCATGGGCCTCTCTAGGGAATTCAAATTGCATGATGGAGCATTGGGATTGTCATCATCACACTTGGCATGTGGACTCTACATTGGGATTTGCTCCCATTCTCTTATATAATAGAGCCTTGGGCTCTCATTTGTAAGCTGGAATACGAGTTATTAGGCTTAAGGATACTCTGTTGGATTGTACACTCTTTGCAAATTAATATAAAAGACTTTGGGGTTACATTTGAGGTGTTCTTCTCCTTGTGTATGGTAACTTCTTGATATTCTTGCAGTTGTCTTTCTACTTATTTCATTATGATATTATTTCCAATATGATTTTCAAGTTGTGTTGATGTGTAGCTATCTCACATTAGCATAAGGATTATTTACTTGCTATAGATAGAGAAATGTTTTAGCTGATGTCCAATATATCTCTAAAATTTTCTCATCATTGCATTTGATTAAGCCCATGTGGATCTAATTTGTTTATGTGAAGTTGGTAGAAAATATTCCTTTGGATCAAGCTTCAAGCGTGAGGGGAAGTTCTCGGAGGAACCAACCCACTCTTGAAATACTCAAAGAGAACCCACATTTGTCAATTGCCAAAGTCTTATCATTTGAACTTTTCTTGCAGGGATTTCTTTTGAGCTTTGGGCTCATATCTCAAGCATAATCAATTCAATATTTATTTCTCAAATATTGTGCTTCACTTGCTATAATCTTGCTATTTTAGAGCTAAATCATAGCTAAGCAAAGAGGATAGTTTACTCATACTTTTTATCTTAGCATTTGTAGTTTATTTTGTACACATACATTTGTAATTTTATTGAGTAATTTCATAGATAACACTTGGTTTGTTTTGCAGCCCTCTCTAACTTGTTCTTGTGACAACTTGTAGGATTTATCGTTTGAAACTATTAACAAGTTGTGTGCATGACCTTGGGCTCTCAATTCAAAACTAATTTTCTGCCTTGGCCGTGGGCATTAGAGGTTCTTTTGTGGCAAGACTGAGTTCCATCTTGGGGCTGCACTTTTCTCTCTTGGTCATGGGCTCCAGGAGGCTTAGCCTCTCTTGCTTTGGTGCAAATTCCTCTTCTTCTTGAATCTAATTGTTGTATCTAAAGTGGCCCTTTCAATTATCAAATCTCAAGGCCCTTCTTTGGCCTCATTTGCAGTAATAAATCATCAATAAAATTTTATTATCTAAGGCTTTCATTGTAAAGATTTTCCTTGAGCTTGGAGGAGTCTTTCAAGGGCTCCTATCTCTTGTAACTTAACTAATATTTTTCTATTTTTGGGAGTGTGGGTTCTACCCATTGGCATCCATATATCTCCACTTTGGGAGAGAACTTGTGGGTGACTTGTTGATTCTAGCTTTTCCTTTCACTTACATCCATGTTTTAATTTGTTAATTAACATAACCACACATCTCATTTGCTTTCCTTAAATTTGCTAAAGTTCACTACAATTTGCTTGCCATTTACATTGATTGCTACAAGTCACAAGTTACATTTTATTTCATAGCAATTCATTTTTATGCAAGCATCTCTTTAACTTGATACACTTAGCTTGGGTATTGCCTAAAGTTCACTTATGCTTCACTATTGTGCAACATTTTCATATCTTCAGTTTTGATGCATCATGTATTTGGGCAATTTCACTTTCCAAAGCAACCATTTATTTTATGACAAGCTAATCTCTTAAGTTAAAGTTCCTTTCTTTTGCAAGGCTATTTTGGGTACAATCTAGAGTTTATCTTTTAAAGCATTGCAATTTATTTTACACAAGATCCGGCTTTATTTGTGTTTGGTGGATCATTAATTTATCATAAGTCAAAGCAAATACTTTCACTTCACAATTTTACATGTTATGAAGCTTATGCAATCTTGTGTTTAGAAGCATATTTGATTAAAGCATTTCTATCTCACTTAGAATTTTGCAAACATACTTGCATACCATAGTAGGCATCCTAACTTAGTTGCATATTTAAAATCAACCTCCAAGCAAAAGCTTGGTTTATAGAAATCATAGGAAAAAGACTTTCTTGGAAAGTTCTTCCATTTGGTACGAAGTACGGTAAAGGCGTGTGACCCTGCAGTTATGAAAGTGGGTTGTCCCCTTGTAGGAACGAAGGCACACGTTGGCTCGTAAGACTTAGGGGACGGGTATCGTTAATGACACCATCATGTCTTCACCCCCTTTTTCTTACAGTCACCCCAATTTTTACCCTTTGGTAAGAGCTCAAGAGGAGGACCTCTGTTATGAATAAAATATTCATAATTATATATATTAATTAAATAAAAATATTAATTAATTCATAAATATTAATAATTAATAAATAAGTTAAATTAAATTGTCCATTAATTATGAAAGGGCACATATGTCAAAAGACATGTTCTTTAGTCCTTGTGGCCAATCAACACCTATAAAGGCGAACGGCCCAAGGACTTGTAAATCATCATCTGAGTATTTGAATAATAAAATATATAGTTTGTACACATAAATGTGTCTACAATTGGAAGTTTTCAGTGAAGAAGGGTTTTCTTGTTCCAGTGGTATCAGAGCAGATTCGACATCCTCCACTTCTGTTGTTGTTCTTTGTTCATCTTTGTTGTTCACATCATTTTATTTTCTGTCAAACTGCATTTCTTGTGTTGTCTCCCGTCATACCATTCACCACTGGACATACCGTCCTCATTTTCCTTGCCCATGAGCCCACCGCCAGATCCTGTCTTCCCGTCGTTCTCCCCCACAATCATTTCTTCTCCCACACCAACCGCTACCTTCTCCATCATTTTCAACCAAGCTCCCTCTGCTTCCCTGTCGCGCTTGCATGTCCGAGCATCCTCGACTACTCATTCTTTCCGACTGCGGTGATATCTTAGTTGAGATTTTGTTGGTTGGTTACCACTGTGTCGCATTCTTACCTATCCTACGTCGTCCGCTGTTGACCCTCGACCTATAGTATCATAGCATCACCCGACAGTTCCGCTGACTCCATTCTCGGTGGCCGGCCATCCTATTGTTCGTCTGATTCTCCCAACGTCATATCACGGTCAACCATCACTTTTTCCCAGGGTCACATCCGTTGGCTCAATTATTATATATCGGTTGACTAATACATATTAGTTGATTAATATATTAACGATTTATAACACAATATAATTATATAAATTATATAATAGTTATAGTTGTTATATAATTAATAATTATAATTATATTATAAGGTTATAATTATTTAATTTAATATATATCTATATATATATTATTTAGAAAAAAAACAAAAATTATTGTTATTAAAAAAAAAAGTTTTGGGTCTACTAAGAAAAAGAAGAACAAAATGGGGAGTTGCAATGACGACATGAATTCAAGAAAATTTCACGAGGAACTCGATAGAATGCCCCAATGCCTTGATAAGGTCGAAAAGAAGCAGGATGAATTCGGAAAAAGCCAATATAGGATAATTAGTAGTCAAGACCAAATGGCAAACAATATCAAAAAAATAGAGAACGTTGAGAAAATGTTGAGCCAGTTGATGGGTGTCAATCCACCTTTTAATCCCTTAATCACAAAAGAGTCACCACAAAGTCCCAAGACTCCAAAAAGGCGAAGTTTTTCCAAGTCATGAATTTTTGTCGATGCACGAAGTCCCACAAATACCGCATATACAGTTCCGAGGAAGTCAGCACTATACAAAGTTTCCCGAAAGAGACTACCAAAAAATTATAAGGGAAATACCTAATACGATGGTAAGGACCATAGGGGAGACATTGTGTGCGTAAATAAAATGGACGCCATTTTCGAAGCAAACCCACCAATAGGTGAGAACGAGAAGGTCATGATCGCATCCAACAACTTGGAAGCTAAAACATATGATTGGTACCTATGGTGGTCCAACAAATGTGAGCCCCGTTCGTTCGTTTGGAAGAATTTCGTGGATGCCTTGCTAAAAGGGTCTGTAAGCGAATACACCCACGAGTGGGAAGTATTAGCTGTAAGACAAAGGGGATTCTCTGATGAAGAGCTTCTAAAAATGTATAGATACGGGCTTAAAGAGTATATTCGAGTAGAATCAAAACTACATAAACCCAAAATCATTGAAGAAGCTAGACATGCAGCAATAATTATTGAGCGAAAGTATAAGTTCCATAAAACACCATATGCCACTAATGAAAAATCAAGCAACTACTCAAAATGAAAGTCAATTGAGTCTTCTGCAAAAAAAACTGGTAAGTACATTCCACCCCTGTTGCGCGAAGGAGGAAAACAACAATCAAATTTCGAAAAAGAAAAGAGATGGAAAATGTTGGACATGCGGAGATAAATATTCTCCAAGACACAAATGCACTACACAATGTCCTCTCAGAAAGAAGGACAAAGAGGAGAAGCATGACCAACAGGCTGCATCCGCGGATATTGATAGCTTTTCCTCTAGATTGGAGGAATATTTTGCTATGATAGCAAACATCCCTCCAGGAGTGAGGTGGGGTGACTTGGTTTTGTAGCCCAGAGTGTTACAGGATGGGCAGGATTCTTGAGGAGGTCCACCTCATGAATCAATACCTTGCTATGGGAGCCCATAGCACGCAGTAGCAGGATGGACCAGTGGCAATTAGTGCAATCAAGTGCCAGAGTGAGAGATGCATTAGCTAGTAGCGGTCAGAAACTGAGCAGCACAGTGCAGAGTTGACAGCAGTGCAGCTGGCACAGTTCAGAGTCAACAGTAGCGCAGAGGCTTCAGTGACAACGCAAAGACTAGTAGCAGTCAAGACTCGGGTGACAGTTGCATCACACTGACCACGGTTGGTTTAGTGTGTTGGATAGTTCTCAGCTGCAGATGTCGCAATTACAGCAGCAGCAGATGAGAGAGAGTTGCAGATGTTGCAATAGCAGCAACAACAGAGGTGCAGTACAGATGTAGTAGTTGGCAACAGTACAACAGGTTTAGCAGTAGCACAAATGCAGCACATATCAGAGTTGCACAGTAATTGGTGGGCAACAGTAGCCAGACATCAGTAGCGTGACAGGAGATGGTGCAGAGGCAGTGTATTGTAGCAGCAGTTGCAGTTGCAGTACTAGAACACTTTAGTCGATAAGAGGGAGTGTTAGTTTTTGTAGTATCGGATGTGTTCTAGCCTCGAGATTTGGCAGAGAGGTTAGAATACATGTATTCTCCAATACCCAGAAATCGTTTCTGGAAATTCCACGTAGAGATGACTTAATTAAATCAATTAGTCAGTTTTTAATATTTCCTAAGTCTAAACTTAGGAAGTATGATTAATTAAAAGGAATTAATTAAGTCATGGTGAGAATCTTCTAGACAAAGACTTGGATCAATTTCTAGTTAATCTTAGCCATCGATTAAGTTTTATTCGTGGTCGTTGAAGTCCCAACAGAAGATTATAAGAAGGAACTCGATGGGGCTTGGAGAACACTTGCAAAATTCAATTTCACTAGTAGCAACGTTTTGTTGTCAGAGAGAGAGCTAGTGAGCTCGAAGCAATGAGAGAGGGGTAGGGATAGTAAGGCCAGGGGAAGCTTTTCCAGTTCTTGTGAGTGCATTACAGAGAGGCAGTGAGTGCCACAGAGAGGCAGCGCAGAGCTTCAATGGGTGATTTTGTTTTCACTGGGTAGCAGGAGATTTTCTGAGCCAGAAGTTGGGCAGAGGGTCCAGAGGTGAAAGAGATCAGCCTTCCAGACAGCAGTTGCAGAGACAGCAAGAGGAGAAGCAGTTTTGAGCTTGTGCGATGCAAGATTGCGTAGGCCGACGCAAGATTGCGTAGAGGGAGCAAGGAGCAACTCAAATCGAGCTGAGGACAGTGTCGGATTACCTGTGGGAGTGAGAAAATTTCTCACTAGTTTTACTGTCAGTCATTTCTCTATTTGGTTTGCTAGATTAAGAAACTATAGTTTTGTACTCAGATTTACTACTGTATAATAATCAAACCCTCAGTTGTTGCACCGGTTTTCCCTAGTTTGGTTTTTTCGGGGACTTAGTCCAAAAATAATTGTGTATTTTGTGTGTGCGCATCTATTCTTCCAGCGTTTATTTTTCTTCCGCAGTATTTGTTTTGTGAAGGTTGTTGTGTATATGTTTCGATATTTGTCGTAGGAAACTGCAAATAAATTGTTTAACTAATTTAACAAATAGAAAAAATATTATCAGTTGTTGCAGTAGGATTTCGGGTCACAGAATTCTCACAAGATGGTCAAACTGAAGTTGCAAATAAATTTTTGGAAACATATCTTAATTGTTTCATCACCGACAAGCAAAACAAATGGTCTCAATGGCTACACCTAGCAGAATGGTGGTACAATACCACCTATTATACTTCAACCAAAATGACTCCCTTCCAAGCCCTTTATAGCTATGAACCACCCAAGTTGAAATATTTTGCGTTGAACAATTCCAAGGTTCAAGAAGTAAAGAACCACTTAGAGGAACACCAAGGAATTATTAACTTATTAAAAGAAAATTTAACAATGGCACGCAATAGAAAGAAGTAACAAGCTCATCGACACCATACAGAAAAAGAATTCGAAGAAGGAGATTGAGTTTTCGTCAGACTTCAACCCTATAAGCAATTATTGTTAAAACAACAAGGGAAGGATAAGTTATCTCCTAAGTATTATGGATTATACCAAATAATCAAAAAAATAAGTAGTGTACCTTATGGATTGAAGCTTCCAGACAATTGTCGAATCCATAGCACATTTCATGTATCAAGTCTCAAAAAAGTACTGGGTCAAAATCAAACAGCTCAAACCGAGATACCTAAGACTGACGAAGAAGGAAGGATCATACTAGAACCTGAAGGCATTCTTGCTACTAGAGAGAAAGTACTACCATCCAAGACTATTAAAGAATACCTTATCAAATGGAAGAGACTACTGGAAGAAGATCCGTCATGGGAGACAGAACGTTTTCACCAACAACACCCAACATTGGCTATGCTTTGAGGACAAAGCATTTTAAGGGAGAGGCAATGTTATGAATAAAATATTCATAACTGTATATATTAATTAAATAAAAAAATGATAAATTCATAAATATTAATAATTAATAAATTAGTTAAATTGAATTGCCCATCAACTATGAAAGGGCACATATGTCAAAACACGTGTTCTTTAGTCCTTGTGGCCAATCAACACCTATAAAGGTGAACCACCCAAGGACTTGTAAATCATCATCTGAGTATTTGAATAATAAAATATATAGTTTGTACACATAAATGTGTTTGCAATTGGAAGTTTCTAGTGAACAAGGGTTTTCTTGTTCCAATCTCTCACCTAGATTAGGCATTTTAGGTTAAAAATAACCAAGATAATTGCATCCAAATCTAGTGTAGGTGCATTTCCTATTAACACATCTCATGGTTTTACTTGCAATTGGTCATTTTACCTATCATTGTCGAATTGAATACTTTGTTGTGGCAAGAATTATCTCATCTATATTTTGCAAGTAGAATACTAATTGTTTTTCCTTTGGAGGACGACCCTTGTATGCTTTGATTTAGCGAGTGATCATATATATTGAAAGCATCCTTGTATATTGTATTGATTATTTTATTGTTATTGAAAAATAAATTAACTCACTCAGACAAATACTGAAAACACACATAATAAACTAGACACCAAATACTGGCGAAAAAGGCTTCAGCCTCACGGCTTCCTCACATATTTTCTCATTATTAAAAGAATGTAATTTTATAGTTATATAAATGAGGAGACAGTGTCTCAAGATAGTACGTGCTATCTTGAACACCTTGTTGAGATAATTTCTCAACCAAACACACACCAATATAGGAGCTACCTAAACTAACTCCTATCTTAGAGGAACAACCCAAACTAAAGAGTTAGGCATAAATTCCTAACTTTTAATATTTAATTTATTTATTTATTTTTGGATTTATTATTGTTTTATGAGAGAGGCTAACATTCCCCCCTCCAATGATAAATCCAAAAATAAGAACGAGGAACCATCTTCCAAGTTCTCATGTTGATCCTCAAAAACATTTGCCTGAAAAACCGCCAAAGCTAGATGCTGAAAAACTACAATCTGAAGAGACCATGAATCAGTTGCATGTCTGATTCATCTCTGAATTTCACTTGGCAACTCCATCACGTGCCAAGTTGCAAAAGGATCCATCTGTCCTTTGCGTGAAATTAGCATCCTTTGTCCACTGAGAAAATTTGTTGAATGCCCACTGGCTGATGATGTCAAAAACAACTCTCTGTTGCTTTTGTTGTATTGAAAACTTCTCACTGCTTCTTTGTTGTCGACTGCCCATTGGCGAATTTGTTTATGCCCACTGACTGTTGAAGATACCCACTGGCTACGAAAGCTGCCCACTGGCTGCTTTTGTTGGTTTTATTGAGACTTTCAATCTGACAACCATCGTCAATTTCATTGACATTTTCCCCCCTTTGTCAGCTGAAAGGAGAGACACTTCTCTGGAAAGTATTCCTGAACTCCCCCCCTTCAGGTGTAGGAGTGTTGCACTGGTGTACTCCCCCGTTCAACTGCATGAGAGTACCATCTTCTTTTCACTGTCGGTTGCACTATGTGTGATTGTATTCGGTTGTAGAACTGAGACAATCTTTTGACTGTGGATGACCATTTCCAAGGATCGATCCATTCATAATGTATCTTCAATCTGGCTGATTGTTGTTGGTTGCGACATTTCTCTGAGTAATGATTGGGCTTGCCACAATGGCAACAAGGATGGAGATCAAAACACTGATCTTCCATATGACCGGTTCTTTGACAATGAGAACATCTCGGTTTGACTGCAACTTCGGGTTACATGCATTTCTGTTTGTCTGCAACTTTCTCAGAACTTGCTAAGGTGATTTGTTCAAGAAATCCTGCACTGACAAACTTAATTGGCTTGGAATAATCTAGGATATGCAGGTTGTTGTCATCGTTGACATATCCTAAGCCTCGTCGATTCTTGTTATTTTGAATTTCTTCCCATGGCTTGATGATTGGCTTGGAAGAAATTTGAACTGTAACAACTTCGACACTGGAAGCTGTTTGGATGAATGAATTATCATCTGGATGGTTCAAAGATCTGAAAGTATCACTCTTTTCTTGCAACTCATTTTTTTGTAGTTGCGACTCTAGTTGAAGAAACTCAATGGTTTCATTTGTTTGTTGTAGATGCCGTGAAAGATCAGCAAGAGTTTTTTTGCTGATTTGCACCATGTCTTCATCACTTGAGAGGATCAAATTGTGAAGAATTTTTAACAACTGGATGTGTTGTGCCATCTGAACTTGCTCTCTTGAATTCAGGCTCTCTTGTCGTAGATGTCATGCCTTGAACTGTTTCACTTGATTTTGTTACTTGAATGACAGGCTCGCTTGCTATGTGGCTTGAATGGCACGCTCGCTTGATTTGTTGTTGATTGCGCTTGCTTGTAACACTTGCTAGAGTTGTAGAACTTTCTTGCTTGAACTCTTGAATTCACGCTCGCTTGATGACGATCGCTTTGCTTGAATGCTTACTTGACTTTCTTGATTACTTCACGCTCACTTGAATGAATACTCATGCTCGCTTGCTTCAGAATCTGTTGGATCTCTTGCTTAGTGAAACTTGTTTCTCTTGTTTCAAGTTTACTGGAACTCACGCTCGCTCGCTGCAACTTTGTACTGACTTGATGGAAATTGCTTGAATGAATACTTACGCTTGCTTGCAGGAGATGTGAACTTGTTGTTTGTTTGCTTTGGAGTTAAAACTCGTGCACTCACTTGATTTTGCTTAAAGGAAGGGTGTCGAACACCGTCGAAAATGCACCCAAGAAAGCATACAATGATTTTAATGATTCACTTAAAACAATGAATTTGATTACAAATTCTGAAATGTATTTGCAAGAATGTTGATGTAGACTTTGCTTTGAAAAGCTGGAGTTTCCAAATTCATGAACTTGATTCTATTGAGTGAATTTGCTTGTTAAGGTAGAATGTCGATGTTGAAAACGTTGATTATTTGTTGTAGTGACGCAAATGCATGTGTTGAGCTTAAATATTCTTCCTTGCAGCGACTTCGTTATAGATGTTGTGCCTGTTTGTATTGAACTTTATGTATGTGTTAAATGAAATCATTTATGTGTCAAAACTAGACACAAATCAAAAGCAACAACATGAAGCATGCACCATTATCAACACATTCTTCATGTACCTAAGATCCCCTTATTCAATTTCGGGCAGATCTAGGACACAATCACCACAAAAAAATATATGCTTTATTAAAATTTGGAGTACATAATCGTTGAGCTTCACAACATCTTCATGGAATCAAAGTTCCAGAACTTCTTAAAAAAATGTCTTCAAAAGTTGACTCAACCTCCTACAACAATGAGCTTTCCTTTGAAAAACTGAACACTTCAAATTTACAAAAAATCAACCCTTATCACTCCACAAAATGACTTTAACATTCAACTTATCACTCCAAGAATTACAAAATTTTAATGCACCTTATCACTCCAAAAATTTTAAAACATCACCCTTATGAAATAAAAAATATTCTCCTTATTACTTCAAAAAATTACAAAGAAGCAATCCTCTCACACCTTATTACTCCTTAAATAATAATAAAAAAAAAATCATTTATCACTCCTCACCTTATCTCTCCTCCAAAAAAGGGTATTTTATTTTGAATCCCTTTTAAACTCCCATTAAAAAATCATTATGAAGTTCCTTTTAAAATGTGAATTAAATTTTTCAAGTGAACGAATCTTTTCTTAAAAGTTAAAACACACTTTAACATGCTCATACATTATACCTTTAAAATCATTGGAGAAGAAGTTGACTATGGTGGCCCCAAAAATTTCAACGCATTTATTCGTTTTGGCAAACTTTGGCTCTCTCCACGCTAGCTCTCTTCCTTATTCCACTCATTCTTTCTTCATTCAAAATGTTACTCAATAACAAAAATGGGTGCCTAAAAAAAAAACTTTCCACCAACTTAAAAATCACCCCCCTAAAACATTACTTCAACGAAAAATACACTTATCACTTCAATATCCTTCGAATCTCGTTAAAGCGTTTTAATATACCCCTCCAAATACTTATTTCCTTAACTTTTAAAAATGGATGGAACATTATTTTGTTTTGCTTTCAGGATTACTTGTGCTTCCATTTGAAAGCATTTCATTTATTTTGAGCAAATATCTCTCATTTTTTGAGCAATAATTTGAAGGCACTGGTTTTTCATATGCTTATGCTTATCTCATGTGTTGATGGTTGTTAATGTTCATTTCATTTCATATCGGTCACATTGTATTTGCTTGCAATCTTAAAAAGTAATCCATTTCACTCTAACATCTCCTAGAAAACCTCACTTCTTTAACTTAGTTTTCCTTTAGGGACCACCCCCATAGCTAGCCTAGGAGATAGCTTAAACGGAGAGAGTTGGGAATAGGTTACAGCCCCTTCTCTTAGTTCCTTGCCACCAACCACACCTTGTGGGGTCAAAGGATTTTCTCACTAACTGTAGGTAGGTGTAGGCAGTAGGGTCACCAATGCCCTTGTTGAATCACTACAACTGGGTAGCTCAATCTGCCTTAGCTAACTCGCTCTCCCTCTTGTGTCTATATCCATCCCATCGACTTGCTCTTATAATCTCTCGTTGGAGCATCAACGACCAAGATCTAATCATGATTGATGGCTAAGATCAATTTGACTCCATCAAATCACTTTTCTGGAAGTCTCTAGAGAAAAAGTCGATTTCCTCAATTAATCCCCATTAATAAATTAATTTTCCTAAGTTAGCCTTAGGAACTTTTTAATTATTGATCAACTAATTTAACTAAGTGGTCTCTAGGTGTTTTCTCCCGAAACCTTTTCTAGGTTTTGGAGATCTCGTGTTTTTTAGCCTCTTAGACAAAAATCGAGACTAGAACACATGTCTGATGCTACCAAAAACCCATAAGCTAACACTCCCTCTTAACAAGGAAGGTGTTATCTTTCTCCATCACACTACTCCCTTGTAGCTGGATTGACCACGTTGCAAATGTCCGACATCTGTTACATCTCCTTTCTTCACATTTTACACTAACATGACTTCTTGTCACTAGAAATCACTCTGAAGAAGTCAATCTGACAAACAATGTCTAGCAACACAGTGCATACTCTGATTCAACTCATATTGTTGCTATTCTTGCACTGTTGTTGCAATGAATGCAATAGTGAGTCTGATCTCACCTGATCTCCCTCTAAAACAGAACTGGAAAATCTCTCTTAGATGGAAACCCCTACAAGGAGTCTCACTCTATCTGGAATTACACCTTCAACCTGCAACTAGGCAATTCGCATTGCCTCTTCCAATCACACGAATTTCCTGCAACCGCAACTGGAAACCCAATCTCTACTGATCTACTATGCCACTGCACCTAGCTTTGCAACTGTCCCATGAGTCCTTTGATTGCAAATAGCTTTGCACTGTCTACTAAGCACCTGAATGCGCCCAACTGCCTCTGCTAATGTCACTCACGCATCTGACTGCAACTAGCTTTGCTTTTGTCCCTCAAGCTCTAACTACGCATTGTTGACATCTCAACCCTTCTACTACTCTGTATTATGGGCTCTCGTAGCAAAGGAAGCGATCCATGTGAACAAAAAATGGATCTGATCTAGACCTCCTGTTGCTCACCCATGGATCTTTCCCATACTGGTCTCTAAAGCATCATGCTCCTCCATCTGGAAGTATCGCTGCTATCAATATGAATTCCTCCAATCTAGAGGTTAACTCATCTATCTCTGTTAATGTTGTTGTCTGTTGCTACCCCATCTTGTCCTTCCTTTTGAAACACTAGGTAACGTAGTGACCTAATTCACCCTATCTAAAGCATTTGACCTTTGACTGGTCCTTTTTATTCTTCTAGCCTCCCTTTGAGTTTTGTCCCTGACAGGGACCTTTCTTCGCCTTCCCTTTACTCGCAAGGGCTACATTTTCTTCCTCCTTATCAACTTTCGGTCCTTTATTGTTGTTGGTTATAGAACCTTCAGCGAGGCTGAGCCCAAGCTCCTATTGAGTGAAATCACTCCACGAGCGTTTCCATCCTGGTAGTTGATCTCGTCCAGTGATCCCTTGAACAAAGGCCCGCCACTCCTTGGTAAACCCATTTAGAGTTTTTCGCACAAGTTCCGCATCTTCTGGTTTCTCTCCTACAATTGTTCCCTGAATTCGAGTGTGATAGGAATTAACACTCTCACCCTTCTGCATCTTCATTGTCATTGGCTTCTCCTTGAGAATCATTTTACGATTCTTAGATGAATCCCGGTATAACTTTACGACGACATCCCACATGTCCTTCGCCATATTCTTATCTGCAATGTGGGACAATGTGATCCCAAACCCCATCTAGGACCATCCTCTTAGTCTTAGCCATCTCTTGCTTAAAGGCTACCAGTTTTTGTGGATCTATTGGTTCTGCCATAACATTTGTCATGAACTCCTTCAAGCTATGCTCGTCCAAAAGGAACTGCATTCTGTCTTTCCAGACGCCAAAATTACAGGCTTTGTCAAGTCAATTCTACTCTCTAAGTCTTGTTGTGGCCATCTCAACGAAACTTAAAATAAACTAGAGACTAGTACTGGAAATCTCCTTCTCCTTTCTTGCTCGACCTTCCTTTTGCTACTCGCACTCCCTTAGGAATGCGTAGATCTTCTCACACCTACCTCCAGAAATCCTTCTTTGGCACTCACACTGCCTGCTACTCCTCCATTGGGAAACTCGATCTACCTTCCGAAAGTCCTCTAGAATATGACACGCGTATTGTTGCTCCTAAAGTACGCATTGGCTGAATTGGTAAGTCTGCTACAGCCTTCTACTACTAGAAATTACATATCTCCTCCTAGAAACTAGAAACCTTCTGAGAAATAGACTGCAAATCTCCTCTGTGTGCTTTTCTCTTCCTCCCTGCCAGATCTGCAACTATAACCCTTGTTGCAAATCTTTTGCGCGCAGATCTACTCTGCGAATCAATTGATCTACTCACCAGAACTGCTTCTTGGCAACCACATTGCCTACAAAGCCTGCTTCTTAGGCAATTCGCACTTTTTCCTCCGAAGTGGATCTGGAAATCGAATTTCCTGCACCTGCAATTCGCACCCCTTGCCTGCCCTGGGCCCTGCGCAGATATGAACTTTGTGCTTCAGATCTCCCTCTGAAATTGCAGAATCTCTCGATATTTTGCTTATGAGCCTTCGATCTTATCAATAACACTCTAATACCACGTGAAATTTCCACGAACGCACCACTCTGATACCATGTTGTTAAAATTGGACAACTAGGTCCAAACTCCATGTTGTGATGCTCAGATGAAGATACCAATATTTTTATTGGGTTCCTCTTTCGGAGAGGTGTAAGATCGATCTAAAATTGATCTTAATCCGATGAGCAAAACATTTATTTTTAATAATTTCAAATATGTGCATGTCGGCCTTAAGGTTTTACACCCCCAGCAAATGTGTCACACACCTCAGTGATTGATATAAATAGAGTCAACATTGGAGGACATTTCACTCATCTCATCCTCACACATCATCTCTCCTCTTCTGATTGGTTCGAGCTCCTTGGAGGCAGTTTTAGTTCACACGTGGGAAAGAAGGACGTTGTCGTTGTTGCCGCCATTGTTGTTGCCGTTGTTG
The DNA here is from genome assembly GCA_034641835.2 of Pinus albicaulis. Taxonomy (NCBI): domain Eukaryota; kingdom Viridiplantae; phylum Streptophyta; class Pinopsida; order Pinales; family Pinaceae; genus Pinus; species Pinus albicaulis. The sequence continues at coordinate 1,290,617,776 of CM076583.1, read as the reverse complement.
CTGTTGTTGCTGCCGTTCTTGCTGGTGTGGCTACCGTTGTTGCCGTTGGGGTAGTGTTAACTTTTCTGGGGTTGACTTTGAGTTGACCGTGTGGCTGTTTTGAGGGCTGTTGTGACACATGTTGGGTTGGCTAACCAAGGAGACTTTGCTAGTTGAAGCATCCTATTGACCATCGTAACGCACCACCACATTTTTTTGTTTCTAGTTTTTCTTCTATAGATCCACTGGTATGTTCTATCAGCATTTTACTTGATTGTTTATGTGATTGTTGTGGTGAAAAGTAAAGTTGCATCAAGCATAGAACATCTACATAAATTTACATGGTATCGGAGCTGAGGTGAAGACAAGCCCTAATTTATAGCAATCACCGAAGAAGAAAATGGGTTCCACAAACTATGGCTTCAAGAAGGATGACAAATTGACTGGAAAGGATGACTTCCATGCTTGGAAGATGATATTGGATCTCAAATTGGAAGACCAAGATGTCATGGACTATGTGCAGGGTAAAATCCAAGAACCTCCATCCACTGCTACTGTTGCTGCCAAAACAAAGTACAAGAAGGGGAAGATCAAAGCAAAGCTAATGATCAGGGAATCCATTCATAAAAGTCTGGTGGCCTACATCTCTGAGTTGGGCACATCCAAAGAGATGTATGATAAATTGATTCTCATGTTCAAGGCCAACAATGCGAATCAAGTATTATTCTTCAAGAATCAATTGAAGAATCTGAAGAAAGGCAGGGATGAGTCTGTCCAATCATACCTTCAGAAGCTAATCGAGATCAGGAACAATTTGCTGGCTATTGGGGAGACAATAGCTGATCGAGAGATAGTACTCACCGCACTTGGAGGGCTACCATCCGAATGGCATGTGTTCAACACTACCATTCAAATAATAATGCGATACCTGACTTTGACGAGGTATTGTCGAGATGTATTCAAGAAGAGACAAGAATGAAGAAGTGTGAAAATGAAGGAAATGCTGCCTACACTGCTCATTCTAGAAAGAAGAACTTTGGTGGTCCAAAGATCAAAGGAAGAGCAGGGGCACAAGGAAAGAAGGGAAAGTGTTACACTTGTCATAGACCAGGTCACTATGCTAGAGAATGTCCTTTCAAGAAGGATTCTCCCGATGGTGATGACAATCAAAGGAACAACAGGTTCAAGGGAAAGAGGGAGGCTCCCTCCGGCGGAAATGACCAACCTTTCAAAAGGTCAAGAAATTCCAGGTATGAGGAATCAAATGTTGTTGATAAAAGAAATGAATTCATTCTTGTATCTGCCGTCTTTGCTGCATCTCCACCCGACACTATGGATGTCTGGTTGATAGACAGTGGTGCCTCAAGGCACATCACTGGCTTCAAGGAGGCACTCTCTGATATGGTTGAGAAGGATACCAATCTGGAAATTATCCTTGGAGATAATGCCACATATCCCGTGAAAGGGACAGGAACTGTGACCCTCCACTTGTCTCAAGGTCAAGTCCTCCGCTTGCAGGATGTACTCTATGTACCTAATTTGAAGAAGAACCTAGTATCTATATCAGCCATGGAAGACAAAGGTTTCAATGTGGCATTCACTGATGGAAAGGTGCACATGTGGAAGAAGAGCTTCAAGGAAGCTATCACGTTTGAGTCTAGAATTGACACACTCTACCAGGTTGGAGGAAGTCCACTGGGAGCAATGACATGAGATGTTATCTGACAGATCGATAATGGCACTGAATATGAGACGAATGAGTTCAAGAACTTTTGCAGAGGAGCCAGCATCAAGAGAGAGACCACAATGTTTGTGGGCTACAGCGAAACTTCGAAGGCCTATAGCTTATATGTGCCTGGTCAAAGGGAAGTGGAGATATGCCACGATGTCACCTTTGACGAAGATACTTTCTTGAGGAAAGTAGTCAATCTCCCGAGATCCGAGGAAGATCATGAAGCAAGGCCTGGAAATCAAGAAGAACCGAAGGATGAAACAATGCCTGATGTTGAAGGATCGATGGACCCGATTGATCCAACTCCTTCACTGGGAAAGAGACCATCATGGCTCAGGGACACTCTCGAGGATGTTGAGGGAGATGTAGCCCAAAAAGGGGGACATTCCGTGAAAGCAAGAAGTCGAGTAGATACCAAAGGTATCTAGCAGCCATGAGTACTATTGTACAATCCGAGCCTGGATCCTTTGAAGAAACCGTAAAGCATCAAGTCTGGAAGGATGCTATGCACGAAGAGTATGAGTCCATTATGAAGAATGATGTCTGGGATGTGGTTCCAAGACCGAAGGGCAAAGCAGTTGTCACCTCGAAATGGCTCTACAAGATCAAGCATGGATATGATGGAAGTGCTGAAAAATTCAAGGTAAGATTCGTTGCCTGTGGCTTCTCTCAAAAGGAAGGCATAGATTATGATGACATATTTGCACCTGTGGCCCGATACACCACCATTCGATCTATTATAGCCCTTGCTTCTACGCAAGGATAGAGTCTTCATCAGATGGATGTGAAGACCGCATTTCTGCATGGTGCGATAAAGGAAGAGGTATATGTGGAGCAACCTCTGGGGTTCGAAGTCCAGGATCGGGACACCCATGTCTGCAAGTTGAAAAAATCCCTCTATGGGCTAAAGCAAGCACCCAGAGCTTGGTACGAGAGGATAGATAGCTACTTGATGAAGTTGGGCTTCACTCGAAGTAATGTTGATCCGAACCTTTACTTCTAGGTTGTCAAAGGGAAGCCTCTCATTCTGGTTCTGTATGTGGATGACCTCTTCCTGACATGTGCTGACCCTCTCATTCATCAGTGTAAGAGGGAGCTCGCTGCTGAGTTCGAGTTGAAGGACCTAGGACTGATGCACTATTTCCTAGGCCTGGAGGTCTGGCAAAGACCTGGCAAGATTTTCCTTTCTCAAGGAAAATACATTGTGAAGCTTCTAGAAAGATTTAGTATGGTGGACTGTAAGTCCAGGTCGACACCAATGGAGCTCAACTTTAAGAAGTTGAGTGGCAGCGTTGCTGAGCCCGTGCTAGCAAATCCTACTGAGTATCTTCAACTCGTAGGGGCCCTGATGTTCTTAGTGAACACCCGTCCGGACGTATGTTGTGCAGTGAAGACTTTGAGTCAACACATGGTTGATCATAACATTCACTGAGTTGCTGCCAAGAAACCCTTGAGATATCTCTGGGGCACGATAGACCATGGGCTGAGATACACTGCCGGGAGCATGACACTCCTTGGATATACTGATGTCGATTGGGCTGGTTGTGTGGTGGATCGCAAGAGCACATTTGGATGCTGCTTCGCACGTAGATCTGCTTCAAGCAGGAAACGAAAGTCGGTAGCCTTGAGCACTGTTGACCATACTTTGTCAACTACTCCATAGCAGTACACCCCCATTTTTTCAAATGGGATTCGTCATGTTCGATGTGGTTGCGCCATTCAAATTCCGTCATCAGTTGACAGTTTTATAAATGATGTAAATCCATTCTGCATGTTATTATGTAAATGATCTAAGTAAAACCGTCAATGTATGTAACAACCTAGGTAAGCCTAGTATGTTGGTGATTATTTCTATCCTAGGAGGTTTTTTGTCTCACTGATTCACGTAAGTGATCGGCAAAGTTTTTCCCTCCAGGCTCACCCCAAAGCTAGGGTGGATTTTGTTATCAGCATGCTAAGTGAGTCCTAGTGTTTTCTATCGAGTCCTTATAAAAGTAGTTTGAGCTACTTGGTCTACTAGATCATGTTTTGAGTCGCAGAATTGGGTATTTATTTGAGAGTCTATACGAATGGGTATTCCCCCCTCATGTGTCTAAATGTATTATCTTATGTAAAGAGAGTTGGAAAAATAATTAAAATCCCCTCTCAGTCAATTAATTAAATTTTCTGGTCAATTAATTAAAAAAATCAAAAGCCAAAAATTTAATTAATTTAGGGTCCTAAGTTAGGATTAAATCTTTCAAAGGCAAAATTCATTGGTCCTTAAAAAATGAATTTTTAAAGGCCCCAGGCCAAGGGAAAATTGAGAATTTTAAGAAATTTTGGACCCTTGGGCCTAGGTGGTTAAGTCAAAATCAAAATTTTGGGGTAATTAATTCAAAAATAGCATTTTTGAGTTAATTAAAATGAATTTAAATGATAAATTCGTTTTTTCCCCAAATTTATAATTTTGACGGTCCAGATTAAAATATGATCAAATCTTATCGACGGTCGAGATTATTTTGACATGGATCAACTGATTTAGCCGTTGGAGATTTGTCCTATAAATTTAGAGGTCTTTATTAGTCTTGAGTCATCCGATCTTAGGATCGTGCACTTGTTTTTAGAAGCTCTTGTAAATTTTTGAGGAATAAAGCATAAAGACTTTGGCGTTACAAATTTTGATGTTCCTTCTCGGATCTATGTGGTGAATTGTCTCTAAACTCTGCTACTTTGTTTGGAATTTTTATGGTTGATGGCCTTCATGGATTAATCTGCATACAGGTATCTTGTGCAGTTTTCTGGATTCATAAAATGACATTTTGATTTTTCTGAAGAATCTCATGTTATTTTCTTAAATCTCTATCGATCTAAAGTTCAGATCTAAGTGTGCAGGGAAATTTTTTTTAAATTGAGCGTCTGGGGAAGTCTTCAGTTGGACCAGCCGACTCTCATATAACATAAATCCGAAAGGCTCATTATTTGTTAAATTCCAAGTCTATCTTACGAAATTTGTGTTTTTACAGGGTTTTAAGGCTTGTGCCTCTCCTTAAAATTTTAAATCTCTAAAACTGTGCTAAAAGGGTTCAAATCTGGCTATGAGGGCTTTCTAAATTGTAAATTAGCCTTGTAAATTTGTACGCAGTTTTCGTTATGTTGGGTTTTTTGCAGGATTGGAGGAGGTTTATCAGAAAATCTTTTAGGATCTGGTTTTTTTTTCTTTCAGATCTGGGCGTAATTGTGCTGCCAGGGAGAAGATTTCAAACACAGTTAAGCCAACATCATAAAAATCTGAGCTTAAACTGAAGAAATTCTAAGTTGCTGGGTGTTTTGACTGTACTGGGTTTTTTTTTATCGCTGCATTCTTCCCTTTGTTCTTCATACGCTCCATATCTCTTACCCTTCCATCGAGCTTGGCCTCTTCTCCCGCCGTACAAGTTACAATCCTTCACTTCTTCCCTACCCGTCTTCTCTTCTTCCTATCCGCCGCCTCTTCTGCATTACGTTTTCCTCTTTACGAATTTTTCTTGCCATCGTGTCTCTGTCATCGACTATCATTTCCTTGCCTGTCCGTCTATTCTCTTCTCTACCTGTCAAAACATCTGCCCTTGCCATTGTCCGCCTTTTTCATTGACGCTTGCATTCGCTCTCATCGCTACAAAACCATTGCACGTCTTCCCCATTGCCATCCGAGCTTCACCTCTTCACTGTTCATTGTGCCGTCGTCGTGCCTCTGGCTTCCGCGTCAACCTTCCCTTCGACCTGCAAGCAAAACCATTAAAGCGTATTGCAAAAAAAAACAAAAAATCTTACGCATGTGTTTGACATTTTTATGCGGATTCATTTTTTTATATAGTTTGATCTTAGTTTAGATTTATTTTTTATTCAATTTTGATTAGTTCGGTTAGCATTAGCGTAAGTTCTAATTTCGATTTTTTTATTATTCTAGGTATGTGTATGAATAGATTTCAATTTTAGTTTAACCGTAGTTTTAGACCTTGTATAGTTTAGCTTTAATTTTAATTCGATTTGGTTTTTATTTGTGTGAATTTTTTAATTTTCATTTTAGTTAAGTTTTGTTAGATGTAGTTTTATTTAACTCGATTTGTTTAGTTTAGCTTTTAACCCTTTTAATTAGATTTTGGTTTTTAGCTTAGATCTTTTTAATTAGTTTTAAATCTAACTTTAGGATTTAGATTTTTTGTAAGTTATAGATTTTGTTTAATTTGTCTTAAATTTAAAAAAAAATAATAATAAAAAATAAAAAATTCCAAAAACTCTAAAAATCTAGAAAATACAAAAACATAAAAAATTTCAAAAAATTTCTCTATAGTCAAATGAGCCTCAAATTTTTATCTGAAGTTTGATTGTAGAATATTTTAATTTTCGAACTGGGTTATATCGAAATATCGTAATTTCGGAAATATTTCAAGCATTTGGCATTTATCTTAATGATCGTTTCATGATAGCTTTGCTTTAGTATCTTAATGAAGGATCGTGGCACTTTCTATTGAATATCATTGTGGTCATTGGGCAGCAGTTATACATTCAATACTTATCTTTAATTGCATAACGGGATCTTATTTGACTCCACAAGGCACTAGTTTTAACATAATCAATCCGTGAAATCTCATTAATTTTATCAAGTATTTGGTGTTTTAGCTGTGTCTCCTAGATTTTTCGTCTTCATTTACAATAGGGTCTACCTCCCTTAGCTTGCAAGGAGACAGCGTAGATAGAGAGATTGGGGATCAGGGTGACAGCCCCAGATCTGAGCCGTTGTCGCGGTGCCTAGACAATCTGTGCGACAACAAGCACCACTGAGACCGAATACATTGCAGCATGTATGGCCTGTTGTGAAGTCACTTGGTTGCAAAAGCTCTTCAGTGAGTTGTTCGAGCATGTGCTAGATGCCACCGTTATCCTTTACGAAAACCTAAGGGGGATTCGTTTGTCATAGAATCCCATGTTCCACAAACGATCCAAGCATGTTGATGGCTGGTACCACTTTATCCGGGATATGGTACAACGAGGCGCCGTAAGGCTCGATCATATAGGAACTAATGAGCAGGTCGCAGATATTCTCACAATGCCCTTGGGGAAGGTCATGTTCCTAACCTTCCGTGAGAATCTTGGAATCGTGGAACGACCCTATTCTAAGGGTCCTGTTGGACGATGAGCTCTAAGAGCTCTTGGGGGGGCCTTGGGGATAGTTCCTCGGAGATATAAGCACACACGGAGCTAGGCTTACCGAACCTTGTGGTGCTTCTACACCACCTTTATGATATTTGAGTAGGTTCACCTCTCATGATCTGTGCCCCATATGCATCCTACCCACTGAGTTCCGGACTCATGGGAAGTACCTCTCATTTGGCCAATGAGGTGGGAAAAGCTAGAGACTAGTAGCAAATACTGATGGACGCATCAAAGATTGTCGTACTCTCTATCTAGGATGGCACGTGTCCAACCACTTGATCTGGGATCAAGTCCAAGTGAGGTTTTGGACCTCCTACTGACTTCAGGTTAGATGAACCACAACTTCGGGTTGGTATGTGACTCTTCGAGTCCATGTGAGGTTTCGAACCTCCAACTGACTTCGGGTCAGTGAGACTAACTTCGGGTTAATATATATGACTCTCTTGAGTCCAAGTGAGGTTTCGGACCTCCTACTGACTTTGGGTCAGATAAACCAACTTCGGGTTGGTATGAGACTCTTTGTGAGTCCTATAGAGGTTTTGGACCTCTGGGCTGAATCTGTCAGCCGGGAATGATGTCTTTGTGACTAACCCATTACTGTTCTGAAATAAAGAGGCCAGCAAAGCAAGTTACGGCGGGATGACGCACGATGTTTGATTGCACAGGTGGATGGAGTTCTCCCTAGTTGAGAGGGAGTGTTAAAATTGGACAACTAGGTCCAAACCTAAGTTGCAGAAAACGCAGAGAGGTGAGGTCATAATTGAACTGCAGACGAAACGGTGAAACGCGTACCGTACGGCCGCGTTTCCTGTTCCGTACAGCGTTTTTTGTGATTTTTTTTTTTTTTTTTTTTTTATTTAGTCAATTAAATAATATTTAATTTGTTTATTTTAGGTTTTGGAGGCATCTAGAAGGGTTCTAAAGTTATAAAAGGAGGCCTAGCCTCTTTCTCTCATCACACAAATTCAGCAAGTTGATTCTCACTTGGTGAAGAGCGATTTTGGAGAGGAGGAAGGAGGAAGAGAGTAGTGCTTCAGCTTGGGTGTTTTCACCATTGAGCAAAGGAGATTTCTGTAGCAAGAGAAAGAGATTTGAGGAGCAGATTTGGAGTGCGAAGTTTCCAGCTACGGCATTCTTGTTTTTTGGCTTAGCTGCAGCCATATTTCTCTTGTTTTTTCTGGCATTTTGGGGTAGCTTCAGCAACATAAAATTATTTTGGGTAAGTAGCATTCAATTTCTTTGTTTTTTCTTATTGTTTTGTCTATTTTTCAAAGGTTTATGCTACCAAAATTTTAAAAAACGTTTTTTATTTATAGATTAGTTTTTTATTTTTTTTGCAGCAATGGCTTCTTCCATTCAAGGTTCAAGTGCAAACCCCAAGGCCAACCCAAGGGCTGAATATTATCCTCTTTGGAGGTATGTTGAGAAGTTGCAAAGATGTGGAGGTGGTGGCTCATGGGAATGGCGGTGTACTCTTTGCAATAATTGTTACAAGGGCTCTTACCCAAGAGTGAAGGCACATCTTTTGCATGGAGGAGGACAGGGGATTGCAGGTTGCATGAAAACATCTGACCCTTTAACAAGGAGGGAATATCAAAGAGAGCAAGATCAGGCTGATGGAATCAAAAGAAAGCATGATGATTTTAGTCAAGCAGCTAAAAATCCAGTAAACAGTGAGCCAAGGATTGTAATTGAAGCAAGGAAGAGGAGAGGCAGTGGCACTCAACAACCAGAACTACCACCATCTAGAAGGGCATCTGGTACTGTTCAAGATAGCAGGATTGCTAAGCTGGTGAATGTGCAAGGAAGAGAAGAAGCTGATTCCAGAGTGGCTCGGTGCATCTATGCATGTGGTCTCCCATTCAATGTTGTTCACTCCCCTTACTAGCAAGATATGATAAGGGCAATTAACAAAGCTCCTCAAGGATACAAGGGGCTTAACTATGAGAAAGTTAGAACTCAACTTCTAAAAAATGAGAAGGATCTTATGGAGGGTGTGCTATCACCAATTCGTTCTTCTTGGACTAGCTCTGGCCCTTGGGGTTACCATAGTCTTAGATGGATGGACAGATACAAGGCATAGATCATTGATAAACATCATTGCCACTTCACCAAAAGGAGCAATGTTTCTAAAGGCAAAAGACTGCTCGGGAGAGGTAAAAGATGCACAATTCATTGCTGATGTCATTATCAAATCTATTGAACAGGTTGGTCCTAACAGGGTGGTGCAAGTTATCACGGATAATGCACCGGTATGCAAAGCTGCAGGTTTGATTATTGAGGGGAGGTATGACCACATATTTTGGACACCCTGCATTGTCCACAATCTGAATTTGATTTTAGAGGAGATCGACAACAAAGTTCCATGGATAAAGGAACTCACAGGGGAAGCAAGGGAAATTGTGAAATTCATCACCAACCACCACCAGTCTCAAGCAATATTCCGAGAGTACTCCAAATTGGAGTTGTTAAAAGTTGCTGAGACAAGATATGCCTCAAACTTCATAATGTTGCGCCGCCTTGTTGAGGTTAAGCAAGCATTAGTGTCTATGGTGGTGAGTCAGCTTTGGGTTGAGTGGAGACAAGCAGATTCAGAGCAGGGAACTGCGGTGCGTAGAATGTGCCTTGATGAGGATTGGTGGAGCAAGGTAGATTTCTTGCTAATGTTCACAACCCCTGCATTTGAGCTTCTTCGGCATGCTGACACCGACCAACCTTTCTTAGGAGAGGTATATGATGGCATGGATTCCATGGTTGAGAAAACTATGGAAATTATTTCACAGGAGTCACCACAGCTTTTGTTTGTAGATGGTCAGTTTGCCGAATTAATCAAGAGAATCATTGTTGACAGGTGGAACAATTTCAACACTCCATTGCATACTTTAGCACATGCCTTAAACCCAAAATTTTATGATGAGGAACTTATTGCTCAAAGCAATGGGAAGAGGAAGGCACCCCATAAGGATAGAGAGGTGGCTAATGGGGTGAAAAAAGCCCTTATGAGAATTTTTCCAGCTCATCTACACAGGGAGGTGAAGGAGGAATTTGCCAGTTTTGCTGCAGGTATAGATGGTTATTCAGATATATCATCTTTGGAGGAGAGAAGCACCATGAATCCAGTTAGGTGGTGGATTTGTCATGGAGCAAATGGTGTACATTTGCAAAACCTTGCCATTCGCGTCCTTTCACAAGTGGCAAGCTCTTCATCAGCAGAAAGGAATTGGAGCACCTACGGGTTTATTCATTCTGTGAAGCGTAACAGGTTGGGCTCACAAAAGGTAGAGGATCTTGTTTATGTGCACTCCAACCTTCGCCTTGCATCTCGTAGAGGTCCAGAATATGGAAATGGTCCTTCTAAGGAGTGGGATGTGGAACCAGAAAATCCTGATTTGGATCTCTCTCTTGCTGCCTTGAATATTGAGGACCAAGATCAGAGAAGTGGAATTGGCCAAACATCTTCTTCAGCTACAGCATCCACTGCTGAGCATGCTTCTGCTGCTATATTTGATGAGGATTCTGATAATGAGTATTAGACTTTAGTGTTGACTCTTTTGACTTTATTGTACTTGCAGCCTCATATATATAATAAAGGCTGATTTTGACATTTTGATATAAAATAAAGGCTAGTTTTGGAGGTTCCGATATTGCTATTTTCATTATGTGTCTGTTATCAATGATCATTCATGAGTAAATGTGTTGTAACTTGTAAATTTGTAATAGTTTATGCTTTGAGTTTATGATTTATCATATATGTTTTAAAGTTTAAACTTGTAAGTTGTATGATTTGACATAACATTTCTTAAATGTCCTAAATTATAATATAAATTTAAATTATATATATATATATATATATATATATAATATATATATATATATATACCGCGTTTCCCCGTTTCCCAAATTTGGGGAGGTCACGTTTCGCTTCGCTTCCCGTTTCGGAACTCGTTTCCATTTCCCCGTTTCGTGCAACTTAGGTCCAACCCATGTTTTGATGCTCATATGAAGATACCAATATTTTTATTGGGTTCCTCTTTCAGAGAGGTGTAAGATCGACCTAAATTGATCTTAATCCGATGAGCAGAACATTTATTTTGAATTTATTTTTAATAATTTCAAATATGTGTAGGTCGGCCTTAAGGTTTTACACCCCCAGCAAATGTGTCACACACCTCAGTGATTGATATAAATAGAGTCAACGTTGGAGGACATTTCACTCATCTCATCCTCACACATCATCTCTCCTCTTCTAATTGGTTCGAGCTCCTTGGAGGCAGTTTTAGTTCACACGTGGGAAAGAAGGACATTGTCGTTGTTGCTGCTGTTGTTGTTGTCGTTGTTGCCGTTGTTGCTGTCGTTGCTACCGTTGTTGCTACCGTTGTTGCTGCCATTGCTGCCATTGTTGCTGCTGTTGCTGCCATTGTTGCTGCCGTTGGGGTAGCGTTGACTTTTTTGGGGTTGACTTTGAGTTGACCATGTGGTTGTTTTGAGGGTTGTTGTGACACATGCTGGGTTGGCTAACCAAGGAGACTTTGTTGGTTGAAGCATCCTATTGACCACCGTAACGCATCACCACATTTTTCTTTTTGTAGTTTGTCTTCTATAGATCCACTGGTATGTTCTATCAGCATTTTACTTGATTGTTTTTGTGATTGCTGTGGTGAAAATTAAAGTTGCATCAAGCATAGAACATCTACATAAATTTACACATGTGAAATTTCCACGGACACACCACTCTGATACCATGTGAAATTTCCACAAATGCACCAACTGGAAATTATTCTCATAACTGATTAATAGTTTATTTGTTTATGACAAATAGCAAATAACTCGTTGATGCTTTCTTCACAAATACAATACATTGCAAAAGTAAAATAAGGAATTGAGAAATAGATGCACACATAAAAATGTGACAGTTATTTTGAACTAAAGTTCCCAGAAAAACCTTGAAGGGAAAACCGATGCAGCAAATGAGGGTTTATTTTATTATACAGCAATTTGGAAATTATTACAACTAGATGCCCAACTTGCAATCCTTCAGCAAATATACTGGTAAAAATATACTAGAGATGATTATTTCCCGCTCAAATCAACTCGGCCTGCTCGCACCCCACACTGGAAACTCACACTCTGCCTGAAATGCGCACTGCTGGCCTAGATCAACCTGCACTGCTTGAAAACTAGCTCTAACTGAGTCGTCCTGCCTCCCTCTACCTCTAGAAGTGACTTGTTGTCTTCTGGAAACTGATATAGCCTCCGGCAACTAAAACAACCCTCTTCTGGCAACTCGCTCAAGGGATTTTGGCTATTCACACTGCTTGTACGACCTCCCCACAAATTAATTTTGGCATCCCTTTCCCTGCCACTCCGACACTGGAAAACCATTGGGAAACTCTCCGGAATCCTGCTCCCAAATAATTTGTTGCTCCCTCTCTCTGATGCTCTCTCTCTGGATTGAAATGCGCCCTTGTTGAATCACTGCAACTAGGTAGCTCGATCTGCCTTAGCTAACTCGCTCTCCCTCTTGTGTCTATCTCCATCCCATCGACTTGCTCTTATAATCTCTCGTTTGAGCATCAATGGCCAAGATATGATCATGATCGATGGCTAAGATCAATTTGACTCCATCAAGTCACTTTTCTTGAAGTCTCTGGAGCAAAAGTGGATTTCCTCAACCAATACCCATTAATTAATCATTTTTCCTAAGTCAGACTTGGGAACTTTTTAATTATTGATCAATTAATTTAATTGAGTGGTCTCTAGGTATTTTCTCCCGAAACCTTTTCTGGGTTTTGGAGATCTTGTGTTCCTTAGCCTCTTAGACACAAATCGAGACTAGAATACCTATCCGATGCTACCAAAAATCCATAAACTAACAGTTGCAGCAAGATCAAGCGCTGCAAAGAACAACTAGATTCACCAGGTAGGATAAGATAGAACTATTTTAGGCTCGGAAGAAAGAACACCATTAATATAGTAAACATATATACTATACACAATACAAGCACGGGAAAGGTTCCTTAAGTTGAGAGTCATTGGAGATTGTTGAGGTCGAATCTGTGTATGAAACTGAAGTCAACACTTGTGAGGTCATTGAGGTCTGAGGAAGTTAAGGGATTCGCAAGATGCAGTATTGAGATCTTGCAAGTGCAATGAAAACCCCACAATGATGTCATGCTACAGCATTCTACTACAGAAAGTTGCAACCCTGCAAAGGTTAGGATGAGGGCCCATAAGAAACTGTAAGCATATTGAGCTGCAAAGTTGCAAAAGAGGTTGAAAAGCAGACTTACAGACTAATGAAGAGACTGCAAACATAAAGGCTTCGATTTGTGAAAAGGCCACACAAATGCAACAAAGTTGTGGGACCCACCAGCCCCAATAGTAATATGGTAGAAGCCGACAAGGAAAAATTGTGTGGCCTTCTACAGGTTATTTGCAAAAAGAGTACAAGCCCTAGGTTGCAAGCACCCAAGAAGAGTGCATCCCCGCAAGGACAAAACACTAACAAGGCTGGAAACAAGGGTAACAAGAGAAACAAGAGAAACTGAACATGTGTAGAAGTTGTATGGTTATGAAATCAATAGGTGGAGAGTGGCAATAGCATTGGGATAGCGAGTCATTATGACATGTGGCCTTCCAATTTCCAAGGCTACTGAGATTCCAATCCGACAATGGAAAATTTGTGTAAATATGTACGAACATGTAATTGAAAGGGCAGAGAAGTTAACCTAAAAGGGTGAAAATTTGTTAGGAATTTCCTAAGCCCTAATATCATTTGTTCAAAGAGGCATTATGATGTTTTCCTCATGAGTCACAACTTCCTAGGCTTTTGATATTCCAATCCAACAATGAAAAAACTGTATGAATATGTACAGTCTTGTACTCAAAAGGGAAGAGAAGTTAGCCTGAAAACACAATAAATTCGTTGGGAATCAGATAAGAATTACAAAATTAGAAATTAGCGAGATATTGGCCTGTGTGCAAGTGTAAAAAATTAAAATGTTGTGATATTTCAAAACACACTAGTAGTTAAAAGAATTGGCTATATTCTTTCTTAAAGGTTCATAAGCATTTCACTGTGACTATTATTATCTTTCTGCAGTTAATCTGATGTCTATTCTTTGATATTTTGTAAATACATCCTAAAGCCATGAACTAAAGCACTTGTAGTGCACCACAATTCAAGACTTCAGGCACATTTATTCCTAGATCATTGGTAACGGAGCTGAGTGGGCCTCATAGGACATAATAGGGTGTCAATGTAAAAGCTACTGTCATCAAATCCCACATCATTCATGGGATACCAGACCTACACTTTAAAGACTGCAGGACACTAACATAAACCTATGTTGCAGGAAACACGGGTCCCACCCCGTTTCACCCAAAAAAGAAACGAAAACGCGTTTCCGCTTACCATACGGCTTGGAAACGCATTTCTATGTACCATACGGCCTGGAAACGCATTTTCGGCCATACTGTTCCAAGCCGTACGGCCGCGTTTCCTTCCCTCTAAAGCGTTTTATGTTGGATTTTTTAATTATTTTTGGGTTTGCGTGCCTTTTAATATTATTTTAATTGTTTACTTTGTCTTTTGGATGCTTCTAGATGGCTTTCTAAACTTATAAAAAGACAATTCACCTCATTCTCTCATCACACGAATTGAGAAAATCATTTCACTTGCAGAAGAGTGATTTTAGCGAGGAGAAAGGAGGAAGAGGGTAGTGCTTCAGCTAGGGTTTTTCACTAGTGAGCAAAGGAGATTTCAACAGCAAGAGAAAGAGATTTCAAAAGCAGATTTGGAGTGCGAAGTGTCAAACTACGGCATTCTTGGTTTTTCGCTCAGCTACAGCCATATTTCTATTGTTTTTTCTGGCATTTTGGGGTAGCTTCAGCTACACAAAATTAATTTGGGTAAGAAGCATTCAATTTCTTGGGTTTTTCCCATTGTTTTGTCTATTTTTCAAGGGTTTATGCTACCAAAATTATAAAAAACGTTTTTTATTTAGAGATTTGTTTTTTAATTATTTTTTTTGCAGCAATGGCCTCCATCCAAGGTTCAAGTTCAAACCCCAAGGCTAAATATTATCCTCTTTGGAGGCATGTTGAAAAGCTGCAAAGATGTGGAGGTAGTGGCTCATGGGAATGGTGATCTAATCTTTGCAGTAATTCTTACAAGGGCTCTTACCCAAGAGTGAAGGCACATCTTTTGCATGGAGGAGGACAAGGGATTGCAGGTTGCACAAAAACATCAGACCCTGTGACGAGGAGGGAATATCAAAGAGAGCAAGATTAGGCTGATGGAATTAAAAGAAAGCATGATGATCTTAGTCAAGCTAAAAATCCAACAAACATTGAGCCAATGATTGTAGTTGAAGCAAGGAAGAGGAGAGGCACTCAACAACCAGAACAACCACCATCCAGAGGGGCATCCGATACAGTTCAAGATAGAAAAATTGCTAAACTGGTGAATGTGCAAGCAAGAGAAGAAGCTAATTCCAGAGTGGCTAGGTGCATCTATGCATGTGGTATCCCATTCAATGTTGTTCGCTCAACTTACTAGCAAGATATGATAAGGGAAGTTAACAAAGCTCCTCAAGGGTACAAGGTGCCCAACTATGAGAAAGTTAGAACTCAGCTTCTCAAAAATGAGATGGATCTTGTGGAGGATGTCTTATCACCAATTCGTTCTTCTTGGAGTAGCTCTGGGGTTACCATAGTCTCAGATGGATGGACAGATACAAGGCGTAGACGATTGATAAATACCATTGCTACTTTACCAAAAGGAGCAATGTTTTTAAAGGCGGAAGACTGCTCGGGAGAGGTAAAAGATGCACAATTTGTTGCGGATGTTATTATCAAATCTATTGAACAAGTAGGTCCTAATATGGTGGTGCAAGTTATCACAGATAATGTACTAGCATGCAAAGCTGCAGGTTTGATTATTGAGGGGAGGTATGACCACATCTTTTGGACACCCTGCTTTGTCCATAATTTGAATCTGATCTTAGAGGAGTTTGACAATAAAGTCCCATGGATAAAGGAACTCACAGGGGAAGAAAGGGAGATTGTTAAATTCATCACCAACCACCACCAGTGTCAAGCAATATTTCGGGAGTACTTCAAATTGGAGTTATTAAAAGTTGTTGAGACAAGATATGCCTCAAACTTCATACTGTTGCGCCGCCTTGTTGAGATTAAGCAAGCATTAGTGTCTATGGTGGTGAGTCAACTTTGGGTTGAGTGGAGACAGGCAGTTTCGGAGCGAGGATATACAATGTGTAGATTGTGCCTTTATGAGGATTGGTGGAGCAAGATATATTTCTTGCTAATGTTCACAACCCCTGCATTTGAGCTTCTTCGGAATGTTGACACTGACCAACCTTTCTTAGGAGAAGTATATGATGGCATGGATTCCATGGTTGAAAAAACTGTGGAAATCATTTCACAAGAGTCTCCACAGCGTTTGTTTGAAGATGATCATTTTGTTGAATTAATCAAGAAAATCATTGTTGATTGGTGAAACAATTTCAACGCTCCATTGCACACTTTAGCACATGCCTTGAACCCAAAATTTTATGATGAGGAACTTATTGCTCAAAGCAATGGGAAGAGTAAGGTACCCCATAAGGATAGAGAGGTGGCTAATGGGGTGAAAAAAGCCCTTATGAGAATTTTTCCAACTCATCTACACAAGGAGGTGAAGGAAGAATTTTCCAGTTTTGCTGCAGGAATAGATGATTATTCAGATATATCATCTTTGGAGGAGAGAAGCACCATGAATCCAGTTAGGTGGTGGATTTGTCATGGAGCAAATGGTGTACATTTGCAAAACCTTGCCATTCGCCTCCTTTCACAAGTGGCAAGCTCTTCATCAGCAAAAAGGAATTGGAGCACCTATGTTTTATTCATTCTATGAAGCGCAACAGGTTGGGCTCACAGAAGGCAGAGGATCTTGTTTATGTGCACTCCAACCTTCGCCTTGCATCTCGTAGGGGTCCAGAATATGGCAATGGTCCTTCTAAAGAATGGGATGTGGATCTAGAAAATCCTAATTTGGATCTCTCTCTTGCTGCCTTGAATATTGAGGACCGGGATCATAGAAGTGGAATTGGCCAAACATCTTCTTCAGCTACACCATCCACTGCTGAGCATGCTTCTGCTGCTATATTTGATGAGGATTCTGATAATGAGTATTAGTCTTTTGACTTTATTGTACTTGCAGCCCCATATATAATAAAGGTTGATTTTGAGATTTTGATATATAATAAAGACTGGTTTTGGATATTCCGATATAGCTATTTTCATTATGTGTCTGTTATCATTCATGAGTAAATGTGTTGTAACTTGTAATAGTTTATGCTTTGAATTTATCATGCATGTTTTATGATTTCACACAACATTTCTTAAATGTCCTAAATTCTAATATAAATTTAAATTATAATATATATATATATATATATATATATATATATATATATATATCGCATTTCCCCGTTTCCAAAATTTGGGGAGGTCGTGTTTCGTATCGCTTCCCGTTTCGGAAACCCGTTTCTGTTTCCCCCTTTTGTGCAACTTAGACATAAACATAATCAAATCTTAGATCAACTATTGCAATCAATAAGGATATCAAATAGTTTGGTAACAAGAAAATATAGATATATATATATATATATATGACTGACTTTCTTTTCTCATCCTCAGCTCCATAAGATGGTTATTCTTGTGAAGATAATGAATTTCCAGGCTCTACTGGCTGGTATGAGGACTTACAAAATACTCGATTTTTATAAGCATGGTCATATATGGAATGTACATTTAATATCACAGCACATCATGCGATGGTGGAACTTTCTGGCTACTCACATGAGAAGCACAGAACTAGATTAAAGTTAATATACAACAACAGATAACCAACAAAATGGATTCTCTTGTGCCAACAACATAGACCCATATTGAATACCAACATCATAAGCTAAAGTAAGACCACTGGCAGCTACTATCCAGAAAAATTATGATGCTAATTTTTTTTACTGATGACTTTCCAGTGAATTAGGAACATTATTGCCAAATATACGCATCTGACCATAGTTTCAAATTTTAATTGTTTACATTTCTACTTCTCTTAGTTGTTCACCTTCCCTGAATTATAATTTTGTTGCTTCCAAATATCTATTGTTTCACACAGCTTCCAAAATTTCAATCTGCTGCATCATCAAGAAACAGTTTAGAAAACTTACCAGCATATCTGAATGCTGATCTCGAACTCCGCCTTCAACTGCATCTGCTAAGCCCTCAATCAACTGCAAAAAGGATCTTTGAAAAAATCAATTCAAAGATTAAAATAATTTCCGAATGATAAAAATAAAATCGATAGTACAAGTTCATTTCCACAGAACTGCCATGTTTTTGTCTTTGAATTTTGGCTGCAACATGAACCAATTTCCTCATTTTTCTTGATGGGAATCAGGAGTGCAGTTTAAAAGTAAGTTGACCATTTAGAGCTCAAGAGATGAGTCTGCAGCCAATACAACTAAAATTTGATAATAAAAATTCAAAAAATCAAATTGAAGCACAAAGCAAAAGGTGATATTTCCTTTATCCACTTGCATTGTTTTGGAATGCCAAATAACTGTTGGGCCATGACAGAAGGGGTAACTTGGCCATAAATTCAATGAATTTATTAAAATGAAAGCAAATTTATATCAAAATTACTCTTGACAACCCATCAATATTACTAATCACATGTAAGGCCGAAAACTTCCTTACAAACAATGAAAACTACTCTCAGAAGCTCCAATTAAAGTATGGCACATAGCAACAAGCATTTGTAAACAACAAAAACTAGTCTCAGAATCTCCAATTAAATTATGGCACATAGCAACAAGCACTTGCAAACAACAAAAACTAGTCTCAGAATCTCCAATTAGGTTATGGCACATAGTAACAAGCATTTGCATCAATAAGTCAGTTAAATACCTTGAGAAATAAGTTGCGACTAGAGACTACACCACAAATCCATGAGAAATGTCTGAGACATTCAACTACTCATTGTTGCATATTTTGTTATTGCTCAACCTTAATGTGGCCTAGAGGGGTTACTACAGTGGAATTAAAATTAGGTCTCATGTGGAGAAGTTAGCCTACGTGCTATTATCATTTCTGTGCTGGATCTAATCAAGAATGATGAGATTAAACTTGCCCCATTTGGACAATACACAATGTCACAAAGCTTCTGGATCCCTCTAGGCCAGTTCCCAGTACTCTCATAGACTCAAGGTGGAGACCAATCACCAGATTTCTCATCTAGACTTGATCTCCCAAATGTACCACCTACAAGAGCCAGAGACAAATGTGCACCTCATTTTCAAGTGCCCTTCTACTATGGGATTAGAGGGTGCTATCACTACCTCTATAGGGACTCAGTGAGCTCTCTCTCCACTTTCTTGCAATACCATAATCAGATGTGCCTAGCCCTCTTCATCAAGGATATACTTGATCACAAATCTCAATTCTTGCATTCTCGACCCCACCATGTGACTACTAGGAGGATCACCTCATATTTTCATGTTGCTCTAACAAATCAAGGGAACAAGAAACTGACAGATCTTTAGAGTATTTCAGACCATGGAGTTGTGAGGCCTCAAGTCTCCTCTCAACCCCCATCCCCCTTGGGTGGTCAACCAATATCCTTGAGGCTAGTGCAGATGTGCAGGACCAAGCCTCAGACCATATATCATCATAGTCACAATTGGATCAGCTCCAAAGGGATCCACAACATGCCCCTCCCACCGATTGGACTACCCAACAACTTCAATAGGGCAATCATGGTCCTATCTGAAGCTTCTTTCCTTCGACCTTGGATGGTAAGAGAGTAGGGTTCCCTCATCCTACGTACCCCCAAGACAGTACAGTAGGAGCCCCCCTATGGTGCCCAACGACTCCAGTACCCTGATCACCCTCACCCTCAATCATCAAGATCAGGAAACCTTGTCATCATCCTCATCTCTCTCTGTCTTGTTCAACACTACTAAGGATTCAATTTCCTAGTCTAGACTCTCATTGTATCATTGCACCTATGATATTGTTATATATCTTTTGGTTGGATCTTACTAACTCCCATAGTAGCATCTTGGAAATCAATATGGTAATATCCTTTGCAGTTTGGCAGACTCCTTCGATATCCAATTTGATTAGGTCTGATTTTGTGGAACTTGTGGCTAAAATGCATGCCCCATAGTTGTTAGGTGCTAAATTAAATTGTCTACTCCCACACCATCATGGTTTCTATAGACAACCATTTACTAAAATTTGTCAATTGCACACTTCATTCCATGTTTAACCTTTCAGCCCAATAATATGAATTTAATATCCAAGGCTAAGAAAATGTTGATGAGCTTCTATCCTATCACATCTATGCAAACAGGCTAGCATTTAATTTGGTGTGTTCCCTTTATTGATAACAAATGATCAAGGCAGTCAATGATATGAAGAAGTTTGCACCACATTGTTAACATCACAAAGACAGTCCATGCACAAATTGTTACAGTCAATCCAAGATACATGGGCTAAAACAAGGGTGCCTATCATTTCTAGTGGATGGAGAGACCATAGAAACTAGCCACTTAATTAATGTCATTGCAATATGCCCCAAGGGGCATTGTTTTTTAAAGTTGTTCACTGCAATGGATTGGAGGAAGATGCAACATTCATCTCCACAATTCTCATTGATGCAATAGAAAATGTGGGGTCACAAAACATTGTACAAGTCATAACAACCAATGCATAGGTTTGTAAAGTAATGGGCTTAAATATGGAGGATAGATATGATTACATCTTTTGGACTATATGTGTGGTACATTCATTGAATCTTATGCATGTTGAGAGTGACGAGATTGACTAGTATGTCCAAGCAAAGTCATCACTAAGTAATTTATGTCCCAAGCCATATATCAAAGTTTTGTGATGTGAGAACTACTAAAAACATTCCTTTCTTATTCAATACTGATTTGTATTTTGATTTCTAAATTTTAATTTTTAAATTGTATATGATTTAAAATTCTACATTTAAATTTTCTGAACTTGTAAGTTGCTAAACCCATTTGCTTTCCACATTCTAGTCATAAAGAGACTTGTGGAGGTTTAACAATGATTATAGGCAATGGTCATTGACCCTCTTTAGGAGACATGGAGGAATTCCACTTATGATAATGGGTATAAAATCAAGTCAATCATTCTTGATGTATGGTGGTACAAGCTGCAATACCTTCTATAGTATATAGATCCAATACTGACGATGATCAAGACGTTGGAGTCCAATGTTATCAGAACCGAACCGGTTCTGAAAAACCAGCCGGTCCGACCGGTTTGGAGGCAAAACCAGTCTGAACCGGCCATCTGAACCGGAAATGACCGGTTCAACCGGTTCTGCGTGGGCCCAGCCGCGTGGCCAAGGAAGGAAAAAATATTCTTCTTTTTTTCTTTTTCTTTTCCCCCCTTCTTGCTTCCCCCCCCCCCTTCCCCACCCAAAGCTATTTAAAGAGCCCCACCCCCTCTATTTCACTCACACTATTCATTCAAGTATTTTGCAATTCTTGAGATGAGTTCGGTGAGGAGAATTTTTGCATCGTTGTTTTTAGAGAGGTTTTTTGCAGATTTGAAGAGTTGATTGGAGTCTTGGAGAGCTATTGGGTTGGAAGATTTCTGAGCTACTTCAAAGTTTTTTTTTTCCCAGAGATCCTTGGGTTTTCTTTAGTGGTTTTTCAAAGTTTTTTTTTCCCAGAGATCCTTGGGTTTTCTTCAATGGTTTTTGCCGCTGTTGGAAGAATTTTTTTTTATTTTGTTGGGGCTGCTACATAGCCGATTTTGCAGCTGATTTTGGAGCTGATTTACTCCAAAAAAATTGGAGGGTAAATCAAGAAAAATTTTGCCCATTTTTTTGTTAAATTTTTCTGCAAAAATCAGCTATTGTTTTCTCATAAAAATTAAAAACCCCAGTGTTTTTATGCAGATTTGTAGGGGCTAATCCAATGCTGATTTTGGCACTGAGTTTCTTCAAAAAACTAAGAGGAAAATTCAAAGTATCTTTTTCAACCATTAATGTTCTATTTTTCTTCAGAAATCTATTCTTTTCTTCCCTTGAAATTTTAAAACCCCAGTTTTTTTATGCAAAATTCAGAATTTCAGATTTGTAATTTTTTGTTGGAATAACAATTGTGGTTGTTATTTTCTTCTATTTTTTTCCCAACTATTATTGTAATTTGCAAGGTTATTTTGAGGGATTTCGTTGGCAAATTTCTAGGAGAGATTTTGGAGCTGATTGAAGAGTTTATTTTCAGATTGGTTGGAGCTTCTTCTCTTCTCAAAATTTACAGATCTTCAACAGATATTTCATTGTTTCTACTCCTCTTTTATTTTTTCCCTAAAAAACAAAAAATATGTCATAAAATTATAAAATCCATAGGGTTTTTTATGCAGATTTTGCATTTCTTCCTCATGGCCCCCAAAATCAAGAATGGTCCAGCTTGGGTTCACTGTGATTTAAATGAAAAAGGGATAAAAGTCTACAACTATTGTGGGAAAAAAGTTAAGGGTGGGGGGATCCATAGAGTCAAAGAACACCTAGCACATTGGAGAGGGCAAGTTAAACCTTGTGAAAATGTTTCTGATGACCTTAAAGCAGAGATGCTAAGTTTTATTGAAGCCTACAATGAATAGAAGGGGAGAAACAAAAGACTTAAAAAAGACATAGCCAAAAGCCAAAAGGATGATGCTATGTTTAGTGACCCTGATTTTGAGGAATATATGCCCAGTTTTGAAGATTCCACTAGTTTTCCTGGTAAAGCTGGAGAGGGTAGTTCAAGTGGTTTAAACCTGAAGAGGACAGTAGCCCGTAAAGGGATTGACTCCTTCTTTGTACCCCGCACCACACCTAGTTCTCAACCAACCCTTGATGCTAAATGGAAGAAAATAAAGAAGGTAGCTGCATATGAATGCATTGCTAGATGGCGGTATGATGCAAACATACCTTTTAATGCTACTAATTATGCATATTATCAACCCATGATTGATGCTATAGCTTCATATGGACCAGGCTTCAAAGGCCCTAGCTTTCATGATAGTAGGGGGGCACTTTTACAAAATGAGGTCCAAAGAATAGAAGAGTACCTTACAGAGTTCAAGCAATCATGGACCAAAACTGGACGCACTATTATGTCTAATGGATGGACTGATGGTAGATCTCGCACCATACTAAATTTTTTAATTGCTTGTCCAAAAGGTACTATTTTTTTGAAATCAGTTGATGCATCTGATCAAGTGAAGGATGCACAATTGTTATTTCGTCTTTTGGATGAAGTAGTTATGGAAGTAGGGGTTGAAAATGTTGTACAAGTTATAACAGATAATGTCTCTAACTATGTTGCAGCAGGAAAGGTGTTAGAGGAAAAACACCCCACCATTTGGTGGTCTCCATGTTCAGCCCATTGTTTGGACCTCATGCTTGAGGATATTGGGAAAATTGAGTGGGTGAAGAAGTGTGTGGAAGACGCAAAATCCATAACCAAGCATATTTACAACCACTCATGGGTTTTGAACCTTCTGAGAAAGCACACAGGGGGTAGAGAGCTTGTTCGATCAGCCATCACACGATTTGCAACCAACTTCCTTTCGTTGCAATCCCTTGTTCAACAAAAATCAAACTTGAGGAAGATGTTTTCATCTGATGAATGGAATTCATCTCAGTGGAGCAAAAAGGCAGAAGGGAAACAGATGGTTGACCAAGTATATGACAAAATATTTTGAAGCCAGAGGAGATTGTGCTATTTAGTGAGCCTCTTGTCAAAGTTTTGTGGATGGTGGATAGTGATAAATCTGTTATGGGTTTTGTTTATGAGGTGATGGATCGGGCCAAGGAACAAATCAAGGCAGCATATGTGGATAAAAGACAAAAGTACATTCCTCTATGGAGAATCATTGATGAAATATGGAACAAACAACTCCATAGACCTTTACATGCAGCCGGCTACTACTTAAATCCAAGGTATGTAATTTTGGATTTCAATTCTCATTGAGTCATTGCTTATAAGTTATAAGTTTTAGCTTTTAGTTTTGTTGACTTAATGACTATGTTTTTGTTTTCTGAATTTTGAAGGTACCATTACACTAGAAATTTTGAGGTTGATGGGGAAGTTTTAGGGGGATTGTATAAATGCATTGAGCGCATGGTCCCAGATTCCAAGACTCAAGATCAAATTCATAACAAGCTCTTGAATTTCAGTGAGAGTATTGGTACCTTTGGAATTTCTATGGCTATAAGAAATAGAGCAAAGAGTCCCCCAGGTAAGAACTATTAAAATTTGCAAATTGTTGAGTCTAAGTTTCAACTTTCAAATTTATTTGCTAATAATTTTTTTCCTTCCACCCTTTTTGTAGCCTATTGGTGGCAACAATTTGGTAGTGAATGCCCTCAATTGCAAAAATTTGCAATTCGAATTTTGAGCCAGACATGTAGTGCTTCAGGGTGTGAGCGGAATTGGAGTGTGTTTGAGCGCATACACACCAAGAAGAGGAACCGTTTGGAGCAAAAATGATTGAATGACATGGTTTCTGTTCAATACAACCTTAGGTTGAGGCACAATCAATTGCTGAATAAAACCCCTGAAACAAGCAACATTGTCTTGGATGACTTTGATCCAACATCAAAATGGGTTGTGGAGAGTCAAGCACCAGCATTTGACAATGAAGACCGTTCTTGGTTGGACATGGACCCACCTCCACAGGATGCAGAGACAAATACATCAGAAGCACTAGTAGTAGCTTCAAGGCCAGGGGAATCAAGCCATAATCCCATTGCAAACTTGGATGCTCATGCTACTCTTTCTTCAGATAAAGATGAAGATGATGATTTTGATGATGATTGTTGATTTGATCATATGTAGCTTGTCGTATTGTAGGTTGTAGTATATTACTATGATCTAGCATGTTATTTTGGACTATAAAGGCCTTTTAGAGCTTGCTTCTTGATGTTTGTTACATTTTTGGTTCAGCGATGTTTTGCATTAAGTGCTATTTTGGCTATCTGCGCCTATATAAATGAAAAATTTTGCATATTTGTGTTTAAATGGTTTGGATTAATATGGATGTACATGAATATATCTGGTTTTTCTTTAAAATATGAATATTTTATGTGTTTTTGGTAAACTGGTTTTTTTTCCCGTTTTTTACCTGTTCCGACCGATTCCCGATCCACAAGGTTTTCCGGTTCGATAATCGATTCGATTCAAATAACATTGCGTTGGACACATGTATTCTTTTGCTTGAGGGAGGTCTACAAAAACATAGATGGTATGTTGGGGAGGATAAGGAAAACATCAATGCAAAGGAGAATGATCCCTTTGAGATATTTTAAAATCCAGTGAAAGACATAGTGTAGAAAAGGTGGGACAAAATGACCACACCATTACACCTTTTGGCCTATGCATTGCATGATATGTACACTACCATGGATATTCCACAAGAATAGTTCATCACAATAGATCTTACAATATGTTGAAATCTTTTATTATATATATATATTTTTGGGTTGGTCTAACCCAAGGGGATTTGAATATTGAATCTCTTGCTTTACATATGACTTAGTAACATGGCGATCACCAATTGAACTTTTATTACCTTAGATCCAAAATTTAATATTACTTGCATAGCACTCGAAATTGTGGAAATAATTGAAACCAAAATGAAACAAACAAACAAATGAACACACCATCCAAATAAATGAACACAAGTTGTGACCTAGGAAACCCAATATGGGAGAAAAGTTAAAACCTATTTGGAGATAAGGCCTATGCTTTGTTCTTTTTTCCTAATTTATGAGATGCAAGTACAAAAAAAAGGGAATTCACAACGGAGTTGCATGGACATTTGTCCCTTGAATGGCTACTACAGAGCTAAGTCACATGATACGGGGATTCGGGATTCGATGGATACGAGGATTCGAGAATCGGATTCGAGATACGGTGACCCCCGGAACAAGACACTTCCGGGATACGATACGTTATATATTATTTTATTAAACATATATATATATATTAAAAATTAGATATTTTTTACACAAATTCATACAAATTCATTGATTCAAACATAGATTTAAGATCTTAGATACTCATACATGATACATTGATACATCATACAATTGTCAAATTTACTCAGAAAGACAAGATAGTAAGATACTGTAGTTTTCTCATTAAGTCATCAGAATCAAAATGTGTTACATAAGTACATTGCCAATGGAAAATAGAAATAGAAAATACAAAAAAACTACAGTCTACAAGACTACAAGCCTGAAGCCTCAATGAGTCAGAGTCAATGAGTCATCAATCCTCATCATCATAATCAACATCACTGTCCTCATCCCGATCATCATGCTCACCACTACCCTCCTCTGGCTCTGATGCATCCTCCTCCTCTGTCATCTCTGCATCTGCTGGTGTGGAGGATGATGCCTCTACTCTATCATCAAATGTGACAGGCTCTAGCACTGGCGCATTGAGATCCAAGTTGGCCAATGCCAACTCAACACTGCTGTCCAGACCCATATCATCAGGAAAGACATCCCACATCTTTGTCTTTCCCTTCAACCAATCCTCCCTCTGCCTGTAGATGAGACGAAGGTTAGTGTGCACATACACCATTGTCTCTGCCCTGGACTGCTCAACCCTGCTCCTCTTCACACTATACAAATTCCCATATGTGCTCCAATTCCTCTCGCAACAAGAGGATGAAGTCACCTGAGAGAGGAGCCTCATGGCTAACTGCTGTAGAGGAGGGCTTGTTGCCCCATGAGTTGCCCACCAAGAATAGGGCTTCTTAGCCCCCTGTCTTGAATCACATCATAGCCTGAAAATCGCCCAGTGCCAGTGGAAAAATCTGCAAAGGCATTCTCCATCTCATCAAGGGATGCCCTCTCTTGAAAAATCCTCCTGAATGCATCTTTCCTCCCCTGTGAGATTTCACCATCCATGTGAGGAGGGAATCTGCGGGAAGGTCCACCATTCAGCCACTCATGGTTGTAGTATTTTGGGTTCAAGGAGTGAGCCAAACAATGTAAAGGTGTGCAATTCTTGTCCCATCTGCTGACAAGAATATCCTGTATGTTGGTGAAGAAGGCCTCTGGTGATGTCTCATACTCTAGGCACTGACTCTGTAAAACAATGGTCCTCACAGACTCGATCATGGAATCCCATTCCTCATAAACCTCTCCTAGGATGGGTTGGTCTGTATCTGCAAATCGAAGCAAGGAAATGATAGGCTCCATGATCTGAATAACTAGATCTACCTTCTCCCACCATAGATTATCCAACACTGTGTCCTTCACTTTCTTTGAGGCTGCTTGATCCGTCTTTTTCCAAAAAGACCAAAACTCTGAAATAACCATGGCCCCAAGAGCGGTCTTGACCTCCCTCGACCTCTTCAACATGATGAATGACGAGGCAAACCGTGTATCCGCAATCTTCAACAATGATAGATTGGTGTACTCCTTGTAGATAGTGAGGGCATTTGTATGGTTTTGTACAAAGTTGCGGATATGTCGTGCATCCTCAATAATGGCTCCAATCCAAAGCACATTAGAGGCAATAGATTTCAGTGCCAAGTTCAATGAATGGACAATACAAGGTGTCCAAAATATTTGTGGATCTTTTGCTTCCACAATCATGCCAACAGCCTTGCAAACAGGTGCATTATCTGTAATGATTTGCACACAAGAATCGACACCTACATCTTCAATCATTTTAATAAATAACTCACCCATATATTGTGCATCCTTTATTGTCCAAGTGCATCCACTGATTTCAAGAAAACTGGACCATTCAAGGATGACACCATGAAGTTGATGAGTGGATGGCATGCTGGATTTGTCCATCCATCAGAAACAATGCTAACCCCAGATGTTAGCCATGTTGATTTAATAGGCTCAAGCATTTTGTCCACCTCTTTCTTTGCCTTTGTCAACAATGTGGTTTTGAGCTTCTCTGACCCAGGAGGCACATACCCTGATGGAGCCCCATGACTAAGAGCTCGACACATCTCAATAAATAGAGGTGACCGTGCAACATTAAAGGATATGAAGTTTTGATAGAAAAAAATGCAATGGTGAGATCAAGCTCTTCCCTCTTCTCTTTTTGAAAAATCTTTTCCATTGGACCAACTGCAGTTGCCTTTCTCTTTGCTGATTGTCCCCTACTAAAACTCTCAAAAGGGAACTTGTTGCTGCTTTTCCTTAAGAATGGAAGGGGGTCATCATTCTTGTTTTGTTTTGATTTTGATGCCACAGTTTCCACACCAACAAATGCCTCTTTTTCCAATTCCTTCCTCTGTGGCAAGTCAATTGTTGTACAACATTTAATGCCATAACTTGGCAAACCCAACAAATGAGCTTTCACACGGAAATATGTGGAAGTGAAATGGCCGTCGCATATATTGCATTTCCATGAACAATTTCCTCCTCCCTTTCCCTTTTTGTCTGCCCCTCCCTCTCTTGTCACATATTTCCACAATGAGTATTTGGGGTCATGAGTTTGTTTTCCCTGCACATTTGAAGCTGCTGTTGCAACCCCACTTCCAATAGATGGAATACATGCAGACCCTGATGAAACAGGGACAGGAGGGGCATCTCCAATGGGGACATTCTTCCCCTTTCTTTGCCCCTATCTTGTTGCCTTTGATTGAGCCATGAATACTGTAAAAAATAAACAAAAATGACCAAATATATAAAACATATGCACATGCAAACACTAACAGCAAACTAAATGCAGAATAGAGAGGGACAGTGCACTTACCGGATGCTTGAATCTCTTTGAAAAAACTCCCTTTCTCCTTGCTAACCCTTGCTCCTTGCTCACTTCACAAAAAAATATCAGTGAGAAAGAATGAGTGAAATCGGACTTCTATAAGTCAAACTCGCACTTTTCGGCCGCTCGAATTCCACTGTACGGGATTCGGCCGTATCCATAGAGGGTACGGTCGGGATTCGACATACCCTATACAGATACGGCCGAATTCAGAGATTTGGGTACGAATCCCTCTGTATCGTATCGGATATGCCAGATTCGGGATTCTTGGGCTCCACCCAACGAATCCGGTTTCTTAGCTATAGAGTCTTCTACCTCTATTATCCTTCAAAATCCCACTCCTACATGCTCTGCCCAACTATGGTCAATAAGGTAGGTCAATTTTAGAGAGGCACAATTTCCACATGCTAACTTTGACTCAGGTGGGTTTTGCATCATTGAAAAGGTTTCTATGTAGAATAAAGTTAAGGGATGTGATCTATGCTCACAAAGTTTTGACCCCAAAAGTTGTCATTTGATGTCTCAAACCGGCTTTGGAAATTTTTGAACCCTAAATCACCAAACTGGAACCTACCACTAAAATGGGCCCTGCAACCAAATTCCTCCAATTTTTCCACCTATAAAGTATCAATCTAGATGACAAATTATATAAGGATCCATTCTGGATCATTGCACCCCAAATACTATCATTCTAAAGACTTGTCATTACGAGGAAGAATCACCCAAAACAATGATTCTAAAGTGGTACAGGACGTAAGAAATCCTTAAGGAAAATCTACAAGGATGTGGAAATTATAAATGAAATATGCAAGGATTGTAGGGTATTTTGATCCTATTACTTAGTGGAACTTTTGTGGTGATGGCAACATTCATCTTTCATCTCTAACCACTAAGTTGTGAGTTCC
This sequence comes from Pinus albicaulis, assembly GCA_034641835.2. NCBI lineage: Eukaryota > Viridiplantae > Streptophyta > Pinopsida > Pinales > Pinaceae > Pinus > Pinus albicaulis. The sequence goes on along the minus strand of CM076583.1, from coordinate 1,290,588,140 downwards.
TTGTTAGGTCCCTATATTACTAGTATAGTCCCTTATTGCTGTTAGTGTAACCCCCTTATTGTTATTGTTGTACTCCTGTAACCCCCATATTGTTATTATTGTGCCCTTAAATTATTATTGTTAGGTCGGCTAGGATTACATTGTGGCCCCACTAGGATTACATTGTGGCCCCATGGACTCCTATATATAAAAAGGAGGTTTTGTCATTTGTACCATGAGACCAGACATTTATATAATGTATTGATTTGCCTAGGTGTGGCTGATTTCTAAGGCATTGATCTCTCTTTTATTCTATTTTTAGACTAGTTTCACAACATTTGGTATAGAGCTTGGATTCTTGGGTTTCACACTACTCCAGCAGTTCATCATGGCATTTTCGCTACTCCAACTTTTTCACCAGAAGGTTCAAAAGCTAATTTTTAGAGAAATGAAAGCAGATGTGGAGGAACATCGTAGCAAAGGCACAGATCTTGGTTGCCGTATTTTGAATATGATACGTGGGAAGTTAGGGAATTGGGCTCCCAGTTTTAAATTCAAAGAGGTGATCGTGGGAAAATATTCATAACTCTCTCTCTGAGCATCGGATTGGAATTCTGTAAAAAGTGGCCGCAAGTACACGGACTGTAGTTTCTTGTCTATCAATTTCAGAGCCGAAGGAGGAAACAGTGACACGTGGCAAGTCGTACAAGTTCACTCTACTGAACCAGTCCATAATTAGGTCATTATGGGATATTGGACATAACTTTGTCTTGAAGAATCCAAATCAGGTCAGACCTGTGGCATTCAAAAGAGGATTCAGAGGGCTACCTCAAAGCCAAATTTTAGGTATTGAAAATCCGAAATCATAGAGATAATTCAGTTTCAATATCGAGCTCCTCAAAAGCAAGAAAAAGGTGTGTATTTGTTTCTAAGTTGCATAAGTCTTGTGTAAAAAAATCAGTTTGAAGTGATTCCAAGGGCCTATTGAGCATATATTTCAGTATTGAGTTCTGAAATGCCTCCTAAAAAGAATTCAACGCCCATTAAGCCCTCAAAATACTCTACTATGACTCATGAAGAAGAAGAATTGCAACATGATCTATCAAAATTACAAGAGCAAGTGCACCAAATTTCACTCTCGCAAAGAACAGCAAAAAATGAAATGGAAGTTTTGAAGAAAGGCGTGGAAGCGAAGATGGATGTAAGGCGTGGAAGCTAAGATGGATGGTGTGGAAACTAAGATGGATGGCGTGGAAGCTAAGATGGAGGACATGAAAGAAAAAATGAAAGACAACATGGAAAAAATGAAGAATGATCTAAAAGCAGACATCAAAGATTTGACAAAGTTGATACAAGAAATGATTCCGAATGGTGAAAAGATAGTAGAGAAAACTCATTATGAGAACAAAATAAATGTTAATCGTGATTTCATAAACTCTAATGTTGGATTGAAGAACCGCCATATTCCAAAGATGGATATGAGGAAGTTTGATGGCAAGGATCTCGTAACATGGATACTACATATGGAGCAATATTTTGATCTCAATAATGTGCAAAACACACAAAAGGTACACATTGCAACTTTACATTTAGAACAAAACACATTTGTATGGTATCGATGGCTTTGTTCCCGTAAAAAAATTGTCACTTGGTCAAATTTTACGGAGGAAATGATAGCACATTATGAGGATACAAAAAGCAACACCTTCTTTAGCCAATTGATAAATCTCAAACAAAAGGGTTTAGTGGCGGAGCACATTGAGGACTTCCAAAAATTGAATATAAGGGTAACTGATATTCCAAAGGAACACAGGATTGATGTCTTCATAGGGACTTTGGGGATAACTTTATCCAACATAGCTCGCGTTGGGAACTGATTCATTGGAAGGCATTCGGGTTGGTATGAAAAATGAATGTAAAATTATGGCAACAAGGAAGCCTACCACTCATATCTATAAAGATGGAAGTGTTGCTACTCCTATACTTCCACAACCTACAAGGTTGACACCACAACAATTGGAAGAAAAAAGAGCAAAGGGCTTTGCTATAGTTGTGATAGAAAATACACTAAGATTAGCAAATTGTGGAAGAAATTATTTTACATAGATTGTGAAGAGGAGGAAAAAAATGAAGAAGGAAACTTTAAAGAAGTACGAGGATAGACACCAGGGAAGAAACCCTAGAAGAGGAAGAAATGAGTCTGACCATATCATGTAATGCATTGGCGGGAATTACCACTCCTCAAATCTCAAGATAGAAGGACATATCAGGAAGAAAAATTTAATAGTGTTGATTGATTAAGGTATTACCCATAATTTTATTCATTGTAAGGTAGCCAAGGAATTGAATTGTTTCCTATACCCAGTACCAGAATGTCAAGTGATGGTTGCAAATGGAGGAACTATAAATTTCTCTGGAAAATGCCATAATATCAAGCTAACCATGGGGGAATATGTATTGAATAGTCCAATTCTTTCCATTCCTATGGGAGGTGGTGATGTTGTACTAGGAGTACAATGGTTACAATCTTTGGGGACGGTAGCTTTCAATTTTCAAGAACTTCTCTTGAATTATTTTTTTAGAAGGAAAGGAAGTCGAATTATGGGGTATTGCAGGGAAGCTAGGAAAGATAATAAGCTCTAATGTCATGACAAAGCTTTTAAATAAATAACGAGGCATAATTGCACAATTATGCTCACTAGAAGTTCCAACATCAAAATCATCTATTTCTGCAGATCTCCAAAAAGTCTTGGACAATCATTCCAAGGTTTTTGAAACTCGCAAAGGACTCCCACCTATTTGTGATCATGATCATGCTATTCATTTGATTCCAGGAAGTGTTCCTCCTAACATGGAATGTCACAAGACTATCATATGTCCGAGGCGAAATTAGACGTGTGATTGCAGAAATGTTAGAGTATGGTATAATTCAACCTAGTCAAGGTTCTTTTTTTGCTCCAGTAGTATTGCTGCACAAGAAGGATGGATCATAGTGCATGTGTCCGGATTATAGGGAGCTCAATAAGCTCACTATTAAAGATTAATTTCCCATTCCTATGATTGATGAATTATTGGATGAATTACATGGAGCAATTTATTTTACCAACTTGGATCTTCGTTCAGGATATCGTCAAATTAGAATGAAGACTGAAGATATTCTGAAAACAACATTTCGAACTCATGAGAGTCATTATGAATTTTTTGTCATGCCTTTTAGCCTTACCAATGCACCTTCTACATTTCAAGGGTTGATGAATTCCATTTTAAAACCCTTCCTTAGAAAATTTGTGCTAGTATTTTTTGATATAATATTAATCTATTGCAGGTCTTGCAAGGATCATGTTCAACATGTTGACAGGGTGTTCAAACTATTGCAGGAGAAACAATTATATGCAAAAAAATCCAAATTTTTCTTTCGAGTACAAGAGGTAGAATATCTAGGTCATATTGTATCTCACGGGGGTGTTAAGGTAGACCCTAACAAAATTAAATCCATTAAGGAATGGAAAATCCCCACAACCATAAAGCGTTCATGGGTTGGGATTCTCAGATTATGGGTATTATCGCCGGGTTGTTAAAAATTATGGGAGGAGCCATGACACCTCTAACCACCAACATTATTGAAGAAAAAGATGCATTTTCTGGACTCTGACAACTAAATACTAAGGCCTTTGAACATCTTAAAGAGGTAATGTGCCTAGCACTAGTCTTAGCTATGCTAGACTTCACAAAAACCTTTATTGTGGAATGTGATGCCTCACGAAATGGAATTGGTGTTGTTTTAATGCAAGAAGGAAGACCCATTGCTTTTGAAAGTCGTTCAATCAAAGGAAAGTATTTACAAAAGGCTATTTATGAGAAGGAAATGTTGGTAATACTACATGCACTAAAGAAATGGCGACCTTACCTAATGGGAAGACACTTCAAGGTAAAAATTGATCATGATAGTCTTAAACACTTTTTGGAACAAATAATATCTTCAGAAGAGCAGCAAAAATGGGTCACAAAGATGTTGGGTTATGACTTTGAAATCATCTACAACAAAGGGAAGCTAAATGTTGTTGCAGATGCACTCTCAAGAAAGGATGAAGAGGTGGAAGCATTGCTTTGTGCCATTTCTATTATCCAACCAGATTGGATAACTGAAGCAAGGGATGAATGGAAGAAGAATGAAGAAGTATGGACACTCATTCAGAAGTTGCAGCAAGATCCTAGTACATCTGATACATTTAGTTGGAAAAATGATTCCTTATGGTACAAAGATCGCTTATATATTTGCAAGAATTCCCAACTAAAACAAAAGTTTCTTTTGGAATTGCACACTTCTCCTTTAGGAGGACACTCAAGATTTTTAAAAACTTACCACAGGGTGAAGAAAGAATTTTTTTGGGATGGCCTTAAATCTGATATTCAAAAGTTTGTGGTGGAATGTTTGGTTTTCCAACAAAATAAATTTCAAAGAATTAAGACCTTGGGTCTTCTACAACCTTTATCCATTCCAAGTCAACGTTGGGAGGAGATTTCAATGGATTTTATCACGGGTTTACCTAAGTCCGAAGGAAAGAGTGTCATCATGGTGGTAGTTGATAGACTTACCAAGTATGCACACTTTTGTGCATTATCTCATCCATTTAAAGCAATATAGTTGCTATTGCATTTATGGAAACAATTCAAAAGCTACATGAAAACCCAAATATTATTGTAAGTGATAGAGATCCCACTTTTACTAGAAATTTTTGGACGGAATTATTTTCTTGTTTGGGTACTCAACTAGCTCATAGCTCATCTTATCATCCTCGATCCGATGGTCGAGAAACGAGATAGTGAATAAATGTTTTGAAGGATATCTTCGTTGTTTCGTATCTGATAAGCAAGCATAATGGGTCAAGTGGTTACATCTCTCTGAATGGTGATATAATACTTCCTTCCTTAGTGCAAAAAGATGACCCCATTTATGGCACTTTAAGGATATCATCCACCGTGCATGGCATCTTATTTAAGGGAAAATTCTAGGGTTCAAGCAGTGGAGGATCACATCGAGCATCAACAAGAAGTTCTCCAACTCTTAAAGGATAACCTAAATTTGGCACAAAATCGAATGAAACAACAGGCAGATCAACATCGTAGTGAGAGAAGTTTTGATGAGGGAGATTGGGTATTTTTAAGGCTACAACCATGCAAACAAATGTCCCTCAAGCAAGCTAAGAAGGATAATAAATTATCGCCAAAGTACTATGGTCCTTACAAGGTTTTGCAAAAGATTGGTACTATGGCATACAAATTGAAGCTTCATGCTTCTTCGCGAGTGCATCCAGTTTTCCATGTTTCATGCTTAAAAAAAGTTATAGGGGACAAACTTCTAGTTCAAACAATATTTCCAGAACTTGATGAGGAAGGAAAAACCATATTGGAACCTGAAGCAGTCATGGAAATAAGAACTCAACAACTACGAAATCGATCAATTTCAAAGTATCTCATCAAATGGAAGAACTTACCCACTGAAGATTCTACACGGGAGGATAAGAATTTTATACAAAAGCACACGGAGCTACTCAAGCATTGAGGACAACACTTTTTTGAAAGAGAGGAGCATGTTAGGTCCCTATATTACTAGTATAGTACCTTATTGTTGTTAGTTTAACCCCCTTATTGTTATTGTTGTACCCCTGTAACCCCCATATTGTTATTATTGTGCCCTTAAATTATTATTGTTAGGTCGGCTAGGATTACATTGTGGCCCCACTAGGATTACATTGTGGCCCCATGGACTCCTATATACAGAAAGGAGGTTTTGTCATTTGTACCATCGAAGAATTGTTCATTTATGTAATGTATTGGAGGTTGCCCCCTCGAAGTGGTTGATTTCTAAGGCATTGATCTCTCTTTTCTTCTATTTTTGGAGCTGGTTTCACAACATTCCTCATCCACTATTAGAACTGGAGTACATATGGCTTAATCCATTAAACGAAGTGAAATAGATTAGGAGCAATGAAGGTTAAGAAACTAGTGTATGTTCATCCTAGCCTCCACCATCTATAACATTCTAATCTGGAGTATAATAAAGATCTTCACTAGATGTTGATTCGACAATCTCTAACTTAAACATATCACTTAATGCCACGACCCAGTTCAACCCACTTGAGGATGTTACACCACCAAACCAACCTCCCAACTTTTATTCATCACGCAAAAGTGCATATGTAGATGTTGAGGATGTAGACCCATTTCTAGATATGAAGTTAGACCTACTCTACACTATTGTTAATTATTTTTTTCCAAGGGAAACATCATGGGGATACCCAAGGGATGCTTCTCCACATTCCTGGATGGCATCCCTAATACACCTGTCAGCATGGAACTAGCCAAATGCCTAGCAACATTGGCAACAATAGATTGAGCAAACCCCATGGGCTCACATTATTAATAATCATACTAGTAAAGTGATCATTGATGAGACGCTTATTTTTGTATTATCCATCTTGTACCATCATAATTTAAATTTATAAATTATTAACAATGTTTATCAAACTATTATTTATGGTCCATGGATGGTGAATATTAATATGCATGGGAACTCTTTTTTGGTTAAAAATTGTAGCTCTAATTTTATGAATCTTGAATGATTTTAATGTTGGAAAATGCAATGTGGCAGCTATTAATTCTAATTTTCCTTAACCTTAATACTCGCTTATGAACATTATTATTCTTCTTGTGTTTCTTTATTAGATCTTCTTCATCAAACAAATATCAAGAACAAAACAGTAAAGCTAGAAGACACATATATTAGGCTCCAAGCCTGGGCAAAATCCCTCCAACAGGAACACCCAAAAAAAAAAACTCTTATCTTCTTATAGAATCTGCTTCAAATGAGACAACAAAGACCCAAAAGCTAGACCAAGTCCTCCTCCAAGTACTAAGTCATCCCTCCAAATAGAACCAACTTCTAGCTGCAACTTCGACCACAACTTCTGCCCTGCAATTTTGGCCTTGTTGCTGTTGCATAAACCCTAATCCAGCTTCTTTAAGAGACCTTTCTTTGACAAAAACAACTCCTCCCAAGGTCAACGAGGTCAAGATAGAGTATTCTCTCCTCCAACAACTTGATATTGTAACTTGCTCTCCTGCAATTCGGACTTGCAGTTTTAGCTTTCTTTGTAGCTGCAAAAACCCTATATTTCGCACATGTGAGAGAGATATAGCCCAAAAACAAGTTTATCCCTGAATTCTTGGAATCCTTTTTCCTTTTTGTTCTTTGCTCCTCCTTCGTTGCCTCTTCTAGCCTTAGATTGAACTTTTCTTGGGAGATCAAACTTGATGGTGAGTGACTGCCAAATGAGGTCGAATCTGCAACTTTATATAGCCTTTCCAAGGGGTCGAAATCCCTCCTTTAGGCCGACTTGAAGCTTCCACGGCAAAGTTGTACTTTGGAGGTTTCCAAGACTTTCTAGACTCAAAATAAATTCTTCTACAAGATATATTTTGTCCAGAAGGGTCTTATAAACATGATGTTGACTCTATTGACTAATGACAATATATCCTATGACCTAACAAACCCTAGAAGCATGAGGAACATGCTTTTACCCAAAAGGCCATCAATGAAGAGCATGAAACCCATGCTTTAAAATAATAACTTTTTCTTTTATTTTTTTGTTTGTTACATAAGATACATATTCAAATGAGTACAATAACAATTATGAAGACCAAAACTAGTTACATTTCTAACACTCCCGATTAACTAGGGAGGTATTCATAATTGTACAATCAGTACAACATCATTCTCAAACTAAAGAGTTCTCATAAGAAGAGTCAGATTAATAAGCCAACTATAAGCATCATCATTGTAACCAGCGTTATCTTTCGAGTCCTAACTAGACAAGCTCAACTTCATTCAAGAGCATTATGCTGGGAGGCTTTATGTGTGATACCGCACTACCTCTACAAGGCACATACCCCATCTGTATGTTCAGAAGGTATGTCCTTTTAGGACTATTCTTATCTTGGATTTCCAAACCTGAATCATCAAAGAATATCGGTCCTCTTCGACCACTCTTATCTTGGACACCTATCCTATCTTCAAAGAGTATTGGTCCCTTTCCTTTATTGGATGCTATATCCTCAAGGAAACCACAAATGCTTATCCAATCCTCCACCATTCTCTCTCCAAGGCCTTCACTTCGACTTACGGCTGTTAATCCTGGTCAAGTGCCTGACACATGAAGACGAGAATGCACATGTGATGTCTACCATCACTCCCTCTCAACCAGAAAGGATGTCCTACTCCCTCTTGCCCAGGGAATAGACCCTTGCTCCTATTCAAGGAGACTCCTTTACTCCTTCTCAAATCTAGAGGAGATTCTAGACTTCCTTTCTATCTGGGAAGTCAACACCACAAGCCTTATAAGTTTTCATAAGAGTATCAGCTATTTGTTCTTCATAGTTGCATGGCTCCCTCTCTTCTTCACATCTCATATTATCGATTATGCTTCCTTTCAAGGTATCATGGAACCATTTTCTTTCTTCAATCTTGTGACAGGATCTAAGTCATCAATCTTGCACATCACTTTCATCTCGTCATCAACAATAAAGGCATTATATTGAACCTTTCCAATCTTCAAGTTGATCACAGCTTTTGTATGAAAGTGATATCCCTTGTTGACCTTCAAGTTATCTTCTCGCATTACTGCCTTTCATTCCCAAGATGAATATATCTTGACTTTATAATTGCCAGATATCCTATGTTGAGCTTGCCTCAACATTCTTCATATACATTCCTGCAATATCCCTTCAGGTAGCAAAATAATATGTTAACCAAATAACCAATTATAATATAAAATTAGACTTACCCCATCATGATGACCTTCTCGTCCAATCAACATCCTCATGGTCCATCTCCACACAAATCTTTCTTCATGCATTAGATTGCCCAAGGATCAAACTTGTATTACCAAGTTAGAGCTTTTCTTCCGAAGATTATACTGGATGTTAATCATTACATAATCTAGAGAAAGTCTTAATACATTATTTATCCTTAAATCAAATTATTCCTTTTAAACATCACATAATCATACAAAGCATGTTACAAGATTCTACACATATGAATCTTATCCAAGAGTTACTTTAAATATGCATTCCTATGCTTCCTATTCCATCATCTAGTTATATGTCTCATAATGAGCCTGCAACTTGACCCATTGCATTCCTTCATCCCTTCAAAAGTATTGTTTCCATACTAATTGAATGTATACTAACCTTGTCATAATACTTCTCTCAAGAACCTCCAAAATGATGGTTCTTACAGGATCATGATGATCCACCATAGCAAGATGACAACCTCTAACATAATGTTAGATAATGCCTGGATGATGCAAAAAGGTCTATCTATCTTTAAAGACTAGATGATTTCAACAAAATAACTTGACCAAGCAGACTCTAAGTATGATACTATCACATGCTTCTCTCTATGATGCTATACAAAATCATGTAAACAACAATGCATACTATCCTAGAGGAAAGACCAACTTCACAAAGAACCTGACAGACAGGATGCCTTCTTTAGTAGTAAAGATCTTTCACTTCTTCTTTCTTCGGCTTCTTCTCAAGTTCTCCCATTTCCTCAACCACATGAGTGTCGCTTCTTTCCTTACTTTTGTTGTTCTGCTGGTTTGGATAATCCCTCTTAAAGTGTCAATACTCATTGCACTTAAAGCACTGAACCATGGGCATATCTTTCTTCTTGGACTTTCCAAACTTTCCCTTTTTCAGCTTCTTAACTCTAGCTATAAAGGATTGAGACCATTCATCTAATCCAATGTCATCCTTTGTCTTGATCCTAGTTTCTTCCAAGATGCATTGAGCCCATAACTCATCAAAAGAAATTGAGCCTTTCTTCGAGTAGATGCTTGTTGCAAAGTTGCTCCATTCTGGTGGCAGTGCATTCAATACATAGATGGTCTTTTCTGAATCAGAAATTGTCTCTCCAAGCCCCTGCAAGCGATCTCTTAATTGAGAGATCTTTATTAGAAAGGATGCCATGTCCTCATCCATTGATTTCTTCATTCTATATAGCTTATTCCTCAAAGACATCTTTTGTCATGATGTACTTACAGAGTACAAATTCACTAGCTTGTCATACATAGCCTTGGAAGTTTTCAAATTTGCAACAAATGGAACAAAAGGATCCTTAATGGATTCAACGTTGATCCTCTGTGCCCTTACTTCCCCTTTCTTATACTTTGCTAGTTCTTGAGTCTTGTCTTTGCTAGGTTCAGTAATTTCACCAGTAACATATTCCATCACTTCATGTTCTGTAAGTGCCAAGTCAATCCTTTTCTTCCATTTTAGGAAATTTGATGATTCAACGAGCTTATTGTTTTCCTTGTAGAAAGAACCCATATGACCTGTAGCTTCAGACATAGACTATCAATATGATATTTACTTGATGATCAAGAGTCTTCCCTTACTGATGATGTCTCCAACTATCTTGAGGCTTTTCAAGATCTTGAAAGAGACACCAATGATGGTTTCCAAAAGTGATGATATCAAAATCTTTCGATGCTTCCTTCAAGGAGGTCTTCCAATGAGTCTTCAACTAGATCCTTTTCTTAAACAATAACTTTCTTTGTAATATCCCTTCCAATAAAAATCTGCTAAGAGTCTTTTTCAATTTTGGCAAATTTTGAATGAAGAAAATTTTGGGTACAAACTTAGGAAAAGTTGGTGAAGATTAATTAATTTAATTTTGTGTGGTAGAGGAGGCCCCAAACATTAGACAAAGGGAAGATTAATCACATAGTGGAATGTGGGAGCCACCCCATGAGGAAATACGCACTCCTTGAGGAAATTGAATTGGAGGGAAGAAGGAAGAGGCAAGGAGGCCGAATTGTGGATCCCACAAGAAGAGAAGAGGAAAAACAACTATAAACAGCAGAAGTGACCTCCATTTTGGGATCTTTTGACAATCTAACTTTAGAACACAAGTTTCCTTGAGTTGTTTAGCCAAGTAAACTAGTGTCGTTTAGCACAAGGAATTCCCAAGCGGGAATTCCACCTCTACCTTCGGTAGACTTCGAGTGCCACCTTAGGGGAGCATTGATATACGTCTAAGGTTGCACCAGAGGGATTCTATAGGTGAAATCGAGCTATTCTAGAGCAGAGTGGGCACAGGAAAGGACCACATACTTGTGGGAGGAGAGAGCTACAGATCAGAGATTGTTCTGCGAAAATTAGAGGCCCATCTCTTGAGGATTTGGCAGCATTTTTGCAGGTAGCTTACAAGTTGATTTGGTGGCAGCACTTTAGGCCGAAATTCTCTTCCTGGGGCAAGAACAGAAGTGGCTGTTTGGGGGCCTGCGCAGTCCCTAGAGGAGCAGCATTGTTGTGGAGGATAGACCGGAGTTGGGGGTGGGTTGTGCTAGGGGACACCAAGAGAATTATTGGAGGAATTTATCAGCTATTTTGGTGGGCATTTGCAGCAGAATTATGGGTGGTACGAATTTTCCAGCAAGGGGAGGATCTCACTCTAATTGGGGGTATTTTGGATGGTTGGAATTAGGCACAAATCCTTCTGGGTTTTTATGGGTATTTGTAGGAGAGGACCCAGTCAAAATTGCAGAATTTTCCGGGTAGTATTCAGGCCCGAACTCCCATTTTATTTAACAATGCATTTTATTTCTCAGTTGATAGTTTGCACCATTTTGTGTGTTTTCCAGCGTGAAGGATTGGGACCAATTCCTTTATGGGTCTTGTGGGAAAAATTAAAAGGAGGCTACAGCAGCAATTTCAGACCATTCCGAGCATCCTAGTGGAAGATTCGAGCTATTCTCTAGCAGCAGTAGTTAATTTCCTAGTTCAGCGTAGAGGCCATCTTGGGTCGAAGTTTCTACTTTTTTGAGGCATCTAGCTTACCTAGGTTTGCATAAAATGGCTCAGTTGTTGTTCTGAAATTGTGTTGGGTGTTTGTGCCTTGTGTTGTTTTATAATTTCTCTACTATTGTCTCATGCATGCTTCTCTTACACTTAATATTTTCAGTTAGGAATATTATAGTGTTATCAAAGCATGATCTTGACCAGCTGTGGGGAGGCTAGCAAGATCATGGAGGAGTTGATGAGGCAGAACCAAAAATTGGTGAGGCATAACCAGCAGATCCTAGAGGAGATGCAACAAATGGTACATAACCAACAGAGAACCCAAGCACATGCACGCACACCCCAGTAGTACAACACCCATACATATGGCCAATCTGGCCATCCTACCATGCCTCATTTCTTGGATTAACAAAAGGAGGAGAAGTATGGTTCAGGGGTTAGATCATTAGGTAGAGGAGGGCAGTTTGAGGGTGAGTCCAGGAGGCGATTTTGCTAGTGGAGACCTGGTTTTAGACATCAGGAGCCTGAGAAGGAGGCTGAGGGTATGCAAGGTCATGACGAGCACATAGATACACCTAGTGTGACATAGGAGCCACCCTTGCGAGAGTTTCCTTTGGTAGCCCAGATTGACACGTTGGTGGAGACAGTTGAGCACACACCCATAGGACCTTCCATTGATGAGGTGCCAGTAGGAATAGAGGTACCCAGAGTTGTGACAAAATTCCCAGACGACCGCTACCTACAACAGTAGGGAGAGCACCTTGAGGAGCATGAGCTAGATGAGGATGTTATGCTTGAGGAGCTACCTATGGGGGGGCAGCTCAGTACTCCTATTGAGCCCATGATGGAAAAGGATGGGCCTTTCGAGCCTGCCATCGACGAGGAGCAGATAGACACGCAGGCAGTTAGTAGAGTTGTAGTACTTCCTCAGTAGCTCTCTTCAGGCTTACATAGAGGGGACCTGCGGTATTATTAGGTTACCTCTACATATTGGAGGGAGAGTGCTTGAGTTACCTAGACAGATCGTATATGTTGACCAGGACAGTGAGATGAGGCCACATAAGTTTCGCAGGGCATAGCGCTCGCAAGGTGGATTTGTTACATATATTAGTGCTCTTGCATTTGATCCCTCTCATGGGGTTGGATGGCGAGAGGTATTGAGTTGGTACTCGATGGAGCAAGTTAGGTGTCGGGATGTATCCATGGCCATAGTTCGACAGGGGACGTGGGTTACCAAAGGGGCTCGAGGGCCAAACTATTTTTGGGATCCATGTGTGATTCCCCATCACATCATGGAGTCAGTCGGCGATGGTAGTAGTTGTGCACTGGATTCGGGGATTGAGGGCACAAACACCCATAGTTTTCTATCAGAGTTCCAAGCAGCACTAGTGTCTAGCTAGATCAACAGGGGAGTAGGTTTCTCCGTGAGTTGTCCTCGCATGTCGATCAGGCATAGAGTTGCGGGATGATCAACATACTCTTGCAGGGGTTAATCGAAGGGGTGGCATCGGCAGGCCACCAGATAGAGCATTGTACGGGGATGAGGCTTTCCTACGGATATGTTGGGTGCAGAGGACACCAGGCAGCAACACCTTAGTGACACCGCCACTGGCACGTAGGGAGGTTTTCCTGTTAGATCTCTCTGAGAGGATCAAGAGGGGAGGTCCACCCATTCGAGGTCATGGAGGTGTGGTAGTAGAGATGGTGACCCTGACAGGATGCAGGTTGCTGCACACTGACTCAACCTCTGGTCGCGGCATTCTGTGGTGTATAGAGATATGCAACGATGAGTGCCTCTTGAGTATATCGATAGGGACATGCATACAGTCACATAGGAGTTGGTTGTTGTCCCTTGATGCCCTCATCACAAGCAGTAGGGTGCAAGAGACTCACTTGAGGCGGATGGATGTGGCCTAGAGTATCATGGACAGGAGAGGAGTTTTCTCATTGGGGCATACAGACTATGTGTGTGTCGGTACGTGGAGGCGTAGGGATGACATGGTATGTTGCAGAGGTAGCATACGCTTTGGCCCCGAGTCCCCCCTTGAGGGTATGATTATGGGGGATCTGTATGACACATCTTCGACAGGGCATTCTGAAGCATTTTAGGGGCATGTGTCGCAGGGGATGATAGACCTGCTCTACAAAAGGGTACATAGGCTTCTGGCAGTTTTTGGGTAAACCATTAGGAGACGGGATGGTAGAGTTTGTCGTGTGACCAGGCAAGAGCAGGGACGTGGGGTATACCCCAGATTGTCCCTTGATATATGGAGCCTATACCCGCAAGGATCAGAGGTGAGGCACGGATGGATCACAAGAGTTGTCAGAATTATGTCGCTGCAAACTTGGGAGCCGGGGTTTTAGTTGACGAGTGGACCACTCCACTTCGAGATGAGCAGGACCCTGACAGAGAGAGACCTAGCTCATTCTTGGGCCAGCACATGGGAGATCACTGAGGTTTTCTCCACATGACGAGGCGGGTATTCCCTATTGTTGCATAGGATCGAGGCTAGGCATGGGGTGAGAGGCTCGAGCATTGTTGAGTTGTCCCCGCATGTTGGGCATAGCTTTGGTAATTACTTGTATGGTGGCCGAGAGATACAAGAAATGAGCATCATAACATGGAGTTTGGACCTAGTTGTCCAAATTTAACACTCCCTCTCAACTAGGGAGAACTCCATCTATTAGTGCAATCAACATCGTGCGTCATCCCGCCGAAACTTGCTTTGCTGGCTTCTTTATTTCAGAACAGAAGTGGGTCAATCACAAAGACATCATCCCCCGACTGACATAGTCAGTCCAGAGGTCCCAGACCTCACAAATCTTGATCCCAGATCAAGTGGTTGGACCGTGCCATCCTAGATAGAGAGTACGGCAATCTCTGATGCGTCCATCAGTCTTTGCTAATAGTCTCTAGCTTTTCCCACCTCATTGGCCAAATGAGAGGTACTTCCCATGAGCCTTGAACTCAATGGGTAGGATGCATACGGGGCACAGATAAATGAGAGGCGAACCAACTCAATAATCACAAGGGTGGGGCAGAAGCATTATGAGTGCTTATAGCTCCGAGAAGCTATCCCCAAAGCCCCCCAGAGCTCCCAGAGCTCATCATTAGCAGGACCCCAAGTACAACCACCTCAGTACCAAGACTACCCTCCAGGAGAGTTAGAACTGACCTTCCCAGAGCTCGTGAGTATCGCGACCTGCTGTAGGTTCATGCTAGTCGGAAGGAGCCTTACGGCGCCTCGCTGTACCATATCCCGGATAAAGTGGTACCTGATATCAATATGCTTGGATCGGTCGTGGAACACAGGATTCTCAGTCATACGAATCCCACTCTGATTATCACATAGTATCACAGTGGTATCTAGCACATGTCCAAACAGCTCACTAAAGAGCTTCCGCAACCAAACTGCTTCACAACAGGCCATACTAGCAGCAATGTATTCGGCCTCCGCGGTGCTCAAAGCCACCGACTTCTGCTTCCTGCTCTCATAGATCGACGAACCAGATTCGACAGCATCCGGATGTGCTCTTAGATCCTGCGCCGGCCAATCCCGGCATCGGTATATCACGGAGTATCACACTCCGTGAGTGTATCTCAGCCCATGGTTTATCGTGCCCAGAAGATATCTCAAAAGATTCTTGGCACCAACCCAGTGAAAGTGATGAGGCTCAACCATCTGTTGACTCAAAGTGTTCACTGCAAAACATATATCTGGTCGGGTGTTCACTAAGAACATCAAAGCTCCTATGAGTTGACGATACTCAGTGGGATTGGCCAAGATAGGCCCAGCAGCGCTGCCACTCAACTTCTTAAAGTTGAGTTCCATCGGTGTCGACACGGACTTACAGTCCACCATCCCAAATCTTTCAAGAAGCTTCACAATATATTTTCCTTGAGAAAGGAAAATCTCTCCAGGTCTCTGCCAGACCTCCAGGCCTAGGAAATAGTGCATCAGTCCTAGGTCTTTCATCTCGAACTCAGCAGCGAGCTCCCTCTTACATTGATGAATGAGAGGGTCATCACCTGTCAGGAAGAGGTCGTCCACATACAACACTAGAATGAGAGGCTTCCCTTCCACAACCTTGAAGTAAAGGTTTGGATCAGCATTGCTTCGAGTGAAGCCCAACTTCATCAAGTAACTATCCATCCTCTCGTACCAAGCTCTGGGTGCTTGCTTTAACCCATAGAGGGCTTTCTTCAACCTGCAGACATAAGTGTCTCGATCTTGAACTTCAAATCCCGGAGGTTGTTCTACATACACCTCTTCCTTTATTGCACCATGCAGAAAAGCGGTCTTGACATCCATCTGATGAAGACTCCATCCTTGCGTAGCAGCAAGGGCTATGATTGATCGGATGGTGGTATATCATGCCACAGGTGCAAATATATCGTCATAGTCAATTCCTTCCTTTTGAGAGAAGCCACGGGCAACAAACCTTGCCTTAAACTTTTCAGCACTCCCATCAGATCCATGTTTGATCTTGTAGAGCCATTTAGCGGTGACAACAGATTTGTCCTTCAGTCTTGGGACCACATCCCAGACATCATTCTCCATAATAGACTCATATTCTTCATGCATAGCATCCTTCCAGACTTGATGCTTGATGGCTTCCTCAAAAGATCCAGGTTCAGATTGTACAATAGTACTCATGGCAGCTAGATACCCTTGGTATCTACACGGCTTCTTGCTTTCTCGGAATGTCCCCCTTGGGGCAGCATGACCCTCGGCATCTTCGAGGGTGTCCCTGAGCCATGATGGTCTCTTTCCTAGTGAAGGGGGTGGATCAATAGGGTCCATTGGCCCTTCAATATCAGGTATAGTCTCATCCTGGGGTTCTTCCAGATTTCCAGGCCTTTCTTCATGAATTTCTTCGGATCTAGGAAGATCTACTACTTTCTTCAGGGAAGCATCTTCGTCAAAAGTGACATCATGGCTTATCTCTACTTCCCTTTGACCAGGTACATAGACTCTATATGCCTTAGAAGTCTCACTGTAGCCCACAAACATTCCTTTCTTCCCAGTAGCATCCAGCTTACTTCTCTTTTCTTTCGGCACATGAAAATAGGCAGGACATCCAAAAATTCTAAAATGTGAGACATCAGGTTTCTTACCAGAGAAAACCTCTTCGGGAGTTTTGGAGTCCAGAGTGGAATGAGGGCATCGGTTTCCAAGATATACCACGAGCGTGTTGCGACTTCTCCCCTCGACTTAGGTAGACCTCGATCACATGGCATATGAAACTTCCACAATAGAGTACTATTCTTATAGTTGGCATCACACCATTATTGCTAAATTATATCATTAGTAGTCTCTCCCAATACCGGCTTCTCACATAAAAGTCTTTGAAGTCATTTGACTCATATTCAGTGCCATTGTGAGTCCTCAAAATCTTGATCTTCTTTCCGGTCATATTTTCCACCAAGGCTTTGAAGGTACGGAACCACATGAAAGCCTCATCCTTCTTCTTCAAGAAGTATATCCAGGTTTTGCGAGAGAAGTCATCAGTAAACGTCATATAGTAAGAACATCCCCCCAGGGATGTTACGGGTAACATACCAGAAAGATCAGAATGGACCAGTTGCAATATATCAGATGTCTTTGTGACACTTGAGGGAAAAGGTCCCCTTGTATGTTTTCCTTCAGCACAGCCCTTACATACACCTTCATGATTATTTCCAAAATCAGGCATCCCTGTCACCACCTTCCTTGCTTCGGGAAGGGCTTTGTAATGAAGGTGTCCAAATCTTCGGTGCCATAGTTCGGTTTGTCGAATAGTATCACAAGTCATAGCTCCCAACGGACTCCCTCCAACCTGGTAGAGTGTACCAACTCTAAAACCAATTCAGAGAAAGTTACATTGAATCCTTTGTCTTCCATGGCAGATACAGACACAAGGTTCTTCTTCAATTTAGGTACATAGAGTACATCTTGCAAACGGAGGACTTGTCCTTGGGACAAGTGGAGGGTCACAGTCCCTGTCCCTTTCACAGGATAAGTGGCATTATACCCAAGGATAATTTCTAGATTTGTATCCCTTTCAACCATGTCAGAAAGTGCTTCCTTGAATCCGGTGATGTGTCTTGAGGCACCACTATCGATTAGCCAGACATCCATAGTGTCGGGCGGAGATGCAGCTGAGAGAGCAGATACCAGAACATACTCATTTCTTTTATCAACAACATTAGACTCCTCATACCTGGTATTTCTGGTCCTTTTAGAAGGTTGATTGTTTCCTCCAAAGTGAGCCTTCCTCTTTCCTTTGGTTTTGTCATTTCTTCGATTCCCATTCCTTCGGTTGTTGTTGTTATCGTCACCATCGGGAGAATCCTTCTTGAAGGGGCATTCTCTAGCATAGTGTCCAGGCCTATGGCAGGTGAAACATTTACCCTTCTTCTCTTGAGTCTTAGTCCTTCCTTTGTCCTTAGAACCACCAGAGTTCTTCTTTCGGGAATGAGCACCATAGGCAGCATTTCTGTCATTATCGAATTCCTTCATCCTTGTTTCTTCTTGCATACATCTAGACAGAAGCTCATCAAAGTTAGGAATGGTATTATTGTTGAGAATGGTAGTTGTGAATACTTACCATTCATATGGAAGTCCTCCAAGTGCGGTGAGAACCATCTCACGATCAGCTATTGTCTCCCCAATAGCTAGCAGATTGTTCCTTGTTTCTGTCAATTTCAGAAAGAAAGTTTGAATAGACTCATCCCGGCCCTTCTTCATATTCTTCAACTTGTTCTTGAGGAATAGCACTTGGTTCACATTGTTTACTTTGAACATAAGGATCAATTTGTCATACATCTCCTTGGATATGCCTAGTTCAGATATGTGAGCAACTGGAACTCTTATTTATAGTTCCACGATCGTGACTTTGCTCTGGATTTCTCCCTTCTTATACTTGTTTCTATGACCCAGGCGTGGATGGAGGTTCTTGAATCTTCCACTGTCACATAATTGAAGATCATGATCTTCCAATTTGAGATCAATATCATCTTGAGGCATGAGTGTACTTCCGGTGAGCATGGGGCTCTCCTTGAATTCAGATGCAGTGAACCCATTTCTTGCAATACCTCTTGCGATAAGAATGGGGATTTGTCTTCTTCTGTTGATCTGTAAGTTTCCAAGTGTTCTATGCTGGAAACAATTTTACTTTTCTACAAACAATCATACAAGTAATTAACAGCAAATCAGATGAACATATAGCGAGATCTTATGGAAGACAAATCGAGAAACGGGGAAAAATGTGTGTGTTCGTTTCGGCGGTCAACAGGATGCTTCAACCAGCAAAGTCTCCTTTGGTCAGTCAGCCCAGCATGTGTCACAACATCCCTCCAATCAGTAGATGAGTCAACTCAAGTCAACTCTACAAAAGTCAACGCTGTCCTGGAAAAGTCAACGCAGGGGCAGCAAGCTAAAAGTCAACGCAGCAGCAAAACGGTCAACCCTTTGACCTCGATTTTTGTGCCAGGTAGTACGGCCTTCAAAATTGAACCTTCCACAAGTTTTCAGGTTGATTGGACCATGCGTTGACCAAAGTCAACGCTGGTCAAACTTTCTGCGAAACCCTAGCAGCAGAAAGTCGTACTTCAGCTCAGTCGTACGGTCTGTCCTCTTCGTCCTTCACACGTGTGGCTGAAATTCGTCCTTCAGGTAGCTCGTACTATTTGATGAGAGAGGAAGATGTGAGTTGTGTTGATGATCAAATTCTCTCCAACTTTTCCTGTATTTATATCCATCAATGAGGGTGTGTGACACATCTGTTGGGCATGAGAGCCTACATTACAAAACTGGCCGACCTTGCACATATAATTTATTAAGAATAATAAATTCAAAATATAAGTTCTGCTCATCGGATTAAGATATATTTTATATGGATTTTACACCTCTCAGAAAGAGGAATCCAACAAAAATATTAGCCTCTTAATCTGAGCATCATAACATGGAGTTTGGACCTAGTTGTCCAAATTTAACAGGGGACGACCCCAGGATCAGCATGTTGGACCGTCAGTTATGACTAGAGAGTTGCAGCGTCAACACGGCAGTTTCCTTTTGCGATTGGCACGAGATCTTGGCCTCTCAAGGTTTGGCAGTTCAACCACAATCAGGGATGTGCTAGTTTCTACAGGGGAAGATCGTATAGGTCTTCCATTGGGTTTCAATTGCACAGAGAATAGTTCACCCCCTAGAGATTCGTTGATGACTTGGGGCACTAGGTTAGTATGGCAGGATGATTGACACGTGTGGTTCTTGGTGGTCATTGGCACTACTCAGTGGTAGACAACAAGAATTGGGAGCGATGGACCTCCAATATGGATGTGGGATCCAAGGATCCATGGGGTTAGAGGAATACCTTGTTTTGGGAGGATCATGGGGATGAAAGAGACAGGATTGCATCCTCCTTCAGATGACTGGTTAGAGACCATCAAGATGATCACTGCGGGTCGAGGAAGGCCCTTCTAACTATTGTTTCGACGGGAGACTGGAAGTGGATCGATAGATGGTGACCTTGGCGGGGTGCCCTGGCAAGATAGACCTATGTGGAGTGGAATTGCCCCTTATTAGATTTGTAGCAAAGGGTTACCAAAGTGGATGACTCTATAGGAGCACGAGAGGGTCGTAGTTATGACCAGAATGGGGCAACATCCACTTGGTGGACTCACTTTGAGAATAGTTTGGGACCCGGGAGCTACAGGGCTGAGCAGTTGGGTTACAGATTGGGGGGAGTGGGTTCTCATAGGGGGAGGTCACCCAGACCTACCATTGGGACTCCATTCGATAGCAGGAACTTCACTTCCTAGAGACTAGTTGAGACGGGATAGCGCCTCACTTGGGTGGCTATATGACTGGCAGGAGGTGAACGTGATTAGTATGCCAGGACAAGGGATCTATTTTATGGGACATTGGTTGTATCTTCAGGAGTTCCCTCTTGAGGTACCCAGGATCGATTTTTCGATGGGACAACTTTCCGTGGAGTTGACAAGGGTTTGGCAGCATCAAGGTGCTCTGCTTATCGACAGGAGGTGGGAGGACTCTCACACCCCTACACCTTGGGCTTGCGCATGGAGGGAGGGGTGCTTCACATTGAGCGTGATGACTTGGGTCCCTAGTATCTGGGGACTCCTTTATGACAGGTTAGGGCATGGATCAGGAGTGGCTCAATGGCAAAAATTGGGATCCTGATATTGCTTGTAGTGGTAATTGGGTTAGGAGGGAGAGAGCGCTTGTTCAGGAATTGCTTGAGGCTATGTTTTAAAACTAGGTCGGTCTGACTTGGAATTGACCTAGTTGCTGAGCCATGCCCTTGCGTGGACCGACTAGGTCAATTATCCGGTTCGGCGATCGGTCCATTACCGAATAGACCAAGTTGGTCACCGATTCGACCAGTTCGGTAACGGATCGACCGAGCCCGACTTAAACCAGTCGATCTTGGTGACGGGAAAAAAAGGCAGGTTGGGTGGACTTGAAACCACATTTTTTTTCTGTTTCTATTTCCTAGCCCTTCTACCCCTCTCCCACGCCTATAAAGGTGACCCAACCCCCTCATATTTCCTCAAAACTATCCCATTGCATTTGTGTGAGCATTTGTGAGGAGTTTGTGAGCAATTGGAGTTGGTTTTTGGAGCAGCATTGAGGAGGTTCTTGGGTGATCTTTGGAGCAACATTGAGGAGGTTTTTGGGTGATCCTTGGAATAGCATTGAGGAGTTATTTTTTCGAGCAGCATTTTCCATTAAGGATTTGATTTTTGGAGCAACATTGGTTATGTGTTTTTGTTCTGATCTCTATATATTACATGTATTGGACAATGCAATGGGTGCCATTTTGATATAATAGACATATTCATGAGCATTCTTTGATCATATGTTGTCTTCTCTTAATTTATTCTAATGCTTTGAGTTTGGAAACATGAATGAAAATCTTTAAAAATATTTTTTTCATTAAAAATTAAATATTTATTAGGAATTTGACTTTTGTGATCCATAAATTATGTATCAAATCTTTCGGTGAAAATCACAATGGAGAAATTTGTGTCGACGCATTTCGAACCAGCCAGTGTGGTTCATCATCAAGACAAGATACGAAATATGATCAAGGACTCAACTTAAATAGATAAAGAAGCTCCAAATAGCCGTTGTACAATAACGGCTAGTTTGACCAAAAAAATAAAAATAAAAATAAAAACTAAAAATAACAAAATAAAAATAAAAATAAAACTATAAATAAAATAAAATATAAAAAACCAAAAACTAAAAATAAAAAATAAACAATAAAAATAACGGCTAGTTTGACCAAAAAATAAATAAATCAATCAATAATATAAAATAAACAATAAACAATAAAATAAAAAGAAATTTTTAAAAATTAAGAATAAAATATAAAAATAAAAAATAATAAGATATCAATAAATACATCGATATAAAAATGAATATTAAAGTAAAAAAATGTTAAAAAATAAAAATAAAGAACAAGAATAAAATAAAAATATTAGGAGAAAAAAATAAATAAAAATAAATAAATAATAAAAATATATAAAATAATAAAATAAAATAAAAATATACATTACTTGAACACAATTCAATATAAAATTTGAAACTAAATTCCTTTATTCTTATTTATTTTTATTTATTTATTTATAAATTAATTAATTAATTTATTTATTTACTTTTTAATTAATAAAAATTAGATTAAAAATAAATAATAAACATAACTCTGCTAAAAAATAAATAAAAATTAATTACATAACAAAGAATAACAGAAAGGAGAAAAGCAAAACAGGACAAGAGGGGAGAAAAAGACGAACCTTATTTACTTTTTACAAAGACCGAGTCATTAAAATCAACTAGTTTGAGTCGATACTGAGTCGAAGTTGACCCCCAGCCGGTTCCGAGTCTAAGTCTGAGTTTTAAAACATTGGCTTGAGGACAAGCAATTTTTTGGCGGGGAGCACTGTAATATCCCCTCCAATAAAATCCGTTAGGAGCCTTTTTCAATTTTTGCAAATTTTGGTTGGAGAAAATTTTGGGTACAAACTTAGGAAAAGTGAGTGAAGATTAATTAATTTAATTTTGTGTGGTAGAGGAGGCCCCAAACATTAGAAAAAGGGAAGATTAATCACATAGTGGGATGTGGGGGCCACCCCATGAGGAAATACACACTCCTTGAGGAAATCGAATTGGAGGGAAGAGGGAAGAGGCAAGGAGGTCGAATTGTGGATCCCACAAGGAGAGAAGAGGAGCAACAACTATAAACAGGAGAAGTGGCCTCCATTTTGGGATCTTTTTACGTTCTAACTTTAGAACACAAATTTCCTTGAGTTGTTTAGCCAAGTAAACCAGTATTGTTTAGCGCGAGGAATTCCCAAGTGGGAATTCCACCTCTACCTTCGATGGACTTCGAGTGCCATCCAAGGGGAGCATTGCTATACATCTAAGGCTGCACCGGAGGGATTCTACAGGTGAAATCGAGCTATTCTAGAGTAGACTGGGCGCAGGAAAGGACCACTTACTTGTGGGAGGAAAGAGCTACAGATCAGAGATTGTTCAGGGAAAATTAGAGGCCCATCTCCTGAGGATTTGGCAGCATTTTTGCAGGTGGCTTACAATTTGATTTTGTGGCAGCACTTCAGGCCGAAATTCTCTTCTTACGGCAGGCACAGAAGTGACTAATTAGGGGCCTGCGCAATGGCTAGAGGAGCAGCATTTGTTGTGGAGGATAGACCGGAGTTGGGGGTGACTTGTGCTAGGGGACGTCGGAAGAATTATTGGAGAGATTTATCAGTTATTTTGGTGGGAATTTGCAGCTAAATTTTGGGTCATATGAATTTCCCAGCAAAGGGAGGAGCTAAGGATAATTTTGGAAGTCTAGAATCAGGCCCAAAGCTTTATGGGTTTTTATGGGTATTTGGAGGAGAGGTCCCAATTAAATTTGCAGAATTTTTCGGGTAGTATGGTCCCAATTAAATTTGCAGAATTTTTCGGGTAGTATTCAGGCTCGAACTCCCATTTTACCATTTTGTGGGTTTTCCAGTGTGAAGGATTGGGACCAATTCCGTTCTGGGTCCTATGGGAAAAACTAAGAGGAGGCTACAGTGACGATTTCAGACATGGGCATTCTAGTGGGAGATTTGAGTTATTCTCTAGCAGCACCGGAGGGATTATATAGGTGAAATCGAGCTATTCTAGAGTAGACTAGGCGCAGGAAAGGACCACGTACTTGTGGGAGGAGAGAGCTATAGATCAAAGACTGTTCAGGGAAAATTAGAGGCCCATCTCCTGAGGATTTGCAAGCATTTTTGCAGGTGGCTTACAAGTTGATTTGGTGGCAGCACTTCAGGCCGAAATTCTCATCCTGGGGCAAGTGCAAAATTGGTTGATTGGGGGGCTATGCAATCACTAGAGGAGCAGCATTTGTTGTGGAGGATAGACTAGAGTTGGGGGTGAATTGTGCTAGGGGACATCAGGAGAATTATTGGATGGATTTATCAACCATGTTGGTGGGCATTTGTAGAAAAATTTTGGGTGGTACGAATTTCCCAGCGAGTGGAGGAGCTTACTCTAATAGGGGGTAATTTTGGAAGGTTAGAATCAGGCCCAAAGCTTTATGGGTTTTTATGGGTATTTGGAGGAGAGGTCTCGATTAAATTTGCAAAATTTTCTGGGTAATATTCAGGCCCAAACTCCAATTTTATTTAGCAGTATGTTTTATTTCTCAGCTGGTAGTTTGCACCATTTTGTGGATTTTCCGGTGTGAAGGATTGGGACCAATTCCTTTCTAGGTCCTATGGGAAAAATTAAGAGGAGGCTACAACAGCGATTTCAGACCATTCTGGGCATTCTGGTGGGAGATTCGAGTTATTCTCTAGCAACAGCTAATTTTTTGGTTCAGCGCAAAGGCTATCTTGGGTCGAAGTTCTACTCTTTGGAGGCATCTATCTCACCCGGGTTTGCTTCAGCTTGCATATGCAAGCCCGGGTGCACTTATTCCTTGCTATTGTACTCCAATATATTTCAAATTTTAATAAAATGGCTCTATTGTTGTTCTGAAATTGTGTTGGGTGTTTGTGACTTATGTTGTTTTATAATTTATTTGTTATTATCTAGTGCATGCTACTGTTACACTAAATATTTTCATTTAGGAATATTACATTCTTGTAGTCTTCCTTTTCAAGCTTTCCTCTGATGAGGCCCTTCTTCTAGATCAATAGGTTTTCCTTTTCCCCCTAGCAAACCCTTCTTGCATCCACAAGATGATCCTTCCAGTTGCCTTCTCTTGTTCACCTTAGCTCCTTTACCATGTTGGAAAATGCAATGTGGCAGCTATTAATTCTAATTTTCCTTAACCTTAATACTTGCTAGTGAACTTTAGTATTCTTCTTGTGTCTATTTATTATATCTTCTTCATCAACAAATATCAAGAACAAAACAGTAAAGATAGAGGACACAAATATTAGGCTCCAAGCCAAGGCAAAACCCCTCCAACAGGAAAACCTGGAAAAAACTCTTCTTATAGAATTTGCTTCAAATGTGACAACAAAGACCCAAACCCTTGACCAAGTCCTCTTCCAAGTACTAAGTCATCCCTCCCAATAGAACCAGCTACAACATTGACCACAGCTTTTGCCTTGCAATTTCATCCTGCAACTTTTTCCTACAATCTCGGCCTTGTAATTGCTGCAAAAACCCTAATCCAGCTTCTTTAAGAGACCTTTTTTTGAGCAAAACAACTCCTCCCAAGGTCAGCGAGGTCAAGATAGAGTATTCTCTCCTCCAGCATGTTGAAGAATGTAACTAGGTTCGGTCTTCATAAATTGTACTTGAGTCAAAATTTAATATATTTGTCAAAAGAAAAGCAAAAAGAATTTTTATTGAACTGACTTGTTAAAGCATGGGCTTCATGCTTGGGTCAATTATAGGTCAAGCCTCCATTGTAGGCTTTAGGTTGTTGTCAAATTCATTTATTATTTGGTCAAAGACTCCTCCATCAAGTCAACCTATTCATCAAGTCTCCATCTAGTCGGCTTCCCTCAAAAAGAACTCATGTCGGCCTAATACAGTGACACATCTCTTCATATGTTCATGTAGGCTTATTTATGACGGACAAACAACTATATATACAAGTATGAGGACTTTGCATAACACATTCAAGAAGCTCGAATTGGTCTCTGAAATAGGTGCGGATATTACGGAAAGAGAAGCTTGGAACATCTCTGAAATAAGTTCGGATATCGCAGGTGTACTTGGTGCAATCATAGTAAGTTAACTTCGAATTAGTTTCGTAAATGCGGATTGAGGTCCAGTGCTACCACAAGTTCGGTGGCACCACATTAAGAATGTTTTCGCTACCATCACAATGAGAAGGGTTCAGAGTCACCACAGTGAGAAGGTTTTTTTGTCATCACAATGAGAAGGATTTGATGTCACCACAGTGAGAAGGATTCGGTGTCACCATAGTGAGAAGGTTTCAGTGTCATCACAGTAAGAAGGATTCGGTGTCACCACAATGAGAAGGTATCGTTGCCATCACAGTAAAAAAGACTCGGTGCCACCACAGAAATGAAGTCTCAGTGCAACATAATGACAAGAATTCGATGCTAACACAATGACATGGATCTTTGTATGCAAACGTAGTGAAAGGAAGAACAGACAAGGATGACTTGATGGAGGGAGTCTTTATTCTAGGGTGTAAGGGCCTTGGTCGTCTCATCATTTTGAATCTACTTAAGGAAGAATTTTGACTGGGTTTTCCCCTAGAGTGGGGTTTTTCCCTGGCTGCATGCCTACATCTTGTGTCCTCTTCTATTTGTTGCTTGGCATTAGTCTTGAAGATAAGAAAAGATAAATCGAAAGAATGAATAATAATAACGAAAACATCACAAGATAATGTCATAATGAGATAAATCATTTAACTACCACTCTTTGTATTTGTCAACATGGTACCACAGCTAAGGTGATGATCAAAAGGCAGTTTACTTATGCATCTTTGAAGTATTTTCAGTAAGAGGTTTTGTTTAAGATCAAGTCAGAAGTTCGGATCATTTTAGTTCGTAGAAAGGCATCGGTGAGTTCTATATTAATCTCAGCAATTGTGATGCATTTCGGTGAATGTAAGTAAGACAAAGCCGAATCAATCTCAAAGATAGAGCTTAGGTGTAAATCATAGTCTCAGTCATAAAGGAGAATTCGAGCTTTGTGATATGTGTATGGTCAAAACAGTGATTTGTACATAGGCTAAAAGCATTGGTAAGAAGCAATGATGTTTCATGTCTTTGGGCTGAAGTAATACAAGTTCAATAAAGAAGAACATTCAACTTGCAGAAAGACTCTCGGCATATAAATATGGATTGACAGTGAAAACAAGAGATAGAATTTCAGTTTATTACAGTGAAGAAAACTCGAACCATGAACCGAGTCATCACATGTATGAAGGTTTGTGTATGGATAATCATTGCTTGGGATATATCCACAACACCATACTACAGAACAATGTATGCCATTACTAAAGGACTGAGTTACTATCTCTATAATGACGAAGACGGGAATGACACTACAAGTATATAGATATATCTTTGCCATAAGTTATCAAATAGAACCAAAGTATGAAGCATATGACTGAACTGTGTCATCACATAAAGAATCTGAAATTTGTCCTATAAGAGATTCAAGCCTTGAGGAAAACCAAGTAAGTATTGTCAAGATGTGCATGCAAGTCTAATGAGATATCAAATCAAAGGTATGTAATCACAAGGTACATATGTTCATGAGCTTTTAGATTTTCAATATATCTAATATTAAATTATTCTTGTTTATAGCTAGTCTAGGGTAAAGATTGTAATCCCTAGATAACATGCATCCTTATCTTCTAGAGTTTACAAGTCATCTAGGATTTCAAGCAAAAGTCCTAGACTGAAAGAAGGAATAAATTTTTTAGGATTCCATCCTCCATGAGATCTAACTTAAGAAATTAAATCATGTTCCTAGTATCACATGTTTTGATTGAAATTATGCATTACAGGTATAGAAGATCATGGCTTATACTTCAAGAAATTCCTACAAGGTTTGGACATCTCCAGGGATGTCTTAGATAGACTATACATTTTATAAAATTCTCTTAAGTACGTTCATCTTATTTTGAAATTTGTGTTACATTACTAACATCGTTATGTCTAATTGTCTTGAATCATAAAGATTCTTATTAAGGATGATTCATCTTTTGATAAATCTACCCTCTACATCCCTGATTGATCTTCTAGAACCCTACATAGGTTCTCTGTAAAACCCTAATCTAAGAATGAAACCCTAACCTACTTAGGGTTACTGATGGAGTCTAAAGAAATTGCTATCATGTTTGATATATTGATGATGTTATGTTTGGGGTTTTGGTATGATCATGAAAACCCTAACTTGTTAGGGTTGAAATGGTGTTGTTTGAAATCCCGAAACCTTTGAAGTTGTGGTAAAGTAGGGTTTATTATGTTATGAATTGAAACCCTATATCCTTAGGGTTTGGTTGGGTCCATAAGAAAACCCTTGTTATGTATTTAAAGTCCTAGGAATGAAACCCTAGGTATGTGTTCATTTGGTTGAAACCCTAGCTTGGTCTAGATCGGTAAATGTCTAATATATTAATTTGCCTAATGATGAATTCCTAGATATATGTGTTGACCTAATTATTAATGGTCATGAGTCTTAGTGTTTGGAAACAAGACCTAGTCAAAGTTTGAAGTTCTAGGATGTTGTTTGATCTAGGGTTTTGCAGCTAAGCCCTGGTAGTAGTTAAATTCTCTAGTATGAATAACAATCTGGAATCTATGAATCTATATAGATATTGGTGAGAATTTGTAGATGGAAAATCTAGGGTTTCCAACAAACCCTAGTAGAATCTATTCATGTTATTGATTAAGCTGTGATTGGTTTTGATTGTTGGAGCTCATGTATGAAATCTAGGGTTTGCATGAAATCCTAGTAGGAAGTCTAACATATGAATTCTAAGAATTTTTAGATGCATTACTTGTTTGGTTTGTTTCTAGGGTTTTCTATATGAAAGACTTATCATATTGTTGAGAATAATGTTAAGGCCCTAGATATAATGAGACTGATTTCTTGATTGAGATGTTGATGTGATTTAGGGTTTGTAATAAAACCTAGGCAAGAAGTTGAAGTATTGAAGTATAGACTCTTACTGATTATGTTTGTAAAGCCTAATACTTCCGCTACTATAAGATTATGTTATGACTAACTTCATGCTTCTATAGATTTGGTTGTACTTGCTATCTAAGTTGTGCAGGTACATCATCTTCAAGTTGGTGAAGATGTCTGTAAGAAAAGTTAATATGATGAGAAGGATGGAAGCCAGGAAAGATTCTCCAATATCGTAAGAATAAGTTGATCTCCCTAGGTTAAGAGGGAGTCGGGATAGAAGAAAAACTCCCTGGTTGAAGGGGAGGGCATATCATAGTTCGGATTGGAAAATACATTTTGAAGGGCATGTTGCTGCATGTGAAGTAGGAAAGGAAAGTGTATGATTAAGGAATCTTTTGTCAAAGATTTGGTTGATAGTCCTAATGAGATAAGTTGAGAAGCAACATCGAATTGTTTGAAAGACCCCGGAGGTTTGTATTTGACTATGTACATTTGAAAGTGTATATTGATTGGGGTTGTGTTTGTATAGGTAAATCTCTCAAAGGTTTGATAAGCATGCTGGTTATCGATCAGTTTGATAGGGAGAGATTTGTTGTTGTTGAGGCCTTGTGAGTGAAGCGTTGCTTGGAGGACATCAGGCTGGCACTTTGTATTGATGTCTAGTAGGGAGGGTGGGCATTGATTGGATGCGCACCTGGATCCATGGGTTGATGGTTAGTAAGTAAGCCTAATGGTACCTAGAGAGGCTAAAAGCTTTAGTCCATCTTAGTCCCACTCAGATAGATTTCCCTGGTCAAGAATCTAGTCTGTTAAACACCATGTTAAACACACACATGGTGTATGAGGAATAGACACACACACATAAGAGACTCAACACACAATGAAGGATAAGCGTGAGGCTTTCTTATTTTCCATTATACAAAGATGTACATTTATAGTACAATGGTGTGACTCTTGGTTTCATATTCCAAGGTCACTTGGACTCCATTGTGACTTTTCACATTCCACACCTACCCATGGAGGATTAGGTGTTCCAACATAGTCTGTGGCATTGCGGTGCACAAATTGTTGAGAGACCATGGATAGATTGCCCTGGTCAGGAATCTAGTCCAGAGCATTGTGGTGCTTAAACTTCTTTGTAGATGATGTGTTTTGAGATCTTCCATGTACCTATTTGATTATATGTAAATATGAATACCAACCTAGTTAAGAGGGAGTTGAAGAATGTAACTAGGTTCGATCTTCATAAATTGTACTTGATTCAAAATGTAATATATTTGTCAAAAGAAAAGCAAAAAGAAATTTATTGAATTGACTTGCTAAAGCATGGGTTTCATGCTTGGGTCAATTATAGGTCAAGCCTCCATTGTAGGCTTTAGGTTGTTGTCAAAGTCATTTAAAGTCATTTATTGTTTGGTCAAAGACTCCTCCATCAAGTCAACCTCTTCATCAAGTCTCCATCAAGTCGACTTCCCTCAAAAGAACTCATGTCGGCCTAATACAGCGACACATCTCTTCATATGTTCAAGGCGGCTTATTTATGACGTGCAAACAACTATATATACAAGTATGAGGACTTCGCATAACACAGTCAAGAAGCTCGGATTGGTCTCTGAAATAGGTGTGGATATTATAGAAAGAGAAGCTCGGATCATCTCTTAAATAAGTTCAGATATCACAGGTGTACTCGGTGCAATCACAGTAAGTTAACTTTGGGTTAGTTTGGTAAATGCAGATTGAGGTTCAGTGCTACCACAAGTTCGGTGTCACCGCAGTAAGAATGTTTTCGCTACCATCATAGTGAGAAGGGTTCGTTGTCACCACAGTGAGAAGGTTTCATTGTCATCACAGTGAGAAGGATTCGGTGTCACCACAGTGAGCAGATTTTGTTGTCATCACAGTGAGAAGGATTTGGTGTCACCACAGTGAGAAGGTCTCACCGCCATCACAGTAAGGACTTGGTGCCACCACAGTAATGAGGTCTCAATGCAACACAGTGACAAGAATTCGGTGCTAACACAGCGACATGGATCTTGGTATGCAAACACAGTGAAAGGAAGAACAGACAAGGATGACATGATGGAGGGAGTCTCTAGTCTAGGGTGTAAGGGTCTTGGTCATCTCATCTTTTTGAATCTACTGAAGGAAGAATTTTGACTAGGTTTTCCACTAGAGTGGAGTTTTCCCTAGCTGCGTGCCTACATCTTGTGTCCTTTTCCATTTTTTGCTTGGCATTAGTCTTGATGATAAGAAAATATAAATCGAAAGAACGAATAATAATAACGAAAACATCACAAGATAATGTCATAATAAGAGAAATCATTTAACTGCCACTCTTTGGATTTTTGAACACAGCAACTTGATACTACAACTCACTCTCCTGCAATTCAGACCTGCAATTTTGGCCATCTTTGTAGCTGCAAAAACCTTATATTTTCGCACATGTGAGAGAGATATAGCCCAAAAACAATTTTCTCCTGGACTTCTTGGAATCCTTTTGCCTTCTTGTTCTTCACTCCTCCTTCCTTACCTCTTTTAGCCTTAGATTGAACTTTTCTTGGCAGATCGAACTTGATGGTGAGTGAGAGCCAAATGAGGTCAAATCTGCTCCTTTTATAGCCTTTCCAAGGGGACGAATTCCCTCCTTTAGGACGACTTGAAGCTTCCAGGGCCGACTTGTACTTTGGAGGTTTCCAAGACTTTCTAGACTCAAAATAAATTCTTTTACAAGATATATTTTGCCCAGGAGGGTCTTATAAACATGATGTTGACTCTCTTGACTCATGACAATATATCCTATGACCTAACAAACCCTAGAAGCATGAAGAACATGCTTTTCCCTAGAAGACCATCAATGAAGAGCATGAAACCCATGCTTTAAAATAATAAATTTTTCTTTTCTTTTTTTGTTTGTTACATAAGATACATATTAAAATGAGTACAACAACAATTATGAAGATTGAAACTAGTTACATTTCTAACATTTAATTCATTCCTTTGAATTTTCAGTTCTTTAACACACACACACACACATATAAAAATCCTAGTAGAAATCTAGTGAAGACATATTCTAATAACTTATTGAATTTGCATTTTTCCTATGTTGCCATGATTTGTAGGGATAGTGATAGGTACGCCATTTTTTGAAATCAGAGTGCAAAGGGATACATTGGGGTGCATCACACATAAAATTTTAGACATGTAAAGATTGGAGTTATTTGAGGTTCTTCACAAATTTGGGGTGGATGAGTCTTTTGTTCTATGGGTTAAATCTTGTATAGACTCTCCCTCGATCGCTCCCATATTGAATGGAAGGTCTACCACCTTTTTTAGGAGTTAAAGAGGATTGCAACAAGGGTGCCCTCTTTATCCTTTGTTGTACATAAGCATGTTTGAAGCATTGAGTAGGAAATCAGAGCATGAAAGAGTCTTAAGCAAAGTAGAAGGGATCAATTTTGCAAGAAGATTCAGTGGTATCAACTACTCTTAATTTTTCGATGATACTCTTCTATTGGGGGGTGCATCATCCATTATAGTAGAGTGGTTCAAGTCAATTCCAAAATGAAATTGGGCATCAATCAACTCTCAAAATGCCTTGGGATGAAAGTTGTGACACTAAGAAGGTTGAAGATGAAAAGCGATTTCTCTTAGAATGTCTTGCATATACTAAGATTACATCTCAAATTCAAAAGATTTGTCACACAACCAATCTTCCTAACCTTTTAACTCAACAAAACTACAGTGATCTTCGAAAGCTTCTCTTAATGTTGTTTGAGCACCAAACTAAAATTGCAAAGAATTACAAGTAATCCCTTAACTTCTTAAGGTCTAATAGAACAATCTGGTCTCAATGGACGTTAATCATCATCATCATCATATATATGTGTGTGTGTGTGTGTGTGTGTGTGTCAACTCCATGTTGAGCATGAAAGGAATTACACATATCCCTCATATGTACACCATTGAAATGCTTTTGACCACAAGAAATTTTTTACTTCATATAACTATTTTATTTAAGGTTCATATTGAAATATTATTAATATCTTTTTAAATGCCACGTGTCCACTCCATGTTGAACATGGAAGGAATTACATAATTCTCTCATACTAAACACCACACCATTGAAATGTTTTACCCATAACCCTAAAGAATAAACAAAAAACCTAACTCCTAAACCCTAGCAATGCTAGCAATCAATGGTAATGTTAAATTCTTAAAGTAAAAGTTGGCATTTCCTTTATTTTTTAACATTACCATTAATTGTTTTTGGATGTTTGAGAGTGGTTCCAATATCCAACATTATCAGACTTCATATGGAGAAAGTATAATTGCATATACCATTCAAAATTCAGCAAACTTAATAGTTTCAAGATTTTAGAATTTGTAGCATTGCAACATTTTCATTGAATTCTATCATGTATGAAGGTATGGAATTGGCATTTAATCAAGAGCACCAAGCCCTTTATGTACCTTGATGTTGGTGGTATTGATAGTTGAACTCCTTTGATGTTCGTGGCATTGATTATTGAACTCCTCTACTATGGACTTAACAAAATATACCCTTCACTCAAATGAAAATCACTGGTTAGGCATGTTAAGTTTTTTCTATCATATAAGGTTGAGGAGAAGAACCCTTCAATCAAACCAAACTCATGGTTAGGGATGTTAAATTTTTTTCTGCCATATTATAAGGTTGAGGAATCCAAGGAGTCTAAAGACTCTGGGCCAGATGATGTTTATGTAACTCTTGCTGATTATCCCATTTCTAGTGGCGGTGATGAGTTTGATGAGTGATCATGTTGATTAGTGATTTGTAGTAGGCCAGTGGCCCACTAGCTTGGAGCATGATTTTTGGACTCTAGATGTCATTTAAAGCATCATTGATTATGTATTTTGTTGTTGATATGTATTTCTCTCACTGTAATATTCCGAATAGAAATAAACAGTAATATAAAGCGACATAAACAAGAATCTATAGCAAATAAAGAGATTTCACATAAACAATGCAAAATATGGAGAAACGCTGAGCCATTTTATTATATAACTGAAATATACAATGAGTACAAAGGTGATCAGAATGATGGCACCTTGGCTTGCACAAGGCAAGCTGGAAATACTCTCAGAAATGTTCAAGGAATGGTTGCTTTGTCAAGGACTGCGTAATCTCTAAACGTCGTTGCTGCTACTGCCGGACTGTTGCTACTGGAATGGGATGGCTCTTTGGGGTTGTTCCCCTACTTAGAAAAATATGAAACTCTGGGAATGAGTTCTCCTCCAAATACCCAGAAAAGCCCAAAAAGGAATCCCGGAATGAATGACCCCAGAATTTGACCTCCCTTGAGGAATAACGCTATCCCAGTGAAGTACGTTGGCCCTGAATGATCCTCTACAAATAATGGCCTCCTCCTATACCAAAATGATGCAATAGTGAAGGGTTGATCCCTTCTCACTATCTCGAGCTGAACCCCCTGATGAATCCTCTCACCCGGAACTGCCTCCACCAAGAACTGCGTGATCTCTCCCAGAGACTGCGTTGTTGAGATTTTGTGTATTTGGGGTAGCATCAGTTGTGCTTTAGCTCCCAAATTTTGTGGAGGGACTAAAGTACACTTGATCTACAAGACCCAGAAATTGATTTGGGAAATTTCATCTGGTTTAGGAGATATTAAATTAATTAATTATTTTAATATCTTTCCTAAGATAAAACTTAGGGAACTTAAATAATTAAAGTAAATTTAATTAAACATGTGATGAAATTGTCTTAAGTCACACGGATCAAGCTTTCTTTTAATCTTAGCCATTGATTCAAGATCTGATCATGGCCGTTGATTTGTCAACAAGAAAACTATAAAGGAAAGGCTTGGGATCATTTGTAAAGATACACAGAGGCAGAGCCCTAAAGCTAAGCTAAGATTCTAGGGTAGGGTTTGCTAAGAACACTCAGAAGTGTTTCAGCTGCAGAGAGGGAAATTTAGGCCAAGGGGTGTTGAACCCTTAGTTAAACTGAGAGGGGGGGGTGAATCATTTTAACACATACATGGACTTTTAAAACTTTTCCCTTAAAACTTATTTACACCTTCATTTCATGATCAACTTAATATGTGAGCAATCTTAATTTGTGAGCAGCAAGTATCAAGCAGATTTGTTTATGTAACAACAGTCTTAATATGTAAGCAACATGTATTAAGCAGATTAGATAAACCAAATCAACGCATAGACATCATGCACAGAGACACCAGATATAAGTGGAAACCCATAAAGGGAGAAAACCACATCTTATTATTGTTGTGATGCAAAGGCAAGCTCCAACTCTCTCTCACCACTGATTTTCTGTAGGCACCAACCTACAGGAGGCTCCTACCTCAATTCTGCAAGCTACAACTTGCAAGGAAGCTCCAACTCCCATCAATTTTCTACAGGCACCAACCTACAGGAGGCTCCAACCTCGGGGCCGGGCCTACAACTGACATCTATCAAGCTACAACTTGATAGGGAAGCTCCAACTTCCTTACTCTTTCAAATAGAAACACTTGTTGATTTACCTTGGATATAAGCTCTGTTCTGTTCCATCTGCTCTATTGTTCATCTATTCTCATATCTGCCCTGTATCATCTCTGCATCTTCTCAGATTCTCTATCAGCTTCTCCTTCTTCTCTGCTCAGCTCCTCCTTCTTCTCTGCTCAGCTCTTCTTTCTTCTCTGCCTCACTGCTTCATTTCTGCATTCTCTTCACTCACTCTCTTTAACCTCTTGCAACTTTCTTATTTTCTTCAACTCTCTTCAATTCTGCTGCACACTCTCTTTTTCTCTCACTCTCTTTCGTCAACACTCTCCCTTTGGATATTACCCTGTTTTATACAAAATAGCTTCATGGTTGTTTGTATTCTACTGGGAATTCGAAATGGACAGCCATGTCTCTTTGCCTTCTACCTTCTCATTTCTTTTATCCGCTCATTCAGAAAATATAACTGTAGGTACCAATTTAACATTATAGTGGGATATTTTTTCTCTTTCGGAGACTTGCCAATGCATCACAACAATATAAATTAAAAATCATTTACATTCAATTACAATGCAAACTCCAGCTCACTCATTCACCCTCTTGGCTCGCTGCACATTTGTATTTTCTTTGACTGTGTCTTTGTCCCTTTCGGCTATGTTTGTTTCCTTATTCATTGTCGTAGGGTAACGTCCATATGCCATACATTTGTAACTATTCTTTTTATATCAGTGATTTATATATATATATATGTAACTGCTGACTTCAAATCTGGGAAAATTCCAACGCTTTACACACAGTAAGGGTCTTGTTGATGTGGAACGTTCCGCAAGCGGAACATACATACACCACAATTGTTTTATGTTCACAATCGCAATAATACCATCTCTTTACATGCGCACTGTAATATCTCGATACATATATATAAGCACATTCGCTAATACAAACAACCCGACATCCATAAAATACTGGCCACCACTTATAAATGTCATACCTTTGTTAAACCCACTGACCTTAACAACGAGCAATATAAATTAAACTGGGGCCCAGCGCTAACAATCGACCTGATCGGAGGGCTCACGCTCCATCGCACCGCAACATCCAATCCGACGGATATCGCTCGGGCAACTTGCACGAGCAATAACGCGCGATGGCATGCCGTACTTGGGTTATCCTTCGCGCACCTTCCGAACACAGCCACCGTCCGATGGCATCTTCCCAGATCAACGGTATGTATCAATATCGCACCACGTCTTTGGTCGATGGTTAACGCGCAATGGCACGCAGTGGGAGGCAGTTTTCCGTGGGTCCACCTCGCCACGTGTCAAATGATCTATGGAATCGCTCCCAACTCCTCAAATACCGCCCACCATGTAAAGGTCGTGCGATGAAAACCATAAACTGTCATAACTGTTCATCTGGTCACGGTTCTGCTCTTCTACGCAGGGTTCCGGTCTCTTCATTATGTTTTATAAACCCATCGGGTCCGGAACTTAATCGCAATCGCAAGTCCCTGTATGGACGTTCCGCTCCCTTTATATTCTCCGATGTGATTAGATTGTTCTGATGCGATCATGCCGGACTTCAAATACTTGTTACTCATGGTTTATAAGCCCATCGGGTCCGGGTTCTCAATCGCAATCGCAATTCTTTGGTTTATGCGTTCCGCTGCCTTGTTTTTCTCCGATGCGATTTGGTAAGAGGTCCCACCATATAATACTTTGTTTTATGCGCTTATATAGGCTTTGAGTCGATGCGATTAAGCCGGATTTCAAACTTATCAAGCCACTGTTTATATGCCCATCGGATCCGGGCTCTCAATCGCAATCGCAATTCTTTGGTTTATACGTTCCGCTGCCCTTATAATCTCCGATGCGATTGGGTAAGGGGTCTCGCCTTATAGTACTTTTGTTCTTTGAATCTCGCGCTACATATGGCTATACATATGTAGATATATATGCTTTAGTCCTTTGTATATAAAGCACAATATATACTTTGCCGCTGGAGTATACGATTCCCGGAATGAGATTTATATTATATATGCATTACATTGCCGCTTGGGTTATGATTCCCAGAATGAGATTTATATATATATATATATATATATACTTTGCTGCTCCAATCTTTAGTGTATCTTCCAGTGGGGTATGCGATTATCGGAATTTTATATATATCCTCCAGCTGGGGTAGCGATTCTCGGAATAACGGCTGTGTCTCTACCTCTGCTGCTCGACCCTCTCTACATCTTGCTGCTATGTTGCTTTCTTTGCCTTGTTGCTGCCTCAGGTGTTCCTCCTTTGCCATCTCCTTTTCCATCAATGACAACATTTCCAACAAGGGGATGATCTGATCCCGGGGTCTAGAATACACAAGAGGTAGAGATCAGCTCTAGGACAGCGCAGAAGAAGGCAGCAGCAGCAGCAAGGACAGTGTGATTTTCAGCAGGAAACCCTTTGGGGTTACACAGAGACCCTTCAGGGGCAACGTAGCGACTGCGTCACCCAGTCTGGGGTAACGCAGTCCCTTCCGGAGCAGCGCTGAAGGTTTGAGGGGCTTCAGAGGCTGCCGCAGAGGCTTTCAAAGGCAGCGATGGGGTTTCTAGGCCCTAATCTTGGCTGAGTTTTGTAAATCCCGTTTGAGGGTGTGGATCAGTCATTATTTTGGCCCTAGATCAGCCAGTGAGTTGTAGATCTAGTGTTTTCTCTGTCGGGTTTTCAAAATCTAGAACCCAGATTTGTGTATTCAGAAATATTTTTAATAATAAGACCCTCCAGCAGCCAGAGACCGGTTTTCCCACATTGGGTTTTTCCGAGGACTATTTGTCCAGAAATAACTGTCACTTTGTCAATGTGTGCATGTGCGTATTCTAGATCTAGATTGGTAGAGATCTATTATGTGTTTTGCTTCGATTTTAACTTGAATCTATTCAGTTAATAACTTGCATAAGTAGGAGGAGCACAACCAAATTAACAGTAATAATTTCTGCATAAAGCGTAAGATTCAGAAATTTCTACATGGTATCAGAGCAATTGCAGACCTAGGAGGGACACCAGCAGAAGAGACTGAAGGTTCTAGCTGCAGGAAGGAGTTGGAAAAGCAGCAGAAACGCAGATCTGAAGGGACCGCATAGTTTTTAGAGGCAGATTCACGCAGAGGGAAGGGTGACGCTGTCCAGCGCTGTGTCCTAGCAAGCCCACGCATTTACTGCGCAAAGGCAGCTCAGAAACAGCGCTGGTTTGGTCTGAAGCCAACCAGTGTGATTCAGATCTGAATCTGTCAGATCTAGAAAAGACTGCAAAAAAGCTGCAGAAATTCAGAAGAGCTAATGGGGTTAAAATTCTAAAGTTTTCAGATTTTTAGCCTTAGCACAAATGACAAAGAGCGGGAGGAGATCAGCTTCTCAAAGGGTTTCTTGCCAAAGGAAACTTGCAGTTTGATCAGAGGATCAAAGAAGAAGCTAAATCATAGTAGATTTGGTAGATTTCCAAGGAGGGAAATCAGTTGTGAGATGGAGCAGAAGGTGCCTGTTTCACCAAGGGCCTTAGATCCATTTCTCTAGCAAAGAGAAAAAGGAAGTTCCGACACATTCTGAGCAGATGACTCCTCATGGACTGCATGATCAGGATAGGCTGGATGGCCTCTCAAACTTTTCAGTTTGGAAGGCAAGGATCTTGATTGTCCTTGAGGCATATAATCTAAGAGACCATGCAGAGCAGACTTTGGCCACACCGACAAATGCGGATCTCCTTGCATAAGGAAGCTGTTGGGCATGCCAAGCGGTTGATTATGGAGGGTATCAAGGACCATATTGTACCACACGTAGCTGAGAAGAAGACAGTTAACGAGATGTGGAAGGCCTTGACTTCCCTGTATGAGGGAAAGTTTGTCCAAAGAAAGATGCTGTTGGAGACTCAGATGAGGTCATTCATGATGGCCAAGGAAGAAGACATGGAGCATTTCCTCTTCAGATTGCAATCAATCAGAGATCAGCTGACTGCAACGGGTGCAACAGTGGATGATTTTGTGATAGTTAGGACTGCCCTCAATGCAGTCACAAATGAGTGGGAAACCTTTGTCCAAAGTATCTTGGGCAGAGCGGACCTCCCAAATTGGGACAGCTTGTGGTCAATTCTGAGTCAAGAAGAACTCTGCAGATTCACCAAGAGGCAGCAAAGCCCTGCATTGAGCAAAGTGAAGAAGGAAGATGAGGAAGATGCAGCCTTGGAATTAAAGAAGCAGCCAAAGAAGAAGGATCTTTCAAAGATCAAGTGCTTCCAGTGTGGTGAAATGGGACATTTTGCCAGCAATTGTCCGAAGAAGAAAAGGGACAAGGAAGCATCTTCTTCCAAAGCAGCTGTGGCAGATGATGGGTTAGGAGATGATGCAACCATGAGTGCTCATGAACCACGGAGGTAGGGTGACATGGACATCTAGAGGAACTCTCATGAGCTCCATAGTGAAACAAATCGTTGGACAGTTCCTAAAACACCATGGATGGAAAGGATCTGCCATCTCTGTGAGAATATGAACATCGATGATGAAAATCACTTCCTCTTAGAGTGCCCCGCGTAAAACCACATTAGAGCTCAATTTCATAATCTTTGTTGCAACACTAACCTTCCTAGTCTTTTAAGATGTCAAAATTATAGTGAGCTCAGGAGGGGCTTTTCTCCAAGCTTTTTGAGCATAGGAATAAAATCTTAAATAAAATTAAATAACTCTTTTCTTTAGGTCCAATAAACTAAAGATTGGTCTCAGTGGATGTTAACCATCATCATCATGGAAGTGAGGCGGGATCCTTGAGCAGCTCATCTCTTGGATCAGATGCGAGCTACGACAGCGTTAAGACAGTAGCGGGACAAGTGGAGCAGTGGCTGCATAGATCACAGATGAAGCAGGGAGAGGCAGATCTGAAGACTGGAAGGGGCAAGGTAGCAGCAGCGTAGAAGCAATAGCAGCACAGAGGCTGATGTGACTTCAGCAGCGCAGAGCAAAGTTGCTTACACAGTGTAGAGCTACGGCAGCGCAAAAGGCTTCAGAGGGACAGCGCAATGCAGTAGCAACGTGATAGATTTCAGCACAAGGGGCTGATGTGACTTTAGTAGTGCAGAGGGAGTCTGATTACACAGGCAGAGCTGTAGCTGTGGATCATTCTTTAGATGCCAGCACAGATCTATAGCCTATGGAGCTTTAGTGATGAGGATGCAGCCCATCAGACTTGTTTATCAAAGATTGGGCAGGAGATTCAGTTGTTTCTCTCAACAACTGAAATTGCAGTGCAACAGATTAGCAGTGGCAGTACTATGAACAGCACAGATGCAGCATATTGAGAGGGAGCTGCAGTACAGAAGTTGCAGTGGCAGTGGCAGAGTCATGGGCAGCAGTACAGAATGGTAGCAGTAGTGCAGAGTTGAGTGGCAGCAGGCCAAGCTTCAGTAGCACAGAACCAGTGCCCAAAATCATGTAATGCATAAGTGTGATGTATTGCTAGAGCACACCCTTGATGCTAAGAGGGAGTGTTGAGATTTTGTGTATTTGGGGTAGCATCAGTTGTGCTCTAGCTCCCAAATTTTGTGGAAGGACTAGAGTACACTTGATCTACAAGACCTAGAAATTGATTTGGGAAATTTCATCTGGTTTAGGAGATATTAAATTAATTAATTATTTTAATGTATTTCCTAAGTTAAAACTTAGGGAACTTAAATAATTAAAGTGAATTTAATTAAACATGTGATGAAATTGTCTTAAGTCACACGGATCAAGCTTTCTTTTAATCTTAGCCATTGATTCAAAATCTGATCATGGTCGTTGATTTGTCAACGAGAAAAGTATAAAGGAAAGGCTTGGGGTCATTTGTAAAGATACACAGAGGCAGAGCACTAAAGCTAAGCTGAGATTCTAGGGCAGGGTTTGCTAAAAATACTCAGAAGTGTTTCAGCTGCAGAGAGGGGAATTTAGGTCAAGGGGATGATCTGATCCCAGGGTCTAGAATACACAAGAGGCAGATATCAGCTCAAGGACAGCGCAGAAGAAGGCAGCAGCAGCAGCATGGATAGCGAGATTTTCAGCAGGAAACCCTTTGGGGTTACGCAAAGAACCTTCAGGGGTAGCGTAGTGATTGCGTCACCCAGTTTGGGGTAACGCAGTCCCTTCCGGAGCAGCACTGAAGGTTTGAGGGGCTTCAGAGGCTAACGCAGAGGCTTTCAGGGGCAGCGCTGGGGATTCTAGGCCCTAATCTTGGATGAGTTCTGTAAATCGCGTTTGAGGATGTGGAACAGTCATTATTTTGGCCCTAGATCAACCAGTGAGCTGTAGATCTAGTGTTTTCTCTATCGATTTTTCCAGATCTAGAACCTAGATTTGTGTATTCAGAAATATTTTTAATAATAAGACCCTCCAGCAACCATAGACCGGTTTTCCCGCATTGGGTTTTTCCGGGGACTATTTGTCCAGAAATAATTGTGTCATTTTGTCAATGTGTACATGTGCTTATTCTAGATCTAGATTGGTAGAGATCTGTTATGTGTTTTGCTTCGAGTTTAACTTGAATTTATTCAGTTAATAACTTGTCTAAGTAGGAGGAGCACAACCAGATTAACAGTAATAATTTCTGCATAAAGTGTAAGATTCATAAACTTCTACATGCGCTACCCAAGCAAGTGCGTCATTCCTGGCTAAAGATGCTATGGCTCCCTCCTGAAAAACAATGGATAGAACTCCTGACCCGAGCAGGCACTCGAAGTCCCCCGGGGCTGAGGTTGGGATCTCCACTCGGAGACACCCAATGTGTTGAACAGCACTTGTAGACTTCGCTCAACAGCAAAAGCGTGCTCAATGTCAAAAGACAGAAATCATAGATGCATAATAGAATGAGAGAATGAGGAGCCTCTTCCCCTTTTCATGCTTTGAAAGCCTTGCTCTCACCCAGGCCCCACCAAACTACGTTGTCCCTCTTGGCCCACGCTCTCCCTCTCTCACTGCGCTGTCATGGGCCCACGCTGCCACTTCGTCCTCTTGGGCCCCACACTGCCACTTTCCTCACGCTGCCACTTCGTCCTCCTGGACCCACGCTGCCAAATAATTTTATGCTCAAGTGACTTTAGGGAATGTTTATTTCCTAAGTGTAGGCTATGTGTCTCATCACCCACTTTATTAACTTATTTAACTTTATAAAAGTAAACTGGCCAAAAATTAATATTACCAATTAGTTGCTGCTAATTGGGAATATTACAGTCCTCCCCGCTAAAACGTTGCTTGTCCTCAAGCAACTGCAAAGATGGATGCTGCAAAATTTTCTCACTCTCCCAAGTGGCATCCTCATCCGGCAGGTTCCTGCACCTCACCAAGTACTCTCTGACTATCCTACTCTGTAGCTGCCTCTCCCTAGTGTCTATGATGGCTTCTGGCTGTAACACCAAATGCCCCTCATCATCTGTTGATGGAAGCTTCTCTGTTGCAGTCACCTGCTACCCCAATGCCTTTTTCAGGCATGATACATGGAATATGTTATGGATCCGGCTACTTGGAGGCAACTCTAGTTCATATGCAACCTCCCCAATCCTACGGATCACCCTGCAAGGTCCATAGAAGCAGGGCTTGAGCTTCTTGGCCCCCTTCTGCTTTAGTGTGGACTACCAGTATGGCTGAAGTCGTAGGTAAACCAAGTCCCCTACCTCGAACTGCCTCTCAACCCATCCTCTATCGGCATACAACTTTTGTTGGTTCTGAGTTGTAGCTAAGTTATCCTTAAGAGCCCGGAGTATATCCTGACTCTCTTGGATCCAGTCCTTGGCCTTAGGGGCCTTGCTAGCACCAAACATCACATCAGTAAAAGACAAAGCATGATATCCATACAAAGCACAGAACAGAGACATACCAATGGACATGTGGAAAGTGGTGTTGTAGTAGTAATCCCCAAGATGCAACCAGCGTAACCATGCCTTCTGCTGCCCTCTGACATAGTTTCGCAAGTAGCCCTCCAGCCACTTGTTCACTATCTCTGTCTGCCCATCCGTCTGAGAGTGATAACTGGTACTCGGAGTCAACTCTGTACCTACCAAACGAAAGAGCTCCTGCCAAAAGCCGCCCATGAAACGGTTGTCTCGATCACTAACAATGGTCTTCGGAAGACCATGCAACCTGAAAACATCCCTGAAAAACAACTCTGCTACCTGTGCTACCGTATACCATGCTGATATAGCGAAGAAGTGTGCATACTTTGTCAGCCGGTCAACGACTACAAAGATGCAATCCTTGCCCTGCACTGTGGGCAACCCTGTGATGAAATCCATCGAAATGCTCTCCCATTTCCCCTCTGGAATGGGGTGTGGCTGTAGTAATCCTGTTGGATGGCTCATCTCGCCTTTGTTCTGCTGACACACCTCGCACTCCCTGACATGCCAAAGTACGTCCTCCTTGAGGCCTCTCCAAGAGAATCTCTCCCTGATGGCCCTGTAGTTCTTGGTGAACCCCTGGTGGCCTAATAGTGGTGAGTCATGTGAGGCACGCAATACCTTCTCCTTGAGCTGAGAGCTCCCAGTCAAGAAGATCATGTCCCTGAAGTATATCACCTCATCCATCACTCTGTACCTGTTATCCGTGATCTGTCCATCTAGTGTCTCGCAGGCAAAACGGTCCTTGGAGTACTCCACCAGTAACTGAGCCCTCCAGTCCGTGTCTAAGCTCATTAGAGACAACGTTGCCGGTCTGCATGAAAGAGCATCAGCCACCACGTTGTTCTTTCCTTTGACATACTCGATGTCAAAGTCATATGCCTGGATCTTGCTGACCCACTTCTGCTGCCTCTCCTGCAACTGCTTCTACTCTAAAAAGAACCGGAGGCTATTGTGATCAGTCCTCACCCTGAACCTGTTCCCCACCAAGTACTGCCGAAACTTGGCCAGTGCATGCATGATAGCCAGCATTTCCTTGTCGTATATGGGATACAACCTCTCATGCGACAATAGCTTCCTGCTCTCGAAAGCTATGGGGTGTGGGGTGGGCCCCCTGCATCAAGACTGCGCCTACCCCCTCTCCAGATGCAACACACTCCAAGACAAAGGGCTGCGTGAAATCCGACAACACCAAAACTGGACAGCTGCTCGTCACCTCCTCGAGCCTGTCAAAGGCCCTCAGCGTTGTGTCCGTCCAACTGAATGCCCCCTTTTTGGTAAGATCTGTGACGGGTGCAGCAAGTTGGGAAAACCCCTTGACGAACTTCCGGTAGTAGGTGCAGATGCCTACAAACCCCCGAAGCTCAGTCACGTTCCTCGGTTCCGACCAATCCCGGATGGCCTATATCTTCTCCTTGTGGACTCTCACTCCGTCCACACCAATGATATGCCCCAAATAGAGCATCTTTGTCAGCCCAAATTCGCATTTGGAGAGCTTAGCATAAAAATGTTGCTCC
The DNA here is from genome assembly GCA_034641835.2 of Pinus albicaulis. Taxonomy (NCBI): domain Eukaryota; kingdom Viridiplantae; phylum Streptophyta; class Pinopsida; order Pinales; family Pinaceae; genus Pinus; species Pinus albicaulis. The sequence goes on along the minus strand of CM076583.1, from coordinate 1,290,543,245 downwards.
TCCAGAATGCGCAATACAACCTCAATGTGTTGTAGGTGCTCCTCCCATGTCCGGCCGTATATCAAGATGTCATCGAAGAATACCAGCACAAATTTCCTCAGCTGACCACAGAAGATGTGGTTCATGCAGGACTGGAAGGCGGCTAGTGCAATGGTTAGCCCAAAGGGCATCACCTAAAACTCAAAGTGGTCGTAGTGACATCTGAAGGTTGTCTTGGGGACATCTTGGTCCCTCACGCGGATCTGATGGCAGCCCGACCTCAAATCAATCTTCGAGAAGAACTTCAACCCCCTCAACTCATCCATAAACTCATCAATCCGCAGAATGGGGTATCGGTTCTTCATGGTCTTCTTATTGAGAGCCCAATAATCGATGCACATCCTCAGTGTGCCATCCTTCTTCACTAGTACAACAGAAGAAGCAAATGGGCTAGTGCTGGGTCGAATGTGAGCTCATGAATAGCTCTCTCAATCTCATCCCTGTAGGCTTTGGGATGCCTATAGGGTGTAGTAACCACGGCCTGAATACCCTGCTCCAGCTCAATGGTGTGCTCAAACCCCCAATCCGATGGCTGCCCTGGCGGTATATCTCCAAAAACTGTAGCATATCTATCCAAAATCAACTGCACATCTGGGTGAACGGCTTGTCCTGTAGATCTTGCCTCTGAAACACGCAGTTTCACTGCCCACTCTATGTCTCCCTTCCGGAAGTCTGCCTCCATCCGGTGTGCTGAAACTGTCTGTGGAGGATAAGTGTGCATGCCTCGGATCATCTCATGCTTACCGGTCTTCTTGTCTGTCCACTCCATCTCCAAGGTCTCCCAGTCCATAGTGACCTTCCCCAGCGTGATCAACCACTACACTTCCAGTATCACGTTGGTGTCCGGAATGTCCACCACAAAGAAATGATCCGTCAGAATGTAATTCCCCATGGTCACTGCCAAAGTCGGTACATATCTGGCACACTGCATAGTTCTGGCACCCGGTACCAGTATTGAAAATCCATCAAAGCTCTCTGTCGGTATGCTCCTCCGCTCCACCAACTGTGCATCAATAAAATTGTGGGTAGCCCCACTGTCAACTAGCACTGAAACACATTGTCCCTGCACGGTACCCCGGACATGCAGTGTCAAATACTTGGGAACCCCTCGCAAAGAAGCAAAAACTCCCCCAGTAGGTGCAAACGCTGCCCCTCCTGCTCCTAGTGGTGGAGGTGGTGGATGATCCCCTCTTTGTACTACAGTGCTGCCTCCTGCCTCCATATCCTCATATGCATCTTCTTCCCCGTCACTGTTGGAGAAGACCTCTATGTAGTGTGCCTTCCCAGTGGCACATCGATGTCCTGGTGCCCATGGCTCCTGGCATGTGAAGCATAGCCTCTTCCGTCTCAAATCTCTCTGGGTCTCATCATCTAAATGCCCCTAGCCTTGGTTCCCCCTCGGAGGTGGAACCCTCGTGTCCTTCCCCTTTGGCTAGAATGCCGGTCTCTGGGGGAAAGGAGCTTTGGTCCTAGGTAGAGCATCCTACAAGTCCCTAGTCCTCCCAACTGCATCATGAAGTGTAGCAGGCCTCGTGGATCTGACTAACCCACACAGAGGTTCTGCCAACCCATTAATAAACATGTATATCATCCTGTCTGAGGACAAGTCAAGCACCATCACGGAAAGCCTCAAGGACTCGGAGATCTAGGTTTCCGAGTTCCAAGTCTGTTTGAACTTGGTCAACTCAACAAAGTGCTCTTCTGGATTCCTCCAGTCAAACCGTTCTACCAGTCTTCGTGTACACTCTACATATGTTGTCACGGCCGAGTGACCTAGCGTGGCCATCCTGTGGAACCACCAATCATGGGCCTCTCCCTCTAGGTGCAGCGCTGCCACCTTGATGGCCTCTCCCTCTGCCATCTGATTGAGCTGGAAATAGATATCCAGCTTCTCCACCCAAGCCTTTGCTGAACATTTTGAGGATCTGTCAAATGTTGGCAAGAAAAACCTGCCCACTATACGCTATACATCCCCATCCTGAGTGTACCTGCCCCCTCTGTTCTGGTTACGGAGTCTACTGTCCTTGAGCTGAACAAAATCATGGAAAGTGAGAGCTTCACCAAACTCTCACCCATAGGACTGATACTCAGCAAAATAATCCCCCATATGAACTGGCTTCAGCTCCTGAGGTGCTCCTATTCTGATGCTTGTAGCTAGAAATGTGGGCATTGTGGAATGTGGGGGAGTGAGTGATACAACCTGCTGCACTGTGAGTTGCTCCTGCAAATGGTGGGAAGTGTCGAACCCTTCTCTAATGTGAAAACCCCTTGGGGTTTCACGCTGTCTCTAGTTTGCGGTAAACTTCTGCCCCATTTCTTCTATCCTTCTCGATAGCTCCTGCACAGACTTTAGGAGGAGTTGCCCGAACTCTCTCTCATCCTTCTCCTCTGCGATTGGTTCTTCCTCCTTTGCGTCCACTACTGGAATGCAATCTCCCTCTCCAAAAGTGGCCTCAAGCCTCTGCTCTTGGTTCTTGTATTTCCTTCCCTGGTAAGTGATATATGGTTTTCCCGCTGGTGTCATAGACAATCTGCTCCACAGGCTGAGCCAAGTCCATGAGCTCTGATACCACTGTAATATTCCGAATAGAAATAAACAGTAATATAAAGCGACACAAACAAGAATCTACAGCAAATAGAGAGACATCACATAAACAATGCAAAATATGGAGAAAAGCTAAGCCATTTTAGTATATAACTGAAAAATACAATGAGTACAAAGGTGATCAGAATGATGGCACCTTGGCTTGCACAAGGAAAGCTGGAAATACTCTCAGAAATGCTTAAGGAATGGCTGCTCTGTCAAGGACTGCATAATCTCCAAGGGCTGTTGCTACTACTGCTGGAATGGGATGGCTCTTTGGGGTTGTTCGCCTGCTCAGAAAAATATGAAACTCTAGGAATGAGCTCTCCAAATACCTAGAAAAGCCCAAAAAGGAATCTCGAAATGGATGACCCCGAAATTTGACCTCCCTCGAGGAAGAACGCTATCCCAGTGAAGTATGCTGGCCCTGAATGATCCTCTACAAATAATGGCCTCCTCCTATACCAAAATGATGCAATAGTGAAGGGTTGATCCCTTCTTACTATCTCAGGCTGAATCCCCTGATGAATCCTCTCTCCCGAAACTGCCTCCACCAAGAACTGCGTGATCTCTCTCAGAGACTGCGCTGCCCAAGCAAGTGCGTAATTCCTAGCTGAAGATGCTATGGCTCCCTCCTGAAAACAATGGATAGAACTCCTCACCCGAGCAGGCACTCGAAGTCCCCTGGGGCTAAGGTTGGGATCTCCGCTCAGAGACACCCGGCGTGCTGAACAACACTTGCAGACTTCGCTCAACAGCAAAAGCGTGCTCAATGTCAAAAGACAGAAATCATAGATGCATAATAGAATGCGAGAATGAGGATTCTCTTCCCCTTTTTATGCTTTGAGAGCCTTGCTCTCACCCGGGCCCCACCAAACTGCGTTGTCCCTCTTGGCCCACGTTGTCCCTCTCTCACTGCGTTTTCATGGGCCCATGCTGCCACTTCGTCCTCCTAGGCCCCACGCTGCCAAATAATTATATGCTCAAGCGACTTTAGGGAATGTTTGTTTCTTAAGTGTAGGCTATGTGTCTCATCACCCACTTTATAAACTGATTTAACTTTATAAAAGTAAATTGGCCAAAAATTAATATTACCAATTAGCTATAGCCTGCTGCTAATTGAGAATATTACACTCACTTCCATTTTGATATATTCACACTTACATTATATATAGATGAGCAAAACTTTGCATATTTCGTCTCTAATGGTTTGGAATCTTCAAAATGTTTTTCATTAAAAATTAATTATCTCATGTACTTTTTTTAAATCCAGTTCATTGAATCCAATTCGATCAGAGTCAAGTTCAGAACCTGGTTTGATAGGTGACTGGTTCAAAGCCTAGTACCAAGCTTTAAAACTGTTATCTATATATATATATATATATACATGAACTTGAAGTGGACAATGAAATAGTTTAATGATGGCCAACATTGAAATATTATGTTTGTTATTAATATCTTTTTAAATGCCATGTGTCAATTCCATATTGAGAACAAAAGGAATTGCATGTCGGAATATCAACACCCACCAGTGGCAAGTAATTTCAGGAATTTTAAACTTCCCTTGCCTAGCATCTTGGACATCTTTTAAATATTTCGAGATGCCAATTTGTTTAAACTTTAAGAAATCCACGTTCAGCTATCTAGCAAAGAGTCATTGATAAGACTAAAAGAAGATTACAGCAATGGGGGTCGCAGCAGTTGAATCCGATAGGGAGGGTAGTCCTCATTAAGTCTATTATGTTATCTCTTGTCGTCTTTTAGTGCTAAGTGTTGCTAACTCTTATTCACATAAAGTAGCAAGTGGCCAAACATACTCAAAAATTCTTGTTGCAAGGGGAGGAAACAAATTCCAAAAAGCTTCACTTAATCAATTGGAGCATTGTTAAATCATGAAAAGATAATGGTGGCTTGGAAATAAAATATCCTTCACTAATGAACATGGCTCTGGGCGGTAAAATTCTATAGCATTTCAAATCTAGTTAGTCGGGGTGATGGAAGAATGTATTGGTTAAGGACCTTCATGGAAGTAGGAAACAATGTTTATAGTATATACCTCTCTTTGGCTGGAGAGAAAGGATCACAAATCTGGAATTTAAGTGAAGTTGCAACTCCCTTAATTGAATCTCAATTAACTTGGATCCCGTTGAACGGTAAATTCATTTAAATATCGATTGACATTATTATGTGAAAGCCCCTTTTAGGATTAAAGCAAGAGCTCTCACTATTAAAGGAATGGATGGAGAGGCAAGGGATTACAACTCTGTTTGATTTGTCTATTTGGGATGATCTTGAAAAGGATCGATGGGTGGGTTGGACGCGCTTATCTCCTCATTCCCCTCTCGCCTCATTATCCGTTGTTCTCTTCTCCAACCTTTGAGGATTGTGAAAATTCCACAAGGCGAATCCTTACTGCAGCAATCTGATGTTATTTCTTCTACTTGTTAATTCTGAATCAAGTTATTTACGGTGTTACACAGTAAACATCGAAATAAATACTACTGCAGCTTTCACAACATAAAAAATAATGCAGAATCAAATATTGAGCAGGAAAGAAACACACACATATACACCATTGTTTTTGTACAATGTCACCAGAAAAACCCAATACGGGAAAACCGGTGCAGCAGCTGAGGGTTTTAATTATTATGCAGTAGTTTCTGAATACAAATCTTTGGATGCCCACACTGGCAATCTAATACAGAAAATAAACTGGCAAAGAGATAGTGAAAATTGATCTTACACTGTCACTAGCGATCTGGCACTGATCCAGCCCCTGAATGGCTAGCCCCACGCTATCTCTGCATAGCCTCTGCACAATCACTATGACATAGCCTCTAGGGACTGCGTCACCCCTCTAGTTGATTGATCTGTTGAACTGGATGCTCAGATATCTAACCCTTCGGTCTCACACCCTGGCTCCTCAGAGGCTCTGCACTGCCTCAACATAGCTTTGCGCTACCTCGGCTCTGTGCTTCCCAGTGTGGCACTGTGCAGCCTCTTTTGGATTTCTCCCTGCCTCCTCTGCAATGCATTCACCAAATCAGGAAAAACTTCCTCCAACAAACTATCCTTGCCCCTCACTACAAGAAATCAAGTCGATCTCTCTCCGGCAACTGTTGCGCTGCTCTCTTGAGAATTCGATCTCTAGATCTCTTACTCGATCTGTTTTCCAAATGCCCATCAAACTCCTTATAATCTCTCGTTGACATATCAATGGCCACGATTAAAACATAATCAAAGGCTAAGATTAACTGGGAGTTGATCCATGTCTTTATCTAGAAGATTCACACCCGATCTAATTAATACACTTTAATTAATCACATTTCCTAAGTTTAGACTTAGGAATACATTAAAAATGATTAATTATTTTAATTAAATCCTCTCTGGGTGGAATTTCCCAAAACGCTCTCTAGGTATTGTGGAATGCATATGCCTTAGCCTCTCTACAAAATCTCAAGGGTAGAGCACATACGATGCTACAAAAATAAACACCCTCTTAGTGAGGAATGTGCTCAAGTGTTGCAACCTCCTGAAGCATCACTCTGACTTCTACACCATCCCAGTTGCGTTGCTGATGTCTGGTTGTTGCTGCCCACCAACTACTGCGTAGCTCTCTCTATGCTTCATTTGTGCTGCTGCTGACTCTGCTTTCTGTTGTCAACTACTGCATCTACACTACAACTTTGTTGTTGCTGCCACTGTAACATCCACAACGGTCTCTCATTTGTTGCTGCTATAACTCAGATATGTCCATCAACTGAACCACTTGTGTTCAGATCAGGGTTGCGGGGGAGCATCCCCCCGCTCTCGAACCCGCTCCCAATTCGCGCTCCAAGCGGGAGCATTTTGGGAGCGCATCGAGAGCGTGCTCCCTAAACAGGAAAAACGCTCCCTGGTTTTCAGGGAGCGCTTTAGGGAGCGTTTTTTTAGAGATGGAGTGTTTTAGGGAGCATTTTTTTTTAAGGGAGGGAGCATTTTTTTTAGGGAGGAAGCGTTTTCGAAAGCGTTTTTTTTGCTTAAAGACTTGGTTCTAAATGAAATTACTTGCTCTCCATTTGCTTAAATCATCCATTTTCCAACCTAACTATATTGTCAATATAATTGTGTATCAACTATTTTTTAACATATTATGATACAATTCCATTTGGTAATGGCCATTAATTTATTGTAGACCCAAGAAAGGTATATCCTTTAACAATCTTGAGACAAAATTTCCTACCATAAAGTGGAATGGATTTTGTTCAAACTAGTTGAAAAGCATACATCATATTCGTTTTATGCAGGATCAACTGTCAAGATATGAGTAAAGGCTAGTTTTCATTGAGGAATAAAAACAAAAGCTTAGCTTTAAGACTCATTGTGTTGTAGTTATTATAAGCAGAATATATGACCCTTTGAAACTCAGTATTTAATTCAACAACAATTTCTCTCCACTGTAAAAAGGGCCTAAATATTATGAAATCACTCTTTGTACTATTGTTAATTCCTTACACCTACTCCTTTCTCACATTGAAACCAAGTTGAAAGTCCTTTGCAATCAAGATATGCCATCTTATTGGAGACAATGATATATTTTTTGATGTTTCATCAATTCCTCTACCCTTTTAGGTCATGGCCATTTTGCTTGCATGAGATGGGGGCTTGTGTATTTTCCCATCTACTGTTTCTTAGAGATTTTATGACCTTAATGGCAAAGTGGGTAATAAGTTGATGAAAATGCAATTTCTTAAACTTTGGATAATTAATGATATGCCTTCTAGGTTGAATTTCCCATTTCCTTAAAAGAAATTAATTTATTCCTTAGCAACACATTCTACGTGTTCTCCACCTGTTGGACATGCCGAATACCTAAGCAGTCAGTTGAAGTGCAGATCCCATTCTCCCCCTAGGAACTGACTTACAACTCTAAGATTTTAACTCTATTATATTTTATTAGGCAAGATCCCATTTTTTTTCTTAAGCGGCCATCACATAAAAAAGCATGTGGTTTCCTGCACAATCATATCAAAATCAAAGCCCTAGTTTAAGCTGCCTAATGTGACCCCAACATTATAGTATCTTATTGTATCTTTTAGGATAATATTTTGTTAGAAGTGTTCCAAAAACTAGATGTATCATGTGATTTTCTCAATATGTGTTCAGTGTTTATTAATACGCCATTGTTTTTAAGATTTTTGAATCTTTACAACCAGCGAGATTTCTATGGTTGACAATTTGCACATTATTCTGTCCAAGACAAACCACAGGTTAGAGCTTTTTCATTTTCTTTTGGGTTACATCTTGGAAATTTTTGTGAATATTTGATTGGATCATTATCTTTAAGTGGTTGGCTGACATAAAGTATCTTCTCTTCATTCTTACATCTTTACAAATACCCTTTAACGTTTCTAGAGAAATTATTCTTCATTCTTACATCTTTACAAATATCCTTTAACATTTCTAGAGAATTTATTCACATTAATTTAATTATATTTTCTAAGGGAAGACAATGTCAACAAGCATTAAGGCCAACCTTAGAAGACCACCATTACCACTATCTGCTCAAATTTCAAAAATTAGACATTTCTCGTGGCAAGATGCCAACCAATAGATAAAATAGATTTACTAGTCTTTTCTAGTTTCTAGTAGTTTTTAACTTTTTATAACTGTTGAAACTTGACTCTTTCATATTTATTATGATATTTTTTGTAAACAATATATGACCATTTAAGTTTGAAGTCTGAAACTTTGAAGTTGGTTATCAAAAGTTTATAACTCATTATGAATTATGAATATGATGCTTCATGAAATTTGAAATTTGTTTCATTTCGTTTCATTTTATAACATTTCATTTCATGTTAAATATTCTTTGTTTTAAATGTTACACTTAACTTACAAGTACAATTATGGTGATCAATGAATCGATGATGATAAATGTTATATATTGAATTTTGAAAGCTTGAAACTTTAAGATTGATGAATCATGAGACTCAAAAGTCAATATGTTGTATGTTTCTAACTTCTAGATTAGAAACATAATCTTCTAGATTAGAAGATTATAACTTCTAGATGATTGACGTTATATGGTTCAATATATGTTTTTATGTTTTTTATGTCTAATTCATCATTCTACATGCTTTTGTTGACATATGTGCATCAAAATATATATATATATATATATATAATAAAAAAACGCTCCCAGACCGAGAGCTTCTGAAAATGGTGCTCCCGCTCCCGCTCCCAAGTAACCTTGGTTCAGATTAATGCATTTGTCAACCAAGTTCTGACTGCTGCTAGCCTCTGCACTGTCACGGAAGCCTTTTCGTTGTTGCTGACTCTACACTGTGCCAACTACATCGCTGCCAACTCTGCTCTGTGCTACTCAATTCCTAACACTGTTAATCACTGCATCTGTCACTCTGGCACCCAACTGTACCAACTGACACTGGTCCATCCTGCTACTACTGTTATGGGCTCCCGTAGCAAGCGATTGATCCAAGAGGTGGACTCCTCAGGGATCCTGCCCTTCCTGTAGCTCTTTGAGGCTACCAAACCATATCACCCCACCTCTCCCCTAGAGGTATATGGGCAATCATGGCAAACTCTTTCTCCAATCTAGAGGACAGCCTATTGATCTTTGCGTTAGCAGCTTGCTGATCCTGCTCCTTCTCCTTGTCCTTCTTCTGAAGAGGACACTGAGAACTGAAGTGGCCCATCTCACCATATCGGAAACACTTGATATTCAAAATATCCATCTTTCTCTTGCACTGCTCTTGCTGCCCTTTTGATGCGAGGGCTGCATTTTCCTCTTCCTTCTCGGTCTTCACCCCACTGTTGTTGCTGCCACTTATGGTGCTCTTCGCCAAATCACGCCTCATCTCCTCTTCCACAGTTCCAGATCTGACCCCACGCAGGCCTACACAGCTACTGCACAGATGCAGCGCAGAGGGAGTTGGGGTTTCGTCAGTTCAGGTACTGGATCAGTCAAGACTTGCAGTGAGGTGTACTCATTGATTTCTTTCTCTGTCAATATTCTCCATAACTGATTTGTTCGGTGGGACGATCAGAGTTGTATCCAATTTAACTATTTCTTAATAATAAAACCCTCAGATCTGCTGCACCGGTTTTCCCGCATTGGGTTTTTCTGGGGACGTTTGTCCAAAAACAACAATGTCCTATGTGTGTACTATTTTTCTTGCTCATATTTATGTTTTCACAGATATTTTAATGGGTGAAGGTTGCTTCAATAACTGCTTTGATATTTTAAGAAGTAATATTTAGATAACTTGTTAAATCAGATTTGCAAGTAGCAGAAGTAATTCAGCTTGTTGCAGTAGGGATTCTAGATCTAGATCTTGGAATTTTCACAAAGCCCTCACATGTGTAAATTATCAAGGTTGGCCACATCATCATGTAGGCTCATGAAGCCCAATGGACGTGTCTCTTCACCCTCAACGACTTGCATAAATAAGAGAGACCTACAACCTCATTTGGCATCTCACTCACTCACACATTCTTCTCTCTCCTTATTTGATTGGTTCGTACAGCTATTGGAAAGCTCTTCATCTCACACTTGTGGCTAGAAAAAGGAGGACTAATTTATGGGAATATTACAGGGCCGAATTTTCAAAGTTGTTGTAGGGTTTGACCAGTGTTGACCAGGCACTTTGACTCATCCTTTGAGTACGATTTTTGTGGGAAAAATTCGTTTTTAGCAAGCCATATTGTTTGGCATAGAAACTGAGAATTTTGGGAACTTTGACCTGCATTGACCCCGAGCCTGTTTGACTACAGAGCTGACTTCAGGTTGACCGAGTTTGACTGTTGTTTGGATGATTGTTTTGGGCTGACTTTGACCAACTATGGAGGCCAATTTTGCCTACCTTTGACCGAGCTTCAAAGGGGATGTTTTACTATTGCGTTGACTATCTTTGACTTTCTGGTTAGGGCTGAATTTAACTGCAGATTTGACAGGGTTGTTTTGACTTTGATTTGGCAAGTCAATTTTGACTTTTTGTACTCTCTCTCTGTTGAAAATTGATATAATAATAAGAAGAATTGATCAAAGGGTTTTCCCCATCTTGGGGTTTTTCCCTGGCATCCACCAAATCTGGTGTTCTCTTGTCTTGGCTTGTCTGCTGCATTTTGTTATTCATGTTCTATCTACAGTTACTGTCAATGTGATTTACGGTTAATGTGATTGCTATTGGAAAACTAAATTGGAATTTGTCATTGGGATGCTAAAGGACATTGAAGTAATTGTGTTAAACATAGAACATACCATTGTTAACTAAAATTAACATGTTTACAGTTTAAATTTCAGTTCTACACCTTCAATTTTGCATTTCTGGGTATAAAAATTTAGTAAATTGCAAATCATATTGTTGAGTTTTAAAAGTCGAACAAAGATTGGGCCTTCATTGGTGTTCTCCACTTTATCCAGAGGATGGAAGGAATTCCAGTTTTGTTTATCTGAGGATAGGGAAAGATTATGCCTAGTTAGAGAAGACCGATATTACCCCTGTACGGTTCAAACTTCCAAGATTTCATATTGTGGTCTCTTGATGTGTTTAGGAGGATTGGAGAATCCCTGGGCTGATTTTTAGAAGCAAATATGTCATTTCGTGAAACAAAAAGAATGACGATGACACATTTTGGTGGGCTTGGATGTATGTGACGTTTTAGTTAACAGTATGACTTTAACTTGGAGGCACATAACAATTGAACAATCTTTAGATTACACAAGCCTTCCTTTCAAGTGTGTGTGATGTCATAGGTATGACCATTTGGTGTATGATTGTGGCCTGCTTTTTCGTAGAAGGAAATGGGTCAAAAGGTTGAAGGCCTAGCCTAGTCATGAAGTAGGCACTCTTGGATCCGATGATGGTGTTGGAAATATTAAGGCAAATTCAAATGTGTTAATTTTGGGCAACTAGGTCCAAACTCCATGTTGCACTATTCATATGATGATCATCATATTTTTGTTGGATTTCTCTTTCGGAGAGGTGCAAGGTTGATCTAAAGATCATCTTGTTTGGATGGGCAGAACATATATTTTGATTTTATTTTCCACACATGTGCAAGGTCGGCCAGATTTGTAATGTAGGCTCACAAGCCTAATAGATGTGTCACGCACCCTCACTAATAGATATAAATTGGAGAGACTTGGAGGTCATTTACTCATCAACTCATCATACATTCTCTCATTGTGATCTGATTGGTTTGATAGCCTTTGGAGGCCTCTTTCCTTCACACATGTGATGTTGAAGCTAGGGAAAACCTGCGGATCTGTTTAGGGATGTTTTGTTGAGCGTTGACCAGCGTTGACCGTGGTCAACCCTTATCCATTTAACCTCAATTCTCTACTGAAAATCCAATTTTTGGAGGTCGTACAGCTGGGCACAAAAATCAAGGAAAAAGGAGTAGTTTGATCAGAGCCCTAGTCTGCAACGTTGACTTTATGTTGATTGTCCTGTGTTGACTATCCTGCGTTGACTTTTGGTTGACCAACGTTGACTTTTGATGAGCTGTCTTTGAGGGCTGTGTGTGTGACATTTGGAGGGTTGGCTGATCTAAGAAAGACTTTGTTGGCTGAAGCATCCTGTTGACTGTTGTAACACACACTATCCTATATCTTTGTTGGACAAGAAGAATTGTAAAATATGATCTATATTATTGGCTTGTCTTCTGTTGATCTATTATTGTGTTCGATCAGCATTTTACTTTCATGTTTTTGCTAATTTGAATTGGGCCTAAGAAAGATTGAAGTAAATTTGCATTAAGCATAGACCACTCCATGTCATTCTAAATTTAACAAAATGCTAATGTAATGAATTACTTGATCGGGGTAGAGGAGATTACAAAGGTATTTGAGGCTTGAAAAGTGTTAATTTTGGGCAACTAGGTCCAAACTCCATGTTGTGCACTACTCATATGACGATGGTCATATTTTTGTTGGATTCCTCTTTCGGAGAGGTGCAAGATTGATCTAAAGATCATCTTGATCGAATGAGCAGAACATTGATTTTGAATTTATTTTCCACATGTGCAAAGTCGGCCAGATTTATCCCACATGCCTAAGAGATGTGTCACACACCCTCATTGATGAATATAAATTGGAGAGACTTGGAGGTCATTTTCTCATCATCTCATCACACATTCTCTCATTGTGATTTGATTGGTTCGATAACCTTTGGAGGCCTTTTTTCCCTCACATGTGTGGAGCGAAGCTGTTGTTTTTTGCGCTGATCTATTTAGGGCTTTTTGTTTTCTACGCTAATTTGTTTAGGGTTTTTTTGCTGCAACGTTGATCGTGGTCAAACCTTGGTCATTTGACCTCAATCTTCTGCAGAAATTTCAATTTTAGGAGGCCGTACAGCTGGGCACTAAAATCGAGGAATTTCGGGTTGTTTAACCGAAGCCCTAGTTTGTTGCATTGACTTTTTTGAAGCTGCCTACGTTGACTTTTTGCATTGTCCCTGGTTTGAATTGCGTTGACTTGTGATGAGCTGTCTTTGAGGGCTGTGGGTGTGACACATGAAAGTGTTGGCTGACCGAGAAAGACTTTGCTAGTTGAAGCATTCTGCTAACCGTCGTAACGCCACAATATCTCGTATCTTTGTTGGATAAAAGGAATTGTAAATTTGATCTATATTTGGCTTGTCTTCTATTGATCTATTATTGTGTTCTATCAGCATTTTGCTTTCAAGTTAATGTGTTGCTATTTTGTATTGGGCCTAAGAAAGATTCAAGTAAAAGTGCATCAAGCATAGAACACCATGGTTATCTAAATTTAACAAAAAGGGACATCCATGTCAAGACAAAAGAAAGTTGGACCTGTCATTCAAAACATTAAGTTAGCCTCTTAAAGTAAGAAAGGATTGACTTCGTATGTTTTCCCTCAGCTAGATTACAGTAAAGTTTCAATGACCCAAGCTAATCATCCTCCTTTTTCTCCTGTAAAAGGGTTGGTGGTGTTTGGGTTGCTATCTACTGTTAATATTGGGCCTAATAAGGATTTCCTGCTTGGGCTTTCCAGAATTGAAGGGCCTTCCAATTGAGGGTTTGAATAACTCAATGGACAAATGAATGGAAAATTCATAGAATGGCTTTTTGACTAATTTGAAGGGAGCTTTGCATTCATAGGAAAGTAAGGAGGCTCCTTTAGGTATAATCTCAGGCCTAGTAAGGAGGGATCTTGTAGTTTTGATAGGGGCAGAGAAGGGGTGCTTGGCTGGGATACTGGTAAAGGTTCTAAGAGTATGGGGAGGGGAAGGAGTGTTGAAATGGCAACAAGAATGGCACCCCAAGGGGGCTTCTAATTTAATTTTCCCTTAATTAAATTAGAAGTAAATTGTAATTCCACATCAAATGACAGCTTGTAAGTGTTAACTGAGTCGGGAAGGCTTAGTTAGCTCAGTCAATTCGAGTTGAAAGTCAAACTGGAGGCATGTAGAGGCCACTCTAAGTTTTGGAGGGTCCAGTTGCAATTTATTTTGAGTTGTAATTAGTTAACTCAATTATTTGAGTTAAAATCAATTTAACTAGTTCTAACTAAGAGATGAGTTAGTGATAGGTCCAGTGAATTAAATCTGATTTAATTCACATGCAATGATCAATCAGTTAACTGATAATTCGCTATAAATAGTTGTTGCACGTCAGTTCTAAGGAAGGCCCAGTTAAGATTGGAGTTAAAGGGAAGATAACTATCAGTTGTATAATTAAAAAATTGTACAAGTCATGCATGAGGTCATCAGGAAGCCTTGGATGTATTGCACAATCTATTGATGGGAATTTGGCTTAATTAGCCCAAGAATGCGTGACCAAGGCTGGTCAGGCAGAGGCAAGCCAATGGTTAAATATTGCACCAAACTTGCTTAGATCAGAGTGAGACAACAGAGAAATAGCATTGTATTGTTTCATATTCTTAACTTTATGCAATATACAGATAGCGGGGTTTTTAGTTGAGGCTTTCCCTAGATACATCTTGTGTTGTGTGATTGATAATTCTTTCTCTTACTTTTTATGTGATTGTGCGATCGAAATTGGTTTCCGCAATTTGTAGAATTGATTCAGTATTTTGTCTTAGTACATTAAAATATCAGTTGAACCTATTTAGATATCTCTACATGGTATCAGAGCAGGAATCACTATAGAAAAGAAGAACCAGAGTTTGTTTTGAACATGTGAATCGAATTTGCAGATTTATTCTTTAGGACTAGCAGCAGATTAATATGTCTTTCACTGCTTGAGACTCTAATATGCCCTTGAGAGTAATTCGAATTACATAGTATAGAAGAACAGGATGGAAGCAGTGCTAGAGGACAACGGACTAAAGGCATTCATAGACAGTGATATTCCCCAGCCTGCAGCAACAGATGCTCAACTTCTTGATGCATGGAAGAAGAATGTAGCAAAGGCGAGAAGGATTATGTTAGGAGTTTGAGATAATATTGTCTTGAACCTCCATGGAAAGGCAACTCCATATGCTATGTGGAAAGCCTTAACAAATCTGTTTCAGAATAGCAGCGACCACAGGAAGTTGATGCTGAAGGACAGGCTCAGAAAGATCGAGATGGAGAAGGGCGACACGATTCCAAAATACTTGACGAAGTTCACTCAAAGTCGAGACGAGCTTGGAAGTGTTGGGGTGACAGTTTCCTAGGATGATTTGGTGAGCGTAACACTTTTAGGCCTTCCCAAGAGCTGGCATAGCTATCAGGACTCGATGAATGGGAGGGAGAAGCTACCAAATTCGAAGCGATTATGGTCTGACTTTGTACAAGAAGAGATTCAGCAGAACACCAGAGATGGATCCTCATCAAAGACTAATGATGAGGAGAACTGTGCCTTGACTGGAAAGGCGAAGAAAGGGAAAGGGAAGGCATCCCATTCCAAATCGGATTATGGTCAGATGGGCAAGAAGCGAGACTTGTCAAAGGTAAAAAAAATTCACTGTCACGAGCTTGGACATTATGCTACAAAGTGTCCACACAAGAAGTCCTCGAGAGGAGCAGCAGATGAAGCACTTGCTTCACAATTTGAGTTGGATTTCACCCTCATTTCATGCATAGTGTCATCGGTGATGGGTTTTGTGTGGTACTTAGATAGTGGAGCTTCGTTCCATATGACCGAAAACAAAGAATTCTTTAGTAACTTGGAGGAGAAGGATCTCCAGATGCACATCGAGATGGGAGATGGCGGGAGGTATAGCGCCACCGGCATAGGTACAGTTACCTTTCAGAGAGAGTCAGGTACTCCACTCACATTAAAAGATGTCATGTATGTTCGTGGTTTAAAGAAGAATTTGGCTTATGTTGCTATGTTGGAAGACCGTGGCTATGATGTGATATTCAGTGAAGGAAAGGCATTCCTTCATCACAAAGCCACAGGACAGGTGAAAAAGATTGGGGTTCGAGTAAAGAACCTCTACAAATTGGATGTAGATGACTGTGTTGCCTTGAGCACGAAAGCAGAGAAGGTGGAGAGTCGAGACATCGGTGAGTTATGGCATAGCATATTGGGCCATCTACACCATAGCACTTTGAAGATCATGCAGCAGATTTCTACAGGACTTCCAAAGGGTGCACTTGCACAGCAAGATACATGTAAAGGGTGTACATTGGGGAAGTATACCAAAGCCACCTTTCACGATAAGGAAATTCGAGCAAAGAATTCAAAAGCAAAGAAGGTGGAGAGTCGAGACATCGGTGAGTTATGGCATAGGTTATTGGGCCATCTACACCATGGCGCTCTGAAGATCATGCAACAGATTTCTACAAGACTTCCAAAGGGTGCACTTGCGCAGCGAGATACATGCAAAGGGTGTACATTGGGGAAGTATACCAAAGCCATCTTTCACGATAAGGAAATTCGAGCAAAGGCGATCCTTGAGAGAGTTCACTCAGACGTGTGTGGACCGTTCTCAACAGCTTCCACAACAAAACACAGGTATTATGTGAATTTTGTAGATGATTTTTCACGAAAGAGTTAGATTTTCTTCATGTTGAACAAAGATCGGATGTTCTCCAGGTTTTGCGAGTTCAAAGCACTTTTCGAGAAAGATACAGGGAAGAAGGTGAAGGCTCTGAGGAGCAACAATGGAGGAGAATACGTCTCTAACGAATTCAAGAACTTTTGTACTTCAGAAGGAATTCGAAGGGAATTGATAGCACCTCATAACCCACAGCAAAATGGGGTTGCAGAAAGGAAGAACGTTACTATTGTGGGAGCAGCACGAGCTATGTTGCAAGATCAGGGCCTATCGTTGCATCTGTGGGCGGAAGCATGCAATACATCAATATTTATGCAGAACAAAAGTCCTCATCAAATACTTGGGATGAGTACACTAGAGGAAGCTTTTTCAAGTAAGAGACCAGATGTGTCGCATTTTAAAATTTTTGGTTCATCAGTTTATTTCCATGTGACCAAAGATGCTAGGAAGAAGCTAGAGCCAACAACTGAGTTGGAGATATTTATGGGGTACACTAATACACCTCACAATTATCGGGTGTACTTGCCAGCACACAAGATGACAGTGGTCAGAAGAGATGTGAAATTCGATGAAGAGAAGGCCATGCGAATTTCCCTTGAGAGGGAGCTTCAGTTGCATGCAGTTGAGGAGCTCTTGGCTCCAAAAAAAGAACCTCAAGATGTGGAGCAGCCACAAGCAAAGGTGCAGAGAGTGGAAGCACCCACTCATGCAGAGACATCCCGAGATGGAAGGAAGCGCACTATAGAGGTTGACAGGTTGATGTTAGATGCGAGAGAGAATGTGGGAGCACCCACATCACAGCGCCGGCAGAGAAGGTCCCCAGAGCGATACATTGGATACGAGGCTCTTATGAGCGAAGGTATAGAGATAGAACCATCTTCTTTTGAGGAAGCAGTGCAGCAACCAATTTGGGTTGATGCCATGGTTGAGAGTATGACTCCATTATCAGAAACAGTGCATGGGAAGTTGTCCCAAGACCGAAGGAGAAGTCAGTTATAGGATCCAGGTGGATCTACAAGGTGAAGCTAGCAGCAGATGGGAGTGTGTAGAAGCACAAGGCCAAATTTGTGGCCAGAGGGTTCTCTCAGGGGAGGGGATTGATTATGATGAGACCTTTGCACCATTTGCAAGGTACTCATCAATCAAATCTATCCTTGCACTCTCAGCGCAGATGGGATGGCAGATACATCAAATGGATGTAAAGACAGCCTTCCTCAATGGGGTGATTGAGGAAGAGGTGTACATTGAGCAACCCGAAGGTTTTGAGACCTTAGACAGAGAGTCACATGTGTGCAGACTCAAGAGAGCATTGTATGCGCTGAAGTAAGTAACTCGTGCTTGGTACACCAGGAACGACAACTATTTCACCGAGTTGGGCTTCACCAAGAGTGAAGCAAATGCGAACCTTTATCATATTGTGGTAGAAGGTAAGATTTTGATTATTGTACTTTACGTCGATGATTTGATACTGATAGGTGATGAGCAGCTCATCAAGTCTTACAAAGACGATCTTGCAATAGAATTTGAGATGAAGAACATGGGGCTCTTCCACTATTTCCTGGGATTGGAAATATGGCAAAGAGATGGGGAGCTATTTGTATCTCGGGGAAAGTATGCCAACGAGATCATCAGGAAGTTCCACATGGAGGGCATCAAACCCATGGAGACTCCTCTAGTAGGAAACTGGAGGAAGGAGGATGCTACTTCAGGCAAGGTAGTAGATGTTGTTGTTTACAGGCAGCTTGTGGGTTCACTCATGTATTTGGTGAACACATGACCAAACATATGCTATGCGGTTAACCAGCTTAGTCAAGCTATGGTTAAGCCTACCAAACTCTTTTGGAAGGCAGGCAAGCATGTGTTGAGATACCTCAGAGGCACTACAGAGTATGGGCTATGGTATAGAATCTAGATGGACAGAGGGAGTGAAGCTTCAAGGCTTCACCGATGCAGATTGGGCAAGGAGTCCATTTGACAGGAAGAGCACATCAAGGGGCATCTTCAGCATAGGATCAGCAACAGTTTCCTGGTACAGTAGGAAACAAAGATTAGTTGCACTCAGTTCAGCAGAGGCAGAGTACATGGCGGCCAGTCAGGCAGCATGTGAGGCCACCTGGATGAGGAAGATACTTGTTGGTATGTTTGGTCGACAGATGGATCCAATGGTGATTTATTGTGATAACCAGAGTTGCATCAAACTCTCGGTTAATCCAGTTTTTGATGTAGAAATTCTGCCCAAATCAGAATACTACGCACAATAAAGTGTGTGTTTCCTTTATCATGAAATCCTCATCCAATATCTTCATATTAACTACTTAGATTCAATACAAAATATATAAGAAGAGAGAGCCGAAACAAATAAAATACTTGCTTATAATAAAACAGGAAAATTACAAATTCAAACCCTTCTTTGTCGAATATTACATTTGTGGGCCTCTCGGCTCTGGCCCTTTTACATAAACTCTCACACCATTTCTCTCTATATCTCTCTCCTCCATCCTCATACAAATCTCATATTTATACATAATTGTGGATTAATTTGAATCCATGATTTCCTCCACAAATAACTCAACCAAATTCTAAAATAGCTTTATCCCTCCTTTGACTCAACTAAGTTCCATTTAAGGAGTTCATAATCCCTAAAATATCTATACAACTCAACTCCAACTCATATTCTCAATTTATTAAGAGAATATTTACAATAAACCTCACACTCAAATTTTCCTCTCAATTTATTTAAAATGTGCATAATTTATAAAATAATTAAAAAAAACATCACCCCCTAAATCACCCAAATAAATAATGACAATTTAGCATGATGCTCCTGCATCAGACTCCCCATGTAGAGAAGTTTCCATAGACTCCTGTCTATGAGGTCTGTCACTTTTCTATAATAATGCGACAGCCACAAGTCTCAATGACTTGCTACCTCCAGGATTCCAAACTCTGTTTTGAAGCTGGTCTTTTAAAGTATCAACCCCATTTTGTAATTTTGCACAGAATTCCCAGAATAGTATTTTCAGAACACTATTGAATGTAACTCTCGGTTTTCCATACCACATCATCTTTATTTCTGGAAATACAGACTGGCGTCAAAACGCTGATACCCATTCTTCTGGTCTCCAAACTTTGAAAGAATCTTGAACTGGCTTTACATCAACATCACCAACATCACTCTTTCTGTCAACCGGATTCCATCGGCCTCTACAACAATTACTTTCACCAATTCCTCGGAGTAATTTCTCTTTGTCTGATGCTTCCGTCTCCAATTGCGTTGAACACTCAACTTCCTAAAATGAAGAATAATCAAGGACTTCTCCTTTATCACAACTATAGTCATTAACTATCCCTATAGTAACAGATTTCTCATCCGGTGTTGTACCTGCATTCATCAACAAATTATTAGTTTTAAAAATACAAGACCTTTCGACCTCTTTTGATGCTCCAAGCACCAATCTCCCATCATAGATTCTTTGGACTTCAGCAGATCCTTTTTTGAATTGTTGGCTGCTTTCATCGTTATCATGCTGGATCAATACTTTTGTTTCCTTTATGTCTCTAAGGACATAATTTTCTTGCTACTCCTGATCTTTCATCTCATTTTCAAATACTTTCTACTCAATTTCTCTGATTTCGACATCATATTTATTAATGTCATCTTTTGTACCTACAGCCACATTATTATTTGAAGAGTTAAAACATTCATTTAACTCTATAAACGTTAGAAACATTTCATCCTTATCATGTACGGTAACTGCAATCTCTTCTAAATCAGGTTCTGCAAGCTTCATTTCTCCTTCAGGTTCCCTGAGCCATCATTCCAGGAACTCTATTTCCATATGAAATCTTTCCAGCATTTCATCACAACCTTCATTCTTAGTTTCATTCTTCTTCTGGTAATCCTCTTGAGTTATCCTGGTTTCTTCCTCCTCTAAAAGGCATTCTCCATCATACTTCACCTCAAGAGCTTTATTCATCTTTGTGACAGTTTCACTAGATTGTCCATCATCTTCTGCACATCCTGCAAACATACACAAATTATGAGATTTAAAAATACAAGACTTCATAGCCTCATCTGCTTCCCTTGTCAGCATATCTTCAAATTGTTCTGAACTATTCCAATAGTCCATGAGATCTTTCTCATTAATCTCTTCAACCAGAATTTCACTATGTTCTAGTCCACAAATGGAAACTTCCATTTCTAACTCAGCTCCTCTGAGTTCTTCACCTCTCAATTGCACACTCATCATCTGCTCGAGCTTCCTCAGCTCTTTTGTTAACTACATATTTACCTGTTGACTCCTCTTTACTTGTAGTTTATGCCATTTCACTTTCTTCCTCATGGTCCAACCATGTCCCTGGTCTTTCTTATTTCTCTACAACAATTCCATCAATAACTCAAGGTGAACTACTATCTCAGCCTTCTCCCTGTCATATTCTTCATCAGTCAACTGCTTCCACATGCCATTTGCCTTGGCATCTTCCTTCTTCTTTCTTCTGTTGTGGTCTTTCTCAAAACCTCTGAAATGACTATCAACAGTCATTTTTTCCTCCTTTGTGAACTTCATCTGTTCACTTGTGGATTTCATTCAATCCCCTTTTCAGCAAGCTTTCCTACTTGCCATCCAACAATGCAAGCTCTCTTCCGGCGCTTGGTATCTTTCGGTTCTCTGTCTTGGAATCATTTCTAGGCAACTCTCTTGCTCCTCTTTGCTGCAAATAACAACTGCAGTAATTCTTGCGTTACAATGACCAAACTCTTTGGGTGTCGGGCTCCGCCGATCATGCACCCAATTACATTCAAACCTTTGACTTGATTTAAGACTCTTTTGACTCCAAACTTTACATCAACTCTTCATCTTGGAGGAAAAATGCACCCTTTTGTACAATAAATCAATGGTTTAACTTGACTCAAGCTATCCAATTTCTTCATTTGACCTTAACATCTTATTTGACTTCAAAGCTTGACATGATAATTACAATAGTGGATATTTTTTATTCTAATTCAAGTTATACAATGAAGTTCCACCCTTAATACATTCTCAAGATGTAAAATCTTCACTCTACCAATTCTCTCCCATACTCCATTCTTATGATAATATCATAAGTCACTAATTATATCATCTCCCATTGCTCACATGATACTTAAGCCTTTAAATCGAAATGCAATCCACTTTTCCCAAGATTTATTTTATGATGAAAATAAAATAAACCATCTAATTTTCAACATTTAAAATACCTTTTGGAAATGAATTTTCATACCTTACGTGCCCTTCAAGGTTATTTAATAAACATTTTCTTTGCAATTTCAACTCTCCGCATTTCATGCCTCTATGTCATTCTTATCACTGTGAATATTCGCATGCCCTTCATCGACATTGTACAAAAAAAACATACCGTAACCTCTTCAACACGCTTACCATCTTAGCGTAGACAGTTTTCCTGCACTTCCATGCAGCTCCTTCTTTGCAGTGACGGTTCTCATGCAACACCGTCTCTCTTCAATGCACAAAAACAATTCCTTCATAGGAATTTTCCAAAACTTTCTTTTAACATGGTGGCATCAACATATTTCTTCGGCAGCAACAAACACAAACCGCACTATCTTCTGAACAGAACAATGTGAACACTTTCACATGCGCTACAAGCAATGATCAATCATGATCTCCAGATCATGTGTTCTCATATGTTGATAGATGATGCAGTCTTAGTCGCATCTACCCACATTAATATTATACTACGTGTCCCAAGATTTCAATACACTTTAGCATGGTGAAAATCCACATTACTTAATCAAAACATTTCATCCTTCTATCTTTATGCGGTAGCATTTTCCTTTCGGATTTTACTCTTATAACAAAATTTGACATATCCGCATTACTAAAAATTCACACAAGCTTGGTGGAATTTCATTAACACCAACACTATGTTATCACCCATGAAATAACAATAAACATTATGATTTACCTTCTGCGCCCATAGCACATTTATTGCTGCTCCATTTAGCTTCAAATCTCCACCATCTTCAGACCTTTCAAAATGAAGCCCTTCTTCTCAAAGACCTGGATATAATTTCTCCAATCAATCCACGCTGCACCCTGTGGACTTGATCATGATGAAAGTCTGCCCCATAATGAATCTGCCGAGAGTTAAAACAACAAGCAAATGCTAGGTTTCTCGGCATGGACAAGGATACAGTTCACACTAACGCGCAATTCGAATTATGCTTTCCATTCAATATGTTATTCACCGATCATCTTAATACTTTTATGGATTACCATCCATATTCTACTATGTTGTGTATGCAATTCTACACGATTTTCCAGCTTATACACAATCATGAACTACGGTCATATACACAACAATAGAATTTCATATTAACAAACTTCCCGGCATTTGATGTTATATGCCTTCTGATATCACTCTGTTCTTCGCAAGTCAATATAGTGACTTCAAAATCGTCAAGCTGGAAGAATCTTCCAAGCAGTAAAACAAGGGCAGCAGCCATTTAAATCAAACACCATTTTTGAAATCGACAATTGTAAACTACCGTTCATTTAAAAACATAGCATATATAGTGCGGATTCTACAGCATCTCTATCCAACCGATACAATAATCAATGAACTCCTTATATAAGGATTCAACACCAATATTGATTGAATTCATTATATCTCACAACTGCAGCAGATTTCTTATGCTCTCCCAAATTTCTCTTACGTTAAACAGGCTTCGTTTATGTGCGTCCACCATGTCGTTCACCATCTCACGCAAACTCAATTCTTGCCTTCGCATTCAGACCTGCACCATTCACTTACCAATCCACGCTGACTCTAATGGCATTCACGTTCCGTTCCCAATCTCAGCACTCGCTTCCACGTCCAAGTCCAAACCAATCCACTTGCCACTTTACAATCTCAGCACTCGGCCATCACGTCCAAGTCAAAACAATACGCTTACCACTTCCCATGACAATCCAGGATTGATCCGGTGATGCGTGGAGATTTTACACTGAAGCAGCTTCCATCCGTGTGGTTTACAGGGGTCGACTTCTCGGATCGGAATTAGTTACAATCGCACATCTGTTCCTGCAATTAAACAACACTCGTCCCTGTCATATATATGATGTATCACAGATTCAAATAAAAAAAACAGAGAACCGAGAGCGAGTACATGGAACGATTTCTTAACTACAGTAACAATGACTGTATCAATTTCTCATGGGCCAAATATTTCATTGGTTGCCCCTTTGCGCTTGCATTCTTCACAAAAACGCACACAACACTCTCAGAACCAATTTACTCCCACAACAGGCAGGCATCTTCCCGCTCTGATACCAAATGATGCAGAAATTCTGCCCAAATCAGAATACTGTGCACAGTAAAGTGTGTGTTTCCTTTATCATGAAATCCTCATCCAAAATATTCATATTAACTACTTAGACTCAATACAAAATATATAAGAAGAGAGAGCCGAAACAAATAAAATACTTGCTTATAATAAAACAGGAAAATTACAAATTCAAACCCTTCTTTGCCGAATATTACATTTGTAGGCCTCTCGACTCTCGCCCTTTTACATAAACTCTCACACCATTTCTCTCTATATCTCTCTCCTCCATCCTCACACAAAGCTCATATTTATACATAATTGTGGATTAATTTGAATCCATGATTTCCTCCACAAATAACTCAACCAAATTCTAAAATAGCTTTATCCCTCCTTTGACTCAACTAAGTTCCATTAAAAAGGAGTTATAATCCCTAAAAATATCATAAACTCAACTCCAACTCATATTCTCAATTTATTTTACAATAAACCTCACACTCGTATTTTGTTAAATTTGGACAACTAGGTCCAAACTCCATGTTATGAAAAGTGGTTTAAGAGGGCCGATATTTTTGTTGGATTCTCTTTCTTTCTGAGGTGCAAATCCATATAAAATATGTCTTAATCCGAGAGTTTAACTTATATTTTGAATTTAATATTCTTAATAAATTATATGTGCAGGTCGGCCTTAAGGTTGCACGCCCCCAGCAGATGTGTCACACGCCCCAATGATGGATATAAATACAGGAAAAGTTGGAGAACATTTCATCATCAACACAACTCACATCTTCCTCTCTCATCAAATAGTACGAGCTACCTAAAGGACGAGTTTCAGCCACACGTGTGAAGGAGAGAGAGGACAGACCGTACGGCTGAGCTGAAGTACGACTTTCTGCTGCTAGGGTTTCGCAGAAAGTTTGACCAGCGTTGACTTTGGTCAACGCATGGTCCAATCAACCTGAAAACTTGTGGAAGGTTCAATTTTGAAGGCCGTACTACCTGGCACAAAAATCGAGGTCAAAGGGTTGACCGTTTTGCTGCTGCGTTGACTTTTAGCTTGCTGCCCCTGCGTTGACTTTTCAGGACAGCGTTGACTTTTGCAGAGTTGACTTGGGTTGACTCATCTATAGATTGGAGGGTTGTTGTGACACATGCTGGGCTGGCTGACCAAAGGAGACTTTGCTGGTTGAAGCATCCTGTTGACCGCCGAAACGAATACACACATTTTTTCCTGTTTCTGATTTGTCTTCTGTAAGATCTACTTATATGTTCTATCTGCATTTTGCTTAACTACTTGTATGATTGCTGAATGAAAAGTGAAATTGCTACTAGCATAGAACATCTACAAAACTTTACATGGTATCGGAGCTGAGGTGAAGACAAACTCTATCTATAGCAATCATCATCGGAGGAAATGGGTTCCACTAGTCTTGAATTCAAGGAGAATGACAAGCTGACTGGAAGTGATGACTTCCATGCCTGGAAGATGATATTAGATCTCAAATTGGAAGATCATGATCTCCTGGATCATGTGACAGGGAAGATTCAAGAACCTCCTTCCAATGCCTCTGCTGCTGTTAGAAACAAGTATAAGAAGGGGGAAATCAGAGCAAAGCTGCTGATCAGGGAATCCATAAATAAGAGTCTGGTTGCCTACATATCTGAACTAGGTACATCCAAGGAGATGTATGACAAATTGATACTTATGTTCCAAGTAAACAATGTGAACCAAGTGCTATTCTTCAAGAACAAGTTGAAGAATATGAAGAAGGGCCGAGACGAGTCTATTCAAACTTTCTTTATGAAGTTGACCGAAACCAGGAACAATCTGCTAGCTATTGGGGAGACAATAGCTGATCGTGAGATGGTTCTCACCGCACTTGGAGGAATTCCATATGAATGGCAAGTATTCACAACTACCATTCTCAACAATAATACCATTCCTAACTTTGATGAGCTTCTGTCAAGATGTATGCAAGAAGAAACAAGGATGAAGGAATTTGATAATGAAAGAAATGCTGCCTATGGTGCTCATTCCCGAAAGAAGAACTCTGGTGGTTCTAAGGACAAAGGAAGGACTAAGACTCAAGAGAAGAAGGGTAAATGTTTCACCTGCCATAGGCCTGGACACTATGCTAGAGAATGTCCCTTCAAGAAGGATTCTCCCGATGGTGACGATAACAACAACAACCGAAGGAATGGGAATCGAAGAAATGACAAATCCAAAGGAAAGAGGAAGGCTCACTTTGGTGGAAACAATCAACCTTCTAAAAGGTCCAGAAATACCAGGTATGAGGAGTCTAATGTTATTGATAAAAGAAATGAGTATATTCTAGTATCTGCTCTCTCAGCTGCATCTCCGCCCGACACTATGGATGTCTGGCTAATCGATAGTGGTGCCTCAAGACACATCACCGGATTCAAGGAAGCACTTTCTGACATGGTTGAAAGGGATACTAATCTAGAAATTATCCTTGGGGATAATGCCACTTATCCCGTGAAAGGGACCGGGACTGTGACCCTCCACTTGTCTCAAGGACAAGTCCTCCGTCTACAAGATGTACTCTATGTACCCAAATTGAAGAAGAACCTTGTGTCCGTATCTGCCATGGAAGACAAAGGATTCAATGTAACTTTCTCTGATGGAAAGGTACTCATGTGGAAGAAGAGCTTCAAGGAAGCTATCTCAATTGGTTTTAGAATTGGTACACTCTATCAGGTTGGAGGGAGTCCGTTGGGAGCTATGACTTGTGATATTATCCGTCAAACCGAACTATGGCACCGAAGATTTGGACACCTTCATTACAAGGCTCTTCCCGAAGCAAGGAAGGTGGTGACAGGGATGCCTGATTTTGGAAATAATCATGAAGGTGTATGTAAGGGCTGTGCTGAAGGGAAACATACAAGGGGACCTTTCCCCTCAAGTGTCACAAAGACATCCGATATATTGCAATTGGTCCATTCTGATCTTTCTGGTATGTTACCCGTAACATCCCTGGGGGGATGTTCTTACTATATGACATTTACTGATGACTTCTCTCGCAAAACCTGGATATACTTCTTGAAGAAGAAGGATGAGGCTTTCATGTGGTTCCGTACCTTCAAAGCCTTGGTGGAAAATATGACCGGAAAGAAGATCAAGATTTTGAGGACTGACAATGGCACCGAATATGAGTCAAATGAGTTCAAAGACTTTTGCAGAGAAGCTGGCATTAAGAGGGAGACTACCACTGCATATACTCCTGAGCAGAATGGTGTTGCTGAACGCAAGAATAGGACTATCGTGGAAGCTGCCCGTGCCATGCTATGTGACCAGGGTCTACCAAAGTTTCTGTGGGGAGAAGCTGCAAATACTGCTGTGTACATTCAAAACCGATGCCCTCATTCCACTTTGGACTCCAAAACTCTCGAAGAGGTTTTCTCTGGTAAGAAACCTGATGTCTCACATTTTAGAATTTTTGGATGTCCTGTCTATTTTCATGTGCCGAAAGAAAAGAGAAGTAAGCCGGATGCTACTGGGAAGAAAGGAATGTTTGTGGGCTACAGTGAGACTTCTAAGGCATATAGAGTCTATGTACCTGGTCAAAGGGAAGTAGAGATAAGCCATGATGTCACTTTTGACGAAGATGCTTCCCCGAAGAAAGTAGTAGATCTTCCTAGATCTGAAGAAAATCATGAAGAAAGACCTGGAAATCTGGAAGAACCCCAGGATGAGACTATGCCTGATATTGAAGGGCCTATGGACCCTATTGATCCACCCCCTTCACTAGGAAAGAGACCATCATGGCTCAGGGACACCCTCGAAGATGCTGAGGGTCATGCTGCCCCAAGGGGGACATTCCGAGAAAGCAAGAAGCCGTGTAGATACCAAGGGTATCTAGCCGCCATGAGTACTATTGTACAATCTGAACCTGGATCTTTTGAGGAAGCCGTAAAGCATCAAGTTTGGAAGGATGCTATGCACGAAGAATATGAGTCCATAATGAAGAATGATGTCTGGGATGTGGTCCCGAGACCGAAGGACAAATCTGTTGTCACCGCTAAATGGCTCTACAAGATCAAACATGGATCTGATGGGAGTGCTGAAAAGTTTAAGGCAAGGTTTGTTGCCCGTGGCTTCTCTCAAAGGGAAGGAATTGACTATGACGATATATTTGCACCTGTGGCACGATATACCACCATCCGATCAATCATAGCCCTTGCTGCTACGCAAGGATGGAGTCTTCATCAGATGGATGTCAAGACCGCTTTTCTGCATGGTGCAATAAAGGAAGAGGTGTATGTAGAACAACCTCCGGGATTTGAAGTTCAAGATCGAGACACTTATGTCTGCAGGTTGAAGAAAGCCCTCTATGGGTTAAAGCAAGCACCCAGAGCTTGGTACGAGAGGATGGATAGTTACTTGATGAAGCTGGGCTTCACTCGAAGTAATGCTGATCCGAACCTTTACTTCAAGGTTGTGCAGGGAAAGCCTCTCATTCTCGTGTTGTATGTGGACGACCTCTTCCTCTGACAGGTGCTGACCCTCTCATTCATCAATGTAAGAGGGAGCTCGCTGCTGAGTTCGAGATGAAGGACCTAGGACTGATGCACTACTTCCTAGGCCTGGAGGTCTGGCAGAGACCTGGAGAGTTTTTCCTTTCTCAAGGAAAATACATTGTGAAGCTTCTGGAAAGATTTGGAATGGTGGACTGTAAGTCCGTGTCGACACTGATGGAACTCAACTTTAAGAAGTTGAGTGGCAGCGCTGCTGGGCCTATCTTGGCCAATCCTACTGAGTATCGTCAACTCATAGGAGCTTTGATGTTCTTAGTGAACACCCGTCCGGACATATGTTTTGCAGTGAACACTTTGAGTCAACAGATGGTTGAGCCTCATCATTTTCACTGGGTTGGTGCCAAGAATATTTTGAGATATCTTCGGGCACGATAAACCATGGGCTGAGATACACTGTCGGGAGTGTGATACTCCGTGGATATACTGATGCCGATTGGGCTGGCAGTGTGGTGGATCGTAAGAGCACATCTGGATGCTGCTTCAATCTTGGTTCTGCTTCGATCTCATGGATGAGCAGAAAGCAGAAGTCGGTGGCTTTGAGCACCGCGGAGGCCGAATACATTGCTGCTAGTATGGCCTGTTGTGAAGCAGTTTGGTTGCGGAAGCTCTTTAGTGAGCTGTTTGGACATGTGCTAGATACCACTGTGATACTCTGTGATAATCAGAGTGGGATTCGTATGACTGAGAATCCCGTGTTCCACGACCGATCCAAGCATATTGATATCAGGTACCACTTTATCCGGGATATGGTACAGCGAGGCGCCGTAAGGCTCGATCATATAGGAACTGATGAGCAGGTCGCGGATATTCTCACTAAGCCCCCGGGGAAGGTCAAGTTCCTAACCTTCCGTGAGAGTCTTGGTATCGTGGAACGACCCTATGATGTGGGTCCCGTTGGACGATGAGCTCTGGGAGCTTTGGGGGGCTTTGGGGATAGCTTCTCGGAGCTATAAGCACTCATAATGCTTCTGCCCCACCGTTGTGATTATTGAGCTGGTTCGCCTCTCATTTATCTGTGCCCCGTATGCATCCTACCCATTGAGTTCAAGGCTCATGGGAAGTACCTCTCATTTGGCCAATGAGGTGGGAAAAGCTAGAGACTATTAGCAAAGACTGATGGACGCATCAGAGATTGCCGTACTCTCTATCTAGGATGGCACGGTCCAACCACTTGATCTGGGATCAAGATTTGTGAGGTCTGGGACCTCTCGACTGACTATGTCAGTCGGGGGATGATGTCTTTGTGACTGACCCACTTCTGTTCTGAAATAAAGAAGCCAGCAAAGCAAGTTTCGGCGGGATGACGCACGATGTTGATTGCAC
Source organism: Pinus albicaulis (assembly GCA_034641835.2). NCBI lineage: Eukaryota > Viridiplantae > Streptophyta > Pinopsida > Pinales > Pinaceae > Pinus > Pinus albicaulis. The sequence goes on along the minus strand of CM076583.1, from coordinate 1,290,513,440 downwards.
TGATAGATGGAGTTCTCCCTAGTTGAGAGGGAGTGTTAAATTTGGACAACTAGGTCCAAACTCCATGTTATGATGCTCATATTAAGAGGCTAATATTTTTGTTGGATTCCTCTTTCTGAGAGGTGTAAAATCCATATAAAATATGTCTTAATCCGATGAGCAGAACTTATATTTTGAATTTATTATTCTTAATAAATTATATGTGCAGGTCGGCCTTAAGGTTGCACGCCCCCAGCAGATGTGTCACACGCCCCAATGATGGATATAAATACAGAAAAAGTTGAAGAGCATTTGATCATCATCACAACTCACATCTTCCTCTCTCATCAAATAGTACGAGCTACCTAAAGGACGAGTTTCAGCCACACGTGTGAAGGAGAGAGAGGACAGACCGTACGGCTGAGCTGAAGTACGATTTTTCTGTTGCTAGGGTTTCGCAGAAAGTTTGACCAGCGTTGACTTTGGTCAACGCATGGTCCAATCAAGCTGAAAACTTGTGGAAGGTTCGATTTTTGAAGGCTGTACTACCTGGCACAAAAATCGAGGTCAAAGGGTTGACCGTTTTGCTGTTGTGTTGACTTTTAGCTTGCTGCCCTGCGTTGACTTTTTCAGGACAGCGTTGACTTTTGCAGAGTTGACTTGGGTTGACTCATTTGCTGATTGGAGGACTGTTGTGACACATGCTGGGCTGGCTGACCAAAGGAGACTTTGCTGGTTGAAGCATCCTGTTGACCACCGAAACGAACACACACATTTTTCCTGTTTCTGATTTGTCTTCTGTAAGATCTACTTATATGTTCTATCTGCATTTTGCTTAACTACTTGTATGATTGCTGTGAGAAAAGTGAAATTGCTCC